>OZ026591.1:11752228-12384799 GCA_964020215.1 Aurelia sp. 3 sensu Dawson et al. (2005) | reverse complement strand
TTGGTCGAAAATTTTTTTTGCAAGTCGAATCATCTGCTTTGAAGGCTGGTGTCACATCAGACTTTTTTAGGTTACTGGGAAAGGTATAAAGTTCAATTGATTTATTCACATGTCGCGTAATCTTCTCGTAGCAAACTCCTGATGCACATTTAAGCATGCTTGCCGGTACAGGTCCACTGCTCTTTTTCCCAGTATTCAGCGCATTAATTTCATTTAATACAGCTAATGAATCTACAGGGGTAAATTCGAAGGCATCGCGAGAGGCAACGTGCTCTCTTATAAGTAGAATACTGTTATGTTGAGTGTATTTGCTAATGGCTTTTAATACAGGATCTTCAGATGTGTTAACGTCTATTACAATATCATGTGCTACGATGTTGAGAGTGTCTGTTATATTTATGAAGTATTCATTGAATCACTCACTTCTTTGTTTGTCGTCCGACAGTATTTCTCCATTCTCTACCAGTATGATCTTTCTATTGCCTTCCTTATCTGAAAACAATGGCTTGAAGGTTTTCCAGAACGTATCCCCCTTTCCAACCCTTAACGGGTCCAAGTTATTGTAATAGGCACGTTTTGCCCTTTTATTTAACTTGACGACCAGATTTCTTTGCTTTCGATATTTTTGTAGATCTTCTTCAGTTTTTGTTCTATTAGCTTTATTCTTAAGTCGAGTTCGTTTCATAATTTCCTTTCGCAGTGGTTTCGTTGTATGCGGTTTGTTGTTTCCCCTAATAAGAACTGATTTATATGGAGCATGCTTAGATAAGGTGGCATCGAAGATATTCTCAAATTGTTCTAGGTCACATGGTCGGTTTGCGCTCAGTTTCTGTACTAAGCATGATCGGAAACACTCTTCATTGAAGTTTCGATAATCTCTACAGTTAACCTTCTGCGGGGGTAATTTAACATACTGTGTCTTAAGGATGGTATATATCATATGATGAAAGTCACTGAAACCAGTCTCGAATGTCTGGCTTGCAAAGAAATGGTGTTTCATATTTGTGAGCATCAGGTCGATGCATCTGCCTTCCTGCGATTTAAAACACGTCGGGGTTTTTATCATGCTGTAAAGGCCATTGTTTTCAATAAGTGAAGATAGTGTAGCATTTGAAGTATCTAAGTTAAAATCACCAAATATTAATAGATTTGGTATCGTTTTAACATAGCCATCAATAATACGCTGTATTTGACTTACAAAATGATTCTCATTCTGCAATGGCGGTCGGTATATTGGGAGTAACATCCACTTGCTCTTTCTCAGATTGAGCTCAACAGGGATAGCCTATAATCCCATGGGTAACTTTATCTTTTTAAGTTCCCTTGAAGGAATTTGTTCATTTACAAAAACCAATAAACCACCCGAATTCCCAGAAACATCAAGGCAGTATGGGGGTGCAAAACGGCGGGGCACCCTCCTCGATTAGTTTACCTATTGAGGGGGCTCCTCCTTAAGTAATTCCCTGCATGCAATTCATTTTTTTTCTCAGTTAGTATTTGTATATTGTATTAATTTTCTATCCAATGTTTTGATTTTTCTGTAACATGTTTTATGTCTTTGTAGTCTAGTTCTTTTTGTATGTATCGTTAATATTTTTGAATTGTATGTAGTGGAATTTAAAATATATAAACTGAAATATATATTTGAAACTGAGCCTTGGAAAAATTACTGTCTAATTTAGTTTCAGCAAAGACCAAGACGTCTACTTTCTTGTCAATAAAATCGAGAAAATTTTCAAATTTGTTTCGTATCGAATTTATATTTATATATGAAACAATGACATTTTTGGGATGTTTTATTCTAAATCTGTGTAGATCTTTCAAGGAACTTGAATGTTCATCTGATGGTTGTCTCGCGGTATTGTGCAAGGTGCTATTACTCATATTTGAATCATCTTGCCTATCTATCGGCTGCCTATAAGTATCTGTTTCATCGGCTGGAGGATAAGTAGTTCAATGATTATTAATAAAATTAAGAAGGTTACGTGCGAGGAGTCCATCTCCTCGTTTGCTCAAATGTAATTGTCTCCTGCCCAGGCATTGTACATCCAAGTTAGAGTTATCAATGATCTCTATTTGATTGTTGCGGCAAAAGTCTTTGATTTCAGAATTCAGTGCATTGACCTTCTGTTGAAGATCTGGCTTATCCCTCCTCGTACTGATGCTGGAAATAACAAGCTCAGTGTCTGGTGATTCTGCTTTTGCCAAGCTGACAAGCTCGTGCATGTTTTCGATCGTTTTTTCTTGTGATGTTAGATCGTTGGTCCCACAATGAATGATAATAACATCGGCACAGTGGGCATAAATAGGGAGCCATGAGGACATTTCACATGTACCAAAAGTAGCAAGATTTTATAAGGCATCTAGTTGCATCAACTGTTTGAATTATTTGAATAAACATTTTATCAAAGATTGGCAACTAAAATATAGATGTTTTATTCAGTTAAAAAACCAGCAATTGTTTCTGTGAATTTTTTTCACATTACACCATCAGCATTAATGAATTGCTCTTTTGGGAGTTTGGCAACCTCCGCATTAGAAAAAAAGTCAGAAGTTCACTGCATGTCATCTGAGACTCCAGTTCCTCCTAATTTCAAATCTGCAATAAATTTTTCAGAAACATATACACCTTACGAACTATGACCCAAAGACTGGACCCTAGTTCTGGCAAAAAGCATGTCTCTCTGGTACAATGAATAGCTTATAATTAACAAACTACGCAATCTACCAAGAAATGAAGTTCAAATTCAGAATCAGGGTGAATTGGTGGTTCAAATGACATATTGGTGATCTTCAAGCTTTTTTGCTAAAGGGCGTTTCCAGAATTTCCAAGGGTCTAATTGTTTGTTTTATTGAATTATCGAAAAGGCCCAAATTGGGCCCATATTTGGTTAAGCTCATCTGAAAGCTGATAATTCATAGATTCAGAATCATATATGGTTTATATGGGCCAAATTTGGGACTTTTGAGCTATTTACAAATATTTGGAAAAATTCACCCCTAAAATGCGTACATTTTTCTTAAAAATCTGCATTTCTATGCCTAAATTTGGCACAGAACAGAAAAATTCTGACTGAAAAATCCTATTCTAAAAGGATGTAAACAATCATAACATTAAGTTGAACACAAAAAGTAAAATTTAGAATGATTTTCTTTAGCTTTATGAATGAATATCCAAAAAATGAAGAATTACATCAAAGTGAAAAAATGTCTATATTTTGGCAAATTCAAATTGCAATATCTCTTTATCGGAAAAAGATAAATGCATTTTGTCTTTTCTATTCAATAATGCACTCTTTGGGCTTGCAGTATATCATAATGGATAATGTGGTTTCAAAAAATCATTTTTTGCGAAATGTCCTCATGCGTGCCCACTGTGATCGGGTTTCTTTCGCAGGGCTGGCTTGATATGATCTAGAATATCACGTGTCGTTGCTCCAGGATTTGCGCGGACTGTCACATTGTGTTTCTTTGCAAGGCCACGCCCCTCAATATTATTTAACATGGAGTCACCAACGACAACGAATATCTTTCTTTCCTTAACACTGTCTTTTGACGCGACCTGATTGTCATCCTTGTTGCTGTTACTCTCAAGCGACTTATTCTCTGTACACTTGTTATTGGTAACTTTTTTTCCATTTGCTTTGTTTGATGTCTCGCTAACTTCTGTTTTCCTCTTTATCTCGTTCTTTTTTTGTGGGAGTTTCTTTTCTTTTGTTTCGTTTCCACTTTGCTCACTAATTCCCACCGGAGCTGTGTTTACTTCGGGGTGGATTTGTTCAGGCCCAGCAATAAGTTTCTCAATAACTCGCTGTTTATTTTCTAATTGTCGCTCAAGTGATATTATCCGATGCTCCATACTACGAAGCAATGGCTTGAGGTAATTATCTTCATTATCATTGGTATATTTCTTTGATCTTAATACCGCTAATTCGTCAAATGCGTAGCGTTTGAATTCTAGAAACTGTGTTCGCAAGTTATGCAAATCATCATCCCGAGTTGTTTCGTGGAAATCCGTCTGTGTGCATACAGGTACGGTTGTCATGGATTACAGTCATTGGTGTATTGGTGATACGGTACGATACTTCATTATTCACCACTGTTTCGTGTATAAGGCCTCGCTTTTTTGCTGCTTCAATGGCAATCATGGTGGTTTGTCGTTCCCAGCCATGCTCAGTGGTGCAGACATCACAGATATTGTCGAGATATTGGCCGATATGTTTCTTCTTTAATCTCTCTAGAGCGTTGATTATTTTCTTCGCATTTGTTTCTTCAGTACTCATGACTATAGTGCACCCAGTGCGTTGTATATCTTGTAAAATATGGATGAAAGATCGAGATGGCGGAGCACTTGAAAAACACGTGCAGTCTCTTTTACGTATCCCTGAAAGACCTCCAAAATAGTTCACTTTACCCCGTCTTACCATAAATGATCTCCTTCATTGGTGCAGCCTAGCCATTAATGTCCCTATCATTAATTAGATACCATCACGTGTTTGTCTCTACAAAACTTTATTCAAAACTTTATTTTCACTTCAAATCCTCTACTTAGAAAGATTTCAAGGTTCACCTCCCTGAAGAGTTTCCTAAACATTTCGCACTAGGGTACGAGGGCACGCGGGCACGAGGGCACGAGGGCACGCCAACATCGAAGGCACGAGGGCACGCAGAAAATTTGGGCACGAGGGCACGAGGAGATTAAAGGGCACGCAGGGCACGCAAAACACGCGATTTAACAGACTCGAAGAACACGGACCAGCAGTTGCATTCATAAAATTAGCATTTTTGTAGTTGAACCTGCGATGGAAAATTGAAGGAACTTTTTATTTTGTGAGGAGGCCGATGAACCGAATGAAGAAAGAGAGACGGCAGTGTTTACGCCGTGAACGATGAAGTGGACGCAGTTATCGGTAGTTAAAAGAACGATCAGAACATGTTCACTGGCCAAGTTTTCTACCCAAGTTTTGGATTTATCTTCACAACATGTCATTCCTGATTCGTAAATGAAAATGTAATATTCTTTTGCAACATTAGAACTTGAAGCTTTTCCCACAAGAAGTTACCGCGCAGCAAGCCCTCGCATTTAGGCCGTCAATCGCTTTCCACGGAGAACGGATTCAGTAAAAGAGAGATCGATTTATTCAAGATACTGGTGAACTTTTGGCTACTAGATCATTGCAAAGTCAAACATCAAGGACATATGCTATTTTGTTAACTGCTTATCGTATTGTTCGGCGACGCATGGAGTCGGAAAAAGAGATCAATTTCAGCAAAACATTGGCCGACGTTGGTTATGGTTAACTACGGTGGTAAATCAAACATTGAGAACATAAAACTATTTTAATCAACATACTGTAACTGTAACTGATGCCCTTCATTTGTCGGAGAGAAGGAAATTTGAATGAAGACAACATCGATAAATGATTTTAATTCAGTGATTGAGTTTTAATAAAATGTAATTTGTGTTTCCTAGCTTTGCCATACTACCGCGCGGCCTCTGGGTATGATCGGTACTGTATGGTACTGTACCGTACGGTACAATACAAATTGCTCGACATATTGCTCATGTTCGCCAAGTCATTTTTTTCCATTTCATGTATATTTCTCAGCTAAAAGCTACGTATAAGACTACTATAATATGCTGCTAAAATCGTACAAATAGTAATAATCGCGTGAGATCTAATTGTAAAGCATCTAAAATCGATAAGGCTGAAGAGGACATATGAAAAGAACTCTGATGGAGCTTTCGAGCCATATGCCCTCAGTTTCGTGGTTATGGATGATAACATCAATGAGAATACAAGAAAATTGATTATACTATTTAAAATACTTTTTGGTTACAATTCAAAATTTATAACTACGCATCAAAAATAGGCAAAAGGAGGATGGAGAGCGGAAGGAGAGATAATAAAGAAAGAACAAAAGAAAGTTTTTAAACCAATGGATATTCAATTTTTAGTAAGTCTGGAGTAAAAGATTCTTGTACTGATTTCCGAAAATCTGATTTCCAAGTTACATTACAAAGCGAGTTACAACGGAAATTTCGTCATATTACATAATACGTTACTCGCGATATTACTTGTTCCGCCACGTTATATTACTAATCAAATTACGCAGAAGCGGGTGTAATATTACACGCCTCATTACTGCACATATTACTCACATTCACCAGTTCATATTGTGCGTCATCTATACTTGCTCCAAGTCTATTCCATTTCCCTGTGTCTGCTGCGCAGCAGCCAATATGAGAGAGGCGCACGCACTGAGAACTCACTGGCGAAGCACTGTATCGAGAACCAACAACATATCATAATTATTCCAAAGTGGAACACACACACAGTGTTGGTTCCCCAATGTGATGAGTATCACAAAACAAATGGTAACACTTCCCAAAAGAGTTTCTGAGACCGGTCTTAGCGACTATCATAGTCTTGTTGTTACAATTCTTAAATCACATATCCCCCGTCTTAAACCCAAGGTGATAAAGTATCGTAATTATAAAAATTTTGACCCAGTTAAGTTTCTTGCTGACGTTCGTAGAACTAATTTTGATGCCTTGGAGGACCCCGATGATTGTTATGATAATTTTACCAACAGCTTCCGAAATCTAGTGGACAAACATGCTCCAAGCTTGCGCGAGGAAACAGTGCACCTTTCATGACTCGTGAACTAAAAAAGGCAATTTATACTAGAACGAGATTGAAGAATAAACTCAACAAATGGCCAACAAATCAAAATGAAAAAAACTATAAAAAGCAGCGTAACAAATGCGTTTCCCTACGAAAGAAGGCAATCAGACAACATTTCAAAGATGCAACAGCAGGTGGTTTAATTTCTAATCAAGACTTTTGGAAACTAGTTAAACCTTTTCTTTCTAATAAAGGAGGCTTGGTCGGTGATGATATTTCCTTGGTACATAACAACCAAATTGTAACAGACGACTATGAACTGACTGAGATTCTCAATAATCATTACATTAATATTGTCGAAAAAACAAGTGGGCAGAAACCTTGTAACATTGCTGACACTGTTGAAACTGATGACGATCGACAACTCGTTAGGCTTATTCTCGACAAGTATAAAGATCATCCTAGCTTTCATGCCATAAGGGAAGGTAGTGATATCTCAAATTCTTTCTCTTTTCATGAGGTGCAACATCATGAGGTCTTGGCTCTACTAAGATCCTTGGACAGAAAAAATCAACCGGTGAAGATCAAATTCCGCCTAAACTAGTACATTTGGCTGCAGATGAGCTTACTGCCCCCCTAACCTTTGCCATAAATAGCTGTTTACAAAACCATCGGTTTCCAGATAGAGGAAAGCGTGCAGCAGTTTGCCCTTTGGACAAGGGTGAGGTAAATCGCACAGTTGAGAAAAATTTTCGCCCAGTCAGTGTTTTAAATACATTTTCCAAAATATACGAAAAGATTATGAAACAGCAATTAGTTGTCTATCTGGACACTACGCTCTCGGTTTTTATAGGTGCGTATAGAAAAGCATACGGCACGCAGCATGTTTTGATAAGACTCCTTGAAGACTGGAAGACCAAACTTGACAATAATTATATCGTGGGTGCTGTATTAATGGACTTGTCAAAAGCATTTGATTGCATCCCACACGATCTGCTGATTGCAAAATTAAATGCGTATGGCGTAGATGAAAATGCCTTGGTACTAATCTATTCTTATCTTAAACGGCGAGAGCAATCCGTGAGGATAAACAATACATATGGTTCCTTTCAAACAATCTTATCTGGTGTCCCCCAAGGCTCGGTGTTAGGCCCTATTCTTTTTAATGTATATATAAATGATCTTTTTTTGTTTATTAAGCAGGCAACACTATATAACTATGCTGATGACAACACGCTGGCTTATTTCTCTAGGACTCTACCATATCTGGTGCGAGTCCTAGAGGAAGAAGCAGGTGTTGCACTAGATTGGTTGAAAGAAAACCATATGATTGCAAATCCATCAAAGTTTCATGCACTGTTAATCAAAAAAGACCAAACGAAAACCAGTGGCGAGAAAATAAGCATCCAAGGAAAGACTATTGAGTCAGAAGATTCAGTCAAGCTTCTCGGAGTTCAGCTAGACCATAAACTAAATTTTGATCCACACATTTCAGAGCTTTGTAGAAAAGCTGCTACTCAACTTAATGTTCTAAAGAGGCTTCGATCTTATATTGGTTTCGAAGAGAGAAAAGTCCTTGTTCAGAGCTTTGTTTATTCAAAATTCAATTACTGTCCTTTAGTGTGGCATTTCTGTTCATCAAAATCCACGCACAAAATCGAAAAGATACAAGAACGTGCACTTTGATTTCTTTATGATGATCACGGCAGTTCGTATAATGATCTTCTACTGAAGTCGCAACGATGTACGATGCATGTTTCCCGACTTAGATCTCTTTCTTTGGAAATTTTTAAAACTTTGCACAATTTGAATCCATCCTTCATAAAAGATATTTTTCAAATTAGAACCTCGAACTATTCTTCGCGAAATCCTAATAATCTTATTCACTATAGGCCAAATCAGGTTACTTTCGGTACAAATAGTCTTAAATCCTTGGGACCTCGGATTTGGAACTGCTTACCAGAGGAGTTAAAATCGGTGAACACCCTCGATATATTCAAAAGCTTAATAACTCAATGGAATGGTCCAACATGCAACTGCAATGCCTGTCATTTTATTGTAAATATTGTATAAACTGCATTGAAATAATTATTAGCTTTATTTCTTTTTTATTAATTGTGTCCATCGATTTTGATTAGTTCGCTTGTACATATGTATATAGCTGACTAGAAAAACAGTATTTTTGTAAAAATAAATCGATGTAAAATAAAGTCACAACAACAGCTCTTCGTTTGCCAACAAAACCCCAGGAAACACAGCCATTGGAGAAAAATCTATCTCTGATTGCTCTGCTGGTCTCAGCTCAGCCTTAGGCTGCTTAAAATTGCCACAGTTGACACAAAACATCATTCTCTCATCTTGGAGAAACAGTACTGTGAAAAAATATTCCTCCACTTGGTCAAGGTGGCAAAAATTTTGTCACATCAACATGCAAAAGGTTCAGAACATGATTTTGCATTGTACTTTTGGCATTATTTCCATTTCGGACAAAGCCTTACAAAAGAAATCCCAAGATTCCTCAGAGATAGCAAGCATGTCCATTGATCTTGCTGCTACTCTCACAAATGCCATGCATGAGACAAACCAAATTCGCTGCTTGCTGGCATCCACAGGTCATGGAATGACAATTACCCTTCATACCTAAGTATTCGGTTAATTTTAAATTCCGTGGTATATTAGCACTCAGGCAAATTACCTCTGCGGGGCCGTAAATTACGATGAGGACGCTATACTTCCGTTTCCTTCTCCATTGTTTCTCCTTCGCAGCATCCTCGTCGTAGTTTACGCCCCCAACGAGGTAATTATTTTCACGAGTGCTGATATATAACATGGAATTGACTTGGAGCAAGTCTACACGTCATCTTACATGATGTTCTTCATTACACCAACCACTACATTTCGACTCATGTTACACACTCTGTCCAATGTGGAGGAATGAATATTACACACAACAAAAAGTACATACACCAGCGCATCATATTATTCGACATAGAAATCACCTGAATTTTTGTTGCTGCAAAAAGCTGCAAAGAGCTGTGATGAGTTCAAAATGAAAATCAGAAGTTGGAGTGTAACTGCCGCATATGCACAGCTTAAATAGGATAGAACATAATTCGAGCATTGTAAATAGGGTAGAGTTGGCCGTTATTGGCATTTACTAGCTATTCTTCAAGCCAACTGTAAATAAATTGTATTATTATTATTATTGCTACTATTGAGTCACCGCTTTTCATGAAATTCTCAAACACTTCTAAATATTGTATATGTGTCCAGTTACCCATGTTTTATGTATCATTTTTCAAAGAAAGGCAATACAAGTAGATGCTGGTCTTTGATATGAAACAAATTTCGTAAAAATCGGACTAGTTTAAGTGGGGTTGTAAAACTTTGAAATTAAGCTAAAAACAACAATTTTTGCCGGAAACACCAAGAAAAGCAGCAACAACTCAATTCACCAAACTTTAAAAATCATTGTGGCAGAACCAATGGTCCGATTTTAATAATGTTTGCTTTATGTTGACCCCTGGCATTCCCCTTGTATGGGAAATGTGAAACATCAAACGTTTTTGAAAATTCGTTTTTTCCTATTTATTCCATCCGCTGGATCACTGTGTGTAAAATGGGCTGCATTTTCGAATTCAATATACCCGATTTGAGGTATATGGCGTGCTTTGTCATTTTCCCATGAAATTGACATTCTAAAGTCCCACAATGATCTATTTGAGTAGTAACAGGTACGATTGATCAATAACACTATTTTCATCACTTGTGGCATTGAAATTTGGGACAAATAACAACAGCCTTTTGTGCCGCAGATTAGGTATATACGAGAATCGTAGTATTCAAAAATGTAACCTGTTCCTACATGCTCTCTTCTTCTTTTTCATGTCATTTTGAAGCCTGTCCACAGGCTAGGCTGAGCTGTAATTCTGTTTAAGACATCTGTTGGTCTACAAAATAAACCTTATGGATCTGCATTCTAGTCCTTCCTTGTCATGTGAAAATCCAGGTTTCCCTTGTCTGTCGGACGGACTACATAGAAAGCGAATTTTCAATGCTTTTTTTCATTTGCTTTTCTTTGCTGCTAAAAAAGTGTCTTCCTGTGGAGTTTTGGTATCTATGTATAGCTCAACTATTCTGAATCACATTTCGATCCATCTCTTTGTTTAAGTAATCATTCACATGGTAGGAGCATACATTAATGCAATCCGTCTGTCGGATGGACACTGTCGGGACGGACAAAGTTTTCCTATCCTTTTGGCAGCGTCTAATAATGATGATAATAATCAATTTCTTTTAAGTTGGTTACAATTCTAGTTCTACATAAATCAAATGTGAACTAATTGAAACTAACTATTTACAATTTTACTGAAAAAGAAACCTATGGTACAATACAATAAGATATCTACAATCATTATCTACAAATTTTGCACTGGCATTTGTCTCCACTCCAATTTTTGATATTTCTTTTAAACATAGGAGCTGGTGAAGCGCTCTTTATTAAATCAGGCATGATGTGCCACAAGAGTCTGCCTCGAAACTTTATAGAATCAATGCCAAACTTGATGCTTTTCACTGCAGGAATTTGCAATAGATCTTTCGTCCTGAGGTAATGTTTGGTATCCCTTTCTGACAAAACACTCCTGCATGAATGACGCATTAGTACAGTTGAGTGTTTTGTATATCTCAATCATAAGTACAGGAAGGTTTTGGATGTGGATGGTTGTTTCATTGGTGTTTGCACGTAAAACTTCAAATGTGGATTCATGATCGTCAAGTAGGACCCTGAGAGCTCTTTTGCGTACTCTATATATCTATGTTCTCATTCGCTGTTTTTCTGCAGAAAAGCCATATCAAGGGGCAGTACTTGAAAATTGATGCAACAAATGATTGGTACAATAATTTTGCTTTTTGGAGATCTAGATATCTACCAACCCTGGCAAATGCACTCACTTTTTGATTAGTTTTCACACATTGAGTTGGTTATTGCTTCTCCATTAATTTCCAAAACCAAGTTTTGGTTCTTTATAAAACCTAGAAACATTACCTGAAGTTGTCTTGGATTTGCCACGATAAGATTTGAATCAAACCATTTTTAGTGTATTATAAAGATCAATTTCTAATTTGGCTATCATTGACTCAACATCTTGGGATAGCGCGTAAATTGTATTGTCATCAGCACAGTTACAGATCTCAGAAGCCTCAATCGCATCGAAGATGTCATTGGTGAAGATGTTAAAAAGCAAAAGACCTAATACAGATCCTTGCGGGACACCTGATTTTTATATCCAGTCAGCTGCTGTATGTTGATTTTAGTTTTACGCGCTCTTTCATGAAGTTAAGTAACTATAAATCATTTGGAAACTAGATATGCCAAAGCCATAGGCACAACGTTTTGCCACGAGGAGATCATATGGGAGACAGTCGTATGCCTTTGATAAGTCTGTTAGTACCATTCCTTTAACGCCTTGGTCATCTAAGCATTTTTTGCATCATTCCACTAGCCTTAAGAGAGCATGCTGTGTGCTGTAACCTTCCCTAAAGCCACACAATAGGTTTGACAACTTTGGCTTAATGAAAGGTAGCATTTGAGAATACAATAACCTTTCAAATATTTTTGATAAGGTGGACAGGACGCTTATTGGTCGAGAGCTCCTCCTTTAAAGTAAATCAACGGGGTTAAAAGGTGAAGGTGAAGGTGAAGTTGCGTTTTTCAGCGCCAAGCGCTGGGATCGCAGAAATAGAGCAGACCTAATCGAGTCCGCGACCCCTTGTCATGACGCTCAAGTGGTGGGGCCCTACCGGGACTCGAACCCACTCCGCCTGACTGTTCTGGCTGCAATGTCAGAGGATTACACCACGGCGCCACAACACCTTAGCTAAAAGCAAACTTAGCTAAGGGGACTGGGTAATCTAAATATAACCTATTGTATTTGATGTTTTTGATCTATGAAAACAATAAGAAGATTAGCGGTGCCTGCCTTTCTTTTGTGCTATGATTAAACTATGTCGCTATATCTCTGTTCATTTACTTTAAGTAATTCTCTACATACAATTTATTTAGCCCCTCTTTGCATCTTTTCTTAATATTGTATTAATTTTTGTATCATTGTATTAATTTTCTTGTAACATTTTATATATCTAGTCTTTGTTGTTAAGTTATTTGTTTGTATTGTATTGTTGGGATTATAAATTTTATGTAGTGAATTTAAATGTAATGAAACTGAAACTGAACTGAAAAAGCGTCTTTTTCTTACTGGAGACTCATATGCCTAGATAACGCTACTTCAAGAAAAATTCAAAAAATTTTTTTTATGTTAGAGTTTGTTCTCAGCTCCATACCAGCTTGATCAAACTGAAGTTGGCTAAAGTTATACCACTTTTCAAGAAAGGCTGTCCACTTACAGCTTCCAACTATAGACCTATTTCTCTTCTCTCTATTTTTAGCAAAATCATTGAAAAAGTTATTTACAAACTTCTTTACAAATTTCTTGAAAAGCATGAAATATTATATGACTTACAATTTGGATTTCGTGCTAGTCATTCTATTGACCATGCTCTTGTTAGCTTAACGGAAGCCATAAAGAATTCACTAGACAATAGGAAATTTGGCAGTGGAATTTTTATTGATTTACAAAAGGCATTTGACACTGTGAATCATGATATTCTACTGACAAAGCTTGAACATTATGGAATTAGAGGAATTGCCTTAGATTGGTTTAAATCTTATCTCATGGATAGGAAACAGCATGTATCAGTAAATGGATCAAACTCTAGTTACCTCACTGTCACCTGTGGAGTCCCACAGGGTTCAGTACTTGGTCCTCTCCTCTTCCTAATTTACATTAATTATTTGCCTCAATCATCAGCAAAACTTGTCTTCTATTCATTTGCAGATGATACAAATATTTAATTTGAAGCAGAAAATCTCAAACTTCTTCAACAGACAGTTAACAAAGAATTGAAAAAAGTTAAAATCTGGCCCGATGTTAATAAATTGTCTCTGAATATTGACAAAACTAATTTTATATTTTCAAGTCACCTCAGCATTTTTCCTCTGACATTATCTATATCAAAATTGGTAACCTTCCAGTCAAAAAGACTGGCTATGTCAAATTTCTTGGAGTTCTTTTGGATGAAAATCTTTCATGGAAGTATCATCTGATTGAATTTTCTAAAAAACTGGCTAGAACTTGTGGTATGTTCTTCAAAGTAAGACATTTTTTACCTATTGATGTTCTCATCTGTCTTTACAATTCTTTATTTTCACCCTTTCTACAGTATGGAATTTTAGTTTGGGGTCTCACACATAAAACTTATATTAATCCAGTGTTTTTGTTGCAGAAAAGGATTATAAGGGCAATGTCTTTTGAACACTTTACTTCACACTCTGCTCCTATCTTTCGTGACTTAAAAATCCTAAAGCTGCATGATCTTTTTCAGCTAAACTTGCTGAGCTTTGTATATGAATCTTTTTTTTTAAATCTCTCCAGTTTGTTTTCATAATTTCTTCAAATCTGTTGAATCTGTTCATCAATATGGTACAAGACAGGCTGGAAAGGATGATATTTTTCTGCCTCAGAAAAATACTAGTCAATATGGTCTCAGATCAATACGTTACTATGGAGCAAAATGCTGGAATGACATTCCTGTAGAAATAAAAAGGTTGCCATCAGTCAAGATGTTTCGTCAGAAATTGAAAACTTTCCTGTTTGAGCATAATTATTGAATCAGATTATTGATAGTCAATATTTACACATAATCTCTTGAAATTTATCTGAAAAGAGGGGGTGCTCTCTCCTCGATTAGCTTAGCTATTGAGAGAGTTCCTCCTTAAGAATTCCCCTTCATACAAATCCTCTAGTGTCGTGTATCTTTATCCTTCTATGTGTGCTATTGTCTTATTAATTTATATGTATTTATTTATTGTTTTAGGTTTTTAATTTAGAGAGTGTTTGTATGTAGTGGAATTTAAAAAATGAATGAAGTGAACTGAAAGCTTAACATTTCATTTCCATTCAGCACCATGAAAACAAGTTCAAAGATGCCACGTTTTTGATCAAAAATGAGTGTTGACAAAGCAGAAATTGTGACTAAAGATTTTTTCGTGAAACTGATGATAAAATGAGTAACTTTCTACCGCCTGCAAATACTGAAAACAGTTAAATTACTTTGCAACTCACAGAAAATTTGTTATTTGCAAAAATGGGATTTTCTCTGGGCGTGACCAATTTCAAAATAGGCCTATTTTTAGTTCAAAATTCCGTCTCTCTCTGTCATGTTTTTCTTCTAGTTATTTGTGGAGCACGAATTTTCCCCTTTATTGATCCCTTAGTTCCCTTAGTTGTTCTCATCATAAATTGGTACCCTCAATTGTGACAACACCTTTGCCCTCAAAATAACACCTTCTCTCCAAAATAAATAGACGTTAGAATCACCAATGGATCTGGGACAGAGTGACCTACTTTGACCAGTAAAAGTCGTACGAATGATTTATTCTTTTTTCTGCGTTATAAAACTTTAGTAACCAAAATGAGAGTAGTTTTTACAAAACTATGACTAGTTCAACATTTTTCGAAAATTTGATTCACTAGTTATTTGAATCCGTCAATACAAGATTGTGCATATGCGAGTTATTGTTTCTTTTCGGTTCTTTTTGTTTATTCAATGCATAAACGTACCGTTTTGAAAGAGTTTGTTTTCAGTGGAAGTTTTAAATTCTAGGTTTGAACATGCTAAAGAAAATGGTGATACCAGGCAAACAAGAGAAGAATGGTTGGCAAGACTCAGTAGCAACTTTGGAGGAGAAAATGTCTCATCTTTTATGCAATCAATTCATGAGTGATTTCACCTTTGTTTGTGATGATACACGTTTTCCAGTGCACAAATTCGTCCTAGCTTCCTCCAGTTCTGTATTCTATTCTATGTTTTTTGGTGCGTTGGCAGAAACGAAGCAAGAGCTTGATCTCAGTGATTTTGGAGATGGTGAACGCATTTTAGAGTTCCTCCAATTTCTCTACACATATGACGTTTCCTTAGATTGGAATAACGTGTTTCAAATCTTAAATTTGGCAAAATGCTACATGATAGAATCTCTTCAAAAGAAGTGCACTACATTTATTGAAGAATCTGTGTCGATGGATGATGCGCTGCATGCTCTTCAACAATGCCTCATTTATGATGAAAAATCAGCTGTCGATAGATGCCTTAAACTTATCAGTGAAAAAGCTGCTCAGATCATAAAGTTGGATGCATTCTTAGATTTAGGAATGAATTCACTCAAGGAGATTTTGAAGCTAGATACATTAAAGGTTAAAGAGATTGATCTTTTTCTTGCTGTCGATAAATGGTGTGAGCACAGGTTAAAGAAAGAAGAAAAGCAAGTTTCTGTCCAAGCAAAACAGGAAATGCTAGGGGATGCAATTTATTTAATTCGCTTTCCAACGATGTCTTTGCAAGACTTTGGGAAATATTGTAGCATGTCTGGATTGCTAACCTCTGAGCAAGTAGCTCACGTGTTGCATTACCTGAGTTTGGAATGCAACGATCTCCAAGAAACGTTCTTGGAGAGGATTCCATTTAGTAACATACTCAGGCATCAGCGAAGGGAAATTTCAGCTTGTCGTATGGGACCATCGTGCGTTCGGCGCTCGTGGAGCTACGGCGGGTCTCTAGATACCCTTGCCTTTTCAATCAACCAACACGCTTTATTCAAAGGTTTCTCGTTGTTTGGTGATCCAACTCAAAACAGAGTTTTAAATATAACAATATCGACCAATTTCAGCTCATTAAAGCCCATTTTCAAACTGGGATGTTCTAATTCAGGAGGTGTTACTGGCACGTTCCGTGTGACATTCGAACAACCTGTTGAAGTATTACCAAGCGAAAAAATTAGTCTTAGTGCTAAAATTTCTGGACCAATTTCAAATGCTATTAAAGATGGTGCAGTGCAAGAATTTGAATTTGAGGGCTTTGTGTGCCAATTTATGTCTTTTGCTATATCTGGCACTAATGGAACAAGTGTTTCTAATGGACAATTTCCAGAACTGTTATTTGAAATTTGAGGGTGTAGATTTTGTAAGATTATTCATGGTTGTAACTGGTAACATTCTTCAAAATTTTTTACTCTGTTGTGTTTCCTCTTCGACCATATCGATAATTACAGCATTTGCCAAGACCAAAATGGAAAGTTGTTGTAACAATAACATTCATTGCTACCAGGTGACAAAAGAACATTCGCAGTTTAACAGCTATTGCTTCATGAATACCAAGAGAGTGATGTTGCCAAACTGAAAATGATAATGAATTTAACTTGCTAAATGACAGCATAGTGGACAAATCTTTTCTTTTGTCCAAAGATCCCGTGGGGTTCTCAGTCACGCTCTGATCAGATCATACTTTCTCCTAAAATTGACCAATCAGCTGCCGTCGTTGTGTTTACTTCCGCGTTTTGCGGCGAAGCTTTGGCCATTTTTGACCGTTTTGACAACCATCTGGAAAAAAACATTGTACGCTCGGCTATGTCGATTTTTATCAAAATTTTAACGAGAAAGGATTCTCCATGCCTTGGACTACAAGTGTTTTCGGCATCGCTATGCGATCGCTAAAATTAGCCGATTTGTGACCTTTTGAAAGTCGTTGCAGCCATTTTTTGTGTACCAAATCCAACAAAACTTGGCAAAAGACGAGCACAAACTGATAATTTCAAGTTTATAAACCTACCTCAACTTCAACTGTTTTGAAGACAAATATCCACTTTTCTATTGCAACCCACTCCCAGTTTCACCACCAAATCGCTCCCATTGCTATGCACCCTTTTTGATCTTTGACCTTTTTGAAGTCTGAAGGAGTGGAAGCCGACAATATCAACCAAAATGTCTCATATATTTTCACAGCCTATATTTCTTGCATAAGAGCACAGGAGAGGACAGTGTCGTCTTTCAGTGTAGCAGGTACGTGAAATCACGCAACAAACTTGGAGAAAAGAAACAGGCAAAAGATGAAATTATTTTGTTCTGTAGACAAAGTTCTATAAGAAACTGCCTGTAAGAAAGTCTGTAGGGTGCCGGTAGTGGTAATCGGACACTTAAAGGAAACTGAATTTTTAGACAAAAAGAATATATTGCAGAGAAAACTAAAATTATCCAGTAAAAGAGCAACCCTTTTAGCGTAATTTCTCAAAGACTTTTTGGTTTCGACTTTGCCTAATTTGCCTTTGGGGTTGATGTCTTTCCTGCTGAGCTCGGCGGTGGTTTTCGGACAGTGGTGATGGTTTTCGGACGGTAAGTTATAATTGCAGAGTATGCCAAGAAATCGTTTCTATTGATTTATACTATGGAATTATTCATTCTATAGACTTATTTGCTTAACTTAATGTACTCTGAAAAACTACAACCTTTTGTCTTTTCTTTTGTTTGCAACAAAAAACCTACAGGACAAACAAAAGCAACACAATTTAACAGAGAATACTTCTAAGATCCTTAAGGAATGGTGTTGCTCCGCTTGCTGGCAACTCAAATTCCCCTTCTTTGACCTTGACCACAATCAGTTGATAGAATTAACTTTCAATTCGAATTTTTCATGTACGTGTCAGATGAATAAAGCAGAATCATATGACTATCGTCTCCTTGACAGATTAAACCTGTGTAAGCTAGACTTAAAGGAACACGACTATCTTTTCAATAACGACATCGATACCCATGCCAAATTCCATTCAAACTTTGATTACTATTCTACTCATGCTTTCCACAAAATAACGAAACTCTACAAATTTCCTTGAGTACTTAGACCCAGTATTGAAAAAGCTTTCAAAAGAAAACAAACAAGTAACAATATCCGGTGATCTTAACCTTGACCTATTGCGAACCGATAAGATCAAAGTGGCAGAAAGTTTCATAAATCTCATGTTCTCACATTTTTACCAACCTGTCATTTTACAGCCAACTAGATATTCCGATCACCAAAAGCCTGCATTAATCGATAATATCTTCGTGAATTCGCTGAATATTGAAGGCGCAAGCGGCAACCTAATCGCTAAAGTTTCTGATCATATACCTAACTTCATCCTGTTGAATAGAGAAATAAATAAGAGCCATAACTCAAGAGTTCTTAAAAGGGATTATAAAAACTTTGACGAATCGAATTTCATATATGACGTAAGCTCGATTGACTTTGATCCTGGTGGCCCTTCAGAAAACGGTCTGGACTCAAGATATGAACACTTTCAAAACAGTATCTTGCATGTTATTCAAAGACATGCTCCACTCAAACCTCTGTCAAAGAAGCAACAGAAACAACGGAAAAAGCCATGGATCACTAACGGTATCCTGAAATCAATCTCGTTGAAAAACAAATACTACAAAAAATTTTAAAATCAAAAGATCCTTATTGGTATCAGCAATATAAATATTACAGGGACACGTTAAATCATTTGATTAGAAGAAGCAAGAAAAATCATTATAAATCTTATTTTGAAATCTTCAAGACCAACTCTAAAAAGATTTGGAAAGGCATAAATGAGCTCATAAGCAAATCAAACAAAACTGCATGCAATAAAATCAGCATTGATAACAATGGAATCTTGATAAGCGACCAAAAACAAGTGGCAAATAAATTTAATGAATATTTCACAAACGTAGCTCAAAAGCTTGTAGATAAACTTGGAAAGGCGAATGTGGTATATAGTGATTACTTAAAAGATCCTGTCACAAATAGTTTCATGCTATCTCCCGTACAAGATACTGAAGTATGTAATGAATTAGGAGCCCTAGATGAAACCAAGTCTAACGACTCGTATGATATTCCAGTCAAACTAATCAAACTGATAAAAAACCATATAACTTTACCCTTAACGACGCTGATAAACCTCTCCTTTAGCACAGGCTACTATCCAAAATTACTAAGGTATGCTAAAGTCATACCAATCTTCAAAGCAAACTCTAAATGTGAAGTTTCCAATTATAGACCTATATCCTTGCTCCCCCTGTTCAATAAGATCTTTGAAAAACTAATGTATTCTCGTTTAATTGATTTTCTAAACAAAAATAAAGTGTTATTCCCACATCAGTTTGGTTTCCAGAAAAGTAAGTCAACTTCGCTTGCTATACTTGATGTTTGCATAAAATTGATGGAAGCCATTGAAAATGGAGAGTTCTCCTGTTGCATTTTCCTCGATTTTGCAGAGGCTTTCGATACAGTAAATCATAACATACTAATTAGCAAATTAGAATACTACGGAATTAGAGGCATTCCCCTGGACTGGTTTCGATCCTACCTGAACGAACGGAGTCAGCGTGTCTTCGTTGGTGGTGAGCTGTCCGTAGACAGGACTATTAAATATGGTGTACCGCAAGGGAGCGTTTTAGGCCCTCTTCTTTTCTTGTTGTATATAAACGATATCCCAAAGGCATCAAAAATTATGAATTTCCACCTTTTTGCAGATGATACCAGCCTCTTCTATTCCCATAAAAATATCAACGTCCTAGAAGAAGTCGTAAATGCTGAACTTGGCTGTATCTCCGATTGGTTAGTTGCAAACAAGTTAAGTTTAAATACGAACAAATCAAATTTCATGATAATTAAGCCAAGACAGAAGAAATTACCTAAAAAGATCCAACTAAATATAAATGGTGAACACCTAAATGAATCAAACTATGCAAAATATCTTGGAGTTCTAATTGACAATAATCTGACTTGGAAACAACATATCCAACATGTTAACACTAAAGTTGCAAAAAGTATTGGAATCTTACCTAAAATGAGACACTTTGTACCAAATGACATATTACAAAACATTTATAATGCCTTCATTTCCCCACACATTAATTATGGTATTATTAACTGGGGAGGAGCGTATCAAAACTCACTAGATCCTCTCAACAAGAACCTAAAAAAAGCAGCTAGAATAATTTTATTTAAAAAACAAGATGAACACAGCAAACCACTGTTCAAGACACTAAAGTCGTTAAACTTGCATGACACTTATAAGCTAGAATGTGCCAAATTCATGTATGATATCTCCAAAGGAAACTGCGAAACGTTTTTCAGCGACCTTTTCCAATTAACTAACAAAAAACACAAGATTAAGACCAGACAAGCAACTTCTGGAAAGTTTTCCCTACCACCAGGTAGAACAAATTACAAAAGTAAGCTCATAACAAATTTTGGTGTAAGAATATGGAATGATATTCCAAAAAATATTAGGACTTCTCCTACAAAAAAGATTTTCGGAAATCAGTACAAGAATCTTTTACTCCAGACTTACTAAAAATTGAATACCCATTGGTTTAAAAACTTTCTTTTGCTCTTTCTTTATTATCTCTCCTTCCGCTCTCCATCCTCCTTTTGCCTATTTTTTATGCGTAGTTATAAATTTTGAATTGTAACCAAAAAGTATTTTAAATAGTATAATCAATTTTCTTGTATTCTCATTGATGTTATCATCCATAACCACGAAACTGAGGGCATATGGCTCGAAAGCTCCATCAGAGTTCTTTTCATATGTCCTCTTCAGCCTTATCGATTTTGGATGCTTTACAATTAGATCTCACGCGATGATTACTATTTGTACGATTTTAGCAGCATATTATAGTAGTCTTATACGTAGCTTTTAGCTGAGAAATATACATGAAATGAAAATGAAATGAAAGAGAATAACCCTTGGACCTTCCAAAATGAGATATTAGTATCACTTGCAAAGCTCTTCACCAATTTTATAAAAAGCGAACTGCATTAACAAAAGGAGGTTCAGGGGAAATACATATCCTGCATGTTTTAAAGCGAAATGAAATCGGCTCTATCAATCAAATATTCACCATTACCTTTAACTGGGCTGCGTTGGTTTTTAAATCAAATTTTGTTATACTCTAATTTGAAAATATCACGGAAGATGTTTTAGTATGAAGCATCATTTTACACCAATTTATAAAATTTCACAATGATAAGATATCTGTGCAAAAATGTATTCTTCTGAATGAAAGGAATGGACACGTTAACCGAAGAGGTCCTGCTAGTGCTAATGTATGCTTTATCAAATATCAGACTTATTGATTGATTGATTTTGATTTGATTGATTTCATTCATTTAAGGAGGGTTGCCCTTCGGCAAAAGCCGTTTTTCAAGGGGCCCTCCAATAAAAACATTATTAAGAATACCAAAGAAAACTACCCTAATCTAATGATTTGATTTGATTTGATTTTAAATTGTTTAGGCACGGTGGCCACGTCAGTCAAAGGACTGGTTTACAGTGGGCCGTGCAAATAAATACAAAGCTAACAAAAGCATACATAACTAAAAAAAACCCTATTTACAAAATTTTCTTATAATCAAATTAAAATGATGCTAACTATAACATGAAAGAGAGAATCAGCATTCGGTGTTGGCATTGTTGATACGTTTTTTGAATATTTCATAAGATTTTGATGATTTTACTTCAACCGAAAGATCGTTCCATAATTTAGCACCCTTATATGAAAAGCATTTCTGGCCGAAAGCCGATTTGCGACGAGGAACGGCCAAATCTGTTTTAGTATTGCGAAGTTCTCTCTTGCATGCATCGGACAGCCTGACAAACATTTCTGTAAGGTAAATGGGAGCTTGGTTGTTTACCGATTTGTACACCATCTTCAAGGTTTCTGATTCGATAAGTTCATTGATGGTGGGCCAACCAAGTTTTTTTGATAATGGGTAAGGCAGAAGCATCGTAAGCACTGTTTGTGACGATTCTCGCCGCCCTATTTTGGAGTTTTTGCAGCCTATTGATAGCATTGATGCCGGCAACTCCCCATACCGGGCAGCTGTATCTGAAGTATGGTTCCACCAAACTTCTGTACATTTTTTGTACAGTAACAATGGGCAGATACTTTTTGGAAAAACGTAACATCCCTAAACCACGCGAAACTTTTTTCGTCACTGCTGAAATTTGTTCGTCCCAGCTCAAATGTTTATCAACGATTACCCCAAGGTATTTGATATTTTCTACTATGGAAACATTCGCCTCCCCTATTACGAAAGAGGGCTTTGCTACTCTATCATCATTTATATCTTTCAGTCGCTTTCTGCTGCCGACTACAAGACTATGTGTCTTAGCAACATTCAGGGACAATTTATTACCTTGAAGCCAAGATTTAAGGTTATTCAGGTCATCATTGACGCAGTCGTTAATATGCGTAACCGAATCCGACGCAAACATAAGGCTTGTGTCATCAGCATACATGTTAACGTCACAATGTTTCATCTGTAGGTGGAGGTCATTGATATATATGATAAATAACAGAGGCCCTAGACAGGACCCCTGTGGTACTCCACAGGTTATAGATTCTATATTCGAAATCTTCCCATTTACCTTACAACATTGCTTTCTATTAGTTAAATAAGAGCAGAACCATTTCATTTCTTTATTATGAATACCGTAAAGCTCAAGTTTTTGCAATAATATTTCATGATTTACCGTGTCAAAAGCCTTTTTGAGGTCCACAAAGGTAACTGCAGTGTACTTACCCCCCTCTAAATTCAAGTACCAATCATTAGTGCACTTAAGCAAACACGACAGAACAGAATGCAACTGTCTGTAAGCTGATTGTTTACCGAAAATGAGTTTATTCGAATCTAGGTAGTGGTACAGCTGGTCATAAATTAGTTTCATTAATTACAATGAAAACTATGCTATTAAAAACATATTTACAAGAAATGACCACTTACATACATACTAAATATGAAATGAAAGAGAGTAAAACAAAAACGAATCCGGAGTCACTGGCAGAGGCAGACCCCGCAGCGCCAGCACCAGCCGCCCCAAGCCGACAAGACACCCCAGAGCGAACAGCGATCAAAGCTATGACCGCTATGAGCCCCGAGTCGGCCCGCCACCCCAGGACAACAAGCGCCACCACCGCAGGCCCCACCCCCATAGTTATCGTTGAACAGACTTTTTGAAACTGTTTAGGGACGATGCCTGCTTTGACTCAGCCGAAAGGCTATTCCGCAATTTTCTCCCCTAAAAGAGAAGCTTTTCTGACCATTTGCAGAAGTTTTCTTTGGTACCCTCATGTCAGTCTTGGTATTTCGAAGGCAGCGGGTGGAGCATTGTGAATTTCTTTTGAAAAGGCTATTCAGGTATTGTGGAGCCAACTCATTGAGTGACTTGAAGACCCCTGTTTTTGATTCATTGCTGATGAGTTGTTCAATGGTTCTCCAGCCCAACCTTTCGATGAGTGGCCTGCTTGGGGTGTCAAAGCTGCTATTTGCAACGATCTTGGCAGCTCGGTTTTGAAGCTTTTGTAGCTGGTTGATTTCACGAGAACCACAACAACCCCAAACAGAACAGCAGTATCGAAAGTGCGGCTCAACAATACCTGTGTAAAGATTCTCAAGCGTTACCCTTGGTAGGAACTTCTTTGCATGCTTTAAACAGCCAATAGCCCTTGAGACCTTGGCAGAGACAGCCTTTATTTGCTCTTTCCAAACTAAAGAGCAATCAATTTAAACACCAAGGTATTTTGTTTTTTGGACAATGTTAAGCTCTTTGCCACGTATGCTCAATTCCAGACTCTGATCTGTACTTTTGCGAATGTTACGTTTTTGCTTGGTAGTAATAAGCATGGAGTGTGTTTTTGTAACATTCAAAGAAAGTTTATTGCCTTGGAGCCATGCGTCCAATTGCTTAACCCTATTTTAACCGGGGGGGGGGGCGTTTTTCGCCCCCTCCCAAACTTTTTTTAATAGGTCCTAAACGATGATATCTATGGCACTGAAACTCCTTGACTTTTCCTAAAATTTAACTTGCAATCAGAAAATAAAAATTTCAATGCCTATTGTTAGACCACGTGACCACCAGATGCCCATATTTTGAGAGTGGTCACAAGAAAATCGTGAAAACTGCTCTAGTTTCTTCATTTTGTGTCAAACCTCGTCAATATATACACAATTCGATTTGTCTCGATGAGTACTTTCATTTGATATATAATTTATCTATATTTGCTGACGTCAGCAATTTATAATTCCTATGACGTCATAAATCTTAATGACGTCATATTCCTAATGAATTAGCAATCTTCGTATGAAAAATAATTAAATGATTTGAAATATTGAAAAACCTATTTGATTTCACCCAAATCATGCGAAAGTGGTGATGTTTAAGCATCATTATTGAGGAAACAATTTTGCATTGAAGCGAATTACCGTTATTTATTTAGTTAATTAATTAGCAACCAAAAATATTCATATAAAACTGAATGAAATCTCAAACTAAGGCTATCAAGTAAGTATTTGGATAGTTTTGAGCCTGTTTTAGCCAGATATTTAATGTAAATCTAGTTTTTTCCCTAATAGCTCAATTTCGTCAAAATTTGCCCTATTTTTGGTTGCCTAGTAACGAATCACGTGATTAGAAATTAGTTGATGCTATTTTTGGATTCTCCTTTGTTTATTTATGACACGGTGCAAGGTTCATTGTCATAGCTATCATAGTTGCGAAGATAATGAGGCGGGGCGAAAAACGCCCCTCCCCCCGGTAGAAAATCAATTTTTCTTCACTCGGTTAAAATAGGGTTAAGATCATTGTTTACAGCCCGAGTCAGCTGAGTCATATTTAATGCCTGGTGACACAAACTGATGTCGTCAGCATACATGGACACAGTCGAACCCTGGACGGCGAGTGGTAGGTCATTGATATTGATGAGGAAGAGAAGAGGGCCGAGACATGCGCCTTGTGGCACACCGACTTCTACATCCTGTATGTCTAAGGCAACACCATTAACCCTGCAGAATTGTTTACGGTTGGATAGGTATGACAATTTCAATTTTCAATTCAATTTTCAATTTTTTAAACACGGTAGCCCCGTAAGTTGATCAGCAACTGCTTTTCAGGGGGCCGTGGCAAAATCTAAAAACTTTTTTTTCAATCAAGACTCAATATCATCACAAGATACATGGTCTAACTACGAACTACAAATTAAGAGCTATTAACAAAATATCAGCGAGTATACGTAAAAAATTTCTTTTTATTGTTCTAGGCTATGCATCGTCAATTTTCTAGGTTTCATTTTGCGATCTAAGTTTATAAATTGTGTTAAGATATCTTGTAAATGTCTCTAAAAAGTGACAGTTTTCATTGGTTTGTAGAAAAATGAGCTTTTGTTCAAGGGTTGGAATTGTTTCAAAATTTGGATAGATATCTTTTGTGTAATGTAAGAAGGTTACTCGTTCTTCTTTAAACATGTCACATTCGAGAATAAAATGCGTCTCGTCTTCAATTTTGTCTTTAAAGCTTAAGCAGAACCGTTTGTCTCTTTCTATTGGAGGTTTGCAATGGCGTCCTCTTTCTATTGTGAGGCAGTGGTCGCTAAGTCGTAGTTTTGACATAATTCGTCTGTCGGCTCTGTTAGTTATTAATGATAAGTAAGCTTCGAGATTGATCCTATTTTTATAGCTTCCATAAGTTAATGCTTTGGAACAATTTTCCATTCTTGACTTCCAGGATAGTTGGTAATTTGCTTCTAAGATTTTTTTGATGTTGGATTTTGAATGCTCAGTTATTAACTTTTTGCTGACTTCATTTTTGGTTAGTTTAAACTAAATAGAAAGATGTTTCATGAATGATAAAAAGAACACGTGTTTCAATTTTTTAGTCTTTTTTGAAGGTGGCAAGGGAGGGATCAAGTTCGAGTTCATTCCAAAGCTTAGGTCCACGAGAGGATATAGCCTTTTGCCCATCTTTAGTTTTCCGCAGTGGTAGCGAAAGATCAGTTTCAGTATTTCTTAGTTCTCTGACATTTCGAGTTGAATTTTTGACAAACAATTTGGAAAGGTACTCAGGTATGAGGCCATTCAGAGACTTGTACATGTTAGTAGCAGTTTCACTTCTAATAATTTCACTTATAGTTGGCCAATTTAAGTTATGTATTAGTGCCATAGCAGGTGTATCAAATTTACTTTTCGTTACAATTCTCGCCGCTCGATTTTGCAACTTTTGCAGGGTTTGCAGTTTGGTCGCCCCACAGCATCCCCACACCGAACAACAGTACCAAAAATGGGGCTCTACAATGCCCCGATACATCTTACTTAATCAGTAGCGTAGCCAGGGGGGGCAAAGGGGGGCGGCCGCCCCCCCCCCAATCATCGCCAAAGATGAGTTTTGTGATTCTTCCAAATCCGTTGAGAAACTGAAGGGGGGGGGTGAGCTGCATTTTTCTCCAACACTCGTGGCAGTATGGTTTGTCAATGTTATAAAAGAAACAGGAATGAAATTCTTGAGCTAATAAATGGCATCTTGGCACGATTTAGCCAACGAAAATATCAAAATTTTTCTGCTCGCTTCGCTCGCATTTCCATACGTGCGTCACTGTATCATCTTTGTACCGTCTGGCCTGCCATCATGTCCCCCGCAAGGCAAACAGCTTCATTAGTTTCTTTGAATCTGACTTAGGCACCCCTTTAATTTGATGTGTGTACGAGTCTATTTGGTACAGAACATAGAATCAAGTTAATCACATCCCTCGAATTTTTCTCGCTTCGCTTGCACTTCAATCAAGACTTATCAAGACTTTCTTTCATGTGTACTTATGCAGCCACTTGTATCCTTGAACGATTTCTGCATATTCCTATGTATCAAGCATTACAAGAATTTATGAATCCAACTTAAATTTCCACTTCAATTGCCAGTGCATCTCTTCTACAGTGCTGTGACATATCAACCATCCAGTGAAATTCAATGTGTGCTTCTCAAAAATGTTCGGCTCGCCTCACTCGAATTCTCTTTACGTTCCGTATACCCCATGATCTTCGTTGCTCCTTTAGAGTTTTTTTTATCAATGTTTCAAAGCAATTCAAAGTTGAAATTTGAGAACGGTACCATAAATCCCATCATTCTGCAATGATCCTTAATGGCTCAGCTCTTCCTCATGAAAATGTTTCTAATCGATCTGCCCAGCGTGACATGAATATTGTCCTGTTTCCTGGACTTTCTAAATTGCTATATTTTTACCTCTTTTGTATCAGGTACCTATGGCACTAAGTTGCAAAATTTTGGCGAGAACTGAATCATGACTGAAAGAAAAAAGAAAAGCTTCCGTCGCTTCCATTCTAAAAACGGCATAGAAAATTTTTCTTGTTTTTCCAGTGGTGTACCTAAGAAGGAATGCGGCGTCCTAAGAAATTCTTGAACAATGTTGGCAGAGGCATTCTAAGCCAAAGTAGAATGCATGTTATCAAAAATTTTCCTAGTGAGTTGACCCTGGGCCCATCCATTTTAATCCCCATGTGACTCTTAGCCTGTAAATGCCTGCCGTTAGCTGTAAGGGATCCTTATTTGCTACCACTCTGGAAAAATCTCATCAAATGATGATTTGAAGAATCTGTACGCTGAAGAAGAATTTCTTAGATGCTGTAGACTGACAAGAAAATGATAAAGTAGTGAAAAGAGACAGTTCCTCGAATCAAGATGGCGCGACCAGCATCAAATCATTTTGCAGTAAAGCTGAGAAGATCCATTTCGTATTTTGTAATTGATATGTCGGACCCCTTGTAATTGCATAAGAATTCTTTTGCTTTCTTAGCAACTTGCTACAATGAGCATAAATCCTTAATCCAAATTGAACAAAACATCCAGCCTATTTTTTGTTCAATGTAGTCAGGTTTATGATGCAAAACATAGCTGAAAAGAGCGTTTCCCTCGTTTTCCGAGCGTCTCAAGGGCGTGGTCTCCAAAAATTTTTCCAGGGGCAAGCCCCCGGACCCCCATGTCTGCTCGCTACGCTCGCACCTTGCCCCCCCAAAAGCAGGGACCTGGCTACGCCACTGTACTTAATGTGTTTTGAGGTAAAATTTTCTGGCATATTTCAAAAACCCAATTGCTCGAGAAACTTTGGTACGGAGAATATTAATATGTTCTTCCCAACTTAAACTCCGGTCTATCATCACACCCAGATACTTCGTCCGCTCTACATTTTCAACTTGAGAGTCGCCAATAAAAAACTGCGGATGATCAACAGTTTTATCAATAATTTTCTTAATTTTGGGCTGGGAACCCACAACCAGAGCTTGAGTTTTTAGTATGTTCAAGGAAAGTTTATTTCCTAGCAGCCATTGTTTCAAAAGACTTAGTTCACTGTTTAGAGTTCGATTTATATCTTCTAAACTCGAAGAATAGTAAGAAATACTTGTATCATCGGCATACATCGTCACTTTAGCTTTCTTCAGAGAAAACGGAAGATCATTGATATAGATCAGAAACAAGACACATCAAAACATTTTCCCAAAGACTTCAATGAAATCTTTGAATCAATGCTGACAACAGCTTTCTCAGAAAGTAAAGAATGTATCTTGACTGGTGATATAAACTGTAATTACCTGGAGAAATCTGATAACAAAGTACTGAAATCGTTACTGTTATCTTGTGGCCTGAAACAGCTGTTTAGTTACTCCCACGAGAATTACAAAAGAAACCAAAACTCTTATTGATGTGATTTGTAGCAATGAGCCTCAAAATATTGTTTCAACTACAGTAATCCCAGCTGGACTAAGTGATCACGAATTGATTGGTTTTGCACGCAAGCTCCATAATATAAAACATCAACCAAAAGTTATCACATGTAGAAATTATTCAAATTACGTCCCTAGGCAATTCTGTGAGGATTTACAGTCTGCAAACTTCAAGCATGTTTTCGCATCAACTTGTGTGAACAAAGCATGGCAACATACTTCACTATTATGTAAACAAGCATGCCCCATTGGTGTCCAAAAAGGTCAAAGGGAGACTAAGCCCATGGATAACAAAGGATGTCAAATCAGAGATGAACCTAAGGGACGGGCTGCTAAGAAAATACCCTGGGTACCAGACTCTCCCAAGAAAGAAAATTGAGTTTTCTTTCTTGGGAGAGTCTGGTACTCAGGGTACTAAGAAAAGCACGCCGGAAAAACCTTGAGATTGATTGGTCCTCTTATAAACATCAACGAAACAGGGTAACCAATTTAGTGAAAAAGTGTAAAAGCAAATACCACAGAGACTTGCTGGAGGAAAGTGCAAATACGCCTGACAAATTTTGGGCAGCAATCAAGAAAGTATATCCCACTAAATCTTCCGTGTCTAATACAGGAACTGTCTTCGAATTAGATGGGACGAAAACCACAAATAAGCAGGAAATTGCAGAAAGCTTCTGCAATTTTTTTGCTAACGTTGCAAAAATTTTAAAATCTAAATCTATCCTACTTCGAGACTTTGTTTGGATGAGACCCACTTGGGAAAGCACCATGTCTCAAAAGGGTAGATTCGTAGTAAAAGAAGTAAGCCAAGCAGCAGTACAGAAAGAGTTAGCTAAACTGAAACGGAAGAAGGCAACTGGGATTGACAATCTCCCCCCAGGAATGTTAAAAGATGCCGCCCCAATTCTAGCCAGACCCTTAACATATGTGACAAATCTGTCCCTGAAGTCTGGAATCGTACCTACAGACTGGAAGGTAGCCAAGGTGATTCCCCTGTACAAATCTGGTTCCCACTCAACTTTTGACAATTACAGACCAACATCAGTTCTTCCAACACTATCGAAAATCCTAGAGAGGATGTTTTACAATCAGCTTATGGCTCACTTTGAAAAAAATGGCCTTCTTTTTACACATCAGTTTGGTTTTCGATCAAAACGATCCACAGAACAGGCAGTAAATTTGTTCCTTGATCATATAAGAGGAGAGGCTGATAAAGGCAAACTTACCGGTGCAATATTCGTAGATTTGTCAAAGGCCTTCGATACCGTTAGGCACTCTGTCCTAATGTCTAAGTTGCCGTCATATGGAGTAATGAACACGGAATTCCAATGGCTGACTGATTACTTGTTCAACAGGAAACAAATTTTTCAATACCAGGGAGCATTTTCTAATGCCATCCCTGTATATACCGGTGTTCCACAAGGATCCATATTGGTCCTCTACTATCTTTGATCCATTTTAACGACGCAAATAAAACGCTGAAGCACGCAAAAGTCATTACGTATGCAGATGATACCGTCATCTTTACTTCATCCAGTGACTTCAACATCATTGAAAAGCATCTTAACCCTATTTTAACCGGGTGAAAAAAAGTGATTTTCTACCGGGGGGGCGTTTTTCGCCCCCCCTAATCATCTTCGGAACTATAATAGCTATGACAATGAAACTTGCACTGTGTCATAATTAAACAAAGGAGAATCCAAAAATAGCATCAATTAATTTTTAATCACGTGATTGGTTGCTAGGCAACCAGAAATAAGGCAAATTTTAACGAAATTGAGCTATCAGGAAAAACAAGTAGATTTACATTAAATAACTGGCTAAAATAGGCTAAAAACTATCCAAATACTTACTTGATAGCCTTAGTTTGAGATTTCATTCAGTTTTGTATGAATATTTGTGGTTCCTAATTAATTAACTAAATAAATAACGGTAATTCGATTCAATGCAAAATTGTTTCCTCAAAAATAATACTTAAACATCATCAATTTCACATAATTTGAGTGAAATCAAATAGTTTTATCAATATTTCAAGTTATTACATGATTTTTCATATAAAAATTGCTAATTCATTAGAAATATGACGTCATAAAGATGTATGACGTCATAGAAATTATAAATTGCTGACGTCGGCAAATATAGATAAATTATATACCAAATGAAAGTACTCATCGAGACAAATTGAATGGTACATATATTGACGAGATTTGGCACAAAATAAAGAAACTAGAGCAGTTTTCACGATTTTCTTTGTGACCACTCTCCAAATATGGGCATCTGGTGGTCACGTGGTCTAACAATAGGCATTGAAATTTTAGGAAAAGTCAGTGAGTTTCAGTGCCATAGCTGTCATGGTTTAGGAGCTATTAAAAACAGTTCAGGAGGGGGGGGCGAAAAACGCCCCCCCCCGGTTAAAATAGGGTTAACGATGATGTCCAAAGTTCGGCAACATGGTTTAATGAAAATGAATTAATAGTGAATCTAAAAAAGGGGAAAACAGAGGCGATGCTTTTTGGAACATCAAAGCGATTAAACCTCGTTGATGGAAGGCAACTCAACATCAAAGTTGATGGAACCTGTATAAATTGTACAACAAGCTACAAATACCTTGGCGTAGCATTGGATCCCTCTCTGAATTTCGAATCCCATTTTAATGCAATTCACAAAAAAGCAGCTTGAAGAGTAAGTCTGCTTCGTCGTATTCGAAGTTCAATCGACTCAGCAACTGCTGAGAAGATTTATAGAGCTATGATAATGCCTGTTTTCACGTATTGTGGCTCAATTGTTCTGGGATGGTCAAATTCAAGAGTGAACCAGATTCGAAAAATTGAACAACGTAGCAGGAATATCATAAAATCAAAAGCCAATCCAAGCACCGACCTGAGGATTCCTACCATTGAGTGTGCAATAAAGAAAAATGTGTGTACATTTGTATTTGACTGCCTCCAAGACAATGTTTGTGACCCATTCAAAAGTTACTTTGAAAGAAAGGAACACGGTCAAAATACAAGAAATAACAATCTAGCTGTAAAGGTTCCAAGGATGAAAACAGAATTTGGTCGTAAAAGTTTTTCTGTGACTGCGGCAAACGCTTATAACAAAGTTCCTATCTTAGCAAGACACTTGGACTCTAGGGTTTTATTCAGAACACATGTAAATGATTTATATAAATGTATTTAAATATGTTCTTTGCTTAATTTTTCTCCACTTACATTGTATATTTCTTTTCTTTTAGCACAGGACCCTAATGATAACAGTATGCTTGTCGTACTGATAGGTTATTCCTGTATAAAACTTCGTGTATTATTATTATTATTATTATTATTATTATTATTATTATGAAAATTCAACGCTCGTCCATTGACGGATTTAATGTTCTGAACATCTAGTGACAACAAGTCTCCTTAGATTTCCAGGACCTTTCGTAGTATTCTTGCAGTGTTCAGTAATACGGTGGTCTGCATTTGGTTGATGGCAATACTTGATTCAATCTGTTCCAATTGTTTCTGCAGTGTTTTAGGAATCGTCCCAAGAGCACCAATAACGATGGGTATAATCTTGGCTTTCATGTTCCAAAGCTTTTGCACTTCTCGTTTAAGATCTTGGTACTTCTCGATCTTCTCTCTTTCCTTTATTTCAATGCGATGATCAGAAGGTACAGCGAAGTCAACAATTAAACATAATTTTTTCTCCTTGTCGATAATCATCATATCTGGTCTCCTTGCCTCAACGATATGATCAGTTTGTACAGTGAAGTCCCAAAGGATCTTGAACTTCTCGTTTTCAGTAACTGGCTGGGGTTCATGTTCGTACCACTTATCAGTGGTTGCAAAACCTTTCTTTCGACAAAGATCCCAATGGATCGCCTTACCCATCCAGTCATGCCTTCTTTTATATTCCTTTTGGGCTAGTTTAGGGCATTCGCTTATGATGTGGGTGATTGTTTCATCTTTTGCGTTGCACATACGGCACATGCTGTCATCTCGAGTCTTGTCGATTTTGGCCTTGATAGCATTCGTTCGGATGGCTTGATCCTGCGCTGCTATAATAAGAGATTCGGTTTCCCTCTTTAGATGACCATTTTTCATCCAGTTCCATGTTTTTTCATCGGCAACTTCCTCTATATCTCTAAGAAACTGACCATGTAGTTTTTTCTCCTTTAATTCCGCCTTTCTGTTTCTTTTAATTCGCTGTTTAACATTGTTAACACTTTCAGTTGATTCTTTGTCTTCCCCTCGTGCTGCGATTATGAGTCTTTCTGTGCTATTTTGAATGTAGTTTTCTAATTCTACTGTTGCAATTTCAACGCAATTCTCTATGCTAATAAGGCCACGCCCACCCTCTTTCCGACTTATGTATAAACGGTGAACGCTGTCTTTTGGATGATGAGCCTTGTGCATAGTAAGTAGCTTCCTTGTCCGTAGGTCCAACTTCATTATTTCCTCCTTCCTCCAGTCAATAATTGCTGCTGTATATCTAAACAGAGACACTGCCCAGGTGTTAATGGCTTTTATCAAATTCCCACTGTTTAGTTTTGACTCTAGCACTTTTCGCACTCGCCTAAGATACTCTTTTGACACTTTATCTTTCATTTCTTGATGTTTTATTCTGTCATCTTCTAGTACTCCTAAATACTTATAGGATTCTCCTTCATCTAATGACTTTATCTTTACTGCATCTGGTAATACAATGCCATCACTCTTTACCTTCGTTCCTCTTTTCATAATTAGGACTGCACATTTTTCTATTCCGAATTCCATTTTAATATCTGCACTAAAGATCCTCACGGTGTTAATCAGTGAGTCTAGCCCTCGTTCGCTTTTTGAAAACAATTTTAAATCATCCATATAGAGCAAGTGATTCAATTTCTCTTTGTTCTTATAAAATTCATATGCCTCTTTACAATCACGCAGAACTAATGTCAGTGGGATTAATGCAATAACAAATATTAGCGGTGATAATGTGTCTCCTTGAAAGATCCCTCTTTTGATATTAACTTCTCCTAGTAATTTTCCATTTGATGTTAATTCAACACACCATTTTTCCATTGTCTCTGTTAGCAGATTCCTGACATTCTTTGCTACTTTGAACAAGTCCAGACATTCTATGATCCATGAATGTGGAACCATATCGTATGCTTTACGATAATCGATCCAACACATTGCCAGATTCTTTCTCCTTCTTTTCACCTCCCTTAGTACCATTTTATCAATGTAAATAAGGTCATGTGTACCCCTTGTTCCACGTTTACAGCCCTTCTGCTCTGCAGTCAACACTCCTCTGCTATCCAGAGATTCGTAGACACAAACAGCAATAATTCCCGTTAGTATTTTCCACATTATTGGCAGGCACGTAATTGGCCTGTAATTACTGGGAACATTTCCTTTACTAAGATCTTTTTGGATCAGTACAGTTCTTCCTTTGGTCATCCATGACGGAACCCAACCTTCTCCTAGGCATTTATTAAGAAGCCTCTCCATATCTCCGTGTAATGACTTGAAGGCTTTTATCCAATATCCTTGTAAACCGTCACTGCCTGGTGCTTTCCAGTTAGGTAATTTCTTTACAGCTTTTTGTAGGCTTTCTTTAGTAATAGTGATGTCTTCTTGTTGTTGTAATTCGTTCATTTTTGATTTGACATTACTTAGCCATTCCGCATTTTTATTGTGTTCTTTCTTCACACTCCAAATATTCTGCCAGAATTTCTTTGCTTCTTCGGCATCCGGAGGTTCATTCTCGGTTTGTTTGCCAGCACCATTAAGCTTACAATAGAAGTTTCCTTCATTGTTCTGGAACATTCGGTTTTGCTGGTATTGACTAATCCTGTTGTTATATCGGTTGATTTTGCCTTGCTTTGCTTTGATTCTTTGACTTATTACCTCTAAGACCGTGTTCTCACCTTTCTCTTTCAATCTATATTTTTGTTGTAATCTGTCTCTGTGCTTCTTTTTTATCTTTCCACCATCTTTGATCACTTTCACTCTGTCAAAATCTTTACGAAGCTCCTTTACCTGGCTTTCCAGTCGTTTTTGCCACCATGGCTTCTTTGCAGTTTCTTGTACTTTCGCTTTTACTCCCAACATTTGTGACGTTATAACTCCACCCGCGTACATGACCCTGTTGAGTGTTGTTATGTCATTAATCCTGATCTTTTTGAGCATCTTGTCAATTTTTGAGCTTGTTTCTGCTAGTTTTTGTCTATCAATATTTCTCATGCTCGGAATTTCTGTATTTCCCTCTTCCATTAGCACAATCATCCTATTAAAGTATGCTTGTTCTTCCTGGGTGAATGGTTCTAATATTTCTAAGCCCTCTAGAGGTTCTGAAATGGGGGTCGTCTGAGGATTTTCATTTTCTGCCACGTTATTTGTATCCTGATGATCACGTGTGTCATCATCACGATCCGTAAAAGCCTGTCCGAAATTCTCTTCCACTTCAATTTTGCGCCGTACTTCTTCCAGTTCAAGTCCTGTCAACCAACCTCTCTTCCTGATACAGTTTGCCTGATCAACCAGACGTTGCTCATTGGTTATGAATAATCCTTTTTCGTTCCACAATCTATACATTCTCTTACGATATCCTATAATATGCGGCTTACTCTTGTAATAGCATTCCATCACCACCATATTTTCCTCTTTCGTCCACTTTCTTCTCCTTGCAGTAATGGGATGACGACCGAAGTCTGCCTGCGTTCGCACAGAACAACTGCCGGGTGAAAGACCTTCAGTATTGTTACTTCCAGTCTTCTTTACACCGTTGTCTGACATATTATTATACGACATTGTTTGCACTCAATTTGAGGATAGTTGATTTAAGGTTAAACTACCACCGGTGTGTTTATCGAGAACACCATCTCTAGGGGGGTCGCCAACCAAGGCTAGAGAGTCCCCCCTACCCATGAGACAAACTAGCCCCCGCCGGACGCCAACCCGGTATTTCGTGGTTTCGGGGAGAGCTAACAGGTACTACACCTTGCTCAAGGGTGACCTGGAGGTAGTTGTGACTAAGGGTAACCTCATTATCCCACGTCGAAACTCCACAACCGGATGCAGTTTAAAGTCATACCCAGGACCAAAATTATTATTATTATTATTATTATTATTATTATTATTATTATTATTATTATTATTATTATTATTATTATTATTATTATTATTATCATAAAAACAAACACTGTTGGATTACGTAAACGTTTCGATTAAAATCTTTTTTATTATTATTATTATTATTATTATTATTATTATTATTATTATTATTATTATTATTATTATTATTATTATTATTATTATTATTATTATTACTAGCTGTTAACAAAGTTAAAGTGAGTGCAGCTCAGAGTTTTTGCAAAGTGATTGACTGCAAATCCCTTGTGAAACCAATCCAGAGTTGGAAACAAGGAGAAAAAGACAACTTCTTGATAATTACAAGATGGCTTAGCATGAATAGAACATTTATCATACTCAATCAAATATTGCTGTGAACCAAAGCATTAGATTGCAACTTTCAGTCATAAACAGTAAAAGGGTCTGTTTCATCCAGCATGCCTTGCACGTGTCGTCTCTTGGTTTCCCTTTGTTGTCGCCATTGTCATGGGCCATGAAAATGGTGGCAAACAAAGGTTAGCCAAGAGACGACAAATAAAAGGAATGCTGGATGAAACAGACCCTTTAATCATTCATGTTCAAAGTTCCTTTGGGCTTTGCAGCTTTATACTGCTCTGGGTGGCGCCTCACACGATAGGCTCTTTTATTTGGCGAAAGTCAACACTGCATGTCACGCTCAATCCAATGCTGCTCTTTACAGGAATTTCACTTGCTGCCAGACTGTCTTTCAGCCCTGAAACAGCAGAAAAACTTGACCAACTTTCAGTTGAAAGATCATACCCTGTCTAAGTGCCCCGGTATATCCTACCCTGGTGATTTCCCCGGCGAAAAAATTTGAGCAAAATTAGTCCCCAGATAAGCTGTGAATCTCCCCGGTACAAAACGCCTCACAAGTGAAACCTCGGCAGCAAACAGGCGAACCCCAGAGAGAAATTTGAAGAATTATTTTTTACGTAGAAACAGTTCCCACCAATAATTATGCTGTCCTCGTTACGAAATTCAAGCTCCCCAGAGAAAATCTGACCATATCCTTCGGTCACTAGGACCCGGTGAAAATCTGACCTCTCACCGGGGCACTTAGACGGGGGTGTTCGTATGTATGAGGTATTCTGGACAGTGTCATGGATCAGCATGTCAAAACATTTTGGCACTCTTTGTAACCAAACCAATAATTGACTAAGGACAACTATGCCAAACATGGCATCAACATGGCATCAACATGGCATATTTCTAACAGCAAGATCTTTTGCATGTTAAGACAAATCAATTGCTGAAAATCAATTAAAATTCTGTTCTGTCAGAGATGCAAAGTAGGTCACCTAGAGGATCTTGTTTTGAAACCAGATATGCCACAGTGCCAGGACTGCTTGCCTTTGTGCCGAATAATGAAGTCACTGAACTGAACAATGCTTTGTTTACATTTATTATCGTTCTTTGAGTTGCACTACATCATCACTGAAATGTGACCTCAACTGTATAATTCCTTCTATTCATTCATACCGCCTGTTTTGTTAATATGTTAATTTGAAATACAGTCATCTGAAAGGCAAACATGGCCTCATCTTATTTAGCTATGTTTTAACCGCAAGGCACACAATGAACGACAGGAAATAGTCCACGCAATTCGCCGTCTAACATTTGAACATTGTACCAGGATCAATTGACCTTGGCATGCAGCAAATCAGTAATATGAAGTTCTAGGCCTACTTCTTTTCCTGTCCGAGAAACAAACCAAAAATGCTAAACTAATTCTGAGAATAGTTTAAACAACTGAGAGGATAAAAAGAAATCCTCTCATAAACAAAACGACTGATGCGATACCCGAGTGAACGAAGTCTCTTCTTGCCTTGAAAGTTTTACCAGTTTCTCCAGAGGGCTTTCCCGGCATCGATGGCGAAGGGTTGAATCATGGTGGAATTCACTGATCTGTGATTGAACTGGATTGAACTCAATTGAATTGAAATCAATGTGCCAGCCACATAGCCAGCCAGCCAGCCAGCCACATAGATCGCCCACTTTTGACCATTTGTCGCGTTTATATTGCCGCTACGCAGGCGCTTCGCGCTGCTGCGCTGCAATTATTATTATTATTATTATTATTATTATTATTATTATTATTATTATTATTATTATTATTATTATTATTATTATTATTATTATTATTATTATTATTATTATTATTATTATTATTATCATTATTATTTATTGAATAAACCTTGCAGTATCAAAAGCCTTTTTCAAATCAATGCATACTAGTCCCACAAGCCGTCCAAGGTCCCAGCCATTGTACCAGTCATCAGTATTTTAAGCAAACAAGTAAGTGTAGAATGAAGCCTCAGAAACCCAGATTGGTCAGAGGAAAAGAGGCCATTTGCTTTCATATACTGATACAGCTGGTCAAAAACAAGTTTTTCAAAGAGCCTTGGAATGACGGGTAAGACTGATATCGGACGGTAGTTTGACTTTTCAGTCTTGTCTCCATCTTGAAAATTGGAGTAACTCTAGCTACTTTCCATGAATCAGGGAACTGGCTAGTTCCAATGGAAGTGTTAAACAATAAAGCTAGAGAGTTTTCAATGAAAGGTAAGGCAGGCTTCAAAAAGTAGCTAGAGATATTGTCAATCCCAAAGCTCTTTGTAGTTTTAATCTTGGCGAATGCAGCCCTGACCTCTTTAACTTTAATAGTCCTAAAGTTGAATTTAGCCTTATTTGCATTGATTTCATATTCACCTGTAAGAAGAGGCTTTGGGACAGAATCAATTTTGTCTGCTAGTTCCTTGCCTATAGAGCAAAAGAAATTGTTCATAGTATCTGAAATGCCTTTTTTTATGAACAGTCTCAGTGCCAGCCTCTTTGAGACACTTGATGTTACTGGACTTGGATCTCTTATTGAGAAGTTCATTAACTGTCTTCCAAGATTCTTTCATGTTGCCTTGACATGTAGAGATCTTATCAGTGAAATATTGTTTCTTCAACTGAATGTTCCTAGAATTAACCTTGTTACGGACCTGCCTATATGAATCCATAAGAAATGGAGACTTTCTTTTGGTAGCAACCTTCTTTAATTTATCCCTAGTCTGCATTAGGTCCCTAAGGTCTTTATCTATCCACGCATTTCTGACATTTCAGACGCATTTCTGAAACACGCATTTCAGTTATTGGAGCATGTTTGTCTATGATCAAGGAAAGTAGGTTTGATTTATAGTTTGATTTATTAGTTTTATGAAAATAGGTTTGATTAGGAAAATAGACAAAACTTTGATTTAAAGTAGCAGATGCCCAAGCATAATATGTATGTTAATTTGTTTTTTTGCACAAAAGCCTTCCTTTTTGTTTGCAAAAAACAATCGCTGTGGGCAAAGGAATCGAAAGGCAACTTCGAGCTCGACTAGCAGTTCTCACGGGGGGGGGGGGTTCTCGGCTAAATTTCGGTTAGGGGGTGCCGCCCACAGTTTCAAAATGTAACCGTTGGCTAGACCAATTTTTGTGAAAATGACACCCTTGGCTAGACTAATTTTTCCTTCAGAAGTGCTCTGAATTGGCATTTTCTAGGCAAAACTTGCCAAATTTTCGCATTTTCTCGACCAAAATTCCAAAAAAGTTGGGTTTTTTACCAAAATTACCGAATTTTAACATCTCTTTGACCAAAATTCCCAAAAAGCATACCCTTGCCTAGACTTAACTCGATTAAAATTGCCAAAAAGTACACCCTTGGCTAGACTAGAAGGCCCAAAAAGTATACCCTCGCGGGCGGCACATCCCCAGGTACCTTTACTATGGAAGAACCCCCCCCCCCCCCCTCGTGGCAGTTCTCTTCCAAGAATGATTTGCTGGGTGTCCGAAAACCACCGCCGTAACGTTTTCAGGGCAATGGAAACAAAAAACCCTGCACCCCCTTCAGTGGGAGGTTATCAAGTTTCAGTCACCTTCATATGTTTCGGTCTCATGTCGGACATTCTATCTCTTTAGTTCATTCAAAATTTTTGACTCTTTCTGCCACGAATTCAAAGCTTCGCATGAAGGTGCAACTTTTTGAACGACAATTTCTTTACTGCAATCATGCTAAGAAGGCATAAATAGTGACTTGTTTGATCGCGTTTGCATTCAAGAGGGCTTTCCCTGGGGATGTTTACTATGCAAACTAGTAGAATATAATGCACAAAACCATCGTCACCTATTAAAAGTCGTTGCGAATACGATTTGCCCCTCAGTTATTTATATTTATTCAAAAGAGGTCGATTACAACCGCCGTCATATTACCACCGCCGACACCCTATCATAAGACTTGGATGGTTGAGTAATGTCCAAACACTGGAGATACCTCGAAAACTTTGCTTAGAAAAGTTCACAGCAGGGCATAAGAGGTGAAACTTTAAGAATCTTTCGTTACTCAGATAATAACAAGAAGCTATCAATACCAGATCATAGTTTTAGTATCTCAAATAGCACTCAGAAAATGCACATGTGTACTTCCATTAGTTTATATCTATGTTTGCTTTTATGATGCATCGTTGCTTGACGGCCAAGGGGTGATTTCCAAATATGTACTGGAGGACTAAAGATATCTTTTCTGATACCCGCACAAAATGTGAAGTTGATTTTGAGGAGCTTTGAAAAGTTTATAAAAAGTTGAATTGTTTTTCGTGATGAAAACAAAATGTACATTTCTTTCGCTTGCTGCTATTTATGGGAAGATTAAACACAGCTTCACTTCAATTCTATTTCACGTACCTGCAACACTGAAAGACGACACTGTCCTCTCCTGTGCTCTTATGCAAGAAATATAGGCTGTGAAAATATATGCGACATTTTGGTTGATATTGTCTGCTTCCACTCCTTCAGACTTGCAATTATTGCAGGAGTTGAAAGAAGGACTGGGGCACTGTTTATTGAAAAGGGCGCATAGCGATGGGAGCGATTTAGTGGTGAAACTGGTAGTGGATTGCAATAGAGAAGTGGATATTTGTCTTCAAAACAGTTGAGGTAGGTTTATAGACATTAAATTATCAGTTTATGCTCGCCTTTTGCTAAGTTTTGTTGGATTTGTTACGCAAAAATGGCTGCAATGATTTTCAAAATGTCACAAATCAGCTAATTTTAGCGATCGCATAGCGATGGCGAAAACACTTTTTTGTCCAAGGTATGGAGAATCTTTTTTCCCGTTGAAGTTTTGATGAAAATCGACGTAGCCGAGCGTGCAATGTTTTTTTCAGGATGGTTGTCAAAACGGTCAAAAATGGCCAAAGCTTCGCCGCAAAACACGGAAGTAAACACAACAACGGCACCTGATTGGTCAATTTTAGGAGAAAGTATGATCTGATCAGAGCATGACTGAGAACCCTACGGGATCTTTGGACAAAAGAAAAGATTTGTCCTCTATGCTCTAAATGGCATCATAACGGACAAATCTTTTCTTTTGTCCAAAGATCCCGTGGGGTTCTCAGTCACGCTCTGATCAGATCATGCTTTCTCCTAAAATTGACCAATCAGGTGCCGTTGTTGTGTTTACTTTCTGCTTTTAGCGGCGAAGCTTTGGCCATTTTGACCGTTTTGACCACCATCCCGAAAAAGACATTGCACGCTCGGGTAAGGCGATTTTCATCGAAATTTCAAGTGGAGGGGATTCTGCATGCTTTGGACCATAAGTGATTTCGGCATCGCTATGCGATCGCTAAAATTAGCCGATTTGTGGCATTTTGAAAATCATTGCAGCCATTTTTGCGTTACCAATTAGATATATATGTATTTTATCTTTTATTTTGAAACAATTTTACTTTGTAGTAGGCTTGATCAGCTTTTATCTTATAACTATCCATTATACGCCTACTTTGAATAAATAGATAATAATAACAATAATAATAATAATAATAACTTCAAAATCACCCGTTCTTCTTTTCTTTGTATTGTCTTTGATGTGATCAATCTCGAAATCCCGAATGAGACGTATTTTTGTATCGATCACAGAATCTCGCATGCATTGACGTACATTAGATCCCAAAGTAAGTTGTAGGCAGGTATATCTTTCAGGTGTCTTAAAGATCGGCCTAGCCTTTGATTTTATGCTTCATTCCTACTAAATCGACTTTCTATTTAGCAACTTTCAATTTCAGGTCCTCGCAGTGTCAACGGGAAAGAAGCCATCGATTATAGATTACAAATTGCTTGGAAAGAACAAACAATTTCACAGGGAGACTTTTCGACACTATGCAGACAGCCATTTCGAGCCTGGAAAAGACTGATTGAAAAAGAGGAACCGAGCTACAGATCTTGAGTTCCAATCCAAATGGTTCAAGTGATGTCAAAACAGCATAGGTTTCACATCAGATGTGTTACAAGTCGGGATACAATGCCTTTCAATTTTGTCTAAAACCCATTTTCATACAATCTGAAAGCCAATATAGTATATCTCTAGCCTGATAAGGGTTATCAAGCTAGTATACAGTAAGTTCCCGCATATAAGAACCTACTTTTTGGGAGAGAGGCTGAAATAGGTTCTCATTTCTAAGGCACCAACACTAATTTGAAAGTATAGAGGTTCTTATTTGAAGGATACCTTTTGTAGCCTTTCCAGAGTCTTACAAGATGTCAAGCCCCATTGTTTGTTCTGGAAGGGTTTTTATAGACTTATTACGTTCTGGTAATAGCTACCACCCACCCACCCCTCGCTCATACTGGAACTCATGGCTTTCCAGCCCAAGGGCTGGCCCTATTCAAGCTATTTGCCACAAGTTCTTGTGGTACCAATCACAGAGCTTCATTGTTATCGCATGACCTATTTTCCTGGTCACATGATATTTTTCTGGCCATTGACTGGTTTATTTTCGGACAGTGCCAAGTGATGGCTAGAAATTATATTTTCCGGACCACTGATTGTCTTTGCGGCCAAAGATTCGCAAAGCTGCGAGGCCGAAGGCCGCAACACTAGGCTATGAGTGCGACTGCTCCAACTACCATAGACGTAGTAACCGGGAGCAGTGGGGACACGTGCCCCAAGATTTGGCAGTAAACTAAGAAAAGCCCTTTTTATTTTCAGGAAATGACCCCTCCTTATTAAGAAAAAGTGCCCTTGAAGTGTCGTGCCCTCTAAAGTTTGACATCCTTCCTACCTCCCTGACAGCAACAATCATCTTCGTTTCAAAATGATGAGCTTTGATATCATTATCAAGGCAGTTATTGCAATCTTTCACGAGGAACACTACTTCTGTAAGCAAATTAGTTCCATCCACAAAATGTCGAAACAAGTCTCCTTTGCTCGACGGCGTCGACATCTTCATTCGATTTCTCTCTAACCCAGACCTCAAATCAGACCGTTAGAAGCCGTTATGGCGCGAAAGTATTCGTCAACATTTGAACGTCATTTCTCGTATCGTATATTTCCACTGCAATGGAAAAGTCAAGCAGAGATGAATGCTGCGTGGGAATTTTCGTCGTATTTGCAAGGTGATGGTATTATCGAGCTGGACAAACAAACAACTGTTGTGATGAAAGTAAAAAATTGGATGGATGAAATAATGCTCGAAGAATTAGGGGAAAACTGGCCAACGACAGGCCTGGATATCATTTATTTTGAAACAGTTCTTCGCCGAAATGTTTGGGGGCCGTCCAAAAATCCATTTCGTCACGGATAGCGGAATTTTGCCGCTACCTTCAGATACCCCCTCCCCCCCCCTCCGCTTAACGGACATACAGAATTTAGTGTTTACCTATCTCGCCAACTGTTTCATTGCGATCGTTAGAAACCTCCAACTGTTGACAAGGAGAACCTCTTCTCAGGCCGTTTCTGTCTCTGCCTTACGTTATCCAGCGATGAAACTTTATAAAATATGATTGGAAACATTGTTAGGTTCCATTCCGTCACGCTTAACGGATTAGTAATAAACCCCCTCCCCCCGTAACGGCCAAATTCCGCTATCCGTGACGAAATGGATTTTTGGATGGCCCCTTGATAGTTTGAAGAAAACTTGGGATTAACTCGAGATGGTACTTTCTAAAACTAAACTCAGTGAAGAAATGTCTGGAGCAGGTATGCCAATAATAAAATTTTCTACACAATTTTCATGTTTACTTCCTGAAGCTGTATGCGGAGCTAGGTTGGGAGTCACTGAGTTCCCGAAGGTGGAGCAGACGTCTTATTTTGTTTTACAAAATGATAAATAACCTGTTGCCTGAATATACAATGGATCCAGTCCCTCAACTTCAGCAGCCGCATTACTCTCTTCGCAATCAGGATGTCATTGGACGAATAAGGGCAAGAACAGAAAAATTCAAATCTAGCTTCTATCCCAACTGCCTGGCTGAATGGAATGAACTAGAGTAATATCGCCCCTATCAGACCACCATCGATTCCGAGTTGTGCAACGGCCTTGAATAAAACGTTAAAATTAAAAGGGAGCTTGGGCCTAGCTAATCCAAAAAGCGCGCGAAAATCGTTTGCTGATGTCATCTCTTTGATATTTCGTCATTTTCGCTGTTTTGTCTTGCTCTACTTGCAATAAAGTCTGACTTGCAATAAAGTTTTCAAGTTGACCTACCTGCAACGAAGGTGTAAGTGCATTTCACTTTTCCTTTGATGTTTCCACACACCTTGTCTATTTTGTGTCGTTTCTCGATATCTCTTTCAGTTAACATAGAATAGTCTTCATGAATGTTTCCTCCAACTCTTCTCGTTTCATATCCAAAGAAATTTCGAGAATCACACACACACAAAAGGCTCCTTTTGGAAGAGCACTGTAACTGAAATTATGCCGCCCAGATGCGTCCACCGCGTGAAACCCTTTAGTTTTGCAGACTATTGACGCATCGTTTGGTTAGAGTTGACTGAGGTCAAGGATAAGAGAGCTAAAAGTGGGAGTGAAATTAACAATATTTTGAAATCATTTTCAATCAAATTAGAATTGGTCATGTAACTTTCTGGCTTTCTGGGAAAGTGAAAAATACTTTGTTGAACTGTCAACGGCCTTGAAAAGATTTTGATGTGCTAAATTCATTGTTCTTCGACGGTGGTCTGATAAGGGCGATGCGGCCTAATTTATGCGTTTCAGACTTGTTCGTATTTGTGTGGTTCCAGCATAACAACAAAAAAAAAGGATGGAACAAATCTCGCTTTGAGGTTTGTAGCAAGAGTTGAGAAGCCTATTCAAGGTGAGTTCTCTTCCAGAACTTCTTTGACCTCTCCGAAAAATCTTAGTTTTCTGAAAAGTGGTCTGATAAGGGCGATAGTTCTCTAGATCCAGAGATTAGACTTGCACCGTCGGTTGGTATCTTTAAGAAAAAGCTGGTTTCCATGGCATGGTCTATTAACCAGACCCTGGTCTGCTAGGACCTAGGACCCTTGGACCATAGGACCAGGACCCATATTAACCAGACCATTGACGAATCCCAGCTCAATATAATATTTTCAGTTCTGAAATTCAGCTGAATCATAGAACCGCAACAAGCAAAACGATATACAATAGAAAAACTTGGCAAGGTCACAAAGGCCAGAACAGGGCAGATGATCTTGTTGGAATACACCATGAATACACGACAAGAAATTTCTTCACGCTATAAGTGCGCTTTGCAAAACGAACAAAGTGGTCAAGAGTTTTGCTAATGCATTTCATTTCAAAAGTACCAAGAGCAAGCTCAATTGTAATACTTTCCACTGACTGCTGGAATTCTGTGTTGCGAATAGAGAAAGCTTAATTGAAGTCCCCAATATTGAAAACCTCAGGGGTGGTGCCGGGGATCTTTTGGAGCTTGGGCTAGATGCTTCCAAGGGAGGGCGCTATAGCCCCATTGGCCCTTCCCTGCCGACATCAATGGATTAACTTCGTGATCTCATCGGAAAGGAACAGACATGGATAAATAGGAGGGGTGAAAAATGCCAAAATATGTTCCAAAATATGTGGCAAGCTAACCAAATATTACGTTGGGAACCAGAGCTTCGAAAATGTGGGAGACAAATAGTAGGAAAAAAATTGGAAGAAATCAAAATGTCAGATCATCGTAAGTCTACTAAATACATTACGTCATGCTATTTTCAACGAGCCAAAGAAATAGAAAATTGCAATTCCTTTTTCCACTTCATTCATTGGTACCAAGAGTATGACATCCCATGTCATGTGCTTTCCGTGACCATTCCCATATACCACTGAAGCTCTATGGAGCCCCCTCTCTATTAAGCCCCATTTCTAATAAGCCCCTCCCCTCTGAGCCGAGATTTTAAATAAGCCCTCCTCCCTATTAATCTATTAAGCCCCCTTCTTATAACAAATTCCAGAAACTACCAACGACTTCCACATATTTTGCTAGACAAGCTTGCATGCTAGTTTTGATAGTGTTTGAGATGGAGAATGTGTCAAATTTATGTGTTTGACTCGTAAAATTGTGTGTTGAATCCGCAAAGTAAGGGGTAAAAGAACTGAAAAGCTATCATATCCTAATCCTTGTCATTTGATTTTGTGAATAAGTCCCCTCTCTAATAACCCCCCCCCCGCCCACCTCTGAAGTTTCTGAAATCAAGTAAGCCTCCCAGGGGCTTAATAGAGCTTTTACGGTAGCGATAAATAGGAATTCCTACAAGGTCTGGTCAGTATGAGTCTTGGTCCTATGGTCCTAGGGTCCAAGGTCCTAGCAGACCAGGGTCTGGTTAATAGACCATGCCGGTTTCCATAATCCGCCCCCCTGCTAAATCTGTCTTTTGGATTCACGACCCTAATAGGATTATCTTATCTGACTCAGCCAAGAGTGGGTGTTTCATAGATTCAGGCACAATTTTAGAGATTCTATAAATCCAATGTGCCCTTCAAATGATGGCACTGAGACCACGAAACACTTTCTGTTGCTCCGCCTCTCCTTTGAGGTTGAACGTCGAAATCTTCTCGCTAGAGTGTTTGAATTTCTACGACCATATGAATATATCGATCTTACCAATGAGGTTTTGACGCAAATCTTATTGTATGGTGATAAATATCTCCCAAATAACCTCAACAGAAATATACTCGTGTTGACCCTACAATACATCTACGCAACTGGTCGATTCAATTGATATCACAATAGAGCTAGTAAACTGTCACTGAACCACCGAGTCCATTTTTGTAAAGTCTCTTGTCGGAGGGATTATATTCTGCGAGTTGCGAGTTGTCAGTTGTGAGTTGCGAGTTGTCAGTTGCGAGTTGGTTTTCACTCTTATTTTGCGAGTTGCGAGTTGCGAGTTGCGAGTTGCGAGTTGCGAGTTGCGAGTTGCGAGTTGCGAGTTGCGAGTTGCGAATTGGTTTTCCATAACGTCAATTCAGATTCTTTTGTTCCAATTTTAGATTCTAGATTCTAGCCTAAGTTGCCTATGAGTTTCTTCGATGAATTTTGGGTTGTATTTTGGGACTAAGATTTTTTCTTGAATGTTTCTTTTACAGTACCGCCCGTTGCTAAAGTAATTTCAAAGTTTTCGTCGACCGATTTCCCTTTTAAGGGCACTGCAAGGGAAAATGAGATGTGGAATTGCTAAAGTCACTCTCAAGGAATGAGGTTTTGGTGTTGGTGCTATGATTTGATCACCGACTTCAAGATAAATAAGATTTCATGCAAAATATGACTGGGAGCAGAACGTGACTGAGGTGCACCCTTCAGGAACCTTTTACTTTGATAAGTATGTCTCCTTTGAACTAATATTTATTTGGAGAGAATTTCGAGATCTCAGATCCCAAAGGGGTTTTCTCCACTTGTGTGGGGTATGCTCATCCTCAGTGCTTGGGGGGGGGGGGCTTAGTATGGATCTTGCCCGAACAGGAACTGCCCAAAGTGAGCCTGATGCGATAAAATTTGCTAGATTAGGTATGATGCAGCCCTAACACCCTAATGTCTCCAATGCCTATGGTTTTGTCTGATTTTGACAAATAATTTGACACCTTTTGAGAGAAATCTTCCAAAGTACCTTGAAGGCCCCTTGAACAGACAAGGGTATTATGAACATTTCTTCGTTTAGAGAAGTACAAATTCATTTAAGAAACTCATAAGAAACTTTGGCTAGAATCTAAAATTAGAACAAAAGTATAGAATGAATTGATATGATGTAAAACCAACTTGCAACTCACAACTCACAACTTTCAACTCGCAACTCGCAACTCGCAAAGTAAAAACCAACTCGCAACTGACAACTCGCAACTCGCAACTGACAACTCGCAACTCGCGAATTATCATATCTCCTCTTGTCGCAGAGTCTCGTCCCTTTTTCTTCTTTTGTACTCTCGAGTACCGAATAATCGTGCCCCCCGCTTATTAATTTTTGAGCAATTTTCCAACCCCCCCCGCTCTTATTCCAACCCCCCCCCCTTTTATTGATTTTTGGAAAAATGAAATTATAGTAAGCATAGTTTCTGAATAAACGCAAGAAAAAGTCTCAAGAAGTGCATTCAACACAACCAGAACTCAAAAGTACATGTATCAGTTACATCACTGTTCACATAAATATATAAAAGATACGTGTTTACCAAAGAAAATGACCATTTTCTATTTTTTCCAAGCACCCCCCTCCCCGATCATTCTAATCCCCCGATTATTGTTATGTCGAACAATTTCCAACCCCCCTGATTATTCTCACCCCCCAGTTTATTCGGTACTCGAGAGTACGCCTGTTTCTCACTTGATGTTAGGCTTATGTAATGTGAATGATTATCCATTTTGACTACAAAAGTATCTGCAAAACAAACACCAAAGTTTGTCCTCTATCATCACCTATGTTGGCCTGACGTCCAGTGTGAAACCGGCTCAAGTAATTATTAGTAAAAAGTTTTTGTTTTGAATATTTATATCTAGTACTTTGTACTTAAGGGTGTATTTAGTTTTAGTAGTATTTCTTAGATTTATGTTAAATGCCAGGGGGTAGTCATGATATATTGCTCCTCCTGGTACCGTATTTGTAGTGTCGTATAGTAGTTTGTACGTAGTGTCGTAGGTAAATTCATTATTGTAAACTTTTATATTGAATATAAAAAAAAATATTTACTTCCTTTGACTCGCGAAGATTCAAAACAATGTTTTCCCACCTTTTCGAAGCCATCCATGTTTAGAAATTATTCAAGGACCATCCGACTCCGAGTAAATGTGACAGTGATGTGACAGGAAACAAGTGTAAATAATTGAAAGTATGATAAGGATTTCCTCATTAACGTGAATACCCTCTTGAGTTATATTTCCTTGCACTGGAGTTTCTCAAATTTTTGGTGATCTGAGAGTTTAGTTTCTTAAAATTAAGATGTCTACTTCACTTCAAACATGACAACATACACAGTTTTGGCCGGCCGCAGGTTAAGTCTTTGCTGCATATCCATATGCAGGGGTTAAAGATTTGCTACACTTTGTTGGAATTCTTTAAGTATGAATAGAAAATTTTGTTGTCATATGCCTGCCCTCTGCTCAATCAAACTTTTTGTTTGGTCTCTATTCATGGTCAAATTTCACAGCTGTGTCCTCTCTTCTGAGTATATCCCAAAATTGTTTTCATTTGAATCCTTAGTTGGTGTTTATGATTAACTGAAAAACTTTGTCCCCTCGCATCAAAATTGAAATGAAGCAATACCCAATTCCTTAATACATCACCCTTGTTTAGTCTTCTTGCTAAAGTTCTTGAGAGTGCATTATGAGTTCTTACTTCAGATAAATCATACAGAATTAGAACTGCAACATACTATGGAACTCGAGACCTTTGAAAACAGTTCAATTAACAGCATTCCTGGATTATTGTGTTGATGTTTCTTGTTCTTTTGCAAATGTTTTAACCAAGTTGGAAGGTTGCTGCTTTCATTCCAAACGCTTAATGCTATAGTCACAAGTCTATGTACAAGAAAAACAAAAAATACATATGGTTCACAAAGTGTCAATGCCTTTTCACAATAAAATCAAGTAGATATTTAAAACATTGTAGTAAATCCAACATAACTCAAAATACAACACTTCTGATGTTAAGGTCTCTGCCTACATTTGTATCTTCAGCTATGGCAAACTAGAGTTTTGCTCAGTAAGATCTTGAAGATAATGAATTTTCTTCTTTCTTCAATGACCAAAGCTATAGGATTGTTTGCTTAGCAGCTGCACTTTTGTTTCTGTCATGAGCCTGGACTCAATCTGTTGATAAAGAAGATATGCAATAAAAGAAAACTTCATATGTCAAAGTAAAATACATGATGTAAAACATGTTTCCTCAGTCCCATGAGCCTTCTATAAACGACGAAATTGCATTGTTTCCATCTTACCAAATAGGTGACTCAGTTTGCTCTGACTTTTTGAAAGTTATTTTAAACGATTTTCTGGCAATTATGTCTTGATGAAATAAGCTGACCGACGAAAGGCCAGTCCAAAGCACTTTGAGGCTCGATAACACAATTTGCTTGGAAAACATTTTAACACTAAAGAGTGGGTCAATGCCAAAATTCTGATCAAACCATGGCCAAACGATATCAGTCTAGCTGTGTTATTGCCACTTAACAGAGATGGCGCCAGAAAAGAAATTCTGGGGGGGGGGCAAATAGTGACAAAATGCCGACAGTGAGCGAAGCGAAAAAAATTTTAGGTACCAGACCACTCGGATTGGCTCAAAATGCGATCACACTCCTTTAAAAACATAGCAAACAAGTTATGGAAGTGCCGACAGTGCATAGAAATTTTCAAAAATTCAAGTGCCGGCGGAGGGGCTGAATGAAATTTTGGGGGGGGCTCCTGCCACCCCCCCCAAGCACCCCCGCTGGTGCCATCCCTGCCACTTAATACATTTCCAAGCAAAACATAATCAAAGAGAACTTGATCTTACCTTTTCCTATAATGATCTTTCCATGAAAATGACTTTGTGAAGAATGTGCACGATGGCGGTTGGCCGGGCCGGCTAGTTGAGAAGTTATGACTTGTGTTTGAAAACGTAAAATTTGATGAATGACTTCACCTCGGATGATATCAACTTATTTCCAAAATAGTGGTGTCCTGAAATGATGCATAGCCGTTTCCCGAAGCCTCCCCATCTAATGTGGTCATACTGTTCTTAAGTAATGCGTGATTTTCGTTTTTATCAGATGTTTCCGTGATGCATAAGTGCCCTTCTACTGCCAATTACTTAAAGTTGCATGAAGGATATGAAAATTGTTTTATCGCAAGTTACCCTTAAAGTACTGGAATCGAGAATGCTTGCCACTTAATCAACAGAGAGACAGTAGGCATGCCCTTTTATATTTTTTTTAGCTGTAATCGATCAAAGCCAGGTCCATGTAGCTTTAAGTTAGTGAAATTGCAGCGTAAAGTGTGCAATGTAGCATGATTAAGGAAAGCTGAGTAAACGACTAATTTTTGTCTATATAGAAGTTCATTACTTTGGTTTTGGTCATTAGAACTCTTGAAACTTGGGGAATCAGTACTTTGATTTCTACGGAATGAGGCAAAAAACTGTCATTGCAAGAATACAGCGCCCTGAATATCAAAGAGATAATATTGAAAAAGTGTCTCCTTTGATGGCCGAAGTGTTCGACTAGATTTAAGATTTCTACCCCCTGCCCCCATTAATGTATCATTCCTACCCCGTCGTTATTGGAGATTTTCAACAGAAATTCCCTTTTGTAACCGATTAAACCAAGTAAAGATATTGGCGTTAGAATTTCGTCAGCTTTCCAGCCCGACAGCAATTATACTTGCCTACGTTAGCACATACTTTTGACTTGAGAGAATATTGAGCTAGTGTGGAACATTCTTCTGAATCTGACTAAAAAATCTGTCTTTTTTCTCGCAAACCTGTTTCGTTTGCACAAGCTGTGGAATACTTTTTATTAATTTTTGAACGATTTTTCAAGGCCCCCACCCCTCGCCTTTATTCCAGCCCTCTCCCTTTATTGATTTTTGGAAGAATGAAAAATAGTAACAGGATTTCTGCGTAAATGCAAGTAGAAGTCTCAAGGAGTGCATTCAACAGAACTAGAGTTCATCAGTGCATATATCAGTAACATCACTGTTCACAAAAATATGTAAAAGATACATGTTTACCTAAGAATACGACTATCTTTAATTTCTGCAAACACCCCCCACCCCCCAATTGTTCTTCTATACCCCTCCGATTATTGTTATACCGAACCATTTCCAGCCTCCCGATTATTCACACCCCCCCCCCGCCGTTTATTCGGTCCGCGAGATTACCATTCTACCTTTAGGACTGCGTTACGGTTCATTCGATCATAATGAATGAAACACTTTCATTATTTTCAGTCAAACATTATTTTGCAAACCTGTTTCTTTTTCTTCGCCTTTGGAGCTCGAGCATTCTTAATCTTATGCAAACGAAACACATTAGTAAGAAAAAAGTTTGATTTTCACTGATTCTTTCGCATTTGTCAATCGATAATCGACTGACCAATTTTTCTAGTGTTTGTTGTTGACTAGGGTACCAGACTTTGGAATTTTTTTGCGGAAGCATAGCCTGCGTGCAGACTTTACTTGCCATTGTGAATGAGAGCCAAGGCGGAACTTGTAAAGTCTGCGAATTAGCGTCCATAATTGAGTTCTGAACGACAGGTCCCTCCTGCGAAGAGGAGCTCAATCTTGCGCAATAAATTGACTCCTCAAACGGGAAGAAATAATCCCGTCATGTGAAGAGATTTCCACCAACACAACTTCAGTGCGTACAATTTACAAGCTGCAGAGGCAATAAGGATATAAAACTCACCAGTAATTTAAAAACCCCCACTTGCTAACAAATATCTAAGAAGCTAAGGGTACCAGCGACACATCGTTGCACACATGACGCTGACGAACACAGGCCTAAGCCTGAAGTAAACGAGTCGAGTATACTTTCTATCCCCGGAGAAACTTTCGAAGAATTGCCTCTTGATCGTTGTAGACTTCCGTAACCGTGAGAACATGCTTATCTGTTTATAATTCCTTTCAAAACATAGTTTCATTCCAAGTTATCAAGTCCCGAAGACAGACAAACTGAGCAAACTTTGTCAGCGAACTTGTTTACCGCGGCACGCTCCTCAATCTTCACGTCACGATGACGGTTTGTTGTTTTTGTTTCTCAAACAATGATCACAAAGGGTCGCGAAACCCAAGACGATTCTGTCAACTTTGATTGGGTCCTTAGAATCTCAAACCAGATGCTGATTGGCTGCAAGACAATACCTGGACAAAAGGCGAGAATTATTACGCAAGGTGTCAGAACTCAATTATGGACGCTAATTCGCAGACTTTACAAGTTCCGCCTTGGCTCTCATTCACAATGGCAAGTAAAGTCTGCACGCAGGCTAGCGGAAGCACTGACCAACCTTATGACTTCAAATTTGGCATGCGTGTCCGTGAACAAATAATGTGAGCGACAAAATAGTTTGATCAAAATCTTTAGATCAGCGAAGTGGAAAATGATGTTCTTTTGGAACTAGTAACATATTTTTGAACCCAGGGACTACTCTGGTTTATGTAGCATAGGGGTTCTCAGGTTGCTATTTTGGATCTAAAATTTGGGCAAAGCTAAGTTTTTACCCAATAATTTGTGCAACTACTTATGTTTTGGGTTGTTGACATTTTGAATTACTGCTTTGGGTCTCAAATAAGGGAAAAAGAAAAAATGGAAAAACATAATTTACAGAACAAATGAAAATTAAGTAGCAGCACTAAGATCCAGCCAGCCGCGAAAAAAACTCACTACTTTGATGGAACATGTTGTTTGTTTAACAATATATTACGATGTTTTGATGTTTTGATATTTATTATCAGTTTTACTTTTTCTGTATCCATGTAATTGCGGATATTCTTGCTACGGCGTAAAGTTTTTGACTTGCCTTCATACATACTTGATTAACATGAACATTTAAATCTAACTTGGAATCTAATGTTACGCCAAGTAATTTTTTAGATTCAGATTCAGATTCTGATATTTGCGAGTCACCAATATTTAGTGTCATTCCATCATTCATTGCTCCGAATATTAAAAGATGACTCTTGTCTTCATTCAGTTTCATGAAATTATCAGAGAACATTTCTGACAGTAAAAGCGTGTCTTTTTCTAATTTTGAGAGCACTGTCCTAAGGTTCTTATCTCCAGCATATAATGTTGTACCGTCTGCATAATTGCATACGTCAGCATCATTCACTAAATAAAATATATCATTGATAAAGATATTGAAGAGGAGGGGCCCTAATGCTGATCCATGTGGCACTACCCTTTTTTAATAACACCAGGAGCTGAATGCACCATTTACCTTCACCCGTTGTCTCCTTTCAGAAAGGTAGCTACATATCAACTTTAGAGCGTCGCGACTAAATCCATAGGCATCTTGTTTTGCTAAGAGAAGGTCGTGATCTAAGCGATCAAAGGCCTTTGAAAGGTCCATCAGGACAGCACCTGCATATCCTCTCTTATCAAGAAGCTCTTTACATGTTTCCAACAGTCAAAGCAGAGCGTGTTGGGTGCTATAGCCCTCACGAAAACATGAATAACGTGAAAAAAGAAAAACACTTTTTTTGGTCATACAAGATTCGCTCGAATATTTTGGATTCGGATGTAAGGATAGTAATGGGGCGATAATTCTTTTTTATCATAGCTACTTGATTTTTGAAAAGTGATGTGATCTCCCCCTCTTTAAGTTTGTCAGGAAATTCACAACATTCAACCATAACGTTAAAGAAGGAAGACAGACATACTGAAATAACCTCAACCTCGTCCCCAGGGCCTTTTGTCATATTGGGACGGAGACGAAAAGACCCTGGCATCGGCTGGTCACATGACCATCGAAACACCCTCTCTCAGTGGGTGTCATAAATTATAGAAATTATAATGTATGCAAGATTTTAGGCTAAAGCTACACTGCTGCTATACACCCCGTACCATGGCGGGGACAGGTAGCAGCAGACAGCCAAAGTTTCTGTCAGTTTTCCAAAGGTTGTCAATCGCACTATCAAATCATGATCAATGTTTTTGTCTAAAGCCAAAGCAGGTGATGTGTTTTGAAAGTCTGATCGATGGCTCAGATGTAATCGCAGTTTTGCCAACTGGTTATGGGAAGTCCCTTCTCTTCCAGCTTCTCCCCGATATCCTTCCAACGAAGACGACAAGCAATATTGTGTTGGTCGTTACTCCCCTTAATTCGATCATTGAAGATCAACTGATGGTTTGTAAGTTCTCCATATTTTCTCAATGACTTTAGGGAAGCTTGACCAGATTTCAAATACATTTCGAGTTGAGAGTTACTTGAATTGTTTGTACAAAGGATTATTCTTCGGTCATGCGCCTCCGAGTAACACGAAAATAATCAAATTGTTAATTTGCGCCTCTGCGAAGCAGAAGCAGCAAATTATTAAAATGAAGAGGCTCTGGAATGCGTTCCAAGTATCGGCGGTCGAGCTTGAGCGCGCTCGTGTCCAAAAGAATTTAGCCAATGAGATTATCGAATTTGTCTGATTATGCGGAATTTCACGGGATTATGCAGGAATGTGTTTCTTTTGCGTTCGTTTACCAACAAAGAGAAAAATGGTTAATAAGTTCCTCCTAAAATGTGTGCGTACGCATTTGGTCAAGCAAAAGATGACCATGAGCAATGAGAATTATTCCTTTTTGTCAAGTTTGTGACGAAGTGAAACATAAAGCAGGCCAAAAGACCCACTCAGATGTACGAGGAAGGCTGTGCGGTGGGTTGTGTGGTTACTGAGTTTTCGAACTCAAGATGGGAAGGTGAGTCAAATGGTATATGTACAGACTTTATCTTCAAGTATTTCATCGTTGATTTTGTGACTTTGAATGTGCATATTCCCCTGATCTATCTAATTCTGCCTTCAACCCGTCAAATTCAGGCCCTGCAGTGGTCTACGGGCAAAGCAGCAAACTTATGAAACATGGCCCGCTCCAAACGCAAACATTCAGGCCAGGTCTATAACGCGGACCTCGCGGACCACGAGGACCTCGCGGACCTTCTCGACAAACATGACTTTCAGGTCCGCGAAATGTGGTCCGCGTTTTAGAATTTTCCTATAGAGCTAAATTCTAAAACGCGGACCTTAATTTCGCGGACTTCTTCCAACGTCCGCGAGATTTTGTCCGCGTTATAGAATTTCGCTACAGGGTGAAATTCTAAAACGCGGACCTTCATCTCGTGGACTTTCTTGTAGGTCCGCGATATTTGGTCCTCGTTTTAGAATTTTGCTATAGGGCGAAATGCTAAAGCACGGACCTAATTTCGCGGACTTTGTAGTACATTTTGAAACTTAGCATTTCGAAATAAAATCTCATTTAAAATCGAACCATTAGAAGTATATATATAATTCATTTAAACAACGATATCCCTTCAGTAAAATACAACTTACAAAATCTAAAACTAAGAATATGAAATAGTTAATTGATTAATCTGATCTTCCAGGGAGTCGTTCTTGAGGGTGCTTGAGTTAATTATCAAGGCTCATCAAATGCCTTTTAGATGTGTTTTAAACAGGCGCAGTGATGGCAGTTCTCTGATGTTAACTGGAATATCATTCCAAGCCTTAATGCCCCCAGGGGGGCACTCAGCACATACACATACGGGGAGGTAAGTCTGATATTTTTGGGTCAGAATATTGTGAAAAGTGATATTTTTGGGTCCAAAGAAAACTAAAACTATGTTCATGATATTTTTTTATACCAAACATCGTTGAACTGATATTTCTGGGTTCATTAGAGGTAATGCTCTTTTCTATTTGCATTGTTTCGGGACATTTTATGTTCATTCACTGGTTTCTAAGTATAAAATGAGGTGATATTTTTGGGTTGCAGTGAAGCTGAAATGATATTTTTGGGTTGCCTGAAAATTTCTTGGACTGACCCCCCCGTATGCGTATCTGCTGAGTGCCCCCCCTGGGTTAATGCCCGAGTAATGAAATCCTTTTTTGGTTAATTCAAGGTTTAGCTTGGGAATATCGAGATCTCTATAAATCCTCGTAATATGATGTGATATAGAGCATCTCTGTTGGAACATATTCCACAGGCTTTCAGGGCATTGTTTGTTTACAATCTTATATACCATAACACAGCGATCAAAGCGAATAAGATTCACAACGCTTAGCCATTTTTTAGGCCACGTATCCTTAAATCTTGCGCGCTCTATAATTGATAGGGCTCTGTTTTGGAGACGTTGAAGTGCTTGTAGTTCAGATGAAGAGATGCTACCCCATACAACGTTTCCGTAGCGTATATGACTCTCAAAGAGAGCGTGATGCACATCACATAACTTTGATTGGGGAAGAACGTCTTTAAGTTTTTTTAAAGATGATAAACCACCTGCTAACTTTCCTGTCAGTGATTTATATTGATCCTTCCATTTCAGCCCTTCATCGATAATGACACCTAAAGACTTGGTTTTCTCCACACGTTTAATTTCGGAATCGTTGAGTTCGAGTGGAGGGAGGTCATCAATTTCAGTTATTCTTCGTTGATGACCAATAACCATAAATTCAGTTTTTTTCGGGTTTGCACTTAGTTTATTTACCCTCAACCAGTCACTGATATTTAACAGCTCTTTCTTTGTCATAACAAGAAATAGAATCCGGGGAAACATTAACGTAGAGAAAACTTACGTAAATATCTCGTTCCATGAAGTTTATACTGCTGTTTTAGCAATTTTTAGCAACTTCCTGCAAAACGTCAACTGTCCTTGTTTTGTCTCGTCTCGTCCCCTTTACAAAGTCATTGCACGACAACTTGTCAGTCCGCACTATGCAATGAGACGAATTCTCCGTGTCAAATTGATGTCATTATACCTGAACTTGAAATCACGAAATTATTGTCACGTCATCTTACGTCGTCCTGTTCGGATCAAGAGACAGCAGCAATTGCTCTGTGTAATGCTTCCGACACAGGAAATCCTTTTCGTAAAGGACTCTGATATGAAAGCAATGATTTCCCCAGTATCGGTAGGAACCGGGAGTTCACTGGGGGCACGTGCTCCCCAAGATTTTGCAACAAACAAAGACGTATCATGTATTTTATATGTTCATATATTTTCATATTTGATTTGTTTAGGGAGGGTTGCCCTTCAACCGAAGTTGTTTTTCAAGGGGCCCTTTCAAGTGCCCTTTTTATTTTCAATAGAATTCCTTGTCAGACTTTTTCGCACACTTTAATGGCATGATCTCTGATTGTAGATTGTTAGTCTAAATTCACAAACAGAAGCCAGACTAGTCATAAAGAAAAACAAAAGGTTGTCCATACATACATACATACATGATTTAATTTACCCAGGTCAAAATTTGGCAGCAAAAAGCTGATGTGGACCTGCTTAACTTAAAATTGAAAAAAAAGTAACAGGTTCTCCCGGAAAAGTATAACTCGAGAGACTATCTACTTTACTAAAAGAAATTAATGACTTTATTTCCAATTTTCTGCTTCATGATATTTCTCGGAAGGTACTTGAATAATGCCTAAACACCGGAAAGGCTTCAAAACTTTGTTTTGAAGTGTTGAGGACGGCATGGGTAGGGAAAAAGAAGGTAGGAATGGAACGTGCAAGAAACTGCAAGAAACTCAGAATGCCGACAGTCTGATACATCCAAGAACTTTTCAGTCCCAGCTCAGCTTTTACGTGAGTGGGAAAGCCTACATTCGGTTCCAGACCCATCAAAGTAAACGACATTCCCTTCGATTATTTCGGGTCTTGTACCCCTATCGAAACCCAATGGGCCCATAAAATTGGACGGGCGTTGATCGACTAAGGATGACAGATTTTGTAGAAATCGTAGTAGAAACCGTCTAAAACATGCAGCAGAAAAGCTCTGAACGAGTCCGCGAAATTAGGTCCGTGCTTTAGAATTTCGCCCTATAGCAAAATTCTAAAACGAGGACCAAATATCGCGGACCTACAAGAAAGTCCACGAGATGAAGGTCCGCGTTTTAGAATTTCACCTTATAGCGAAATTCTATAACGCGGGCAAAATCTCGTGGACATTGGAAGAAGTCCGCGAAATTGAGGTCCGCGTTTTAGAATTTAGCTCTGTAGGAAAATTCTAAAACGCGGACCACATTTCGCGGACCTGAAAGTCATGTTTGTCGAGAAGGTCCGCGGGGTCCGCGTGGTCCGCGAGGTCCGCGTTATAGACCTGGCCCAAACATTCACCATGTTGACACTGATATCATTGCAGTATACCCCACTTCTAATCAGGTTGATCAGTAAACTTAACAAATGTATCCTTATTTTCAACTTTAGCTACAATTTGCAGTCAACACAATGCAGAAAAGTCGTTTGATCAACTGCATTTTCACTGTCGGGCTTGGAAAGGAGAGTTAAGTCAAATAGGTACCACATACAAATCTTATTTTGAAATATTTTGCTTTGACTGTTTATTTTAGATTGCACATGATATTTATGTTGTGTAACGAAGGACGGTTTGGCTTCCTGCATCAAACAAAACAAAAGTTATATTGGTACGCCCCTTTTCTGCTCCTTCCTGCAGTGCTTTCAGCATACTCCCACAGAGTCTCCCAGCGTGTGATGATAAATATTTTGAAGAGTGATGAACACCAGCCCCGTCAAGGAGACTCCAAGGAATTTAGGCCAGAGACTGTGAATGACCAGCAAAATAAAAGGGTTGTGGAAAGCCTGCATGAATGCAAAGTATCCCTGATAATGAAACTGCTCTTATTATTTCTGGATCCTTTTTCTGGCGTCCAGTGCCCATTGTCACTAGAGAGGAAGTACGTCATAGCCTTACAAGCCGCTTGTTGTTTGCCTAAAAACCAAATATTCAACTAACGCAAACGTCGGAAACACGGAACGAAATTTAGAACCCTTTTCAATTAAAATAAAATTCCAGTAGACAGCACTCATTGATCAGCTATTGTAGCTTGATGCAACGCCTTTTCGGATGTATCCCTTGTATTGGCAGCCTGCAGCCCTCTAAATTCCATTTCCATTCTATTCAAGAGGAATGTCCAGTGTCTGCATGTGGAAAGATGATTGTGTCACAGGGACTTGTAGTTTGTAATGTTGGACAGTAGGTAATCCTGCAGTTCAGTTCTGGTCTATGGATCTAAAGAATGAATTTCTTTCAATTGAATTGTTTTGAATAGCTACATGGAATTACTCTCTGTCTTTCTATCAAGTTCAAAATGAAGTATTTTCTCTTCAATAAGCAAGCTAACGTTGTAGTAAAAAGCATGGTCCTAGCAGTTAGTGACCAGACTTGCTAAATCCCACCTGGTTGCCACCTTGTACTGAAATGATATCAGACTGTCAAGGCATTCAGTTTGGGGCCTTTAGGAAATGAACGGCGGCATGTCTAAGCCACATTCTTGGCTAAATTTCGGGTAGGTTAGTGCCACCAACAGTTTCAAAATAGTACCATTGGCTAGACCAAGTTTTGTAAAAATGATACCCTTGGCTAGACTAAATTTTACATCAAAAGTGCCATGAGTTGGCATTTTCTAGACATAAATTGCCAAATTTTCGTAGGACGAAAAAAGAATGGGGTTTCTATACCGCAGTTTGACTTTTATTTGAGCAAAATTGCCAAAAAGCATACCCTTACCCAGACTAAAATCGAATAAAATTGCCAAAAGTATACCCTTGGCTAGACTAGCATTCCGAAAAAGTATACCGTTGCGGATGGCACATCCCAGGTACCTTAGCTATGGAAGAACACCCCCTCCCCCCGTGGTCTAAGCAGATAATGCTAATCAATCTGAAAAATATTTAAATGATAAAACTCGGTATTCATAGTGTGCAAAAGAAACGGAAGCTGGTAGACAAAAACAGGTTATTTGTGCAGTACAGCTGGGAGGTTTTTCAAGTCACAAATAAAGGGTACCGTGAAGATTTTTACCTACCAGTGTCGGCGCAAATTTTCGGATAGTGATATCCCTTGTTATTTTTAAATTACTTTCATTCAGTCTCAGGGAAGTTTCCTTATCAAAACAAATGTACTCAAATGCCGCAGGAAATTTGACAACGAATCTTGCCAGCCCAAGGAACAAGGGCAGATTTTGTAATACAATAGCATCAGTCGCTTTGGTTCACACCTCAATTCAAAGCGATTAGCGAATGTAGACAAAAGAAATTCTCTCAAGCAGAAATTGAAAACAAACGAAGCCGCAAAGTTGTCCGGAAACCAGTACGACAAACTCTCGTTTGGTGCGGGCGAAGGGAGGTTTTTAAGAGAAGGTATGTGCTTATAACGACAGAAGAAAGGTAAATCTAAAGTTCTGTCTCGCGGATTTTGTTTATTTGATTCAGAAACCGAGCAGAACGCATTACAATTTTTGCATATTTGTTGCTCAGATGTACGCAGTCACTCCTCAGCTCCTGAATCAAATAAACAAAATCCGCGAGACAGAACTTTAGATTTACCCCTCTTCTGTCGTTATAAGCACATACCTTCTCCTAAACACCTCCCTTCGCCCGCACCAAACGAGAGCTTGCCGTACTTGTTTCAGGGCAACTTTGCGGCTTCGTTTGTTTTCAATTTCTGCTTGAGAGAATTTCTTTTGTCTGCGTTCGCTTATCGCTTTGTTTTGAGGTGTGAACCAAAGGGACTGATGCTATTGTATTAAAAAATCTGCCCTTGTTAGCCCAAGGAATTGCAAGGTTTTGTGCTCAACCTCGTCCCAAGGGCCTCTTGTCATATTGGGACGTCTCCGTCCCAATATGACAAAAGGCCCTTGGGACGAGGTTGGATTATTCTTAATTTTGAAAGAAATGAATTTCGAAACTTCGATCACAAACGGAAGTGATTTCGACATTCACAACAACAACCGGTAAGTCATTGATTTGAATTGTACATAATTTATGTGAAAAGCAACAGCCAATCAGATTGCTTAGGTGACCAGCCGATGCCAGGGCCTTTTCGTCTCCGTCCCAATATGACAAAAGGCCCTGGGGACGAGGTTGAAAAAACCTCTGAGTTTTGTTTTGATATCTTAGCTGGAACTCTTCCATATGGAGAGGCCTTTTTTGCCTGTAATTTCCTGACTTGCTTTTCGACCTCCATGACAGATGTCTTTTGAAAGTCGAGATCGTTGGCCTCGCTAACATTAGCTCTTATTAATTATTCATAAGATGCATGTGACCTGACTTAACCCGATGTTTGTAATAGGATCTAACTGCAAGGAATTTGAAAACCAGGGGGTTAATTGTATCTGTTTACACATGAGCGCCAATATATAAACATCTGTTCGTTTTGACATACAGCCATTTATGTTTCAATGTTGGTTTGCCCCCCTCATTTTCCTCGACTGAACAGCAGTATCCTGTCTACTATTGGTCAAACATTATGATCAAAGGTGCCGTCTGCCGTACCAAAAACCGTCCGGCCATCCAGCTGTTCACTGTTCGCGACAAGTCGTCTCTTCCTTTCCTCTAGGACGACTTAAGCAAGTCCATCTTATAGCCCTCTCAACATGGTCAGTGTCCTCGATAAAACTTTATCAGCATTTTTTTAATTCCCTAATGTCTCCTTAATGTTTACAAAGTAATCGTTCATTATTTCTGTAACTTTGAAATCATCTGAGATGAGATTTTCATTTTCAAAGAGGGTGATGTCAGACGATGTTTGGACTTTTTCAGAAAATAGTCTGTCTTCAAAAACTTTCTTTTATTCGTAATGGATTTCAGATCCAAATTACCATGATTGTCACGTTTTGCCAGTTTCAGAGTTTTGACGCACTTGTTGCGCCGTTTCTTAAAAGCATTCCACTTTCCTGCCGGCCTTTCTTTATTGTATATATTTCTTAAATATGTTCTAAGCACGATAGCTTTCCTTAGAGCCTTGGTCATGAAAGGAAATTTTGAGTCAGATCAACCATAAAATTTCTATTCTGCAAAAAGTTCTCGATCAATCAGACAATCATGTTGAAAATGGGAGATTTTGAGGAATGATCCTGTTGCATTTTAACAGATGGACAGCGCAAATTTCTAGGACTGAAGGAACAACAACGGTGTGAAGTAGCGTCTTCTAACACCAAGGGAACTTTCTAACCTAAGTTTCCTTTTTTAGTTGAGATATTTCAGTCAGGCTGGTCTTCTGAAATGGAGATTTTACTTTCATGGCTCAAGAAACTTTTCAAGTTAACCATTTCGCTTGCCCAGAAGCTTTCTCCAAATTACACATAGACAGTACCAGAACGATTCCATAACCATCTGTCTATGCCTGCTTTCTAAATTTTGTCTGTTTAAGTGAGTTACTGTGTGTGCGAATACAAACCCGCTATGATCATGCAAGATCGTAAAATCTAACCTAATATCTCATATAAATCGTAAACTGAAAATAGAAATTTCTGAATTTTAAGGCTCCTTAGCAGGAACCGTTCAAACGCTTATGCTTTTTTGGACACCCGGTACAATTGCAGGGTGTTAACAGTGATTTCTTCACGTTTTTTATCGTATCAAATTCGCGAATTTGATGCAGCTGGTTAAGATTATTGAAAAACTTTTTTGGCTGTTTTTTCAATCTTTGTTGCTTGTTTTGCTTCAAGTAATTTTGTCAAAATTCTACCGGGTGAGTCCATCGTTCGGAATGCAGGTCGGAAGTCGGATGAAAAAGTCCCATGAATAAGAGGCTAGTCTCTTATTTAAAAGTACTTCCGCATTGTTTTTCTTGAAATACCCTCGCAAATTTTCGCTTTCTCTTTTAAAAGATTCCGCAACCTGGCCAGTCGAAAAATCATAGTGTATCGAGGATCTCAAGTGAGTATGTCAGCTGTTTCGATTTATCTTATCGTCATAAATAAAGGCCACCCATCTTTCGTCATTCATACATCGATGCATGTTGTTGGTAGGCTATCTACAGGCCTCCCAGGGGGAAGGGGGGATTTGGCAGTTCAAGGTGATGCATCTGTTGCAAAGTGTTGCAAAACTCTAAGCCCTTAGCGGTGGTAGCTTTAAGCCTAAGCGGTAGTGACTTTTGGCCTTAGGTCCTAGAAACTTTGCGGTATTGTGCTATTGTGAATCGCAGAAATGAGGAAGAAAATAGAATATTACAGGTGCAGAAGTAAAGTTAGGATTGGGATGGTAGAGCCTTCTTCTGGTGTGAGCATACGACGGTAGTATGGTCAATGCAATGGTCAATCACTGATCAAAAATTAACTGTAATTTGTTTTGATAGATTTGCATAACAAAGATCAACTAGTTATAAAAGAGTAATGTTACGTCATATTTCATTATTAGAAACAATACATAATATGTGTAATACTAACCGACTTGTAATCAAACATCAACTTACATGGCAGGTAGAAAAGATATGAAATATGATATAAGAGTAATGGAGCACCGTATGTAATGTGATGTTGATGTAATAAAACAGGATGTTTAATATTACATCATGTTTCATCAAACTGTATGTTACATCAAGCGTGTGTAATATGAACTGCCTTGCAATGTAACATCAACTTACACCACAAGTAGGAAAGTACATGTAATATGACACAGGAGTAACAAATCTGGGAGCTCAATTTTACACCATATTATCCAACCTTTGTAAACGCTTATCTTATTGTACTAATTACAATAGAAAATGAGTTGTTGAATATGATAAGCTAACGTTTTGAATGATACGATGCGTTTGAAATTTGACCGTTAACGATAAGGATTTAACTTTGATTTCATTGCCATTGAGATATGGCCGACGGTGACCGGCCCACATTCTGTAGACTAAATGCAGTCCCCGATGCAGTCAAGACGTGGACAAACATTGCTTGTGGAAAGAAGAACACGGACCAGCAGTTCCATTCATAAAATTGGCATTTTTGTAGTTGAACCTGCGATGGAAAATTGAAGGAACTTTTTATTTTGTGAGGAGGCCGATGAACCGAATGAAGAAAGAGAGACGGCAGTGTTTACGCCGTGAACGATGAAGTGGACGCAGTTATCGGTAGTTAAAAGAACGATCAGAACATGTTCACTGGCCAAGTTTTCTACCCAAGTTTTGGATTTATCTTCACAACATGTCTTTCCTGATTCGTAAATGAAAATGTAATATTCTTTTGCAACATTAGAACTTGAAGCTTTTCCCACAAGAAGTTACCGCGCAGCAAGCCCTCGCATTTAGGCCGTCAATCGCTTTCCACGGAGAACGGATTCAGTAAAAGAGAGATCGATTTATTCAAGATACTGGTGAACTTTTGGCTACTAGATCATTGCAAAGTCAAACATCAAGGACATATGCTATTTTGTTAACTGCTTATCGTATTGTTCGGCGACGCATGGAGTCGGAAAAAGAGATCAATTTCAGCAAAACATTGGCCGACGTTGGTTATGGTTAACTACGGTGGTAAATCAAACATTGAGAACAGAAAACTATTTTAATCAACATACTGTAACTGTAACTGATGCCCTTCATTTGTCGGAGAGAAGGAGATTTGAATGAAGACAACATCGATAAATGATTTTAATTCAGTGATTGAGTTTTAATAAAATGTAATTTGTGTTTCCTAGCTTTGCCATACTACCGCGCGGCCTCTGGGTATGATGGGTACTGTATGGTACTGTACCGTACGGTACAATACAAATTGCTCGACATATTGCTCATGTTCGCCAAGTCATTTTTTTCATTTCATGTATATTTCTCAGCTAAAAGCTACGTATAAGACTACTATAATATGCTGCTAAAATCGTACAAATAGTAATAATCTCGTGAGATCTAATTGTAAAGCATCTAAAATCGATAAGGCTGAAGAGGACATATGAAAAGGACTCTGGTGGAGCTTTCGAGCCATATGCCCTCAGTTTCGTGGTTATGGATGATAACATCATTGAGAATACAAGGAAATTGATAATACCGGGTGTCCCAGAAAAAAGGTAACAGATTTGATCACGACTAGTGCTAAGAATTTGGCTTGAATTAGTCGGAAACAACGTTTAAACTAATCCTCGATAGTTTAATTGAAGATCGATACCTTGTTTATTGATGCTGGAGCATTGAAGGTAGAAATTTCAGTCTTGAAAGTCTAGATTTGCCTCTATCTCAAAACCAGAGCTTTTGGGTTTCGGCCTAAGCTGTCAACGCGCTTGTTGCGGAATCTCCTGAATCATAGCCATGTACACACAAGAAGCTTCGTGTTTCGGAAAAATTCTTAATAGAAATCCAAATTGAAATTGACAGTCAAACTCAAGAATTTTTTCCCAAAGGGATATCTCTGTTCATGCAAAATAAAAGTTACGCTACAAGGAAATGATTCCGTTGAGTGTGGAAAAATATTCCTTGTTCGAATAAAAAATGCATTTTGTGATCATTGAAATCATTACAAAACAAGAATTCGTCACTTATACCCAAAAGGACTAAACATCCACGAGGATAAGATCCTTGAAAGCGCTCTCTCGTGCTTAAGTTGCTTCTCCTTTGTAAATTCATTTTAATTTTGGCCGAGTTCAGACTTTGCATTTGTAATTAGATGCGCATGCACAAAGCAAAGGTCCTTCCTCGGACTTTCTACATTGTGCCTATCCTCGAGGAGATTCCCCACAAAAGCACATTTGTTGTTTAGGCCAAATCCTTAAAGCTCTGGTTTGGAGGTGAAGGCAAATCTGGACTTTCAAGATAAAAATATCAACTCTCAATGCTCCAATATCAACAAACAAGGTGTCTATCTTCAAGTATACTATCGAGAATTAGTTTAAAGGCTATTACCGATTGATTGGAGTTAAATTCTGAGCGCTAGCCCTGATCAAATCTGTTACCTTTTTTTTGGGACACCCGGTACTATTTAAAATACTTTTTGGTTACAATTCAAAATTTATATCTACGCATAAAAAATAGGCAAAGGGAGGATGGAGAGCGGAAGGAGAGATAATAAAGAAAGAACAAAAGAAAGTTTTTAAACCAATGGGTATTCAATTTTTAGTAAGTCTGGAGTAAAAGATTCTTGTACTGATTTGCGAAACTCTGATTTCCAAGTTACATTACAAAGCGAGTTACAACGGAAATTTCGTCCTATTACATAGTACGTTACTCGCGATATTACTTGTTCCGCCGTGTTATATTATTAATCAATTTACGCAGAAGCGGGTGTAATATTACACGCCTCATTACTGCACATATTACTCACATTCGCCAGTTCATATTGTGCGTCATCTATACTTGCTCCAAGTCTATTCCGTGGTATATTAGCACTCAGGCAAATAATTACCTCTGCGGGGGCGTAAATTACGATGAGGACGCTATACTTCCGTTTCCTTCTCCTTTGTTTCTCCTTCGCAGCATCTTGGTCGTAGTTTACGCCCCCACAGAGGTAATTATTTTCGTGAGTGCTGATAAATAGCATGGAATTGACTTGGAGCAAGTCTACACGTCATCTTACATGATGTTCTTCATTACACCAACCACTATATTTCGACTCATGTTACACACTCTGTCCAATGTGGAGGAATGAATATTACACACAACAAAAAGTACACCAGCGCATCATATTATTCGACATAGAAATCACCTGAATTTTGTGTTGCTGCAAAAAGCTGCAAAAAGCTGTGATGAGTTCAAAATGAAAATCAGAAGTTGGATGGGATCTGGATGTAACTGCCGCATATGCACAGCTTAAATAGGATAGAGCATAATTCGAGCATTGTAAATAGGGTAGAGTTGGCCTTTATTGGCATTTACTAGCTATTCTTCTAGCCGACTGTAAATAAATTGTATTATTATTATTAATGCTACTATTGAGTCACCGCTTTTCATGAAAATTCTCAAACACTTCTAAATATTGTATATGTGTCCAGTTACCCATGTTTTATGTATCATTTTTCAAAGAAAGGTAATACAAGTAGATGCTGGTCTTTGATATGAAACAAATTTCGTAAAGATCGGACTAGTTTAAGTGGGGTTGTAAAACTTTGAAATTAAGCTAAAAACAACAATTTTTGCCGGAAACACCAAGAAAAGCAGCAACAACTCAGTTCACCAAACTTTAAAAATCATTGTGGCAGAACCAATGGTCCGATTTTAAAAATGTTTGCTTTATGTTGACCCCTGGCATTCCCCTTGTATGGGAAATGTGAAACATCAAACGTTTTTGAAAATTCGTTTTTTCCTATTTATTCCATCCGCTGGATCACTGTGTGTAAAATGGCCTGCATTTTCGAATTCAATATACCCGATTTGAGGTATATGGCGTGCTTTGTCATTTTCCCATGAAATTGACATTCTAAAGTCCCACAATGATCTATTTGAGTAGTAACAGGTACGATTGATCAATAACACTATTTTCATCACTTGTGGCATTGAAATTTGGGACAAATAACAACAGCCTTTTGTGCCGCAGATTAGGTATATACGAGAATCGTAGTATTCAAAAATGTAACCTGTTCCTACATGCTCTCTCCTTCTTTTTCTTGTCATTTTGAAGCCTGTCCCACAGGCTAGCCTGAGCTGTAATTCTGTTTAAAAGATACGTTGGTCTACAAAATAAACCTTATGGATCTACATTCTAGTCCTTCCTTGTCATGTGAAAATCCAGGTTTCCCTTGTCTGTCGGACCGACTACATAGAAAGCGAATTTTCAATGCTTTTTTTTCATTTGCTTTTCTTTGCTGCTAAAAAAGTGTCTTCCTGTGGAGTTTTGGTATCTATGTATAGCTCAACTATTCTGAATCACATTTCGATCCATCTCTTTGTTTAAGTAATCATTCACATGGTAGGAGCATACATTAATGCAATCCGTCTGTCGGATGGACACTGTCGGGACGGACAAAGTTTTCCTATCCTTTTGGCAGCGTCTAATAATGATGATAATAATCAATTTCTTTTAAGTTGGTTACAATTCTAGTTCTACATAAATCAAATGTGAACTAATTGAAACTAACTATTTACAATTTTACTGAAAAAGAAACTTATGGTACAATACACTAAGATATCTACAATCATTATCTACAAATCTTGCACTGGCATTTGTCTCCACTCTAATTTTTGATATTTCTTTTAAACATAGGAGCTGGTGAAGCGCTCTTTATTAAATCAGGGATGCTGTTCCACAAGAGTCTGCCTCGAAACTTTATAGAATCAATGCCAAACTTGATGCTTTTCACTGCAGGAATTTGCAATAGATCTTTCGTCCTGAGATGATATTTGGTATCCCTTTCTGACAAAACACTCCTGCATGAATGACGCATTAGTACAGTTGAGTGTTTTGTATATCTCAATCATAAGCACATGCAGGTTTTGGATGTGGATGGTTGTTTCATTAGTGTTTGCAAGTAAAACTTCAAATGTGGATTCATGATCGTCAAGAAGGACCCTGAGAGCTCCTTTGCGTACTCTATATATCTATGTTTTCATTCGCTGTTTTTCTGCAGAAAAGCCATATCAAGTGGCAATGCTTGAAAGTTGATGCAACAAATGAGTAGTACAATAATTTTGCTTTTTTGGAGATCTAGATATCTACGAACCCTGGCAAATGCACTCACTTTTCGATTAGTTTTCACACATAGAGCTTTGACGTGACTTTTAAAGTTCAATTTTGAGTCAATTGTGAAACCAAGTAGTTTTACCTCCTTTGAGTTGGTTATTGCTTCTCCAATAATTTCCAAAACCAAGTTTTGGTTTTTAAGACCTAGAGACATAACCTGAAATTTTGTTGGATTTGCCACCAAAAAATTTGAATCAAACCATTTTAAAGTACGACCAAAACCTATGTAGAGTTAAATCGTTTTTTGATGTCATTTCGGCTCTAGTTGCTTAATTGTAAAACCTGAGGTCTCTTTCGATAGAGGAAGATGAGCGTAACATTTTCGTAAAACTTTTATCAAATATGAAATAGAAGAAGGGGGTTCAAATGGAGCCCCTAAAAAGCAACTTTGCGCTCAAAGTACCCTCGAGGTTTAATGTTATATGGCTGGATAGCCCTAGCTGAGCTGCATTCAAATCTGTGCTTCTCTCATCTCTACTCACATTAGATTTTTGTCTACATATCAATAAATGGCCAAGGGTTGGCATATTTTGGTAAATCGGGTTTTATCAATAACGGGGGGACAACAACAAGTAGCAAAGCGATGAAGAACCGAGACTTGAATATTGTGAAATTGTATTGAACGTGTACAACTATCTCAGGGGAGTTTATCCCAGGGTTGCTTTCTCGTGTCAAATGATGTTCATTTCTTCAGTAATGAAAAGTCGATTAAGACTGCAACCACGCTTTCACATTCTTCTGAGACAACCGCTTTTAAAAAAGAGTTTCAAATTCTTGGAAATTATCGTCAGCCATTTTTGTAGCAAGTTGAATCACAGGGAAACCAGTAAGCTCCTTTCTGCTTATTGCTTTTTATCTTTTGGGCACTGCATAGCTTCTTTGGCACTGCGGTGGTGGAACTGACCACGCAGCACATGTACAATTCCACCACAGGAGTGCAAAAGAAGCTACGCGGCGTCCAATAGATAAAAAGCAATAAACGGAAAGGAGAATACTGGTTTTCCTGTGATTGAATGGGCAAATTGGTAGGAGCTACGAAAAGGCTTCTGAGAAAATGCTTTCAGATAAATGTAATGAAGGAGAGAACAGTTATATTAAGTAACAGAATATACACCGATTTTTATCTTCTTTCACTCCCCTTGTTTTCTCAGTTCAGTAATAAAAATTTCTCCATGAGCAAAGAGGGGTGCAAGAGTGGATTTAGGGTATTCTATCACATCGGATCAAAGAAAGAAGACAACCTATCACTTACATATCATTTTATCTCATAAATATTCTAATCAGATTCAACATCAGTAGTTGTGGATTCTTCTCCGCAAAGTTCAATGACCACTGGTTCCACTGTCACCAACTTGTCCAAAAAGTCTGTTTTCCAGTACTCATTCTCTACTTTTATCACTTGATTCATTGCTTTCTTCCATTGTGCTGGTTTAACATTTGCCATCGCTTTCTCCATGTGTGTTTTGACATCTTTCATTTTAAATGTGGTGTTATTTCTGGCCACTTCTCGCTTTACTTGCGCCCAAATCAGCTCTATAGCATTTAACTCTGAATGAGCTACAGGCAGTCTTAAAAGTGCAATAGACTTAAAATTTTCTTTACAATAATCTTCCACTAATGTCTCTAGCTCATACTTCTTCTCGACAAAAAGTAATTTCACTTTCTGCAGCAGTATAGGGATCGTGTCCTAATCTTTAAAAGGGACTTCTTTGGACATGAGCCAGCTCTGAATGTCCTTTCTTCTCCAGCTGGTGTTGGGCTTTTTGGACTCTTCAGTCTGTTTGCTATGACATGGCGCATTGTCTATGACAATAACAGATTTGTCTGCAACCTTTGGAAGGACCTTGGTCCTCATCCATTCTAGAAAGTGTTGGGAATAGACGCCTTATTCTTTTCTATAACATTATGAACAATGTTAACCCCTGTATACAAAGGAGCCAATCCCACCGCCCCATCAGTCGAACTACTCTCTCCGCATTCAGGATGTCATTGGGCGACCAAGGGCAATGACAGAAAAATTTCAATCTAGCTTTTATTTCATATTTGATAAAAGTTTTACGAAAATGTTACGCTCATCTTCCTCTATCGAAAGAGACCTTAGGTTTTACAATTAAGCAACTAGAGCCGAAATGACATCGAAAAACGATTTAACTCTACATAGCTTTTGGTCGTACTTTTGTGTATTATAAAGATCAATTTCTAAATTGACAAACATTGATTCAACATCATGGGGTAGCGCATAAATTGTATTGTCATCAGCAAATTTTCATATCTCAGAAGCCTCAATTGCAAAGAAGATGTCGTTGATGAAAAAATATTAAAAAGCAAAGGACCTAATACAGATCCTTGCGGGACACCTGATTTTTATATACAGCCAGCTGCTGTATGTTAATTTTATTTTTACCCGCTCTTTTCTTGATGTTCAGTAACTATAAATCATTTGGAGGCTAGATAGGCCAAAGCCATACGCATGACGTTTTGCCACGAGGAGATCATATGGGAGACAGTCGTATGCCTTTGATAAGTCTGTTAGTACCATTCCTTTAACGCCTTGGTCATCTAAGCATTTTTGCACCTTTCCACTAGCCTTAAGAGAGCATGATGTGTGCTGTAACCTTCCCTAAAGCCACACAATAGGTTTGAAAACTTTGACTTAATGAAAGGTAGCATTTGAGAATACAATAACATTTCAAATATTTTTGATAAGGTGGACAGGACGCTTGTTGATCGAAAGCGTCTACGTCTTAATGAAGACTCATATGCCTAGATAGCGCTACTTCAAGAAAAATTAAACATATTTCTATGTTAGAGTTTGTTCTCAGCTCCATACCAGCTGAAAATTTCATTTCCATTCAGCACCATGAAAACAAGTTCAAAGATGACACGTTTATGATCAAAAATGAGTGTTGACACAGCAGAAATTGTGACTAACAATTTTTTCGGGAAAATGATGATAAAATGAGTAACTTTCTACTTTGCAACTCACAGAAAATCTGTTACTTGCAAAAATAGGATTTTCTCTGGGCGTGACCAATTTCAAAATAGGCCTACATTTAGTTCAAAATTCCGTCTCTCTCTGTCATGTTTTTCTTCTAGTTATTTGTGGAGCACGGATTTTCCCCTAGTTGATCCCTTAGTTCCCTTAGTTGTTCTCATCATAAATTGGTACCCTCAATTGTAACAACGCCTTTGCCCTCAAAATAACACCTTCTCTCCAAAATAAATAGACGTTAGAATCACCAATGGATCTGGGACAGAGTGACCTACTTTGACCAGTAAAAGTCGTACGAATGATTTATTCTTTTTTCTGCGTTATAAAACTTTAGTAACCAAAATGAGAGTAGTTTTTACAAAACTATGACTAGTTCAACATTTTTCGAAAATTTGATTCACTAGTTATTTGAATCCGTCAATACAAGATTGTGCATATGCGAGTTATTGTTTCTTTTCGGTTCTTTTTGTTTATTCAATGCATAAACGTACCGTTTTGAAAGAGTTTGTTTTCAGTGGAAGTTTTAAATTCTAGGTTTGAACATGCTAAAGAAAATGGTGATACCAGGCAAACAAGAGAAGAATGGTTGGCAAGACTCAGTAGCAACTTTGGAGGAGAAAATGTCTCATCTTTTATGCAATCAATTCATGAGTGATTTCACCTTTATTTGTGATGATACACGTTTTCCAGTGCACAAATTCGTCCTAGCTTCCTCCAGTTCTGTATTCTATTCTATGTTCTTTGGTGCGTTTGCAGAAACGAAGCAAGAGATTGATCTCAGTGATTTTGGAAATGACGAATGCATTTTACAGTTCCTCAAGTTTCTCTATACATATGACGGTTTCTTAGATTGGAATAACGTGTTTCAAATCTTAAATTTGGCAAAATGCTACATGATAGAATCTCTTCAAAAGAAGTGCACCACATTTATTGAAGAATCTGTGACGATGGATACTGCGTTGCATGCTCTTCAACACTGTCTCTTGTTTGATGAAAAATCAGCAGTCGATAAATGCCTTAAACTTATCAGTAAAAACGCTGGTCAGATCGTAAAAATGGATGCATTCTTAGATTTAAGCTTGAATTCACTCAAGGAGATTTTGAAATTAGATAAATTAATGGTGAAAGAGATTGATCTTTTTCTTGCTGTCGATAAATGGTGTAAACAGAGGCTAAAGCAAGAAGGAACGCAAGTTTCTGTCCAAGCACAACAGGAAATGTTAGGGGATGCAATCTATCTAATTCGCTTTCCAACGATGTCTTTGCAAGACTTTGGAAAACATTGTAGCATGTCTGGATTGCTAACCTCTGAGCAAGTAGTTCACGTCTTGCATTACCTTAGTTTGGATTGCAAAGATGTTCAAGAAACATTCTTGAAGAAGATTCCATTTAGTAACATACTCAGGTATCAGCGAAGGGAAATTTCAGCTTGTCGTATGAGACCATCGTGTGTTCGGTGTACGTGGAGCTACGCTGGATCTCCAGATACCCTTGCCTTTTCAATCAATCAACAAGCTTTATTCAAAGGTTTCTCGTTGTTTGGTGATCCAACTCAAAACAGAGTTTTAGATGTAACAATATCGACCAATTTCATCTCATTAAAGCCCATTTTCACACTGGGATGTTCTAATTCAGGAGTTGTTACTAGCACCTTCCGTGTGACTTTCGAACAGCCTGTTGAAGTATTACCAGGCCAACGAATTATTCTTAGTGCTAAAATTTCTGGGCTTTCTTCAACTGCTATGAAAGATGGTGCAGTGAGGGAATTTGAATTTGAGGGCTTTGTGTGCCAATTTATGTCTTTTTCTTTATGTGGTACTAATGGAACAAATGTTTCTAACGGACAATTTCCAGAACTGTTATTTGACGTTTGAGGGGGTAGATTTTGTAAGATTATTCATGTTCGTAACTCGTTATATTCTTGATCATTCCGTACTCAGTTGTGTATTATTTTTGACGATATTGATAATTACAGCATTTGCCAAGACAAACACGGTACAGATGGATGTTGTAACAATGGCATTCATTGCTTCCTGGTGACTAGACAGCAATCACCGTTTGACAGCTAATTCCTTCCTCTGGATACCAAGACAGTGATATTCCCAAACTGAATATGATAATTACGTAAATTGGTTTACAGACATAATCAGCTAGGGCTGGTTTACTAATTTCAAGTCATGTGTCAATACTTTTTGAAAGTTATAGTATTATTCTACGTGTTGCAGTCATGGAGCCAGTCTAGTTTGTGTGGCATGAAATATGTCAGAGACATCAAAAGATGTTTTACCAAGAGATTGATCAAGTGAAATGAACTGCGTTCTGTTTTTTGTTTATTAACCCAATGCAATTTAAGATAAGGCTCAAATCCTTACTGGTTCTCAGAACACGCGAAAATCATCCAACCTCACGAAAATCAGCCAATGGCATTGCCGCTACTAGCCCCTTGAGACAAGATCGGTCGTTGGTGGTGAAGTTTCTAGTACCCTCACAAAAACTGAAATGGATGCTAAAATATTGCAGTAATTTGAAATAGTTTTTGATAAATCAGTTGCAGAGATATCCGTCCAGAGTTGTTTACATGTTTATGCAACTATCTTATTTGGGGCCGGAGCTTACGAGCGTTTACCGGCCAAGAAGAATTGACCTTTCTCCGAAGATTCATATAAATTGCTAAATTGAGATATGTCGTTGAAAATTTCACACAATATGTACATTAACCTGGGCAATAGCCCAGATGCATTTGGTTTCCTAAGATCTCAAAATATTTGACAAATTTCAGTGATTTCCAACAGGTAAGGCAAACGGGCCTACGCTCATCCTGGGTAGAAACCCATTCTTGGGCCTAGAATCGGCCAATTATACAATTCTGAGCAAGATAATTCACTCACCGTTGACTCCAGCACCCATTTGAGCTCATTTATCCATTAAATTGGGGCTATCATCGACAGAAAGCAAACAGTTTTGTGCGAATTTGAAGAAGCTTCAGCGTTCCATATTATGTCGACAAACGCAATAACTCTCCACTCTCGGAAAACACACGAGGCAATCTGGTGTTGCGACCCAGGACAAGTATTATGTCATTGCCCTGCCCTCTTGGGAATGTTTTAAAATGTCAAGATCTTTTTACATTGCAAAGCACTGTTTCAAATAGCTGTCCATTTTACATTTATCGTACATATTCAAAACAAATGTATTTCATGTTTCAAACAATGTAAAAATACATTTTAAACATTCAGGAGTGCAGGGCAATGACATAATACTACTCTTGAGTCGCAACATCAGACTGCCTCGTTTGTTTGTCAACAGTGGAGAGTTGTTGCGTTTGTCGACATAACATGGAACGTGGAAGCTTCTTCAAATTGCACAAAACGGTTTGCTTTCTGTCGATGTTAGCAGTAGCGTAGCCAGGGGGGGAGCAAAGGGGGCGGCCGCCCCCCAATCATCGCCAAAGATGAGTTTTGTGATTCTTCCAAATCCGTTGAGAAACTGAAGGGGGAGGTAAGCTGCATTTTTCTCCAACACTTGTGGCAGTGTGGTTTGTCACTGTTATAAAGGAAACAGGAATGAAGTTCTTGAGCTAATAAATGACATCTTGGCACTATTTTGCCAACAAAAGTATCAAAAAATTTTCTGCTCGCTTCGCTCGCACTTCCATGCGTGCGTCACTGTATCATCCTTGTACCGTCTGGCCTGCCATCATGTCCCCGCAAGGCAAACAGCTTCATTAGTTTCTTTGAATCCGACTTAGGCATCCCTTTAATTTGATGTGTGTATGAGTCTATTGGCACGGAAGATAAAATCAAAGTTAATCACATCTCTCGAATGTTTCTCGCTTCGCTTGCACTTCAATCAAGACTTGTCATGACTTCCTTTCATGCGTACTTATGCAGCCACTTGTATCCTTGAACGATTTCTGCATTTTCCTATGTATCAGGCATTACAAGGATTTATGAATCCAACTTAAACCTTAACTTTAATTGACAGTGCATCTCTTCTATGGTGATGTGACATTTCAACCATCCAGTGAAATTCAGTGTGTTCTTCTAAAAAATGTTCGGCTCGCCTCACTCGAATTCTCTGCATGTTCCGTATACCCCATAATATTCCTTGCTCCGTTTAGAGCTTTTATTTCAAAACACTTCAAAGTTGGAGTTTGTGAAAGGTGCCATAAACATGTTTCTAATCGATCTGCCCAGCGTGACATGAATATTCTCCTGGCTACGCCACTGGATGTTAGCCCCAAATTAAAAGAGTAATGAGCTCAAATAGGTGCTGGAGTCAACGGTGAGTGAATGATCTCGCACAGGGTTGTATAATTTGCCGACACCAGGCCCAAGAATGGGTTTCTACCCAGGATTTCTGCTCATTGAACACCTTTTTGTTTCATGAAATGGGCAATCAAAAAGTTAAAGAACTATTAAAATCCCTGGATAGTAGAAGATCTACTGGTGAGGATCAAATACCGCCGAAGCTCGTATCTCTAGCTTCTAATGAACTCTCATCCGCATTAACTATGGCAATAAACTGTAGCATTCGAAATTCTAGATTCCCAGACGATGCGAAAAGGCAGCGGTATGTCCTTTAGATAAGGGGGAACCAAATCGCATAGTGGAAAAGAATTTCCGTCCAGTTAGTGTTCTAAATACCTTTTCTAAGATATACGAAAAAGTCCTGAAGCAACAATTGAATCATCATCATCATCATCATCATCATCATCATCAATATCATCATTTGCTACCATCTTCGACACGAAGGTTGGAAACAATAAGCTTCCATTTCACTCTGTCTTCAACTGTTCATTTAAATGCATAAGTTTTTTATTCCTGTCCTACGGTGGCCCACAACTGCCACGCACAAATACAAAACGAATCGCACAAATATAAAGCGAATCGCACAAATATAAAAGGAGTCGCACAAACAGAAAACGAATCACACAAATGTAAAACGAATCGCATAAATAGAGAAATGTTCACACAAATATGAAACGAATCGCACAAATATGAAGGAAGTCGCACAAATAGAAAACTGAGTCACACAAACAGAAAACGAATCACACAAATATAAAGCGAATCGCACAAATATAAAAGGAGTCGCACAAATAGAAAATCGAGTCGCACAAACAGAAAACGAATCACACAAATATAAAGCGAATCGCACAAATATAAAAGGAGTCGCACAAATAGAAAATTGAGTCGCACAAACAGAAAACGAATCACACAAATATAAAGCGAATCGCACAAATATAAAAGGAGTCGCACAAATAGAAAATTGAGTCGCACAAACAGAAAACGAATCACACAAATATAAAACGAATCGCGCAAATAGAAAACTAAGTCCCATAAAATACAAAACTGACTCGTGGAAACAGAAAACGAATCACAAAAAATAGACAAATGTACAAAAACAAACATTCCTCCCACAAATAGGAGCAATGTCACACAATTAAAGCTCAGTCACACAAATTAAAACCGATTCGCACAAAATAAAAGTGATTCACACAAATAAGGTTCAGTCACTCAAATAAAGAATTGATCTCGCACAAAGAAAAGAATTCACACCAAAAGTTTCAGTGATCAATGTGCACTTTAAACAATTGTGCCATGCTATCAAGTGCTCAGGAAAGTGGAGGCTGGACAAGATGAAGGACCAAACGGTTAAGGTGGCAGTAGCGATAACAGAGAGACTCTTTCAGGACGGCATTGGCCACCTTGTTGGGCATGGTCTGCGCGCAGCTTAGTTTCCTAAAACCAAGGCTGCATAACAATCTTCATGTTCACTCCCTGTGCCCTCGTTTACATTTCAAAACAACGTTTTTCTGAAGCCTTTCTAATGTTTAGACGTTTCCCAAGTGCCTCCGGAGTACCTAATATGAAACAGGAAACAAGTGAAAAATAAGGTAAATTATGTCGAGGATTTCCCTTGTCAAATAAGTAGATTCTTAAGTTATCTATATTTTCCCAATACTAGAGTTTCTAAAATTATTTGCGATCTGAGAGTTGACATTTTTCTGATAAGAAATTTCTGTACTCAAAGTTTCTTGAAATTATCTGATTTTGAATATCCAGAGTTTCTTATGGTTTTCTTAAAGATTCCATAGCAGTCTTGAAGTTTACCCCATGTTTACTGTAGTTATGCTCTCTTGAACGTTTCAAAGTAAAGATTTTTCAAGCCTTTTCGATGTTCAGACATCACTCAAGCACCTGTCGAGTAACTTGATGCAAGAAACAAGCAAAAACCAAGTAAAATTATGCTAAGGATTTCCATTACCAAAAATAGTTTCTTAGCAAATTTCTTCCCAGTGCTTGATTTCTTACAATGTTGGTGACATGAGAGTTGATACAAGCAGTTTCTTATAAAAAACACATGTGATCTCTCATCGGAAAGGCTTTTCACGAGGGCACACAGTAAACATGAAGATTGTTATGGAATCTTAAGAAACCCACAAGAAATTCTGAGTATGCAAAATCGGACAATTTCTAGATTTTTTCAGTTCTGACCTAAATTCATAGTTTCTTGTGAAAATGTACGTGCACTCAGCAGCAAACTTATACCGTCCTAACCTGCGTGCAGACCATACCAACGGAGGTCAATACCGTCCTCACAGAATGTCCCTGTTATCGCTACTTCTACCGTCACCATTTGGTCCTTCAGGTAGCAGCAGCAATAACTAGGGCGAAAATCATTTTGAGCACTTGATAGAATCCTGACCACTTGACAGAATTGCACAATTGTTCACGTGAAACTTCTTGTGTGAATTTTTTTCTTTGTGTGAGATCAAATCTTTATTTGTGCAACGGAACCTTATTTGTGTGAATCACTTTTATTTTGTGCGAATCGGTTTTAATTTGTGTCACTCAGCTTTTAATTGCACGACATTGCCCCATTTGTGTCAGGAAGGTTTTGTTTTTTGCCATTTGTTTGATTTTGTGCGATTCGTTTTGTATTTGTGCGACTCAGTTTTCTATTCGTGCGCCCTAGTTTCCTATTTGCGAGGCTCATTTTATGTTTGTGTGATTCATTTAACATTTGTGTGCTTCGTTTTCTGTTCGTTCGACTCAGTTTTATATTCGTGCGGACCAGTTTTCTATTTGTGAGGTTCGTTTTATATTTGTGCGATTCGTTTTGTATTTGTGCGACTCAGTTTTGTATTTGTGCGATTCGTTTTGTATTTGTGCGACTCAGTTTTTTATTTGTGCGATTCGTTTTGTATTTGTGAGATTCGTTTTGTATTTGTGCGACTCAGTTTTGTATTTGTGCGATTCGTTTTGTATTTGTGCGATTCGTTTTTTATCTGTGCGACTCAGTTTTATATTTGTGCGATTCGTTTTGTATTTGTGCGATTCGTTTTGCATTTGTGCGTGGCAGTTGTGGGCCACCGTACTGTCCAGTCTTTCAAATCGTCAATCCAGGTTCTACGCTGCCTTCCTTTGTCTCTCTTTCCATGGATATATCATTCTATAATTTCATTATATATTGCCTCACTAGAGCCTCGTAATACATGACCTGCAAATTCCATTTTTCTTTTAAACAAATCCGTTGTAAGACATGGTCCAACTTGCCCCACTCTGCTGAGGACATCCTTATTTGAAACCATATCTGTCCATTATATTTTCAATATTCTTCTGTAGCACCACATTTCGAAGGAGTTTAATTGTTTGACGATAGCAGAATTAAATGTCCAAGATGTCCAACTGAATCAACAGATAACACACTTTCTGTTTTCATAGCTTCCTATTGACGAGCATATAGCACTCAGCATGTTTTAATACGGCTGACGAAAGACTGGAGGTCTAACCTCGATAACGACTACCTCGTAGGAGCAGTCCTGATCGATCTCTCCAAAGCGTTTGATTGCCTGCCACATGATTTGCTTATTGCTAAACTACATGCATATGGATTCGATGAAGATGCACTTGTCCTTACCTATTCTCAAGCGACGAAAACAAAGTGTTCGGATAAATAATACATACAGTCCTTTTCTGGAGGTCATATCTGGTGTACCCCAAGGATCTGTACTAGGCCCAATCCTGTTCAATTTTTGTAGAAACGACTTATTCCTTTACATAAAACAGGCAACTCTTTATAATTATGCTGATGACAACACTCTATTCCTCCCGAGAGTAGCGTTCATCTAATAATCGCGTGAGAATATCAATTAACGACATAAGTATGCTGGGTAGACAACCTTTGCAAGATTTGTTTTCCTGTCTTCTCTTCGCTTTCTGCCATTCAATTTTCCATTCCCTTATTCGAATTTCACCTCGTACCCCCGTGGGATTCCTGCGCATGTGCAATGCGAATTTCCCCTATCTTGCTGTCTTTTGGTTTTTTCTGTGCGATCGTAGCTACCTAAGCGACTTAGTGTGAACCAGGCTTAACTTTTTCAATATCCCCTGATAATACAACGTGTACCTGCAACTCTGGCAAGGCTAAAATGCTGAAGGGGCTTAGTAGAAGATTTCTTACGAAGAAAATCATTTTTAACAAATGCATCAAATGACCGATTTCGATGGGAAATGGTTTATGATCTAAGTTAGACTCTTGGCTGCATCGAAAAATGTAGTTCACGATAATCCAGTGACTAAATGCGATGCCACAGTCCGTCAAACGCCTCACGTTTTTTCTGAATCACCCGGAAAATAGATCAAAACAGATATAAATTCATCTTTTATACTTAATTAAACCAATTAAAAAGAACTAAGAGAGATGCGATGTATATTTTTCACAGAGTGTGGCACGACAACTTGGTTACCACAGAGACAAGGCTAGAAATAGAGCACCAAAATTGTTACAGTTTCATTACCGTATAATAGAAACTTAAGCTGGCTAAATATCAGGAGCATTCAGCAAACACGGAAAGAAAGTATAAATGAAAATGCACGGGGGGCGGAATCCGCCCCCTAGGTCAGATAGGGCTCAAGGTGCATCTTAACTTTTATTCCAGTGTGAACTCACTGCTCCTGCAGGCCATATAAGGAGAGCTGAAACACCTGAAAGCCTGTAGTATCTCAACTTTTGATTTATTGATCCAGAAGGTTATGAATGTTTACAAGGATTAAGGATTCCTGGATGAAACATTTGAAAATGTCGCTTTTAAGTTGAAAGCATGTTACGCACACAACAGCGTCTGTTTATCCGTTTGATGGAATCTGACGAATGGCTTTCAAGATTCACTCTTGCAAACGTTTCGGCAAGTTTTAAGCCTGTTTTCCACTAGGCGATAAATGTAGCGCGATGCGACATATGCGGAGTATATACTCCCTGGGGAGGGGACAGAATGATTTTTGCTGGGTGAACTCCTTCTGTAGCAATTTAGGCTGCGTTCACATTGCACAATCTTTTGTAAGCTGTTAAAGGCGCGTGCAGATATTTAGTGTTCAGACTGCAAAATATTTGCATGCGGAAAGAAGCTTGCTCATGCGAAAAAGCTTGTTGGTTAGCAAGCAGATTACTTACACGCGCGTGCAAGCAAAATCTATTGTGAGCTTTTCACTTCACAAGTGAAAAGTGACCTGCTATATGGGATCCAAGGGAAATGTCAATCTGAACAGGAAAACGCAAACAAAAGTGCGTTTACGCAAGCAAAAGCATGCACGCAAAAACAAGCTTTTAATGTGAATGCAGCCTTAGTTGCGACAAGCTTTTTCGCGCAACGTATGTGTTGTCGTATAGCACAACATTCGTCGCCTAGTGGAAAACCAGCTCTACTTTGTGCCTTTCGTTTCACAAAGGAGATAAATTTTCTAGCAAAAGCCTTTTCCAATTCTACGGCTTTCCCGGACAACATGGTGAGGAACATTCAGTACCATTTTTATCTCCCCCTTTTTTCAAGACGTTCTGACGGAATATTGTTAAGTTTCGTAATCATTTGTGATTCATGTATGCTTCTCTATTTGTCTGGTTGTGAAGGAAATCCAGATGTCTATCAATATTCGCGCAATTTTTGCTTTATTTCACATCTTTACCATTTAAATCCGCTACATATCAATAATGCTTTGTCATTAAAAAGAGTGTGCCCATGAAGTGCCGCGCCCCGCCAAGTCTGAGATTCTTCTGACAACTCCTTGTTATGGCAGTATTCCAAAGCAAGTAGCATTTCAGAATAAAATCACATCAAGATAACATTAGCAATGGCATTTACAACACTGAAGCGATACTGTTTCTTTACTCTTGTCAAAATACAGCCAGTGATATTTCAACTCACTGTCCGGGCGATTTTGGACATCTCTAGGTTTGGGATGGGGGATTGATTCAGTTAACATCACTAAATTAGAATTGAGTAGAGTTTAAAGCTTCAGGGTCGAATACCCTTTTACATTTGGAGAATCCGAATGTATAACCAACTTTACTATGATCTTCATACAGTGGACAACATCATGCCTTTGCTTTGCTTTTGGGCCAAAAATAGTAAACCATTGTGATGTTGTGTGTTTGGCTCTGAATATCGTTTCAAAAGAGATGGTATACTTATTTTTGCGTCATTTTCCAAAGAGAAGACTGAATTACTTAAAAACATAACAGTGCGAAACTTATGAATTTCGAGCCGATATCAACCACCTGAATTCATCATGCAACTGTTCAGTGACTTCTATGACCTATTCAACCAGCAAAATGACTAATTATTCTATCATATTTTCCAGTTGAATTGTAGTTATTGGAAAACTTTGGTTTCATATCTCAGTTCTATCAACTATCACCTTAGTTTCCAACTGACTGCAAAGAAATCACATTTTAAAGGTAAAATCTGAGAAAGTAGTTATGTTTCTAAAATGAAATGAGATATTCTGATCAAATTTTTAGGTAAGTGGATAAAATGAATATTTAGGAAACAAATGCGAATCAGCCTCTCTTCTCTTGGACAACTAGGGTTAAAGTATGCGTGCTGTTTCAAGTACTTCCAGACAACTTTTAAAAGGAAAAATTATACATATTAATTACTGTACCATGAGTTTAAATAATTCTACCGGAAATGTGTTACATTAAGGCTCTTGTAACAAATAAGCAAAAAATATTGCATAAATGAAAAGGTAATGGTGCCAACAGAATATCAATATTAAGCCCCGGTCAAACGTGCCGAACATTTCACCGAACAATGTTTAACATTGATGTTCTGAGAAAGTTTGATTCGTTTGACCACCTTATTCGGTGGTGAAAATCTTGTTCGAAAATGTTCGACGCTGTTTGACGGAGTTCAGAAACTTCACCGAAGTTTTCCATTGTTCTCAATGTTCGGTGAAATGTTGTATGCGATTGACCACCCTGCCACACATTTCGTCGAATAATCTCATTCATTTTTACATCCACGCATGCGTACTATCGAGCTTTTGCGCGCCATGTGATAGCGCAATAGACCTTTTAGCTATTCTACAAAAGAGCCTGGATCGAGCGATATTTCTATACAATTTTATACACGAGGCTCGACTGAGTGCCGTTAGAGCTTCCATCGCAATTGTGCACATTCGAAAATTCTACAAATTGTAATGAAATATCGTTCGATCCACATTCGTTTTCAGAATAGCTAAAAGGTCTATTGGGCATGTTGAAATGTTCGATGAAATGTTCGATGCATTTGACCACCCTCGACCGAACATCGAAAAGTTTTGGCTTGTTTACCAACTTCAATGTTCGGTGAATGTTCGGCACGTTTGACCGCCGCTATACTGAACCTCTATCTGCAAGCACTGAAAGCAAACCAATCAGTAACATTTTGAAAAAAGAAGATTTAATTTTGAATATTTCATTTTGAATGATAAATTAATAAAAGCAAATTATGTACGTACAACAGAATTTCAGTGATTTCGTAAACCCATAAGATTTCAATACAACAACCAGTTATGTTTCGAAGTAAAATCTTGTTTATAAATATTCAGCAACAGTAAATCATCTTTAAATTTACAACTTTGGGCACTCGATCTTTATGGAGGCGAAGCAGCTTAATAGATTGAAATAAGTTGTTGTATAATCTGAAGTCGAAGTCTTGAACTATACGAGGAATCATTTTTTTTATTTAGCTTCCACTACTTCTATCATGTTGATGTTTATTAGCTAACCACTGAAATATGCAGCTAATCTTCAATGGCTCACTTTCTCATTATGGACATAAAAGGATTGGTTATTTTCATATGAATTGGATGGATGCCAGCATCCCCCCTGAACTTATTCCTTAATGAGGAATTTCAAGAAACCAACATGGTCAAATAGGAACATATGGGTGTAATGAGATGAAATTTCGACACCAAATATAAAATCAGAATGCATATTTGATCAATGCTGTTTTTAACTAAATTTGTTTCATGTCAAATGTAACAATCACACCAGGAACTTAGGGATGCCCATGAGATTTATTTAAGATTCCCGTAATATTTAAGGTTACAACGGAGTTACAACGTGGTGTATGCGTTTACAAGGGTATCCCACCATAGCCTTTTCTATCAGGATTGTTAGTTGGACCAATACGGATCATTCTTAGAAGCGGAAAACAACAACCAACCACCATTAGAATCACCCAGCCAAGTAAACCAATCATAAACAAGCTATCGGTAAACTCTGCAAAGACATTTCCTTTTTGTGACGGCAGCATGAAGAACTTGTACTTGAAGACACCGAGTGATGGTGTTAGCATGATCACTGTGAAGATGCAACCAACGAACATGGAAACGCAGCCTCGCACTGGCCAGCAGTCGACTTTATCAGTCTTGCTCCAACGGTAGAATGTAGTAATTCCTTTCCATAGACTGATGATGGTCAGGCTGAGGAAATTCATGGCTAACACAGCCAAGATGACGTATGTGCGCTTTGCAAACACTCTTTTGTCGTTGCATTTTGGATCTTGGGCACATTCCCAGCAAAGTAACCCCGCGGCTCCCCATCTTTCAGAGTAGAGGTAAACAGCGATAGATGCACCGGGCACATTCAAGGCAAAACTTAGCAGTGCACCAAATGTGAACTTCAGGTCTGCAAGCTTTTCTGGGTTTTCAATGAGATAATGCTCCTCTCGTTTGCACTTGACTATGAACCAAATGAATGCGACAAAATAGAGCACGAGGATAATTGCAGACAGAAACAAGAAGAACAAATACACGTCAATCACACGACCAAACATGTCTATCTTGTCTTGATAATCTCGCTTGTCCCATTCTGAGTTGGTGCAGAATTTGTACCCCTTCGTGAAATTCGACCTGTAATCACTTTCCTTTATCATCACTTTGTACCGATCACGTGACATCTGAGCTTCCGAATAGACAGCTAAATCGGTACCAATATCCAAGAGGTTGAGGAAGACCAAAATTGTGAATTCAATTATGAGTCCACGTGTTGTTTTAGGCATTGTGAGGTGATTTCTTTGTGTATACCAACACAGCAACCAATGTATTAATTATGTCCTCAAGAATTTTCTGCAACAGAGAATCAAATTCTACATTGTTCTGATCAAAGACTTGTGGCAAAGAAGTTATCTGGGAATTGAAGTCAAGTTTTACGCTTTTCTGAATATATCTTCCGAAGTTCGTTGTGCTCGGCACTTAGGACAAGTCATCAGCATTACGCTCTCATTAAAATCATGCTGATACGGTTTGTAGTTTTCAAGTTCCCCTTTTTACAGATTCCCCTTTTACAACTTTCCCCTTTTACAGGCTCCCCGTTTTTCAGATTTTGAAAAGTTGCGTATAAACTATAGGTATAAAAGACATTTAAAAGATATAAGGAAATCAACTATAGCTAATGCCAAATTTGAGATCTGTTTTAGTCCAAAGAGCATACAAGTCAAATCTTTCAATAAGGCACAGGGAAACCCATAAATCTTCCAATTTCACGTTTATCAGCCAATGGTGTTGCCGTATTCTCGTCACATGACCGAAAATAAGCTCTTTGAGACGAATTTTCGAGTACTCTTACGAAAATCAAAATGGACATTCGAGTAATAAAGATACAGAGCTGCTTTTGCCACGAGTCGATTCTACAGGCCCTATTCCATATTTCACATTTTGCATTTCAAGAAAATCTCATCAGGGATCAGCGCTACATCGAATTTCATGAAACCGAAAATAGGCCTATATTCAAATATCATTTGGGAGCGCAACAAATAAGATATAAGTTCCAAAATTTCACACCTTACGTGAATTATAATAAGGAATAAGGTGAAGATGTTTCTTTGCTTCAGTTTCCCAAATCCTTGACGAGTCTCGGCTATTTGCGACGAAGAAAGCTCTTGGGCCTACCTTCATCCACTGCATAATGCTATTATTCTGTTTCAAATCGGCTTCTTTGCTGTAGCAAGGTAGCAGAGCTATTCACCAACAACATAACACCAATTTCCACTATTCTCCGCTGAAAAATTGCCATCAACCTTGGTAAAACGCGATGAACTTTCAACAGCTCTTCGCCACACTATCTATTCCAAGTTTTGAAACAGTGTGCTCACGTGGAGAAAATTCTGTTATTGTCAAAGCGCTCAAGATGTCATGGTCAAGAGGTAGGTCTCGTATCATCCTCTCTCAGACTTGGCCTTTGTTTTAGTTTGAAAAGTGGAAGGGATTGAGGCCGGGCTTTCAAAATTATCTGTATTTCTTAAAAAAAGGAAAATGTTGAATGCATATTTCAAAATAATTTGAATGAATATGAGAGTTTTTTCATGGAAGTTAAAGGGTATTGGAGCTTGCGAAGATACCTAGGCCCCCTATCATTTGAATAATTCAAATTCATTTGAAATATGCATTCATCGTTTTCCTTTTTTTAGAAAATAAAGATAATTTTGAAAGCCCGGCCTCAATCCCCTCCACTTTTTCCTACTAAAACAAAGGCCAATCTTTGTAGAGAGGAAATGATACGAGACCTACCTCTTGACCATGACATCATGAGCGCTTTGACAATAGCAGAATTTTTTCCACGTGAGCACACTGGATTAGATAGTGTGGAGGAGAGCTGTTGAAAGTTCATCGCGTTTTACCAAAGTTGATGGCAATTTTTCAGTGGAGAATAATGGAAATTGGTGTTATGTTGTTGGTGAATAGCTCTGCTACCTTGCTACAGCAAAGAAGCCGATTTGAAACAGAATAATGGCATTATGAAGTGGATGCAGGTAGGCCCAAGAGCTTTCTTCGTCGCAAATAGCTGAGACTCGTCAAGGATTTGGGAAACTGAAGCAAAGAAACATCTTCAGCTTATTCCTTATTATAATTCACATAAGGTGTGAAATTTTGGAAGCTATATCTTATTTGTTGCGTTCCCAAATGATATTTGAACATAGGCCTATTTTCGGATGCATGAAATTCGATGTAGTGCTGATCCCTGATGAGATTTTATTGAAATGCAAAATGTGAAATATGGAATAGGGCCTGTAGAATCGACTTGTGGCAAAAGCAGCTCTGTATCTTTATTACTCGAATGTCCATTTTGATTTTCGTAAGGGTACTCGAAAATTCGTCTCACCGAGCTTATTTTCGGTCATGTGACGAGAATACGGCAACACCATTGGCTGATAAGCGTGAAATTGGAAGATTTATGGGTTTCCCTGTGCCCTATTGAAAGATTTGACTTGTATGCTAGTCCAAAGATCTTCAACGCTACGTGATGTGCAGTAATTCTAATTTCGACGTTCAGTTTCCAGATTCCCCTTTTACAGATTTTGAATGAAATCTATCTTGTTGGATTTATTGGTGCTAGTAACCCACAAGTGGAAACAAAGAGATTTTACAAGATATGGTATACCTTGTTAGCCGCAGCTTCGTATAAAAATATTTCGAAAACTGTGACACTTGCAGTTTTCGTACTCCGCCTTTTACAGATTCCCGACTTCCCTGATTCCCCGATTCCCCAGTTCCCCGCTTCCCCTGTTACAGATAGCCGTTTTTACCATGAGCGGTAGGAGACTGCTGTTTTAGCCTAAAAATGCTTGAATCGCCTCATAAAGAAACATATTCATTCAAACTTACGACGATGTGGTTGTCTCTTTCTTCTTCATTGTCTTTGACCATACATTGATTCTACGCATGTTCCCAATCCCTTCTCGTTTTCAAGTTTGGGGGTTCCCAGAAACCCATATCGAGGCACAGCGTAGAATCAATTCAACATGACAACCCCTACTAGGCCACAGTATACTTGCATATTGGTAGAAATATTTGCCCAAAGACAATAACGAAGAAAGAGACAACCACATCATCGTTCGGATGAATGAACATAACTCTTTATGAGGGAATTTAAGCATTTTTAGGCTAACACAGTAGTCTCCTCCAGCCCATGTCTTTGCACGGAAGAAATTAATGTTCTCAAAGCTGAATGAATAAATATGCAGTTTCAAGGCAACTATGCGCCTTGGGATAGAAGACAAATACTGAAAAGGCTGACTCAGAAATGTCAGCCGCAAGGAAGGAGGCAAATCACATGAGGGTTTATCTTCCTGTAAACATTGCGGAGACCGGGGCTAGTTGTAACACTTTTCAGTAAAATGAAATGTTCTCTTTATCAGTAAAACTCAGAACTGTCTGTGTACCACTATGTTCCAGGGGGGGGGGCACTCAGCACAAGCACATACGGGGAGGTAAGTCCGATATCTTTGGGCGAGAATGTTGCCAAACCAAAAGTGATATTTTTGGGTCCAAATAAAATTGAAACTATGTTCATGATATTTTTTATACCAAACATCGCTTATCTGATATTTCTGGGTTCGATAGAGGCAATCCTGACTGCTGTTTTCATTGTTTCGGGATATTTTATGTTCATGTACAGGTTTCTAAGTATAAAATGAGCTGAAATTTTTTGGGTTGCATTGAAGCTGAAGTGATATTTTTGGGTTGTCTGAAAATTTCTTGGACTGACCTCCCCGTATGCGTATGTGCTGAGTGCCCCCCCCCAGGGTACTATGTGTTGTGTTTGACCATTGGCTATTGAGCACATAAAATCTTTCTGATGGTACCAGGTGACCCAAAGAAGTGACCCGACGCAATCTGTTATAGAAAAATATGTAAGAGGCCGATTGAAATACATCAAACGTTATTCTGTCGCTAAAAGAGTACCCTACATCATAAGTATTTTTTCTATTTTTATGTGCATTGTAAATTCCCCAAATTAAGGATTTTGAGGCAAAGGGCATGCTGGAGATCCTTCACATGTTGTCTAAAACAGGCGATCAATTTAGCGTGTTTTATTAGCCTCACGACATAGTCCCAGATATCGCAAAATAGCAACGACGACAACAACAACAATAACAACAACAACAACATTTCCTTTTTGCTCAATCTGGGCCTTATGGACTTTGATATAAATTTTTGAGACGGAGACGGAGAGGCACACGTTTACGTGTGCCCTTTGGAACGAGGCTGCAGTGTAGTCTCGGAAGCGAGGCAAGTGGCCTCGACAGTTGGAAATTCTCAAAGCTGCGGTGAAGTTCATGGAAGCTAATTGGCCTTAAAACTGAGGAACTCCTGATTAACAGTGAAAGGTTTGTTGATTCTTGGATTGAGAAAACATTCGTATGGATACTTGTGGCTTTTGTTCATGGCTAATATCACTGTAAACTTGAATTCTGAGCTGTTTTATTATTGGAGGTTCGAGCCGGCAACTTAGGCCCATCCGCCATTGCCTGGTGTTCGTACAGTGTTGCTATGGTTTCCAAATCTAGTTATGAAATCGATAGGGGAAAACTTCATCCCAAATTTTAGTATCAAAGTCCATAAGTCGTAGTTTGAGCGTCCATCAGTCTATCAATAGCGATAACTACGAATATGCAATCAGTCTAGTGTTTTATTTCAAACTGGGAATAGGCAAGTCAGTTAGAAGTTTTGAGTGTAAGTTTATAGTCCCAAGATACCTAAACTATTCTTGTCTCAAGTGACAAGGATGCTCCTGCTTTTCTGAAAGCAATTCTTGAAGGTTTGAATTTGCGCGGAAAGTTGAATTCCTTTGAAATTACATGAGTTTACAAGGGACGTTTTTTCCACATTCTCAGGTACCATAATATAGATACTATAAGAGGCAGATGCAAAAACGAACTTTTCTTAGTAAGGCCTCAGTGTGCTAAGAAACGTTTTGGTTTTTTTGCATTTGCCTCTTATAGTATCAATATTCTTAGCTACCTGGGGACTTAAAACATTCTCTGGAAACTTCTGACTGAGTTGTCCCAGTTGTCGATTCCCAGCCTGAAAAACTCGCTCCTCATTTTTTGAAGATCTGGAATTGCTGTAAATCAATGCCCTGTTTTGACGACTTTTTGAGGATTTGAGACTTTCCCTTTCCTGGAAAGTCCTTGATTCGAGAAAATTACAATGTCGTAAAAAATTGCAAAAGATTTTCCTGGTGTAAGGTAATCTTTTAGCGATTGAACAACATTTGAGGCATTTCCATCGGCTTCTTACTTATTTTTCTATAACCGATTGCGCCGGGTCACTGTTTAAAGGCCACCCTGTATAATCCTACTTTTCAAATCAAACAAACTCAAAATCAGGTAAAATATCATCAACTAAAGCCAAAATAAAAATTTTTCGGTGTCTGAAAAGAAGTACCCCCTTTTGACTAAACAAGGGGGCAAAACGATAAAATATCGAGACTTTTTGAGTTCATTGGCATATTTGTTGATCTTGAACTTAAATGCACATGCCTTGTATTTTCAAATCGTCCTCCGAAAACCGGAGACATGAGTTCACAAAATCGAACTTTGGAGTGCACTTGAAACTAGAGGTTTCGTAAAAGGGCTTGGCCATGATTTGATATCACAGGCATATTGCAAATAGTTTCAGTTTTGACCTTTAGTATTTTCTGCTGAAAAGAATTATACCTTGAAATGCTTCAATTGCTCTACAAATAATTATTCCTTTGAGGAATCAATCCATCCACTGCATTCCATCATATGTGTCAAAGAAGAGGAAAAGGAAGACATGCACGCTCATTTTGGAGATGTAGCACGACTTTATCATTTTTACCACATTTTCATAAAATTGGTTTAATCAGGGTGATGTAAACGAGTCTTTTTTCTTTCAAAAGCGACAATCTGAGAGTTACAGTTTACAGGTGCTTTGGAATGTATCCATGATGCAAATCATGGCTAGGCCCTTTTCAAAGCCTCTGGTATCAGGTTGTACTGCAAATCTTGACTTTCCCAGCCTGTATCTCCGTTGTTTGGTGGACGATTCTTTAATGCAAGGTACGTAAATTTAAGTCAAAGATTGACCAATTTAGCTGTCTACTCAAAGAGTAATAATATCTCATCGTTTCTTTCCCATTTCCAGTCAAAAGGGGTACTTTTGAGACACCCGATAGATTGTTTCATTATTTGCATACGAGAGGTATTAGCTGCTTTCCCTGATTTCCAAATCTTGAAAATCACCTACCGAATGTACCAGTTTACTTAATTTCACTCTTGGTACATTAAAATCGAAAGCTTTCGGACCGAAAAGTTTCGGCAAAAAAACTTTGAACAAAAAACTTTCGGACGCTTTTTCGGGAATTTCGGACAAGAAATCTTTCGGACAAATACACATTAAAAAGCAAGCACGATACCAAAAAGATGTTAGAAGTGATTGTGATTCTATCATAAATATCAATTTACAATAGGTACGTGATGATCATCAAATCTACAAGGACATTTGAATGTAATTTTTGTTGGACTGAACAAATTAAAAGGTGCTGCCATACGTGAACTATTATCATGAAACGCTTCAAGGAACCAATCTTTTAGATAAAAAATTCAAGAAACCTAAGTACACTGGTAAAACATTGATTTATCAACGTTTCATGTTACGTTTCTTTGTGCTTTTCTATTTTCAATGAGTTTAAAACTTTCGGACGAAAAAACTTCCGGACATCAACACATTTCGGACCAATAAACTTTTGGACAAAATTTTGTCCGAAAGTTTGATCGTCCGAAAGTTCTCGATTTTAATGTAAACTCTAGTCATATAGCGAGCATAAAGCACATCGAACAATTGTTTAGTGATAGAGAAAGTTTGGCTGAATAGCTTTCAGAAAGATCTTGCTTGTTTTTGGATGAAAATTTTTGCTTTTTACAACTTGCCCCAGACCGACAAGGTGTGAAAATACACTTTTCTTGAAAAATACATTTGAATATAGCATTCAAGGTTGATTTTATGAGAAACAATACATATTTTACTCAAATACTGTATGGTAATTAGGAGTTCACTGCTGTAGAACGAAAATTTCTGAAAATTCTTTTCTCTGCCAAAAAAATTGGGATAGCAGTGCTAAACAATAGCCGCTGACAAGAACAATAAGAACCACTGTTTAAATAGATAGTAGCAACGAAACATTCATTCACACAAGAGATGGTGAGCAAAGCTTTAATAGCGGAGGGACATGTCCTTTGTTGCAAACTTGCCCTTGTTTATTATATTGATCATAAAGCTAAAAAATGGTCGCTGTTGACCCTGTTGACTCAAAGTTGTGCTCACTTTGGTGAAAACAGCTCGCACGCATACTTTCCAAGAGCTTCAGAACGGTATGACCTGGCATTCAGATGAAATAAATGTAGGGTATTCAGTAAAAACGGATCTATAGATTATCGGAATTGATAGAATACTCACGAATGTAAAATCTCGGCAAATCTCAAGTCTATTGATCTTTTTCAAACAAAAAATGTTCAGAATAACTTGTCAGTTACATCTGCCAGCATTCTTCCAATTTTGATTTTCTTCCTTGTAGAGCATCTTCCTACCTCTTTCTTACAACAAATAGAACTCTTATTTGAGAACATCAACCAAATGAGATATTTAGTATAGCTCGACTGAAAAGAACATTTTACTGTTGATCGAACTAAGAAATCTTCAAACTTAGCGAGTATCTGTAGAATTTTAAAGAATATTTTGCAGCTGCAAATAGGTGAGAACACATCATTTCCTAATATCTTAGACGGGGGTTGCAGGATCGAGTGAGCTGAAAAATGCTTTTGGCTTTGAAAAGTTGAGAAACTCTTGGCTTTGCACCTTATCTACGTTTCTCTATCTGGTCAGTTAGAGACTGAGTTAAATAAAAGATGAGATTTCATAAGTTCATAAACAGCATGTCATGTTTGACGTTTCGATGTTTTCCCAAAGATAGCAAAATACAAAAAATATAATAGTGTGGTGGGGTTTTTCTCCTACCTCTGTATAGATTGTGCTAAATCATTCCTGTTATTCACTTGCTTAGGTCATCGACTTGCTCGCATCAAAATGCATCTCAGACTATGTTCACACGATACCGGCACATTTTGAAAAAGGTGAAAAATGTGAGGGTAGCAAAATTTGAGCTAGCGCTCTCACGATACTGGGGCGATACGAAAATGATGGGAAGTTTGAAGGTAAAAAGCTTGTTGCAATTCTGGGAAGCCAAACAAATGTACCTACACCCTAAGAATCGACCAGCCTCGTTCCAAAAGCCTTGAAAAATGTTCTGTTTTCGTAATTTTTGAGTGTTCACACGAGCCGGTTAGAGCCCTGTTCAAAGTCTCCAAAATTTGCCGGCAAAAACTGTGCCGTTTTCGTGTGAACGAGAGGCCTATTTGTCACATTTTTCACCGTTTTCAAAATTTACCGGCATAAGTGAATGCTGATGAAAAGAAAATGTCTCTTCATACACTTCTTATTTAGAGTGAAATAACACCACCCTTCTCCAGTCAACATATTGTAACAACTCAAAGTAACGATGGATTTGAAAACTTCTGGGGAAGTCCATGGTTTGAGAGTAACTGCTGTATAGCCATTTTTTGAATTTGGTGCTTCTAAGCAACGTTGGAATTCTGCTTTTCACATCTTCCAAAAAATATGGACTGGAATGGACAGGAGAGTCCGAAAACCAAATGAATTATTGCATGTTAGAAACTTGTTTTTGAAGAGTAGCTATAGCCCAAATTGACAAAACAAGAAGATAGCTAAACCTTGCAGCTACATAGTGCTACCTTATTTAAATCCATAATATTTACTTTCTAGAGGCTAATCGTGATCTGGCTCGTAAATTTGTTTTGGGTCATCTAGTGTATGTGCTCCCAGTAGTGCGCGGGCTAGAATGCGCAACTTGAAGGAGAAAACCAGACTTATGACGTACAGTTTCTTTATTTCCTACGTGCTCTTTGACTTGATAATGGCGCTTCGGTCAACAGCGACTCATCATATTACCATAAGCGTACGGGCAAAAAAAATCTAGGGGGGCTGTCCGACACAAAGCTCCTTGTTTATCAACATTTTTGCCCGACAAAAATTTGCCCGAATGGGGTTGATTTTTGAAAATTTCTTCAAAGTTGGGGGGCTACCACACCCCCTGCCACCCCCGCCTCGTACGCTAATGCATATTACTCTGAAAAACCTGGCCCAAACTCCTTGATTCCTAGAGTACCAATTAGATTGTGAGATTTGACAAAGAACAATGCTGCTGCATTTTCAATTCGAATGATGCAGTTGACTATAAGTCAATGAACCATCTAAATCCATCATACATCTGACACCTTCATGAAAGGAAGGAGGTTCAGTATGATCTCAGAACTAAGTATCTGTTGCCGATTACGAACACTATAAAATCTAGCATTGAGTCGCTCTCATTCAGAGGAAGCATATTGTTGAACAATCTTAACGACGAAATAAAGGAGCTACCAACAGTTGCAAGCAAAGATCAAAACATGGATGGGAGAACAATGTAATTGCCAAATTTGTAAATAGCCTATCTATTACGTTATGTAGCTTGTATATCATTTCTTCGTAAATCATATTGTAAATAGTTGGTATTAATTTGTTTTTTCTTTACTCTATGTCACACCAACTTTGAATAGACAAGTTGATTTGATTTGATTTGATTTGATTATATTTGATTTGATTTGATTTGACAAGATTTTGAACGAAAATGCTGCAACAAGTAGTTGAAGATTTCTCTGGTTTGTTTTGGTGCTAAAAACCTGGAAAATGTAGCGTCGAACGATACATCTTGCACTCACCAGGAAAAGTAACTTCTTTCTTCAAATTTATGCCAAGTTTCGTTGATTAACTGCCTGTATTTTGTCGCATTTTCTTTCTGACAGCACTAAAGCAGTCGTTCGAGCGATGATTCGATCAGAAAATAGGGTCAACTTTTTCACTGTTCATTATGAGTCCCTGCTGAGCAAGGTTTACTGTAGGGATACAAGGGACACATCGTCATCAGTCTGCAAGAACCATACGAAACCAGAAGATCTTTGAAATCATATTATGAGACTTGACTAGCTGCAAATTGCAAGACCATATCACATTAGAAGGTCCACGATCCCCAGGTGAAACTTTCCTGTCTGGCGACCGGATGATTAAAGGAAAGTTAACACGTTTTACGAGCAGTGGAAGGAAGAGTATGCATCCAATACTCAACACAGAAATGTTAATCTATCAGTCAAAGGCTAACTTAGATGTGGAAATTTTCTTTTGCAAAATCACCTATCTGTTGGACGAATGAAATAGGAAGATGTTGGTAAAGGGCCCAGGGTTTTATCGGAAGGAGAATTCTACTTTAAGTTGTGCTCCATAATCTACTCAACGTTGAAATTTAACTTCTATTGTAGAAACTAACAATGGTATTGCCTCAAAAATGTCATTGATGAGTAAGTCATTGATCAGAAACTGAAGGTGCCCTTTTAACAGATGATTCACCGATAAAAAGGACTTACACAATGCAACAGGTTGGCAGAATTTCAAAACATTGTTTTTTTGCAGAAGCTTCCTGGTTGCGAAAATTGTTTTTATTCTGTTTGTCTTTAGACCATACAATAGAATTTCTTGTCCATGTTAGCTGGCTTATTACACTCACTTCATTGCTATTTATAGACCAGCCAGTTAGAAAGGCCACATTGTGAGCATCAAGGAATTCCCCTAGAAATGCTGTAGATCAGATGTGCATTAAAGATTTACCTTAATGATGTAATATGCAAATAGCTGGACCTTTGAGAACGAGAGGGAGAACAATAGCCTCGATGCGCTTGGCATCGTTGCCCCAGCGTGATTTGCTCACAGAAAGCTGAAACACAATTTGCAAAACAATGGGTCAGTTCTGTGACTATTATCATCATGCAGCCTCTTTTCGATGACGGGGCATCAATATTTGTTTGAAAGCTAAACAAAAAGTGGAGATTGTAAGACCATTTGTCAAGGATGACTGTTGCCCTCAACCAGTGTAAACTCACTTGAACGGTAACAGCCTTGTGACAGATCAAAACTGTGCCAATAAACATATAAATGTGGTCTCAGGTTGAGAGATTTTAGCTAGAGGGGTATCGCCCTGTTTGAGGCTCAACACATATTTGGACTGGTATTCACGGTGTTGCGTTCGTTGCTGAAAAATGGGAGCTTTGCCGAGCAAGAACCAAAAGCTCAATTGCGACGGAGCTGCAAGGATCCGCCATTCTTCCTTTCAAGCTTTGTTGCAGTGTTTTGCTTTCTTTCGCCTTCTTGACGAAGTTCAAACTTTCCCAACAAATGCATGCCCTCTCAGCAAGCGAGGCGTGTCTGGAATAAGTAATTCACGTAACATTTGAAATATGACATCCTTTCCGCCAATGCGGGTTTCTCTTTGTAGACAATCTGATTTGCCTAAAGTACTGTAATATTCTTCCCATCCTTTAACGAATCTGCGCCTTCAACGCATGACGGGCGACCACTATTTGATGTTAAAAAGCATTTTATGGTGCAAATCAGTTTGGTTCTATCAATGCATTGTAAGAAATATTTGTTTATGTCATAGATTTAAGCATCGTTCGGTTCACGGAAGGAAGAAAATTTGATGTCAGCTTGCTGCTTGAAAAGTCTTCGAACGAAAGCAGCAACAAAGATCAGTGTTTAAGATGACGAAACAGCGCAAACAGAATCAGAACACATTTGATAACAACAAAAGCTTGCAAATCGTTGATATGCTGATAATTTTGCATCAAATTATCTTACATTTACCTGAAACTAAGTGAAAGTTTGGATGCCCTCAACCAGGGCGAAGTCGGAAATTTAGGCCCTCTCGACCACTATGTTCTTGATTAGCTCGCTCCAAAAGACGATATCACCAATGAAAATATATTTTATATCAAAAACAGATAAGAGTTTATGAAGGTGTACATGGTAAGTTTCGTTCTAAAATTTTTCCGTACATCAAGAATATTCGACCAACGTAAAATACCCTGAATCTAAGTGACACTCCTCTAGTTTGATGGGTGAGATAACTGGGACTCATTGGAATATTAACACTTTACCCCCGGGTTAAGTGGCAGCTGCTTTCGTGCGTAATGATTGGGAAAAAGAGCACAGGAGGCAGGTGCGACGCAGCTTAAAATCAGATTATTAGATATCTTCAACGCTCTACAATAAGAGTAACGCCGAAATGTGCAAAAGGAGCATATTTTTGAGAGCTATTTCACAAATCGATTGGGAAGTGTTCCGTTGCTTGGCAACAAATCGATAGCAAATGTCCTATGTATGAGTGACCACCTACAACAGGTACTTGAAAATGCCTTCATGTCGCCAGAAATTTTCCATTATTTCAGCTGAAGAAAAGGCATGAAATTTATTGTGTTTCAATTGTTTCCTACTGAGAGACTTGCAAATTAGGAAACTTAACCTAGGATGATGGGATTGAAGGCACAGTTTGAAGGGTTTTGAGATACTGCTGAAAAGGGCTGAAAATGATCTTTGCTGCAATTTCATCATCGAATCTACACTCAGAGCTTTTATAAGAAACATCTGCTAGCAGCCTCTTTCGAAAAATTAAGAAACCATTCTACCAAAACAAAACACAGGTCAATTCGACGGTAAGATACCTTTTCAATTTTTCGATGTGAGTTGCAAAGATTTTTAAAAACACTTCTAGGTAATGGAAAACCAAGATAATGGAAAAAATATGCTTGCTGTTGGTAAATATTCCTTCCTTGCAATTCCTTTAACTCAAACAGCCAACAACCTCGGAGAACGATTTTGAAGTGAAACTGGAGGGTGTCCAGTATACAGGAGGGTGCCTAGGTGTGAAGTACGGCAACGACACATATCAGTGAGCTGGAGGGATGCCAACAGTAACTTGGAGGTGCAAAGTATGGTGGTGAAATACCATCAGCAAGGGTGGAAGGAAAACATGAATTTTCAGAGGGATACCATCAGTAAATCGGAGGATGCATTGAGTGCAGGTAGAGGGTGCAACGTAATGCGGAGGGATACTATCAGTGAAGTTCTTTACCTTGACTTTTACCATGGGTACCAGAGCCTAGGAAGTGTGGGGGAACGAAAATAATATGAAAGTATCTTGATTTAGGTTTGACACTTAACCATGCGCACAGTGAGGCGACGTAGGCCACGAGTTTCTTCCCCCTCAAAAAATAAAGAAAATTGTGGTAGCTATTGGTAGGTCATACAGAGATCATTGCAAGCCAATAACACATCAATGCAGTAGCTTCTCTCAGGAACGCACATTAGGGGGGTTTGGGGGGTGAGACACCCCCCAAAATTCTCATAAATGAAAAGTCGGTCCATGACAAAGCTTGGATAGTTCGAGTCCAAGTTGGTCCGACTTCTAAATGTTTTAGGCAGAAGTCGGTCCATGACGACGGTTGGAAATTTTACAAGCAATGCTCGATAGTGACCGGGAGAGTCGTTCTAAGCCAAAGTAGAGGACGGCATTAAAAAAATTTCCCAGACATACTATTGCAGAAGTGCCCAGTCTACGATTGGGCAAAGCAATCATTGGATTGTGAGAGTTCTAAGACAAAGCAAAAGTATTTTTTGCCCAAACATTGGTCTAAATGTACAGTAGAAAGCTGTTGGAAATGCTCAAAGTTTCCAGTCTGGCACTGGGGTGTCGATAATGGCAGGGCCACTGAGAGGAACAGTGTGCAATTTACCTCCAGGGCCTAGGGGGCCTCATATTTGAAGATTTCTTAACATTCTGACTACAGTAAATGTTCTGAAATGCATTTTAGGCCATTTCAAGCTAATCTAAAGAGCGTGATCACAAAACTTCTCTGCTCGCTTCGCTCGCATGGGGCCTCATTTCGCAGTTTTGCTCCTGGGCCTCCAAAACTTCTCGGCAGCCCTGGTGTCGGTGGTGGTAATTGAATGGCGTTGGAAATTGGACACCACCGCCTGGCCTGACGGGAGAAACCTTCACCGTAAAAGCAAAACAGGTAAAGTCGAATCAAAAAGCTTTGAGGAAATAAGTGTGAGAGGCTTCTCTTTCACTCTTACAGCGATTATTGCTTTGTTTGCGATTAATTTTCCTTGCTAAAAAATTCTGTTTTTCTAAATGGTGTTTACTTGAAATCTATCCTGAAGATGCCAATTTATGAAGAAACCTGTCACAAAATGTCAAAATTCTTTTTTAGAAGTGACAAACATGAGATCAGGAAAGGTGTTCTAAGCCAAAGTAGAGGGCGTGTTCTCAAAAAATTTCCTGTGGGCCTTGCACCCAGACCCCCGCCTTTTCGCACCTTCAGTTAATCTGTACTGATTGTATCAAAGTTCCTTAAGGGTACGAACAGCCTGTATACATCCAGTCGGCCCAAAAAATTTAGTCGGTCGAAAACATGCTGACACCCCCAAACAAAATTTGAATGTGCGCCCCTACCCTGGGTACCAGACTCTCCCAAGAAAGAAATTTGGGAGAGTCTCCTCTCAATTTTCTTTCTTGAGAGAGTCTGGTACCCAGGTAGTGCGCCCCTGGCTTCTCTGACAAAAAAGGAACAGCCTGCTGATTGTTACACTGTTGCAAAGAATCTCTGAGTTGTCTTACAATCAACACAGGAAAATCTATGAAAATAAGCAAATTTGTGAGAAGTATGCTAGAACGATGCAACTGCCCCTTCAATTCAAGTAATAGTGTATCTCCGTGTTCCGTAATTCCATAGTTCCGTGATTCTGGATTGCCAAATTCCCCAGCTCTGGTTTCCGTAAATTACACCCGTCGTGCACACGCGCACTGCACGCCTCACAGGAATATGCCATCTGTACCGTTGACTCGAAGATAGCTATCATTTCTTTCACAGCCAACATGCGGTTTGTGAAGCATGGACAACCGGTAAAGAAGCTTCAAGATGGATGAATGTATTTGAAGCATGGTGTTTTCGTAGAATACTACATAAAAGCCAGATGGATAGATAAACAGATTTCCACACAAAGTTTCACTTACAGTTTCAGTTTCATCATTCAACAAATGTATCTATACATACAAATACAAATACATCCGATAACATTAAACAGAAATAAGTAAGCAATAGACGATTACGCCACAGTACAGATGGCGGCGAGGCGAGGAACTTTTTACCAAGATTCACTGCGTTCGAATTGTGAATCTTTAACGATTTAATAGTAATTCGATTAAAGAACGCAATGCATCTTGGTAAGTTCCTTTTTCCAAACTATCTTTAGCGTAATGGTCTATTGATAAACATGTACTACACCATTACGAAGATACTCTGACATTGTAAATACAAAAACAAGTTAAATGAAGAGTACGTTATAAAACAGAGAAAGGGCAAGGTCCAGAGGCAACCACCATCACCACACAGGAACAGGACAACCCAGGAAATGACGAGGACAACAGGAAAAGGAACCTTCCACATGACAACCACATTAAAAAAGAGATATTCGACGGCGTGCAGCAAAATCAAGTCTCCCAGTGAAAAATGCAAAATTTCGCCATAGTTTCTGCAAGGAAATCTACGAGAAATTGATAGTTTTTCTCTGGGAAATTAAAAGGAAACGGAGATTTCCTTTTCCCTCTCAGGAAATTATGGGGAAACAGATCGTTTCGTCCAATTTTCTTTCAGAATAACCACAATGAAATTTGATGAATTTTGTAATCAAAGCAGATTGCTCAACGTAAATCGTCATTTCTGGCGATACAGCAAGAAGCCAAACCGAAATTTGTTCGTCTACATCTTAGACGGTTTTATAGATGGCAAAGAAGGAAATGGTGGACCCCGGAGAATGTGGATAGACGATCAAAGAATGTGGACCATTGTAAGATTTCATGCACAGTCCCTTGAAAAGCAACCTTGCTAGACTGACTGCTCAACATTTACAAAAGAAATGAACATGGATGAATTAATGATGAAACAAGAATAATTCTTGAATAAACGAATGAATATGTGAATAAATAAAGGAAAGAACAATTGAATAAATAAATAAGTGAATGAATGAATATGTAAATGAATGAATAAATAAAAGAATAAATGATTGAGTGAAGAGATGAATGGATGAATATTCAATGAACAATTTAATGAATGAATGAATGAATAAATGAATGAGTGAATGAATGAATGAATGAATGAATTAAATGAGTAAACGAATGAATGAAATTTTGTGAATTGGGGCTCCAAAAATAGATAAAAGATTTTGAACCGAAAAATCCACCATAAGATAAGCTTTGTTTTTCTTGCCTTCTTGGGTTGCGTAGCATACAAGTATTTGAATCCCGGTGGGTGCAACGTTAATGGAAGTACGACACCAAGCTCATCCATGACTTTGCTGAGAAAGGGGTATATTTGAAGCAAATAGTATGACCTAGAATCTCAGAATAAGGGATAATTTTCTTCAGAAAGTGTCCAAAAGAACGCTTAAATGCTGATGAACCCGATATCCTAGAATATGATGAATTTTACCTTTCTCTTAGGACCAGTATTTTTGCGGTACAAGCATGGTGCAAGCAGTGGCGGCGCCAGCTCTGAGAAATCCGAAAGAAGTGGGATGGGGGCGAGGAATTTTGACGTATTTTTTCAGTCTAAAGGTATACCCAACTAATTTTATGCCATTTTTATTTGACAATTTTTGCCGATATTTGAGATTTTGGGGGACGAGTCCCCCCAGTCCCCCGGTGGCGCTGCCACTGGGTGCAAGGGTTAACTATCAGAAGAGCAATTGGGATTCATGCCAGACAAGGGAACAAGAAATGCAAATATTTCATACTTCGAAGATAACAGAGAGGTGTGTAGAGATGCAAAAAGATATATATGCTTTACTGATTACACAAAAGCTTTTGATAAAGTCAAACATGTAACATGATTTTACCCTGGGTACCAGAGCCTCAAAATTTAAATGAAAGGAAATATTTTTTGGCTCTGGTACCCAGGGTAACATGATTTGAAATGATTCAAGAACTGGATGTTAACAACGGCAAAGATTTAGAACTAATAAAGAATTTCTACTGGCAACAACATGCAGCAGTACGCGTTGGGCAAGATATGAGTGACTATTTCGATATTACTGTTACAGCTTTTAGGAAAGTAAATAACATCAGGTACGCAGATGATACTGCAATTGTCGCATATTCAGAAGAACAGCTACAAAACGTCATTGATGTAAGGGAGAGCAGTCATAAAGTATTTGCTATATGGGGGTGGATGATATTTGGATGGGCCATTGAAAATTCTGCCATGACTTTTTGTTGCTATGAAAAATAATCAGATGTATTCAATGGGGCCATAAAAGTTTTACTAAAGATTGGCAATTGCTGCCAATGCTGCAAAAAAATCGTTTTCTACTACTTTTTCCCACTTGACACTTATTAAATAACGGAAGAAAGTAGAAAATTTGGCCTGGATATCAACAAAAGAAAGACTTTCAGCATGACCATTTCAAAGAAGAATGCAAGTCGAACTTGCGAAATAGAAATTGATGGAATAGAAATCAAGCAACTAGAAAAATTTGAATATTTAGGGAGCTCAATAACATTAGATGCGAAATCAGATCAAGAAATAAAACGAAGGATTGGAGAATTGGAATTGCAAAAACAGTATTTAAATCTATGTCCACTGTGCTTACTCTGCAAGAAATAGTAACAATGAAACTAAACTTGGACTTATGAAGTACTACATGGAGTACAATGATGTATGGATGTGAAACGTGCACAATGAGTGAAACAATGAAGAAGCAACTCGAGGCGGCAGAAATGTGGTTTTTACGAAGGATGCTGAAGATCTCCTGGACAAAGAAGAACGAATGAAAATGTATTGAGAAGAGCTCAGACTGAAAGTCAATTAAGGAAGCAAATAGTGAAGAGACAATGTAGCCCGGGGGGCACTCAGCACATATACATACGGGGAGGTAAGTCCGATATTTTTGGGTCAGAATATTGTTAAAAGTCATATTTTTGGGTCCAAAGAAAACTAAAACTATGTTCATGATATTTTTTGATACCAAACATCGTTGAACTGATATTTCTGGGTTCATTAGAGGTAATGCTCTTTTCTATTTGCATTTTTTCGGGGAATTTTATGTTCATTTACTGGTTTCTAAGTATAAAATGAGGTGATATTTTTGGGTTGCAGTGAAGCTGAAATGATATTTTTGGGATGCCTGAAAATTTCTCGGACTGACCCCACCATATGTGTATCTGCTGAGTTCCCCCCTGGGCAATATAGCTTCTTGGGACATGTACTGAGGAAGAGAGGCATCGAATACGAAGTGGTAACAGGAAAAGTAGAAGGGAAAAGAGATAGAGGAAGACAAAGACAGACATTTCCAGGTTGGATAGGCAAATGCTTTGACAAAAGTGGGATGGACATTATTCGACTGGCAGAAAACAGGACTTTTTATCATGCTGTGACAGCCAATGTCAGAATCTGACAAGGCACTATACGACGACGATGGTGCAAATCTCTTCAGAGTTTAGTGATACTCCTTTAAAAGGGGGTTACCTTCGAAATTTCTCCTTGATAAGGGTTTTTTTCAAGTGGTCTGTAGCCTGTGTTCAAGACCACTTGAAAAAGTAACTTACTTTTCTTTTCAAGTGGTCTGGAACACAGCCTAGTGGTCTGGAACACAGGCTACGAATAAGTGGAGTGGTGAGAATAATGGGGGGGGGGTGGAAATGGTTCGACTTAATAATAATCGGGGGGTTGGAATAATTGGGGGGTGCTTGGAAGAACAGAAAATAGTCGTTTTCTTAGGTAAACACATATCTTTTATATGTTTATGTGAACAGACATGTTATTGATACATTTAATTTTGAGCCCTGGTTCTGTTGAAGCACTTCTAGAGACTTTTCTTGCGTTTATTCAGAAATTATGTTTACTATTATTTCATTTTTTTCCAAAAATTAATAAAAGGGAATTGGGTAAGATCGCGGGTAGAAAATTTTTCAAAAATTAATAAGCGGGGAGGGGGGGGGCGATTATTCAGTGCTCGAGAGTGGCTAAAATTTTACGAATAAAATGGAATTGAATTGAATTGGGAAACATTGCTGCGGAGGTGCATTAGCCCGGCAGCGCATGTTTCTGCGCACACGACATTCATCACGGTTGAGCATTTGGCCTTTCCCAATGTCAACCCAATAAACTTCTGGCGTCTGACAAAACAACTTCTGCTTCAACTATCAAAATGGCTCTTCGACTTATAAACTCGGCAAGGTGCCTAGTGAAACCTACAACACTGACTCAATGTGCTAGGATCTCAACAAATCATTTACGGATAGCGAAAGAGAGGGGTAAGTTGATACCACCTGGCTTCTGGTCCATCGGACGCTTTCGCTCGAAGTTCACAAATGTGGCCTAAGCAAAAGGCCGGTCCTTAGAAAAGCGTGCGCCATGGCACGCAGTTTTCTGTAACTTGGTTGTGTTGGCTGTAGGTTAGGATTTCATTTCGTGCTTAATTTAGATATTTTAGCAGAAAGGAATATTTATCCTGGAGTAGGGAAGGTATGGTTGCATAACTGTATGTTTCAATATTCCTCTCCCTTCCTGCTGCTTCGTTGTCGTTTTCATTTTCCCCTTCAATTGAATTCATTTGCCAACCACCAGATACCCATTTACTTAATGCTCCAGCTGAATTTTATCTCATCTAATCTGTTAGTTTCTATCCTGAAGATTTGGTTTTGAAAACCCTGCCAATTAATTCAATTCAATCTTTATAGTATAATACAAGTTGTTACAATGTAAGATAAACCTATGTAAAGTATACTTGTACTCAACATAAGGGGTCAATCGTATATTGATTTCATCCCCGCTTAGCGTCAATTCGATGCAAATTTTCAAGGCCTCCACCCCCCACCCTTAGCGTTGGTTCATTCAGAACTTACAAAAGGGTTGCGATAGACCTACGAGAAAGGCACAGGAAGTACTGGGCCTAACTTTCTTGGCATTATATGGTGAAGCTTCAGCGAATATTTTCCAGCTGAGCAAATGGCATGAAAATGGGCTTAGGAAAGAAAATGAACTACAAACTTCACAATATTACAAAACATATCTTTATAATTTTTATCCAGTGTCATTGTTGTTGAAGGCTGTTGGCGCCCCCTCCCCCCCCCCCTGTTAACGTCGGAATGATGCCAAGCAAGGGCAAAATCAATACATGACTTGCCCTAACCAAAATGAAGCAGTGCTTTATCATGCTTGAGTTAACCGACCAAAGTTAAGTTAAAAGAGAAAACTAAGTAAGTACAATAGGCTATATACAGTAGGTTGGTCCCTCATACTGTAAAGTTATCTCTGATCTGTGTGGGTTCATCTGTTTTCGAACAAAATACTATTGGTCAAGCTTTCCCATTCTGAACACATCCAGTATCACACTTTTGTTCCAGTTGCTTATCCATTATGATTCGTTCTTAGGATTTTTGCCAAACAAAGAACATTTGGTGTATATATTACAGATCTTCCAGTTTATTGCTTTTATGAGCATATTTTAACTTCCCATAGTTTTGGTAGAATTTTTTATGTTTACCATCGTTTGTTAGTTGTTGTTTTTCAACACTGGTAATGGGCATATGCTGTGGTTTGAAAAGAACAATTTTTCAGACCCCATTTACACGATGCCGGTAGAATTTGAAAATGGCATAAAAAAGTGCCGTTTTGGCCTCCTGTTTATACGATGCCAGCAGAATTTTATTGTGGTTTGCAAAACGGCAAAGTTTGTAATTCTGCCGTTTTCAAATTCTGCTGGCATCATGTAAATGCACTGTGCCAGCAAAATTATATTCGCTTTCATCATGTGGCTAATATTTTTAAGCCTCCCTATTGTCCTTATTGTCGTAGTTGTTTTTTCTATCTTGACTATTGACGTAATTTGTTATTGTCTATGGAATAAGAATAAAATTCTACCAGCATCGTGTAAACGGGAGGCCAAAACGGCACTTTTTCATGCCGTTTTCAAACTCTACCAGCATCGTGTAAACGGGAGCTTATTTTCCAAGGCGCATAAAATTTTGTTGTTTTCAAATGCTACCGGCTTCGTGTAAATGGGGTCTCAGTCACTGAAAAAGCTGACACCACAGACTCTTCATGTAAATGTTTGTAGGTTTGAGACCCTCCTTGCAATAAACTGACAGTAGAAATGCTTTTGTATAATGGTATGTGAAGCAAGCTTACAATAAGGTAAAGACTCTATTGATAAAAACATGATCTAACAATTTCTGAAATGGAATGGATTACTGCAGTGCATGGTTACTATTATAGCATTAGGACTTTGTTTTAGTTTAATATTTGTCATTGCTGCTTTTTAGTTTCTTGGAAAGAGTATATTAGTTTGGGATACCTGTGATTAAGAAGTGCATTATGAATGGAAGATACATTTGATTAAGGATGGAGTGTAAAAAGGCATAGGGCTAGCGTACCATCACGCAAAATCACTAGCGGACAGGCAAACATTTAGTGCACAAAGTTTGCAGGAGACTTATAAAGCCTCTACTTGCCTGGGAGCCAATATGGAAAGTATAGGGCAATTTCCACTGAGACCTCAGGCAGACATGAAGGATCATCTGTTATTTATCTGTTCTCTATCTTGAATATATGCCAAATGTTTTTCTTGGGTGTACAAGTGCCCAACCTTCCATCCTGAGAGATACAGTACTTCAGTGCATAATGCAAAATGAATGAACCTCATTCAGAAATTGCGTAAAATGGTCCCCACTTGACCAGAAAGCCAAGTAACAGTGGAACGTGACTGGAGCAGAAGTAATTTCCAAAGGTCCAGTTTCCAGGCGAACTAAAGCAAAAACTTTTTTGAAGCAAATTAACAACACTGTTGTACGAAAGGAATGATGGTTTAATTTCTTTGCTATCTCACTTCTTATTTTGCTTTTGAGTTATTCACTGATTTTAATTATCAGCTCATGATGTCATTTGTTTGCAAATTACTGTGATAAGATATGGAAAAATAGCTGAATGTTATGTTATTTTTAAAGGTTATAGTTTTAAGAAACTTTACAGCTTAGCTGAATAAATATGATGTACTGCATATGAAGGACTGTATCTCATGACTCAGTATGATGCTCAGGAAGGCATGTTGATTTTCAAAAGTTTTTCATTAGATTTCTGTTTGGAAGAATAGTCTGCCTTTTTACGTGCTTTACTTTTTGCAAACAAAATAACATCATTAGCCAATGATGTTTAGGGTTTCAAGCTTTGTTTAATGGATGACCACAGTATTTAGTCTGTTATTTGAAGTTCTAGCAAATGCCTGTGATGGTTTAATTTTGTACAGTGATCCTCTTGACTCTTATTTCACCACATGCTAAACAGCTTAAGTCTGTAGAAACAAAGATTATCAACAAAAGGTCTTTGTGTAGTGAAATCTGCTTGGATTTAATGGCCATGTTGCTTAAGCTTATTGACATCACATGACCTTATTGTAACCTGTTCAATTGAGTTTTGCTTCTAAGAATTTTGGGCTGAGAAACAGGAAGTTGAAATGCTAAGCCATTTGATTTGGATAGATGGAGCTAGATCATTAAACTCTAATGATATTGTTTTTGATAGAGATGAGTGATTATTTGTTACTGTACATTTCCACAAACCAGGCGTGAAGACTTAGGTCATTGAACCTAAGCAATGACTTAGCATTCATCAGCATTTAGGCCATCTGATGATCTTCAAGTTCTTGCAAGAACCAAACTTTGCCATTAGTGAGTTCCAACCAAGTTGCAGCATTCAGAATTGCAAATTGCTTTAAGTGGTGACAGTGGACGGCAGTTTGTTATTGATTTACAGACCATGCTAATCATTTGCTAATTATCCTTGCCAACACAATTCCTTTTATATATGTTTCAAATATTTATATAGCTTTCATTACATTATTAGTTTACCTTTTCTTATTCTTTTTCGTTCGAATAAGTACTGTATCCAGGCCAAGGAAGCCTCCTAACTATCAGATTTAAAGAATGTTAATGTAAATGAGATTGATTACAGTAACATGAATATACTGTATGTGGTAAATGCAAAAAAGCATTGTATCCAGGAATAATATGATTATACTGTAAAAGCAGTGACATGTAGATTGCAGGCAGACAAGACTGAGTTTTGTATTCTGATTTCAATTTGAAAAATTCAGACATTTGTGGCCCTGTTTCAATGATCAAGTGAATTTTTGTAGATACTTTGATCAAAATGGCAATTTTTGTTTTCTTGAATTTACATCATCTGTCATTTTGGAACTGTGGACACATGTTGACAAGGAAAAATCTGCCCATATGTAGCAACATTCAAAGCATGAAATTTCAGTTCAATATTAATGTTTCCAAACAGTACCTGTGATACCTCTTGCCTGTGCGGCCTTGAGGCATTTTTGGGCTTGGTACCTCACTTTGAAGATACAGTATCTGTTTCCAAAACATTACAAACTTTGAAAGTCCATTCCAAAGAGCCTAGAGCCCATTATATACGGAAAGTGTTTAATTTACAAGTAATTATTCTTTGTTTCATTGGTGTGTTGTCATGGTAATGTCTTGTCTTTTGTTGTTAAATGTGACGGCATGGGATAGTCATTCTATTGTGCTCCTGGTGGTTTTATGTCCTTTGAGTGTTGTGCAGTTGTATAGTTTTAAATAGTAGAGTTGATAGTGACTTGTAGTGTACAATTTTATTTGGATAAGAAACTCTAGGCTCCTGGGCTCCTCTATTAGAACACTCATTGTCAGCATCCTAATACGCTCCCCATGTATGCAGTTGAAAGGTTTAAATGAAATTTTTGAAAGGTTTATGAATGAATTTGTTTAAATATTTAATTTCTTCAAACATTGGAATGAAAAACAGTACCAGTTTGTTAGTGGGAACAATTTCTGCATTGAATTACCTGAAAAGGGTTTCAGTGAATGAATAAATTGTATGGATGTTGAACTGAAAGTTTAATGGTAATTCTACTACATATTGGGGAGCATGTAGGGTGTCTCAGAAAAATTTGTTAACCAGATAAACTACTAAAAAATAACGATATGCTGAAGGGGACTTGGTTTAGTGACCCACCTTCTGAGATTTTAAATTAATTTTTGATACCAGAATCTTGCAAATCTGCTAAAATTCATCAAGTTACAAGCCTCTGAAGTTAAAATTTGTGTGAAAACTGAAACCAGAGGCCTCTAAATGGCATATCTGGTAAACGTCCCATGGTCCATCATTTCTGTTGTTTCTCAATTGTTTCAGGGCAAACCAAGTGGGATTTGGACAGCTTTTTGATAACTTAACTTTCAATTGTGGCACTTCTTTGAGTAAAAAGATTCAGTCAGTCCTCAATTATTTTTTAAACTACTGTTTTTGGCCATATGAAATCTTAAGCAAATTTTGATGTTGATGGTAAGGGTCAAATCACTTTAGAAGGGTTAAGAAGGGTTGGTTAGAAAAGAGTTAAATTACGGTAGAAGGTTTATTTGGTTTGTTCGGATAGCAATGAGAGGTTTGACATTGAATAACCTACTTTTACCTCCATGTTTGAGCTCTTATCATTACATGTAATCTAGGGGTCTCTGGTTTCAGCTGTCACATGTATTTTCTCTTTGAGAGCTTGAAACTCGTTAAATTCTTAATCAGAAAAATGATAATGAAAAGTTTCATGTTTTCAACATCCATTGATAAAGAGATTTAACAATAGTTTTTTTTTGCTGTACATTCAGCATCATCAAGTGAATAAATAAAAGCATCAACAGCTAAGATTCGTATTACAAACAAATTGAGAAATATGTAGTAATTCCCTAAGGGTTCACAAAGATCAGTTACAGCTCAAAAATAAAACTTAAAATCACAGTTTGTGGCTAAAGGCTAATTGAACAATTTCAGTGAGTATGATGTCTCTTGGGTGTTCACAGTAGGATTGTATTCTCTAATGAATAACAATTCACTTTTTTCCTTTAGTTGTAGAGCTATTTGCAAGATTCTGGTCTCTAAAATTATTTGAAAATCTTAGGGAAAGGGTTACCTTTCTATGAGCCAGTTCATCTTATTGTTATTTTCCAACTCTAATCAAATGTCAAACACTTTTTTAAGATACCCTGTACAACGATACAAAAGTGTAATCCAGTATATATATACTTAAAAGCCTGTTTATCATATTACAGCAATGCCAGCAGTTGATACAATCCCAACAGAGGAAGAGCAAGCAACAGGTTTAGAAAGGAGAGAATTTGAAGCTATGGTAGCAGGAAATATGGTATGTACCCTGGATTGTTTGATATTTTGCTCAGGCCAGCCTTCATTTTCGTGGGCTCAAAAGTGTTCTTTTCAACTGTTGTATCATTGAAGCACCACCATTTTTCATGAAGGACTACTTTTCAAAGCAAGTTCAAAATATTTTTTCAGGTGCCATTTATATACATGATGCTTTTTATTTGATATTACATTGGTTTCATTTCAGACTGGCCTCCTACTTACACAATAATGCACCAATGTGATGCTCCATACCATTTTGTGTTTTCAAAGGAAAATGCCCTGAAAGTGGCATGAAACCAATCCAATATTGTAAAACATCTGAATTCAGCGTTAACTCATTACTGAACTTCATGAGGCCTGGTCATAAGATTTTTAGCAGGGAGCTGTAAATGGTCCTCCCAGTAAGGTGCATGCAAGCCAGGGACCGCGGAGCCGGGAGGGCTGGGGGGGCTTTAGCCCCCCCCCCCCCCGATAATTTTCAAGAGTTAGTTTTTAGCTTTCCAACAATTTTTTGTTTTATGATTAAATATCACCATTTGCTTTATCAAATTGTTAACGCCCTTATTCACTAGTGTCTGTATACCCCACAGTACCGTTTCTCATGCATTTATCAGAAATTATGCTTAGCAGAATGTTTTAAAAGGTTTTGTCTCTAATGGAATGCGTCCAATAGCATTTTGCCAAGATACAACAGTTTCATCATCGTTAGCACAGCTTCAAATACCCAAAGTTTTAGCAAGCGATAAGTAAAATACTTTCATGATATGCAGCTATTTTTAAAGCGAATTTCAATTCCTGAAAGCTGAAAGATTGCTGATGAGCCGAAAAGGGGAATTCTCCAAACCTGTAAATCGCAGAAACGTTAACCCAGCAACGAGTGCAACAGGCCTTACTGGGAATGGCGTGCGATCGCTCTCGCACGCCTTGGCGCACACCTTCTGGTTCCAAGGAGTGCAATAGATCGCACGCCTTATCTTTCCAAACAAGGATTAAGGTCTTGTATTTCTCTGTAACAATAAGTCAATCAGGAAGTACTAAATCCAAAATCCTTAATGATTTGATAGTTATCATTAAATTGTTTACAAAAGATAATCCTGCAGGATGTAACTTAGATTGAAGTGTTATTTCTTTGACCTACTGTTTGTTCTTGAGAGACCAGTTCCTTTCTTGATTTGATCAATGTTTTAGGCCCTTTTTCCGTCATTTTGCATCCATGAAATTTTTATAAAGTTGAATTGACCAATACTTCTAGTGCTGGTAGGACAGCGAGAAAAATCACAAAAATGCTTCGATCTTTCGCCTTTTAACTAGAATTTGAATGATTCAAATCCGTGAAGTAGCCTTGGTGTTATGAATTTTCAAAAGTGGGAACTTTTTTCTGGCTCACCCTGTTTGTCTTATCAAGCGCTTTATTTAAAGGATATTAAAACACCTATTCCTGCTTGATATCGATAACAGAGTGTTTTGTGCTCTTTTTATCTCCATTATTCACAATAAGAGTTTACTTGAAATTGTGAACTCTGATGAATCAATGTTTTCAACAATCAAACACTTTTCTTTCAACAGTAAAAGGTAGGAATAACTTTGAATTAGTAAAACTGATCAAGTAAAACTCCAGCAATCGACATATTTTTAATGTTGATTTGCAACTGCACTCCATCACACGCATGAAATGGACAAGGAGTGCGATTTGCCACTCCCCTACCAAAATATTCCCAGTAAGGCCTGAGTGCAACAATAATTTTTTTAGCAAGACGTCTATGGACTCGGCATCGCTCTCTGGAATGTCCAAACAAGTATAATTTAGCAATTCTTAATACCCATGTGATGTGAAGAGCACAGAAAATATAAACTCTATTGACGTTCCAACTGATTTTTATCAAAAGACCCAACAACACTATACAAAATTTTCGAAAATTTGAAAAAATCATTGGATTTGTTAGTGCTACAAAATTATAAATGGAAACAGTGTTTACGTCATTAGTTTCTCTATGTTTAAAATGTTTGCATCTGAAAGCAGAGACACTGTGTTTCCATATCATTATTTTTCGGAGATTATAATTCTACGAGATTGTGAAAGTTTTTTTAAATTTAGTCCTTTCATTCTAGGCTGAGCCTTTTCGCTATGAAATATAAAAATGTAATACAGTACATCTCTATAAATGATGCTTTTTAAGGTGATTTAGTGATTGGATATGCTGATGATAACTGTCTTTTCCAAGGCGAGTTTGCCTATGGAAAGGGGCGTTGGTCGCATTTATAGCCAAAGTAGAGGGCGTGGTCATAAAAATTTTTCTGGGGACTTTGCCCCCAGACCCCCTCAGTTTCTCTCTTACTCTCTAGCCCCCCCAATCCAAAAAGTGCTCCGCGGTCCTTGATGCAAGCTACACATTTTTAATAAGAAACAGCTTATTAGAAGTGGTGCTCAGTTTTTTGAAAGTTAAGGAACAGTACTACTTGAATTTTAAAGCTAAGAAAATTGTTTTTATTTGTGGTTTTAATATTCCCAGGTCACTCCAAAGTATTTTGACACTGTGAAGTAATGGCAATTAGCCATGAATACTTGTTTTGAGATCTTGTGGTAATTTGGGAGCCCCCTTTACAAAACTTATAATGAACTCTATGCTTCTGACGTTAAAGTAAAAGAAACTTATGGGAAACTTTTGATAGCCAAATGGCCAAAATATTTAACCCTATCTGACATGGATGATTTGATTAACACTTAATGCCTGGGGGGGGGGGTGGATTCCACCTTCCTGTTTATTTCTGTTGTTGGTTGAGATATGGCAACCAAATTTGGCACAAAGGTTTTTCATTATATACATAAACAATGAATTTTTGAAACAATGGTTTGATTAGCATTGTTGTTGTTGTTGCTAGAGCATAATTAACATTATGATGTCACATGACATTATGAAAATGAAAGTGTGTTAAAAGGTCATAAAACTTTACTTTTCGTAAAGAAATGAAATATATACATCAAAATAGATGCAATTTAATAGTTTTGACTTAATTGGACCAATTAAAAAGGATCAAGAGAGATACTATGTTTGGCACGACAACTTGGTTACCGTGGAGACAAGGCTAGAAATAGAAAACCAAAATTGTTACAGTTTCATTTCTGTATGATAGAAAGTTAAACTTGCTAAATCTCAGAGGCATGCAACAAACAGGGAAAAACATATGAAAATGTACAAGGGAGGGGGGGGGGGCTCAGATAGGGTTGAGGAACTGCCTACCAGGCATTGATCACAGTTTCTTTGAAAGAAATTTGTGTACTTCAGACTGAGTGAATAGCTCAGCAGAGCATGGACTGTAGATTTGATTCATTTGATTCATGTTCTTTTCATGCCAGTTGGTTCATTTGTTTGAAAGTAGATTTCAAAGAGAGAACTTTTTCTGAACAATGCAGGAGAGCCACTTACAGTCTCTCTCCTGTATTTTAGGGGAGGATTGAGGGAAGCAAGAGCTATGGCTCTCCGCAAATGGCCAAACCTGCCTCTTCATCTGTTCTAGAAGCCCCCAATTCAGTTGATGCACTGTTTAGTGGATGTAAAAGCAAATAATGAAACCATTGCAGTGCCAGTGCACAGCAAAGTATTATGTTCATTTCATTTTCATTTTAAACTTATTTATACAGGGTAACAATTCAGAATATGCATCTGCTTTACAATTGGCCCTGTGAAAAAGAAAAAAAACGTTACAAAATAAAGTGTTCAAACCTACTGCTAAACAACTAAAAACTTATTTTCATTTTAAATCTATTTTATCTATCATCAAACCCATGCCAACTAAGGAGCAAAATAAAGGGAGAAAAAGAAAGCGGAATTACCCAGCATTAGAGGCCCATGTAATTTTTTAGCCTTGATTCGAAACACTGAATGTTGGATGCCAACTTCATTTCTGAATCAAGATCATTCCAAACTTTGGCTCCACGATAAGCGAAACATTTCTGTCTGGTAGAAGTTCTCATTCAAGGTATATGTACGTCAGTCCCAGAGTTCCGTAGAACTCGTGTATGGGAATCTGACAGTTTAGAAAAACAACCACTAAGGTAAGCAGGAGCTAGCTGATTCAGACATTTGTAGGTCATTGTTGTTGTTTATCCAGATAAAAACATTAGAAATAGTGTTTCTTGAATGATGCATACTGTATACTGTAGTATATAATATAGGAAAAAAGGATTCTTGAATTAGATGGTCTACGATCTGGCCATTTCATTTTCATTTTAAATTATTTAAACACAAAATCCCTTCAGCAATTTCAAAATAAGACAAGAAAAAAAAGAACCTAATTACAATAATACATTATAATATATACATATTTACAGTGTATCTACCTAAGACCTATTTAGACGCAGCTGCTCTTCCAGGGAGTCATGTTTTTGTTGTCTTTCAGCTCTTGAAATAACATTTTAGTTGATTTTTGAATCTACTAAGTGTAGGGAGCTCTCTGATGCCAATGGGAATGTCGTTCCAAGCTTTCAGTGCCGAATAATGAAAGCCTTTCTTGACGTATTCAAGATTGTTTCTTGGGATTTGAAGGTCCCTGCAATTCCTTGTTATGTGGTTGGAGAGCTGGGTCCTTGGATGGTATTTATCCCAAAGGCTTTCAGGACATTGCCTGTTGATTATTTTGTATGTCATAACTTATCAATCGAATTTTATCAGTTGTTCAATGGTCAACCAGTTATGAGACCAGCCATCCTTTCGTCTGGCGTTATCAATGATAGAACACGCTCTATCCTGCAGACGTTGGAGGGTATTTAATTTTATTTTTGGAAGACTCCCCCAAATAACATTAGCATATCGCAGATGACTTTCAACCAGTAATGCCAGTAATGTTTTTGTCAAAATATGAAAGGTTTTTAATTTTCCTGCCTTAAACTGTACATCTTCAGATGTGTCAATTGGTATATTTACCTATGCCAAATGAAGAAATATTTAGCATTGTCAGATAGTGCTCTTGCAATAAATGCTTCCATGTAGTAAGTGCCTCCCATTAGTTACTAAATGTACAGGATTTTAAATCAATGTCTCCAGTGCCACTTGGAGCAATGACAACATGATGATGCTTTTTTCTCCATTTCAGGATCCTTTCAATTTAAATGTTAAAAAAGGCCCACCTGGAACAAAAGATTCACCAACTATTGTGCTCTCCTCATTTGACCAAAGGATCGTTGGTTGCATATGTAAGTTTATTATATGATTTCCTATCTGCTGTATCTTTCACTCACAACTCCAGCTACAAATTCAAAAGCAGTGTCAGGAACTTGGAGAGGAACATCTCGGGAAAGGCTGTACAATGAACTTGGATGGGAATCGTTGAGCTCAAGGAGATGGAGTAGACGCCTTATTCTTCTTTATAAAGTCATCAATAATTTGACCCCTGATTACACAGGGGACCCAATTCCACCCCTGCATGGAAATAACTACCCATTTCGGAATCCGCCAGTAGTAGGGCAAATAAGGGCAAGAACTGAAAAATTTAAATCTAGTTTCTACCCTCACTCTTTGACTGAATGGAATAAACTTTATCCCGAAATAAGAGAATCCTCCTCTGTTAGCGTCTTAAAGAAGAAATTGTTTTCTCAAATTAGACCTCCTGCTAATTCTGTATATGGCATTCATAATCCGAAAGGGATTGCATATTTAACTCAGTTAAGGATGGGGCTAAGCAAACTCAATTTCCACAAATTCAAACATAATTTTAAAGATACAATCAATCCAATGTGCCCAGTTAACGACGGCATAGAAGATACGGAACACTTTTTGCTGCTCTGAAATTCTTTCAGACAGCAGAGATGCAGTCTTCTCGCTGGTGCCAACGATGTACTCAGAGCTTGTGGACACCCTGAGAGTGCAGATATCAATATGTTGCAACTTCTTTTGTACGGAAATAAAAATTTGCCCTTTGAAGCCAATAAAATAATCTTAAATTTGACTATTAAGTACATTTCTGAGACAGAACGCTTTGGTTGAAAGTTATTGGAATCCCCAAAAGAGCACCCAAATCCCTTCTGTATGTGTCTGTTTTCAGTAATTGTGTAATGTCTTAAGGAAGCTTGCAACCAAATGATGTTTTTTTTTCACTACCTTTCATGGTTCCAAACTTTTTTAAATCTTCACTCGCCATTATTTGGTTGCAAGAATCCTTAACTTGTAGTTGTAGCTCTGTGTCTTTTTCTTTATGTTATGCCCCCTGGGTAGACAAGATGTTTTTCTCCTTGGGGTATCGTCTCCGTAGTAGGGTAGCGTTAGGTATAGGTAAAGTAGTAATCATGTATTGTAAATTTTTAATGGAATATGTATATAAAAAAAACTACAAATTGAAGTCTATAGGATTGTTTAGCCTACGTGTAGACCCATCATACCAAAAGAAGAAAGGGTCTAAGGCACAAAGAGCAAAGGCTTGCTGCCACTGCCCAATTAATTATCCTAATCCTCTTTTCAAATTGTTTGTGAAGTGTGTCTAAACAAAGGCTGCATAATTTAAGTGTCTAGAAATCCAGAAATCTCGTAGTAAGCTTTTTCTCTTTGTTTTGTAGACTCTTTCTTCTTTTGGAATAATGGGTCTATGTGTAAGGCTAGATTGCTGGGGAATTCCCTTGTATCATATTTTCTAAATGTGAATGAACAAACAGTGAGTGTTAGGTTGTTTTGAACAAGCAACACTAATGATGGTGTGTTGTCATATTGCTTTCTTTTATGTGAGAATTGTTAAAAATTTATATTTGAGTTGGAGAAGGACTGGAGGAAACATGTTTTATGCTGATTTCAAGGTAGATTAACACCAAAGAATTTGAATGAGACCTATAGATTTACATAAATCTGTCTTTTCATCATGTGAAATACCGTAGGTGTGTTATGACTACGTGCATTAGGTGAGCCAAGGATGTCCAAAAATCTTGTTTTTTGTAATCAATCAAAAGAATAAAACCAAGAAACAATTGCTGTGCCGATTGTAAATGCTGTTAGGACTTGCGAGCAGCAAGACGAGCAAAAAATACAACCAGCAAAAAATACATTTTTGACCATTTTCTTATTTGTATGATAATCTTCAACTCAATTGAATACGGAACTCGTAATAGCAGGATCAGTAGACAAGTCAAGTAAGATGATGGTAAGTAATAAGATAACGATCTACGAAAAACAAAGGAAATAGATTACACATGGCCTAAGTTCAGTCAAACACAAAAGGAAACGAGTAAAATGTTAGCCTACAATTCATACCAGTTTGGCCTTGCTACTTGCTCACAGTCTCAATCATTGTGGCTTCACAAGTTGACTTTCTTCTCTGTCACACCCCTTCTTCAAATCTGTTTCCAGTCATGCTTATTCGAGCGAGAATTTAACATTTGCAAAACAAGAACAACAGCACCCGCACCTTTGCAGCGGTTACACTGATCATGGCAGAACAAAGCTCCCACCATGAAAAGCATTTACAACTCAATAGTTACAATTCACTAGGAAAAACAACTACAAAGAAAAATTTAATGTCTGTCTCACATCTAATGTCCAGCAATAATACATTAAAAATTTGGAAGCGCACCGGTGCTAGGTAATGAAGAGGGATCCCCACCACGCTGACTGGCAGCCACCACCCAATGCCACACGCACCATCCCAACCGGGACAGCACCAAAACCAAAGGGCAGCAGCCACCCATCCACACAGCAGGAACCCCATCCACGCACTTTCCCACACCAACACCAAAAGATAAATCTGCAAGCAAAGACCTCAAAGGAATGATGAAGAGATAGATTGGCTCAAGATAATATTATGTTTTGATTAAAATTGCCCCAGACTTTTGTACCACAAAAATCAATCATCAATGAATGAAAGTGAGAAAGAAGGCCATGAGGCAGATGGAATTTGCCTTTATATAGACTTGCTCCAAGTTTTCTTCCTTTTGTCAAGGAAAAGAGCAACCATTGTGCGAAATGAGCAAGTGACACAAATGGAAGGTTTCACTGTTTAACTCGTTTTTTATGTGGCATATCCAAATGAAGGAGACTTGGTGCGAGCCTAGCACAACTGAAAAATTCATAGGTGAATCTGAAGACTGTTAAAGGTGATCATCTCTCTGAAAAGTGTTCTGAATTCCGCAGTAAGCCTTGTGCAACAACTTTCATTGCTTCTGTTGCCCTTGTTGTCTTTCACAAAAAGTTACCAAATTTGGATGCTTAATCAAAACCGTTTTTCTAACAAATGAAAAAGCTTATCAAATTAATTATGCTCATAGACTACCGACATTTAGAATGGCATGCCTACTACACAATACATTAGTATCCTTCAAGTTGAGCACGTCTTTTCATTTTGAGATGAATCTTTGTCAACATGAGCCAAAATCTCTCACTAAAGCTGTCAGCTCAGGTAAGACTTCCCACATGGCATGAACAGGTCCCAATGCTTTGTGAAATTCCTACCCTGATTATACCCGCTGGAATTCTTCGGGTATTTTCTCAAAAAATATTCCTAGACATCTGGCAATACCAAAAGCTTTTGCTTATATAGTTACACTCGAAACTGGCATGTGCAAGAAATTTGTGTTGACTTCCAGGCTGCCTAGGAGGATGGTCAAACGAGAATTCGAACGAGGCATAAGCGCGACTCTCTTTGATAGATAAATGCAACCATATTTGAACTCTGCCCATGTAATTAGGCTGTGCAAATTGACGAAAGCGTTTGTGCCATTTTTCAGGTGAAGAGGATGCTACTGCAATAAACTGGATGATATTAAAGAAAGGTGCGGCACAGAGGTGTGAATGTGGAAATTTCTTTCAGCTGGCGGCAGGAACAGCATATGATTTGCCTGACGAACACTGACGAATACAGAATTGTATGTTGTCTGTAAAATTGTTTACGATAGTTTTGTGAGACTATTCAGAGATTCGAATATCGTACGCACGCGGGATTGTTTGATTGTTAATTGCTTGAAAGTCCTTATGTTAGGCTGGCTAGTAAATTGTCATTTTCAAATTTTAGCATTCAACCGAAATGATATGGAAGGTACCAATGCATAAACTTCCTCATTTCTCATTGATCCTTATTCTCTATTCAGTGCTTTGTATAGTTTGTTTACTCAACTCAAGCAACATTACACCTTACCAGGGCAAGGATGGAACCGTAATCATACAAATTTGTTGCACTTTTAAAGCAGGTATAAGACTGTTATGGACCGGAACAAAAGCGTTATGGCATGTAAACTGTATGCAGTAACGAGTAGATTTGTCATGGATCGAAAACCGCTCTATTGCATCGTAATGGAATCTTAGAAAGTTTCTTCAGTCAACACAGTGCTAATTATGGCCATCATGGTTGATGTTATTTGAATGCAATTGATCATTGATCTTCAGTGGCCCTTTTTGAGCTGTCTTTGGATGGACCATTGTATATTTTGAGTTTTTCTAAAACCTGCCTTTTTCTAACTTTAAATCAAACAAGACCGGGTGAAGCAGGAAAAAGTTTCCATGTTTGAAAATTCATAGCACCAAGGTCACTAGATGAATTTGAATGAATCGATTTCTACTTGATAAGCAAGAGATTTAAGTATTTTGGTAATTTTGATCATGTTTATATGAAGTCTGGAAATGTACCGGTTGACCCAACAAATTTCACGAGCTAGATCGCCTATATCTCCTCGACAGCAAGCGTTATGAAGACAAACCAGGTGTCAGCATGTAGCTGAAAGGCTCCGCTATCTTTTGGGATGTTGCTTGGTCAGTTGAAGATATGCGTACTGTCCGAAAAAACAGCTTCAAAAATATGGAAATTGATTCATTTCTTGGACCAATCCCTCGCTCTCCTGTCCATTTTTTGGAAAGTGTGAAGTAACCCGAATTCAAACTTTGCTTTGGAGCATGAAATTTTAATGAGGAATGCAGGTCACTCATTTTGCAAACAAAAAATTTCCCCGCACAACTTCTAATGCATCGCTATATCGAGTTTTCACAGAATGTTCACTGGAAAATGATGGCGATTATTTCACTCAAAATAAAGAATCCTGAATTCAAAATTTTCATTGAATCTGGTTTTCCCGATAGTAATCATTGCTCAAAATGACCATGCAACATCTCAAAAGACAGCTAGGCCTTTCAATCATTGAAAGCATTTGGCAATGGCTTTTGATTTCAGGGAGCCAGTTATGATCTGGCTCGTGAAGTTTTTTTTGGGTCACCCGGTAGATAAATTTGAGTTGACAAAAAGTTTCATCGTTGTGAAATAGCTGAAAAGGCCCTAAAATACTTATCAAATCATACTTAAACCCGTCCTCGCGCAGAATAATGGAGAACGTAAATGTTTGCGGTTGAAAGATATCATCCGCATATTTATCGCCATGGGACTGAAAATATTCAGTATCTGTCTAAGCACTATTTCGAGAGAGGTTAAATGACCTTACGTATTATTCTGTGTGAGAAAATTCCTTACGATTTGATCAAAGGTTTAAGGCTTTTGTTTAGGCATTTCGCAAATAAAAAATTTTCGTGAGCTCTAATTTACTCGACGGATGTCTCAAAAATTTACTTTCTGAAAAACTGAAAAATCACCGAAATTCGATCACATGGTCCATCGTCAACTTTCTGTTTTTGACAGGAAGATCAAAGATCACATTACTTTACCAGGGATTTCTTATCTTATGATTGCTTTTGAAATCTGCGATTTTAGCTCTTTATGGCTACCTGGTTTTGTAGCATGCCGCAAAAAGTACTGATTTTTACTGGATTAATTTTTCTTTGTGAATGAAGCTTCCAGTTTGGTCACAGATATCAGGTGAAATATAAACTGTGACTGCAGACTTGATGGATAATAAGCAATTTCAATAACATGCACTTAGGAGAATTTTACGACGTCCCTTAAAGGGTATATCCCAGAATAGGCTTTTTCGACGTGCCACCCTACACCGTTGAAGTAATCAAGCAAACACCTTATCATCTTTAGATATATGTGGCTCATTTATAAAAGAGATCAAAATGAATATCATACGTAGGATAGGTTTCATAATGGAATTTTGGTGATTTTTGAAGCGGGCGTACTTTACTTTGAGACACTGATGGCTTCAGTGCTCGAAAAAATAAGAAAAATAAAAAGAAGAGTTTGATCCCTTGATTCTTAACTAAATTTGACTAATTCAGATCCGTGAAGTACTCTTGGTGCTATGAATGTTTGAAACGGGGAACTTTCTGGCGTTCACACGTAAGCACCATCTTTTTGCGCCTTTTTTGGCACATAGTAGCAGGGAGTTCTACAAATTTTGGGCCATCCTAGTTTCTTATAAACTATTTGACGGAAGAGAAAATGAACTAGTGTAGAAGAATTCGTGTATAAAAGCCCTCCTGAGATAAAAACCTGTAGCCTGAAATTTCCAATATTTACTCTCATTTGGTAATAACCTTTTAACTTAACCCCTGTTTTCTTGTTGGTTGTTATTTTGGAGAACAAATGCAGTTATATAGCTTTCAGCTGTGACAATCCAGACCATCAACTTTATTATCGTGCAAGATGAAAATAATTGCTTCTCGATCATCTAACAGGCCTAAAAAATTGGATGTTAAACTTTGACTTGTCCAGTCGAGAGTGCAGTGTTCTGTTGAATCATAAGGCCAGGAGAAAGACGACAAACATTTTTCTGATGTTCTGCGCAGTACTCAATGAATGGAGATGAATACTTGAAAAAGTATTGGTTGTCCATACGATTGAAGTGACTCAAATTGGATGTCAGTTCATGTTTGATCGTGTGCCTCTGCAATCTCTTGCTATTTGTTAAAGCTGTTGCCAGATCATTATGTATCAGTCAGCTGATACGTAGCTGTATCAGTCATTGGCAACAGTGGATTTTCCACTAAGAAACTGTTTGCATGCATTCCAACAGTTGGATAGTAGCTACGTTATCATCACTCATAAATGTGACTGACGCCTGTACTTTTCTAATTTGAATAGGCATGATCTAAACGCAAGCGTGTTTCTGGATCTCAAAAAGCTTTCTACGCAGTAGATCATGACATATTGTTGGCTAGGCTATCCGCATATGGGGTAGACGGAGTGCCTTATCACTGGTTCCTTTCGTAGTTGACCGATAGGCATCAGTTCTGTCACGTTAGTGGTCATAGCTCTGGCCAAAAACATGATCTGTGTGGCATTCCCCAGGGCTCATGTCTTTGTCCTATTCTTTTCATCTTGTATCTGAATGACTTTGGCAGTGTCTAGAAAACTGTTCTCCTAACATATATGCGGACGCCACAATTGTTGCTTGTTCTGGAAGAGCTCTGCAACGACTTCACACTGTATGCGGCAAAATATATGTTTCATTAAGGCGGAGAATGAAAGTGAACGGATTTTGCCCTTCGCTGATGTATGATCAGAAACCTTTCTAACCTTGTCATTTTGCTTGTGCATAATTCCTTGATGACAAGCACCTTAACGACCAGCACTTTTTGAATGACATTATTCGTATTGCCGCTGCTGTGAAAAAACTATTTACTCTCAATCGGAAAAAACTGAACTGCGTACATACGCAGTCATGGGTAACTCCATACTTAAGATCAGCATTAACTCTTTCCTGTTTGCAAAGGAAATTTGGAAGGTTCGTCCCTCAGCTTTTTCATGTACCAGCGTTCTTCGTACATAGCTAATTGGCCCCTTTAGTTTGAATCGTTGACATCATAAGGGTAAAGTAGGGGTAATTTGTGTCTAAAATGGGCATTTTTAGAAATAAATAGAGCACCTTCACAAACTTATTTGAAGTATTGAACATCTGTTTTCATTTTACCCACATTGAATCTTTTATCGCTCCTGGAAACTTGTTCCCGTCTTCTTTTAGCAAAACGAGAAACTTTTAGCACCTTTGCAAATGATTGAACATGAGGCTAATAATGATTTGTTAACGAAAAGAAGTCGCAAGTTAGCATAAATAAAAATGTTCGTGTAAGATCATGACAAAGGTTTAGGCCGTGCAAAATCTTGGAAATTGAAGCACTACAAATTGTCAAATAATTCTTCGACACCACTTAAACTACTCCTAAAAGTGCAGATTTTAACACCCACGGAATCATAAATCGAAATTTTCAACTTGCGTTCTGTTTAAAAGCGAAAAAGCAAATAGACCCAAATTACACCCATCTTACCCTACATCTCCAACAAACCGTGAGGTATTTTAACCGGCATCCAAACCTGGATACCCAAACGTCTGCCGAGTAGATTTCTTCAAAGAAATTCGGGGAATTTTCAGCATTTCTTTGTCCTGGTTGCGTTTTATGAAAGCAGGTAAACATTAGAAAATTTTCACAAGTTTCTTTTGTCTTCTTTGCTTGTTCGCTGTCTGTTAAAGTATCTACTAAACTATTTACAAATAAATGACATAAAATATATACATCCGACGACAATAAGCTATCTCCAGTAGCGTAGCCAGGGGGGGGCAAGAGGGGGCGGCCGCCCCCCCAATCATCGCCAGAGATGAGTTTTGTAATTCTCCCAAATCCGTTGAGAAACTGGAGGGGGGGGATCGGCTGCATTTTTCTCCAACATTTGTGGCAGCGTGATTTGTCAATGTTATAAAAGAAACAGGAATGAAATTCTTGCCCTAATAAGTGACATCTTGGTGCGATTTAGCCAACAAAAGAATCAAAAATTTTCTGCTCGCTTCGCTCGCACGTCCATACTTGCCTCATCACTGTATCATCTTGGGATCATCTTTGTACCCTGGCCTGCTATCATGTCCAGGCAAGGCATGCAGCTTCATTAGTTTCTTTGAAACCGACCTAGGCACCACTTCAACTTGGTATGTGTATGAGTCTATTTGGCACAGAACATACAATACAATTAATCACATCTTTCGAATTTTTCTCGCTTCGTTTCGCACTTCTATCAAGAATTCCTCCTTCCATGTGTACTTATGCTGCCACTTGTTTTCTTGAACGATTTCTGCGTTTTCCTATATATCCAGCATTACAAGAATTTATGAATCCAACTTAAACCTTCCTCAACTTTAATCGACAGTGCATCTCTTCTACAGTGATGTGACATTTCAACCATCGAGTGAAATTCTGTTTGTGCTTCTCAAAAATTTTCGGCTCGCTTCGCTCGCATTTTCTTCATGCTCTGTATACTCCATAGATTACTCCAGGGCCCGAGCTGGCTCTCGACAGCCCTGTCCATAAGCATCGTTGCGCTTTCTAGAGTTTTTATCAGTGTTTCAAAACAATTCAAAGTTCAGACTTTCTCAGCTGTTGTCCTTTTACTTGTTTTGTCTTAGGCACCCATGGTACTAAATTGCGAAATTTTGGCGAGAATTCAGATATGACTGAAAGAAAAAAAAAAGCTTTCGTTCCTTCCATTATAAGCGCGGCACCGAAAGTTTTGTCTACTTTTTAGTTAGGGTGCATTCTTGGTTTTCCAGTGGCGTACCTGGGAGGAATGCGGGATCCGAAGAAATTTTTGAACAATGTTGGCAGAGGCATTCTAAGCCAGAGTAGAATGCATGTCATCAAAAATTTTTCTGGTGACTCGACCCTGGACCCATCCATTTCAATGTCCCCATTTATTAAGATTCATTTCGTATTTTGTACTTGATATGTTGGACCGCTTGTAACTGAATAAGAATTCTTCTTTTGCTTTCTTAGAGTAACTTGCAATATTGAGGATAATTTCTTGACGAAAATTTAGCAAAGCGTCCTGCCTTTTGTGTTCAATGTAGTCATCTCTATGATGCAAAATATGACTGAAAAGGGCGTTTCCCTCATTTTCCGAGCGTCTGAAGGGCGTGGCCCCCAAAAATTTTCCCGGGGGCAAGCCCCCGGACCCCCGTATTTCTTCGCTGCGCTCGCACTCTGCCCCCCCAAAGGCAGGGACCTGGCTACGCCACTGGCTATCTCCAAAATAAAAGATTTTTCTACCCCAATTGTCTCAACGTGGATTAAAATGAGTATACCGAGGGGGCTTTTTGATATTGTTTCTAAACTTGTTCCACACTTTTGTACAGAATGCCTTTTGGCTACTGTTCGCATTAACGGTACTGTAAGGTCCTTTTTGATTACAAAGTCCACTTTGTAATCTAAGAAGGGGCTTCGATGTCAGTCAGAAAGAAAGAAAGTAAGTAACCCACTTCCGTCACGCTCGTTAAAGCAATTGATTAACGTTTTATCTCTGCTAATTGGCACTGAAATAAAGAAAGCGCACATAAAGCGCATACAAGACAGAAGTTTCCCGCGATCCTATAGCAACATTTGACGTCGGCTTATTTCATGTTAGACAGATTTGACACCATAAGATGGATAAATTACTAGGATGTTTACCCTGGCACAGCAACAAATTCACCCAGAATTGGCACGTTCTTGACTTCATTAGCAGCTTAATTATGTCAAAACAATCGTTTTCTAGAACGAACGAATCATTAGCCACTTATTGATAGTACTCATTATGCAAATAACTCAACTTTAGAGGATGATGTAACCGGCGGCCTGCACAGAGGCTAGCATTTGCAGCATAACCAAAGGTAGAAGGACCCCCCTCCTACACAGCAACGGATGCAATCATCGCAGGTGAAGTTGAGACGAAAGGTGCAGAATCCCAGCAAGCAATGGCGCCATGGACTGGGGGAAGGGACGTGATCACACTGAACCAAAACATCTTCATGCATATCATTCTGCACAGAGGAATCTTCGTGACTGCTTGTCTCTAATTAGATGCCCGCGAATAGCAACAACTGAAACGTTCTGTAGGGTTCTGCATAAGTAATTTTGCGTTATCGTAAATCTCACATGACATCTCATTTGACACAGATGCACCAATAGTTTTGTGCACGAACTATAAGCAAACTAGGGGTAATGACTTTTGATTTTTGCGTATCATTCTCGTTTGACATAAAGACCAAAATATTGCCTTTGACCTTGAGGCGATTCTTGTCGTTATACTAGGCGCTCGATTTTCCATTGAAGGCAACTTTAGCAGCAACACTCATCTCTCTGACTGTAGCAAAAAACAGAATCAACGATCATTTGGGGTTATGAAGAAATCAATAATCAGATATTCTTATGCTTGTTTAGCTCAGGGCGGACTTTGTAATCATCCAAAAGGATCTTATGTTTAGTGTTTCTTAGCTCTCGTGTGTGGAAATAGATGCCTTGAGTGCTGTGGTGCAAGATCGTTTGAAGATTTATACATCATCGTAAATATCTCTTTCACAATCATTTCTTTGATGGACAACCAGCCAAGCTCTTTGCGTAACGGCACAGAAGGAGCAAGGAGGAAAAAATCTTTTTGCGTGTTTGTTTACATTTTTGCGTGTTTGTTTACATTTTAGTGGGGCCAATCATAAGGCTCTTTTTTTACACGTGACTTTGTGGTGCATTTGTAGCTAATGGCGTCGTATAAGCACAGAAGCTGTGGCGTGGGGCATTTGGAGCAAAACCATACTCCATATTTAGGCCCGAAGGCACATTAATTTCAAGAATTTTCAAAAGCTTTGAATCAGACAAGAAAGACTAGTATCTTTTCTAAAACTTTTGCCAGAACCTAAAATGATGAAATTTGAAAGCTCGAAAATATCGCAATTTGCTTTTTAAGGGTTTTTGCAGCCTTCCACTCTGCCTAACAAGGCCTACTTGACAGATGATGCTGTTTCCTTGATAAAGATTTGTTTCTACGCACAGTTTTCAACGCAACGGAAACTAATATAATAAAAATACTTTTCAATTACTTTTACTTCATTTAACAGCACAAGCACAATTGTACTGGAAGGCCCAAAGTTTCCTTGCCTGTTAGATTCTAAATCACAGATCGTTGTTGGGATACGTGAGATTGCCTGTGTGATTCTTCTTCATTTCGAGTTTTATTTTGCAGTTTGCTACATTAGAAACAATCAGATGGAAAAGAAACGAAGGGAATAAAAAAGCCTCAAGGCACAAGGGATAACTGTGAAACGTAGAGCTTATTCTACTCTACTCGCAAGTATCTCTAAAATCAAATATATCCAGAAATTACTGAATTACTTTGCAAGGCCTTTAAAATTCTGCTTGACCTCTGGTTGACCTCATCCTCTCATCAGATTGGCCGTAGTCAGAAAACCGAAAGCCAAAGCAATTTGAAGAGGTAAATAAGTAATAACTTACCCTGTTTTCATTCACTTAGACCAAGCAATACTGAATAAACAAAGTTCCACTTGTTTAATCCTGAACAGAGCAAATTCTCAGCGATAAAATGAAACTGTTTTCACTTGCCATATTTGACCAACACAGCCTTGACTGTGCTCTCACAATAAGTTGACGAATGTGAAATGTACATCGATTCCAAAATCTAAGAAGAAATGGCGCGAAAACAATCTTGTCGCCAGTCTCCTAAAATAGAAGATGTTTCCATAACAAACTTTATTCTATCTTTTTTACCGCAGTCATTTTCAGTTCATAACTAGGAAACTGACGAGTAAATGTATTTGATTGTCGATGTTATGATTAGACATTGCTGAAGTAAATTGGAAGCTTTTCTAACTAAAATAGATAAGCTCTTGACATCTCCAAACTGCGCCCATTAAGATATGAGAATTCTAGAATTAGAAACACACATGCAGTTCCAAACTTTAGCACTCTACAAGCATTCCTTTTCATCAACTAAGAATTTGGGCCAATAGTAAAAGTTTCTTATAACTATCAGATTTTGAACACTCAAGAGCTGCCATGGCAATTTTCATTTTTATTACCTGTGCTCTGGTGAATAGTTCAAACAATGTTTTTTTATGCCTTTTCAACGTTTAGGTATTCACTCAGGTACTGTAATATGATACATTAAACAACTGAAAATGAAGCAAAAATATGTCAAGGATTTCCTTTGTCAAAAATAGATACTTCCTTAATTTACATTTTGCCTGTACGTGGTTTCTTAAGTTTTGGTGATGTGAGAGTTGAGTTTCTAATCATAAGCAATTTCTTATAAAAAGATGTATCCTTACAAGCAACGGAGTTGTTTCTGGAAAGGATCTTGTGTCTTCTTGAAAAGGGACTGATTTTTCGAGAATTTAGTCAGCATTGAACCAATTCAATTGTAGAAAACACCCCCCTACGAAAGCTGTTCCTTAGAAAATATTCAAGCATTCAAGTTTCTTATTTTTATGTAATCTGAGGGATTGGTTTCTTATAAAGCCAGAACTTTTTATTCTTATCAAATAAATTTGTGTATTTCATTACATATAAACATTTTTGGAGACTGGAGACAAGATTGTTTTCGCGCCATTTCTTCTTAGATTTTGGAATCGATGTACATTTCACATTCGTCAACTTATTGTGAGAGCACAGTCAAGGCTGTGTTGGTCAAATATGGCAAGTGAAAACAGTTTCATTTTATCGCTTGGAATTTACTCTGTTCAGAATTAAACAAGTGGAACTTTGTTTATTCAGCATTGATTGGTCTAAGTGAATGAAAACAGGGTAAGTTATTACTTATTTACCTCTTCAAATTGCTTTGGCTTTCGGTTTTCTGACTAAGGCCAATCTGATGAGAGGATGAGGTCAACCAGAGGTCAAGCAGAATCTTAAACGCCTTGCAAAGTAATTCAGTAATTTCTGGATATATTTGATTTTAGAGATACTTGCGAGTAGAGTAGAGAAAGCTCTACCTTTCACAGTTATCCTTCGTGCCTTGATGCTTTTTTTATTCCCTTCGTTTCTTTTCCATCTGATTGTTTCTAATGTAGCAAACTGCAAAATAAAACTCGAAACGAAGAAGAATCACACAGGCAATCTCACGTATTTCAACAACGATCTGTGATTTAGATTCTAACAGGCAAGGAAACTTTGGGCCTTCCAGTACAATTGTGCTTGTGCTGTTAAATGAAGTAAAAGTAGTTGAAAAGTATTTTCATAACATTAGTTTCCGTTGCGCTGAAAACTGTGCTGTAGAAACAAATTCTTATCAAGGAAACATAGCATCATCTGTCAAGTAGGCCTTGTTAGGCAGAATGGAGGGCGGCAAAAATCGTTAAAAAGCTAACAGCGATATTTTCGAGCTTTCAAATTTCATCATTTTAGGCTTTGGCAAAAATTTTAGGAAAATATCAGCCTTTCTTGTCTGATTCAAAGTTTTTGAAAACTCTCGAAAAATTAATGTGCTTTCGGGCCTAAATATGGAGTATGGTTTTGCTCCAAATGCCTCACGCCACAGCTTCTGTGTTCATGCGACGCCATTAGCTACAAATCTACCACACAGTCACGTGAAATGTAGCAGCCTTGTGATTGGCTCCCAAGAAAAACGTAAACAAACACGCACAAAATATAAACAAACACGCATAAAATGTAAACAAACACGCAAAAGCCAAAAGATTTTTCCTCCTTGCTCACAGAAGGTCCATCATAAGGACTACCCGAAACGATTCTTGCAGCCCTGTTTGTAATTTTTATAGAGACTTTATTCTCGTAATACCACTACAGCCCCAATCGGAGCAGCAATAGTTTAGATGTGGTTTGGGAAATCACAGTAATTTGCAGATAATGAATTTCCTGTGAGTTTTGTCGAAATCCAAAATTTCCTGCGGATATGTCCGAGCGTGCGAAGGTATTCTGACGCTCTGACTGACATTGAGCCCGATTTCCACTGAGAAAAATCTTTGCGAAATGCGAAATATTTCTCGCGAAAAAACCGCGTCTGCTCATGCCCTCTAAAATTTCGCCAGTTCTCTGTGAAAATATTCCTCTACAAAAAAAAAGTTGATTTGAACTCAGTTCAACTTTGTTCGCATTTCGATTGCGAAATAATGATTTGGCCAATCAGGATGCAGCTGATGACACACTACCGCGTTCCTGCAATGACTGAAAGTCTGATTACAATTTGTTATTTTATTTACAGTTGGCTAGAAGAATAGCTAGTAAATGCCAATAAAGGCCAACTCTACCCTATTTACAATGCTTGATGTTCTATCCTATTTAAAATGTGCAAATGCGGCAGTTACATCCAGATCCCCTCCAGCTTCTTATTTTCATTTTGAACCCATCACAGTTTTTTGCAGCTTTATGTATGTCTGGAAGCCGATTCCAAACCATGCTACCCCAAAATGAAAGAGACTCGTTTCCATATCTACTAGTTCTGGTTTCAGGAAGTTTGAGGAGATCATTTATTGCCCCCCCGGGGGGGGGTACTCCCATTGTGGCCTAACAGGGGGGTCCAGTCAGTTTGAGGGTCTTACCAATTGGCTACCAAATGGCCCTTTTTGTCAACCACATACTACCAATTAGGGGTATTCTAAGATTCGAAGCCATTTATTATGTTTCAACCTGGTACGCTCCTCCGCACACCAATTTAGTCATTACAGCATCAATAATAAATGAATTTTGAAAAATTTCTTGCTTTGTTCCATCAGTTTTGCATTAAAACATCTTGAAAAACCGTAGAAAATTTTCATCTCTAAATGCTACCAAATGACCCAGTTTTCAGGTTCATGAACTACCATGTGAGGGTTTTTGTAAAAAGATACTACCATTTGAGGGTATTTTTCAAAATTTTTGCTTTGGCCTTATTAAGCCCTGACTGGACCCCCCTGTCAGGCCACAATGGGAGTACCCCCCCTGGATTGCCCCACGCCGAAGCGGGGCTTATGTAGAACAACGCACGTAAAGAGAATAAAAGGTGCTGTGGGCTCAAAATCTCGAGAAATTTCAGCCGGTTTCCCATCAGAAAACAAGTCTGAAAAACTAGGTTTTCTTGAATTTTCAAATACATCGCTTAAGTGGCCAATCATGCTTCATGTAATACAATGATAGCGCTGGAAACTGGTCAGACCAGTTCCTAAAGGAAGTCTCAGAGAGCAGCAATTGTGAGGGTGTATTGTCTTTTCGATCATGAAACAAAGGCTATCATGTCTTTACAACTGAAATTACACAACAGAAATATTTAAGAAATTAGCTGATAAGAACAGTATTTGATTTGGGCTGTTTGTAAACCACGAAACCACGAAATCTCGAAACGAAATAGCGAAATAGCGAAACGACATACTTTTTCCCAAAATATATATTTGAAAAATAAAGTAGTTGTTTACATGAATAAATCGAGGCCCATGTAAGAAAAACTGACCTGGTGAAAGCAACTGCTGTCCTTATTTTTCGCAGAAACTTTAGAAACCTTCGGGGGCATTCCCCAATTTGGCCTTTCAGTTTCATAGAGCAGAACTCCATTGCGAAATGATTGATTTCAGCATGATAGGATTCTTTAGAGTGTGCTAAATTGCGTGGGTTGCGTGGGTCGCGTGGGTTGGAAAAGCTGCGTGGGTCGTGGGTAGTGGGTCGTGGGACGTGGGTAACTTTGCGTGGGTCGTGGGTATATTTACGTGGGTCGTGGGTCCTTTTTACCGATAATTTTGCGTGAGTAATCTTGCGTGGGTCAAATTTCTTGCGTGGGTACGTGAGTGGCACATTTTGCGTGGGTTGCCCTTTTTGCGTGAGTCTTATAGCAGCATAACAGCTTTCATCATCCATTCAAAGCTCGCTACTTTGTGTATGGCTTCTTGTCGTTGATGCTTCTGCGCTTGTTTATGAATCTAAAAACCTTATAGTAATTCTAATTACTTAGCTTGTGTTCATGAATGAGAAAGAAAGCTGAAGGTACAAAGCTATAAGCTATAAAGTAAGAAGACATTCATTTGAAGTCCACGAGTTCTTCTTTCTTATGGAAAGACAGTGTCCTCAAAGTTACATGAGCTGTGTAAAGCATTTAGGGAAAGGAGGGATAATTAGGGCCTATAGTGCAATTTGGGTCTATTTGCTCTTTGCTATTAAAATGATCGTAGGTTAAAAATTCGATTCATGGCTTAGTTGGTGATGAAATATATACGTTGAGGAGTTGTTCAAGTTGTTTCGAAGAATCATTTGGGCTGGGACTCACTCTCCCAACATGCTTTTGCGTAAAAGAGCCAATGATATACGAATTGTTGGTTCCAATCTCTCCTGAATGAGATTTTGTATTACTGATAGCTGTTGTGATTGATTAATGTTTTATTGATAATTCTTCTGTGCAGTTCCACATCGTATTGATTCTTTGAGCTACAGTAGTTGTCATTATATTTTTAAAAGTAAAGTTTGGCCTTTTTACAGTTATAAAGTTTAGTTTTTTTGTTATGTTGCTTGTTCGTTTGCTAGAAGAGATCAGAATAGGGTCTGAGTTGCATGATGTCTTCCACTAAAATGGTCTTGGCACTTGAAAAGCACTTGCATGGAAATGCATTGGGAGCGTATCACAACTGAGCAAATCACATTGTGCAAGGACTACTAGGCTTGTAAAGATCACAAATTGCGCACCATCAGTCTCATTTTGGCCTTCTTGATATCGTTCTCACTCTTTCTATGATAAGAAATCTAGAAACCATTTTATCTGAAGACCTAGAAGAATTAACCTAATCATTCGTCTCAAAAGCATGATGGTGAGCCTTTATGTTAAAAAATTGTGTCCTCAGATTAAAATATTTCATCATAAATCTCTTCAGTAGAAGAAGCAGTCAGTGACATCTAACTGTCCTTAGGACAAGCCTTACCAAAAGTGTATTTTTGGTGGTTTGAGAATGCTTTGTCATGAAAAAGTAAGAACGTTCTTCTCGGAACAATTTCTCAATTTTGTATCACTTAAAAAGCAATTTCGAGCTTGTTAAATCTGTGCCATAAATTCAGCTTTATAATTATTGTACCTGCAAATATTGTGCAAATACTTTAGCTCATAGTTTATGGTATCGACTATATAGGTTATTCAATGGCTGCCTTATCACCGTCTTATTCGTGCTTTGCTCGCTGAACTTTGCTTGAAGCGGACAGAAATTTGATTTTGTTGTCGTTTAACCCTGCCATGTCATCGGAATGTCTCACTGCTTTAAGTTCTGCACTGTTAAAGATTTCAGTGCCCCTCCATACCCATGATAACACTTTATTTTAAGAAACTGCTTGAGGACATGGCACTGCAATGAGTTCAGAAGCCTTAATATCTAGAAGTAATGCACAAAGTAGCGAGCTTTGAATGGATAATGAAAGCTGTTATGCTGCTATAAGATTCACGCAAAAAGGGCAACCCACGCAAAATGTGCCACTCACGTACCCACGCAAGAAATTTGACCCACGCAAGATTACTCACGCAAAATTATCGGTAAAAAGGACCCACGACCCACGTAAATTTACCCACAACCCACGCAAAGTTACCTACGTCCCACGACCCACGACCCACGACCCACGCAGCTTTTCCAACCCACGCGACCCACGCAACCCACGCAATTTAGCACACTCGATTGTTTATCATAGGTCATCTGGAGTCATCAAATCAGTCAATCTATTTATGCACTAACTTTTGTGATGGATAAATAATCTTTGGTATTTCGATTCGCTTATGATCATGGTTGATGGTATATTTGTTGGATTTTGTGAATCTCAGGTACATGGCAACGAGAGGGGCGTTTCACATAAACATGGTTTCACTCATTCGAAAAATTGTTCGGGAATTTTTCAGAACAACAGTATTTCTACAGATTTCTGATAGATTTTTTCTTGAATTTGAAAGCAAAAGGGCTATTTTAGGGTGAAATGCCCCTCGGATGGTGCGCTGAATAATATCAGCATATAAAGCTCCGGATCAACAGGCACAGGAATGGTGCAATAAAAAATTCCTCTGTATTTTGACCCTCGTTGTGTGGTTGTTGAGTATATGAGTATGAGTCCCTCAAATGTATTGCTGAATACAACTAAATTATCGCAATAACCAGAGCATATAACAAAACAGCATTTCTCGGAGTATGATGTAACTTCTTCCCAAAAGGCTAAAGTGGAAAGTCCAGGTCAGAAAGGGGAATGCCCCCAAAGGTTTCTGAAACTTTTACAGAAAATAAGGACAGCAGTTACTTTCAACGGGTCAGTCTTTCTTACTTAGGCCTCGATTTATTCATATAAACAACTATTTCGTACTTAAAAATACATATTTCGAAAAAAATGTATGTCGTTTCGCTATTTCGCTATTTTGTTTCGTGATTTCGTGGTTTCGTGGTTCACAAACAGCCCAGTATTTGTACTTCGTTGCCACTGACGTCAACACTGTCTTGCGATGAAAGGAGGTTGCTTTGGTTCGCGATCTTCAAAACACTGTTTGGGGAATGGGGAATGAAACTGCAATCGGATCGGGGAATCAAGGCCCGGGGAACTTTTCGGATAATTTTCTCTTGAAAAAGAAAAGCAGGGAAGTTTTATCTCTCTTAACTCATTCATGACTTCACTCTGATCAAGTCCAATACTGGGGAAGGCAAGGGGCACTATAGTATTTACGAGTCTGTTAAATGGCGTGTCCTACGTGCCCTACGTGCCCTACGTGCCCTCGTGCCTTCGATGTTGGCGTGCCCTCGTGCCCGCGTGCCCAAATTTTTGGCGTGCCCTCGTGCCGTCGATGTTGGCGTGCCCTCGTGTCCTCGTGCCTGCGTGCCCAAATTTTCAGCGTGCCCTCGTGCCTTCCATGTTGGCGTGCCCTCGTGCCCTCGTGCCCAAATTCTTGGCGTGCCCTCGTGCCTTCGATGTCGGCGTGCCCTCGTGCCCTCGTGCCCAAATTTCCGGCGTGCCCTCATGCCTTCGATGTTGGCGTGCCCTCGTGTCTTCGTGCTTAAATTTTCGACGTGCCCTCGTGCCTTCGATGTTGATGTTCAGGACATTCTTGAGGGATGTGACCCTTGAAATGTTTCTTGAAAGTTTGAAACTTAGTGATCCTTTTTTTTCTAAATCTCATCCGAAAAAGCCTGAGTAGAGAATTTGAAGTGAAAAATTTAAAACATGGATAAAGTTTTGTAGATCTACGGAACTCAACAACAAGCACACGTGACGGTATCTAATTAATGATAGGGACATTAACGGCTAGGCTGCACCAAATGAAGGAGATGATTTAGGATAAGACGGGGTACAGTGGACTATTTTCGAGGTTTTGCAGAAGAGACTGTACCTGAGGGCAAACTTTTCAACTTTGTTTTGAAATTATGTCCTTGGGTAAGTTTATCCAGCAAAAATGTTTTTGAAATCTTTTTCCACTGTCTTACAAAAGAGCTTTCTCTGGAGACCACTTCGTTTAGTTTATTTTACCCCGACACGGGGTAAGCAAACTGTTCAATAAAACCAATCAAATACCAGGGGAACCTGAAATCGTTATTCACTTTGCGACTCTAAGCAGTCCTTCGCATGTCAAAACCAAAAAAAAATCGAAAAAAATCAAAAAGTAAAATGGTGGCCTATGTTGAGAAGAATCTTTGCAGAATCAAAATATTTACCAAAACTATTTTTGGATACAAATTTGAGTCACATACTGAATACAAATCGATGGATTCAGTATACACTTAAGAAAATGTTATATTGCATATAGATACCATATCACCACGGAGAGAAACACTTTTTTCGAGGTAGTTCACTTTACCCCGAAACCTCTCCCTGAGGTAACCAAAACTACAAACAAATCTTATGCAGTTATCAAGCTCATGGTCCTGACCATCTATCTTTCCTGTATCGTTAGATATCCTTGTTTCATCAAATCAGACAGAATTCTTGGATCTGTAACTGCGTTTGTAAATGAAGGTCAAGCCTCGAAAGTACCCCCGTAGTTCACTTCACCCCGTCTTACCCTAATCATCACAGAAAAAAAATTGAAAATTGCGTATCGTGACGTTTTGTTGTTGTTGTTATTTAGAGACCACGCTTCGCTGAGCTTAGTTATGTTGATTGACACTTTGATGATTAACGACTTTATGATTGGAGATTTAGTGAGATCTGAGTAAGAGTACGTAGAGTTTTATACGCGAGAAATTGCCGCATGGTCGATTTGAGACAGACGATAGGAAGTTTTGCCTGAGATTCGAGAGTATTTACGACATTGCGAGCACTTAAAATGCAGGCTACGTGATGCATTTGTCAAAATAAATGAAAAGTCTTCAAGTTCATGTCAGATGTAATCCATCGTTTTAAAGCAACGCGGGCACGAGGGCACGCCAAAAATTGAAGGCACGCGGGCACGCCAACATTGAAGGCACGAGGGCACGCTGAAAATTTGGGCACGAGAGCACGAGGGCACGAGGGCACGCCAACACTGATGGCACGAGGGCACGCCCAAAGTTTGGGCACGCGGGCACGAGGGCACGAGGGCACGCCAACATCGAAGGCACGAGGGCACGAGGGCACGCCAACTTTGATGGCACGAGGGCACGCCGAAAATTTGGGCACGTGGGCACGAGGAGATTAAAGGGCACGCAGGGCACGCAGGGCACGCGATTTAACAGACTCAGTATTTACTATTGCTAGTTCTTAAGTTATGTGGAAGCATCTTTCGATTGAAGAACTCCCACAGAAAAGAGGGGTTGCCAGATGTAATACATTTGTATACCTATAACATAAGTTTTTGCAAATTTTTTACATGTATTGTAACTTCATCGTTCCTTTGTAATAGCTCTTCAAAAGTAGAGTCAAAATCATTTAGCAGCACTCTCAGGGCACGCTTATGAACCCGATTGACTTCTTCATTGGCTGTCTTTCCACAGAACATCCAAAGGAGTGGGCAGTAGTTAAAATTTGTCAGTATAAATGAGTTGTACAGGAGGCTAGCCTATTGATAGTCAAGGTTTCTTCCCGGGGTGGCGGGGGGGGGGGGTACATAACATGTTGAGTGTACGGGTATGTGCCGCCCATATGGGTGGGTTTTTGGGCCCCCAATTCTCTAGACAAGGGTCCCTTTTTCGGCAGATTTTCCTTATGCAAGGGTGGGTTATCCAAAAATTGGCGAAAAATAGCAAAGAATGGGTGGTTTCCCGCCAAAATTCATCACAAGGGTGGGTATGACCGCAATTTTCGGTCATTAAAAGAGGGCACCTTTCTGAAAACCGGGCGGCAGATCCCCGTCCATCCGCAAGTCATGTACCCCCTCGGGGGTTTCTTGCAATCCTTGAAAATGCTTTAACCTTATTTTTGGTCTTCTGGCAAATAGTTTTGATGTGCCCATTGAAGTTTAGTTTCGAGTCAATGGTCTTGTGGGAATATTTCGCTGAGAAATGTTGTGAGTGGAAATCAGGCTGTACTTATTTGTGTTGTGATTTGCTAGTTTAGGTATGAAGTGTTCTTAAGCCCATGCTAATTTATAAGAATAGTTCCGCTCAGATGAACACAGGGAGTTAGATTTTTCGATCTGTAGCTGAATGGGCCGATACCTTTAAAAACTGTTAGATTGGATTATTAGATAACGACTGGATGCTTTGAGCCTAGATAATTACTTGGGAAATACTAGAAAATTGAATATTGATTTGTAAGAGACGTCTTCATTTGGATCTGATCTAAAACACCACACAAGTGGAACACAAATGAACACAAATGAACACAAGTGGAACACAAATGAACACAAGTGGAACACAAATGAACACAAGTGGAACACAAGTGAACACAAGTAGAACACAAATGAACACACGTAGAACAGAATTGAACACAAATAGAACACTGATGTTGGTGTAAAAAACCAGGAAAATTTCTTCAAATTTCAAGAATTCATGCCAAAATTGCTACGCTTCTCCAAAAAGAATTCTCAGAGAAATGTTTTCTCAGCAGAAAAGGCAGGGAAGTACGAGGGGCATTTTGCTCATTCAACAAAGCGTGCGACATTTTCAGTACAAAAGGACTTTACGATTTTTCATGGATTTTGCTTGATAACAAACGGAGTTTACCAAAAAGACGTACGAGATTATTTGGGAGCGAGAGAGGGGAATGAATGAATGCCTTTCCTTGTATTCTTTTGCTGCAAGGTCGAAATACCAAACTGAACTAGTTACAAGGGAAGTGAACGATTAACAACGTTGTGTAGCTTCTTTCTACCGGGGGAATGCAAAGATTTTTCATTCTGCAATACATTGTTTACGCATAATTTGGTCTTTCAACGAAACAAAATATATTTGGATGTCTAACTTGGCTATTCAAGTGTGAAGAATGGGCTTAAGATCTTTTCAATCATTTCAAATGAAAGAAATCTTTGTAAGGATGGTTCCCCGGTCCAGTTTTACTCAATTTAGGCAAACTTGAGATAGCGCCACTTGAGATTGTTGCACAGCGCTTCTGATGGGTAACAGAAAGAGACGTCAATTTAGACTCAATTTACGATTAACACAAATACTCTCACTCCCAAACTCACAAAAATCTCTCACTCCCAAATAATCCCGTAAGCTTTTTTGATAAGCTCCTTTTGTTATCAAGAAAATTCCATGAAATTTCGTAGAAGTCCTTTTGTACTGAAAAAGTAGCACGCATTATTGAGTAAGATGCCCCTCGTACTTCCCTGCCTTTTCTGCTGAGAAAATTTTCCTCTTACAATTCTTTTTGGAGAAACGTAGCAATTTTGGTATGAATTCTTGAAATTTGAAGAAATTTTCCCGTTTCTTACACCAACATTTGTGTTCTACTTGGGTTCAATTGTGTTCATTTGTGTTCATTTGTGTTCCACTCGTGTTCATTTGTGTTCATTTGTGTTCCACTTGTGTTCATTTGTGTTCACTTGTGTTCCACTTGTGTGGTGTTTTAGATTAGATCCTTGATTTGACTGAAGAAATAAGAATTCTTTTAGCTTAATTTTAGAATAGAGATTTGGAATTGAGGATATCTTTTGATTTTGACTTTCAGAAAGGAGGGCAGAACTTTGTGGAGTGAGATTTTGGATTTTAGAGTTGCACCAAGTTAGGTTGAGTTGAGATGAGAGTTTAGAGTTGAGAATCGAGACTTTGAAGACTTGGACCATTTTAGGTCATTGGCATTACTCGTTCGTGTACATAATTTTGTAAATATATTTGCTGCGCTGAAATTGACTTTATTTTTATTCGGATCATACATTGCTACCACACACCAAAACCAGAACATTTGTTCCTTTTCATCGTTCCATTCTGTCATTTTGTTCCGCCGTTCCGTTGTTCCGTTCTATCGTTCATTCCTTCCCTTCAAACGCTTCAAACAAATGATTTGCGCGCGTGCAGGACAACTGATTTTTGGTACGCCCCGCCGATAACGTTCACAACAGAAGTTTATCGTGCCGCGTAGGGGCCTTCCATTGCTGGCAAAACTCCCTCAAAAAAGCAAAGTAAAGTACAAGGCATCTCAATCATTCGTTATGGTAAGACTCAGAGCCGTTCTTTGACGTTTTGTGTGACTTGCGATTTTCTCCTAGGGCATTTAAATTAACAGTCAACAGTGGCAATTGTGAACCAACTGGATTACGATGTCAATTTTTGGCCCCTTCCGGCAACTCCCTATTGTCAGGTGGCAAGGGGGGGGGGAGGAGGAGACAACTTTTTGGTTTGGAAACGTTATCTGCTATTCCTTTGGATATGCTATTTGGTACATAATCAGTGGATTTTTGGATTTTTTGAATCAGTGGAATCAGTGGGAACTAGGTGACCTCGTGTCTTTTCCCGCTGTGGATGGGACAAATAATGTATAATATGTTTAGATTAGGGTTTTGCTTGATAAAAAAAAAAAAAAAAAAAAAAAAGTGGATTTTTTTGGGCTTCTTTTTAGAAAATTTGACCTCGGGGATTAAAGATGAGTAAGATGAGTCTTTCAACTATTACCTGATTACGCTCGAGTACCGAATGATCGTCTCCCCCCCCCCCCCCCCCCCGCTTATTAATTTTTGAAAAACCTCCAACCTCTCACTCTTATTCCAATGCCCCCTTTTATTAATTTTTGGAAAACTAAAATGATTATAAACATAATTTCTAAGTAAACACCAGTCCCAAAAGGTCCATTCAACATGTGTTAAAAAGTAAATGTATCTGTGTTCACATAAATATATAAAAAATAAAAGATACGTGTTCACTAAGAAAATGACTATTTTCTATTTCTCCAAGCACCCCACTCGATTATTTTTATATTGAACTATTTCCTATCCCCCGATTACTCCCCCCCCCATTCCCAGTTTGCATTCTTTGATTGTGGCGCAGGGAAGCTCATTCTGAAGTAAATTTTGGCTTGTCTGAGGGTTGGGGTTTTTGGTAAATTTCATAAACGAATTGCCAAAGATCATGTTATTACAGGGTAATAGCGCTGCTGTGGCTGGAAGCAGTTAAAGTGGCGCAGGGAAGATCTTCCCCACGCACTACAAAGAGTGCAGGCTGGCCCCATTCATTTGGTTCTCAAGAGTACTTGGAGCTGAGCTTTTGTCCAAAGCATTGTAGGGGCAGGTCCAGTCCCAAGTTGAGGGCAGCCTGCAGCTGAGGGTGCCAAAAGTAAAATTGAAAGTGCCGGAACTTGTGAGGGATGAACTTGTGAGTGAAGCGAGCAAAAATATTTGAAGGCCACGCCCTTTAGAATGCTGTGGACACCCTTTTTAGCACCAGACAGCCACAGCCATTCCAGAACCTAAGGACAGAAGGGCCAGGTTCAATGAACTGGTTGATAATATCTAGCAATTTGTATGTGCCTAAACTCTTAGGAAGAGAGCAGAAAGATTTGAAATTTTGCTATTGACTGCTCAAAGTCTAGAAAGAACAGTTATACTTATTCAAAGGAAAGGAGGATTTTAATGCCACTCTCCCCTTGCATTGACTATGTGTAATATGAAGAGAAATGCGATCAAAGCAAGCCAAAAATTTTTTTAATTTCATGTTATCGTAAAAGAAGATCCAATGTTGAAGAACGTTAAGGAAGGTCCAAATAGGATGCATAAATTTTTGTAGCGCTGGATCCTCTAGGAAATGGAGAAATTGTGAAGAAGATCAGTGGCAGCGTGTTGCCACTGGTATATATTAATTTCATCTACATTCTGTGCTATATAGAGGAATACACATATAAAGTGAAAGAGATGCCTAGTCGGATTCCTTGGAACGAAAAAGCTGCATGCCTGCAAATCATGGCAAGCTAGGCAGAACTACATACAATGATACACTGATGCATGTATGGAGATGCGAGCAAAACAAGTAGAAAATTTTTTTTGCTTTTGTTTGCTTAAATTGTGCCAAGATGTCTTTAGGTAGGATTTGTAAATTACAGTTTGAAGGACTTGCCAACTGGTTTCCCTTAAACCAACGTGCAAGGTGTGTAAACTTGGTTCTTGAATCCAGGTTCTTAAATTAGGGGTGTGTGAACTCAGTTCTTGAATTCTTGATCTTGAATTGATCTTGGTTCCTGACTAAATCAGGTGTAAAGGAGACAGTGTTGGGAATATAATGAATTCTCGTAACACACAAAGACATATCTCTAAATCTAAAACACAAAACGATACAGTTAGTCCTTTAGCATATTATTTAACAATTATTACAGTGTAGTAATAATCAGCCAAATCCAAAGGATATTGTATAGGTGGAATGTTATTGTTTTGGTATATGTTGTGAAAAGAGAGTGATAAGCTTTGATTCTGATATCAAGGGGAACAGTGAGGTAGAGGAGGACTGCATACACTTCAATTCACCCAAAATCGTGATGAACTCAAGGGGTAGCCCAGCTTGGAAGGCCAATGAAGCCGCCCCCCCCCCCACGCCGAAAGGAATGGCAACCAAATTCCATTCATGGGAGGCCACAGTCGTCCAAGCATGAACGCAGTTTAACCATGAATAACCCATAGGTTAATGGCTGATTAATAACGAAGGAATGTACCCATTGAAAAGCCTGGGAGTCTTGGGATGCGTGAGGGGTGAAGGAGAAAGCTCAAGAGACAGCAGAAACTGGGCAAAAAGGGGAGCCCAGGGATGCAATCAGGGGTATCTGCACCACCTTTTCCCTAAACTGAATGGTTTTGTTTCAGCGCACCCTGATAAGGGCACCCCCTGGAAAAAATGAAAAATCAGCCTTTTGTGAGCTGCTTATCAGGATCAAAGCTTCCAGCCTTGTTAATGAGTAAATGTGATTTCCGGAACATACCATAAAAGGCAACCAGACATATTGCCCAGAAGGCCGCATCAACACTGTAGGTGAGGCTGAGCTGTGAATGAATACTACGCAGGATGTCAAACTGATTGGGAGCTTCTGTTGAGGGACATTACCATGAACTCTTATGACCCCTGTGAGAAGGGAAGAGATTTGCCAATTCCCACTGAGACAGTTTTTAAAGGCCAAATTTTTTGTGCATTAGACCAATAATGCCAAGATATTGCTTGATGCTGGAAAACTTTAATGACCGAGCCAAATATGCAGCGTATAGGCAAATCCCATGTGTAGATACAGGCACTGGAGGAATGTTTCTTGGAATGACAAAACTGGAGGTAGGTATCTCGATGTGTGCTATAGGTCTTTTTGGTGCTTTGGGCAAATGTCTGGTTGCGGAAGAAAGCAATCTTCTCAATGAGCTCCCTGTATACCTGTGCAGAACCTAGAACAGAGAAACATAGTACTATTCAGAGACATGTGGTTGACAATGAGCTCATGGGAGACATTGGTGTGAAGGTATGTATTTACAAAATTCTGAGTACAGTTGTAGATGCAACGCCGTTATGCATACAAGAAATACAGTCTGCACGAATATTGTGTATGCCTGGAAGTGACAAATGCAGTTCTTTTCTCTAAATTTTAAAAGCTGGCCCGGGCCAGGTCAAAAATACATATAATCTATTGCACTCGACAACTTCAATGCATCCGGTTTCATTGTGTAGCTAAAGAAACAATTGATTTGTGGACGTTTCTCTAGCCTATTTATAGCGGCTATGAGATATATGTATGGCTATTCCCTTTAATCATAATCATCCTAGCAATTGCATGACAGCTCCATTTTCAGAGCTTTTTGAATGCTTCACTGTAAGTCATCCGTCCACAGATTTTGTATTTATTGTATATTTTAATCTAAATTTTAGGCAACTGTCAGACTCAGTGATGGAAGTGAAATGCCTATGATGGGCCTGGGGTAAGATATGCTTTCTTGAAGCCTTTTTTCCTCTGCGCATGCAAGAGAAATTCCTCATGAACAATTTGAGTGACATCAGCTTTTCTGCAAACTAATCAGATGGCAGGAAGATGTCTTTCAAAGTAGAATGATCAATGCCTGGGGGAGTTTGACTAGGGAAGTGATGGGTGTTTGTGGAAAACCTCTCCACACCCTGTACACTGTTGGAAAAAGTATGCCCCAAAAGTATACCTTGTCTCATGGAAGTTTTGCCAGAATTGTGCATGATCAAATGGAGGGCCCAGCTTGAGATTTTAACCAATGCTTCAACAGCAGATAGCTAATGTGAGGATTTTCCACATCAACATCAGATAATGTGACTTCATTTCAACACTTCAAAATGTAAACAAAGCTCTAATTGAATTTCCGAATTTTGATGATTCTCAGATGACTGAAACTTCTATTTATTCCCCATGTTTGAAATCCGGCCCAGAGGTCAGAGTAGACTACATTACATAAGTCCCTCTAACTTACGCTCGTTGTTGTTGTTGTCATCGCTTCAGTTGAGGGACTTATGCCCTTACGCTTCATCAGAATAGGGACTAATTAGGCCAAGTCCGCCGCGTTCACGGCGCGACCAATCAGATCGCTACTTTCTTAATATGGTCAACCCACGTGCCTATTTGTAGCATTTGATTGGCTCATTAGTTCAAAGTTCGATTTCTCGAAGCGAAGCGACGCTCGAAGTAACGTTCGAAGAGACGTTCGAATTTTCTTTCGACGTTCGTAGGATGGAAGATGTTCTAAGTTTCTTCTGATTTTTCGTAAGATTTTAGTCCCTGTTTAGAATCTGTATGGTCGTGAGTCCTTTGTATGAGTGAAATTAAAACATCAGATTGTAAATGTTGAACGAATACAAGGAATCACGTCGTCAGTCTAAGGTCAGAGCGGAAACGATGCACGCCTGCGCACTAAAAGTTTGAAAATCGAAGGATGGAAGGCAACAAGTCACGCCGTCCAAAGTCAGATCGAGAAAAAAAATAAATGTTTTCAATCCTAAAATGCTTCTCTGCGGCAATGTATGCACGGAAAATATTGATAACATGGTACACAATTTATTCAGTTTTCTTTCCTCTTTCTCTTAACAGCAAAAACATTCATGTGAATAAAATTTGTCATGCTAAAATGAGGAGATGAAATGGTTGGTCACATCTCCGCAGCGACAATTTTGAAATTATTCATGTCACAAAAGTCCCAAAGATAAGGCCGTTTTGCAGTTGATAAGGAATTTTATTCTTTCAACTCGTACTTTGGGGCTGCCTCCACCATATATCAAGAGTTCCCGTAAATCCAAGGTTGTTCCTGCTCGCAACACCGAGACATAATTGAAATTTCATTAATTCCGAAACTTTTCAACGCTCTCGAAATTCTGCAACGATGTTAATTCACAGCAGCGACCAGAATTTGTCGAAATTGCTTGAAATTACTTACCAATGAATGAATTCTTGTTCGAACTATTTGCGAAATTGGTTTATCCTCCAAATAAAAGAGTTTTTGTCACAAACTGACCATCATTTGTGCTGAAGACTGGCGATATTTACAGCAAATCCAGAATTCTTGCCTTCAATTACTTCTTTGATCTTTCTAGTCGCTGCAGATGCTCCAAATCGTCCCCAAAACTCGACTGACGTATAAAGCACTTAAGAATGATGTAAAAGATGTGATCTGAGTATTTAAAATCAAAAGCATGAAGCCTCCGGAAATGACTCGGCTTCTCCACATCTTCTACTTCCCAGAACGCAATCGAAAAGTTGCAAGAATTTCATACGGAGATTGGTCCAGTTATCTGAGGTGACATTGCATTCGAATTTCGAACAACAGAAGTGGACCATTTCCAGTTTCACAAAGGTTTCGTCATTATTTTCATAAAAGTTTTTGAAAGCAGCCAAGTAAACAAATATTTTCAAAATTAATGAAATTTGTAGCAGTTGAAATGACAGACGGATGTCAAGAAGAAAAAAGCATTTTCATGTATCATGTATTTGTGATTACCACCTACTCAGAAATTAGGAAATGTTTTTGAAAATTAAAAAAGTGTTTTAAGTCTACCTAGTTGAAGTTTTTGAATGAAATCTCGCATGCTTAAGTTTTATATTTTCCTTATGTTAAACTATTGAACATGTTTCAACAGAAGATCACATCCTCAATGTTTCAAGCGGAATCCAATTGAGCCAGGTCCTGCAGGGGACAAGAGGGGCAACTGCTTTCGTGTTGAGACCATGTTACAGGAAGGCATTTTGAAAGGGTTGGCTAGCAATTAAAAGCCACTGCAAAGCCACTAATGGCGATGAAGTGCGTTAATAGAGATCAAAATATCAGGACTCCTTATTACGCCTATTGACCTTCTAGTTTATTCTGGAAGTTAGGAAAGTTGATTGAAATTGTCTATCGTATGGTGCCTTCAGAGCCAAAGAACTGAGGGAAAAAGGAGAGAGAGAGAGAGAGAGAGAGAGAGAGAGAGAGAGAGAGAGAGAGAGAGAGAGAGAGGGGGGGGGGGGGCTCTACCTCTTGAACAATTCATACGGTACCTCGTTCCTGTGAGGTGATCATTTCCTGAAACAAACAGGACAGGAATATGACTGTGCCATCTTTTCATCCAACTCCTAAATCAGGGACATTGGCTTTGATTGTTTCAGAACATTTCAAAAGTTCTATCCTCCATTCCTACCTCCATCCTCACTCCTCAAGTGCTCATATTTTTGTCTCTGTTCTCTGGCTCTCGATTCTATTGGTTGGGAACTCAGACAAATCAAGTCAGAAGCACCTTGGCAAGAAAACGATGATCATAAGCAAATTTGGGCCAGGTCAAAAACGCGGAAAAAGACGAAAAGGTTGTGAAATGCGAGAAATCATGTTTATTGAATCAAAATATGGGTAAGAAACCACTTTGACAAACCAAAGATTCCATCAGGAAGACAAAAAAGAAATATCCGCATTTTCCGCGTTTTCGTTTTGGCTATAAGTTATTTTCGAAAACGCGGAAAACGCGGAAATTTGTTTTTATTTCAAGTTTTATCAGCAGCTTTTCGTAGCTATTGACAAGTAAGACGTCAAGCTTCGTCTGGTGATAAATTCTGTACCAAAATAGACTTCGTAGCTCAATAGAAAACTTTTGGATCGTAAGATAAAAATTCAGTGCGCCGAAGTGGCCTAAGTGGAATTCGAGGGAATTCGAGTGGAATTCGATTTTACCAAACAAGATCCTCATGGCAAAACAACATGCTGTATTTCGCACATCACATCAGAATGGGATACGATCAAGAATTTATAAACAAAGTGCCCCTCGAGTTACGAAAAGCTGCTGATAAAACTGATATAAAAAGAAATTTCCGCGTTTTCCGCGTTTTCCGCGTTTTCGAAAATCACCTCACCTACAGCCAAAACGAAAACGCGGAAAACGCGGAAAATGTAAAGTTGTACAAAACAAGAGGCTCCGAGTCTATTTAAATGCTTCAGTATGGCGAAATAACATGCTGTAATTCTGTCACTGCATGATCATGAAGTTATGAACGACCTGTCCCTCGAATTCCACTTAGGCCACTTCGGCCCACTGAATTTTTATCTTACGATACAAAAGTTTTCTATTGAGCTACGAAGTCTATTTGGGTACAGAATTTATCACCAGACAAAGCTTGACGTCTTACTTGTCAATAGCTACGAAAAGCTGCTGATAAAACTGATATAAAGAAATTTCAGAGTTTCCGCGTTTTCGAAAATCATCTATAGCCAAAACGAAAACGCGGAAAACGCGGAAAAAATAAAGTTTTACAAAACAAATTATGAACAACCTGTCCCTCGAATTCCTACTTTGGCCACTTAGGCCCACTGAATTTTTATCTTACGATCCAAAAGTTTTCTATTGAGCTACGAATTCCTTTTTGGTACAGAATTTGTCACCAGACAAAGCTTGACGTCTTACTTGTCAATAGCTACAAAAAGCTGCCGATAGAACTTGAAATAAAACAAATTTCCGCGTTTTCCGCGTTTTCGAAAATAACTTATAGCCAAAACGAAAACGCGGTAAACGCGGAAAACGAGGAAATTTCTTTTTTTCCCCTGATGGAATCTTTGGTTTGTCAAAGTGGTTTCTTACCCATATTTTGATTCAATAAACATGATTTCTCGCATTTCACAACCTTTTCGTCTTTTTCCGCGTTTTCCGCGTTTTCCGCGTTTTCGACCTGGCCAGCAAATTTGTCAATTTTTTCAACACACGTTTTTTTATAAGAAACTCTTTACAAGGTTTACAAGAAAATAGTACTAAGACAGACAAAATTTTGAGAAACTGTAGTACTATGTCTGCGGAGCATTAAGAAACTTTTAAAAGTTAAAAGCATGACTATCGTTAAACCTTTGCTGTTTAGTAATTTTGACTAACCACTTGTGTTTTCAAAATAATAAAACACTGTTCCTTCCTATATGATGTTTTAAATGTCAAGAAACATATCTGCTACCACATTGATAATTCTGCATCCAAAAAATAAGAAACCAATTAAGAAACTTTTAGTACTACAGCCTGATTTTAGTTTCTCATAAAAATGTGTAACTTTAATAATAATAAGCTCACGCTTTATGAATCTCGTTTTCTCAATTTGAATTATGCATTAACTGTAGCCGGTGTGAGACCCCTGTGAGACCCACTATATTTAAGGGTAATGAGCAACCTCGTTCCCAGGCCCCAAACGGTCTTTTCGCAATTCCCGATTCGTGGCAATATTTGCAACCATTATGGATTTTTAATTTATGCAGCCGGCTGTGATTACCATGGAGATAACCACTTTCCCCAACTGAAACTCAATGAAACACATCCAGCCAGACAACATGTCACGTGATTTTACTAAGGCATTTTCAGTAGTGAGGGTGGCGAGAAATTCAAAATAAATCAATGCCCAGAGCTGCGAAGCTCCACAAAACATTTACAAATCTTGGTAAAAAGACACGCGAAATGTCGAAAAGGAAGAGGGAGATTGGCTGCAAACAAGCCATTTACAACTGTTGGACATTCGTACAGCTCTCTTACAAGCCAGGAAGCCAGGTAGCTACAAGATCAAATTCTCTTTTGCAAATCACGTGCTTTGACCGGCTTCTTCCACGATATTTCTGAAGAGAAGCGAAGGTTCGAACTTTTAACTTTGATGTGGAAGTTTCATACTGCCATGGCGGGGTTTCACCTGTAGAAACTAGACTAGTCTCGTCTACTTGTGCTTGGCCTTGAATCCACTTATCACTTATTGTTCTTGTGGCTTTTTTGAACATTTTGGGCATAAAAATGCAATGTCTTCAGTCTTTCTTTTAGCTGCGTTCACAAAGTTACCTGTCGTAGCCGCACATTTTGGAGTCAGAAAATATTGATATTTTGTTATTTTTTATTCGCTTTGTGACAACGTGGTGACAACACGGTTGCGGCTTTGGTGTTGGGTATAGAATGCAGAAGTTGGATGATTTTTTCATGAATTGTTACAGTACAGTAGGCAGTTACAGAGGTAAATTTCTAGGAATGCCTATCGTCGTTAAAGTTCATCGTTTTAGAATATTTGCGTTGTTGTCTTACGAGACCGGGAAAGATTTTGAAAATCTGATTTTCTGTAGCCTCCTCGCACTGGTTTCATTTTCAACAAAATGCACGATAACTTAAAGCAAATATCCTTTCAATATTACACGTATGTTCTATAAGAAAATGGTTACAAGAAACTCAACTCTCAGATCGACAAAAAAAATTATCAAACTGAACTCCCGTACTGGGAAAATATAACTTAAGAAACTGTTTATTTCTAACAAAGGAAACCCTTGACATATTTTACTTTATTTTTCACTTGTTTCCTGTGTTGTATTGCTCGGAATGTACTTGAGTGATGCCTAAACATTGGAAAGTTGTCAATACATTGTTTTGAAGAAGATTGTCGTGTCGTGAAACATTAAGAAACTCGTAAGAAACTAGTTTTGCATTTTCAAGAAGCGAGAAAAACCAGGATTCTTGTCTTCAACTTTTAGCTTTGACCACTTTCCCAACTAAAGTGCTCTAAAATCTTTTATGTATTCCTCAAAATTCTGCTGCACCACCCTCAATTTCATAATTTTAACATTCCTTTACTGCGAATTTCCTGCTACAATTTCTTTTACTACAGTTATTTTTCAGACATTTGTTTGAAAACAGTTTCTCTCTCGGTCTCGCTGCTCTGGAAGCAAAACTTATTGAAGAAGTTAATTTATGCGAATTGTGACGTAATTTTACTAATAAGCCTCGTTTTGAACAGCCAATCAGATCTCGAATTAGCCTAATCCGTACAAGGGTCATTATCCAATAAAAATATGTGTTGCGTGTGGTACTATGGTAATTAAACGACAATGTTATAAATAAACGATTAAAGTACCAAGTGAAGCGTAGATGTTAAAAAACACGACGTTTCGAGCGTATACTCGTTATCAAGTGACTCGAAATCAATCGAGCCGAGCAAAGAGAAGAAGAGAAGACAAGATTCGACAGATAGGAGAGAATGTGAGATGCGACGTGACGTAGCCTGAATGAGGAGAAGGAAGCAATTTAGAACAGGTGGTGGAGGAGGGGTCATTATCGACGGAGGAGGGGTCATTATCGACGGAGGAGTAATGGCCGTTGTATCAAGGTTGGGTAATGAGTCTACTCATTATATTTCAGGATAGGGATGTGACAATGGCTGGGAAATAATTCAAACTACGCATCTTTTGAAATTAGTAAATTTGTTCCAGAATGGGTTTCAAACTCCCCCGGTGTCAAGACATTATTGCACGCAAATACCTCTAATGAGTTCCTTAAATTTTGAAGCTCCTATGTAGCAAGGCCATGGTGATGCACGTCATGTCATTGGCCCTAAAATTTGACCATACAAAGCAACAGAAAAACAAACTTGCTGCGCGTGGCATCTATCAAAGCAATCCTAAAATCATAAGCCTTTCTTAAAGCAAGTTTCTGCAAAAGGCTCGTACCAATGCCTACCATGCGAGGATGCGACTAATTCCATGCTAAAAATATTTCGTTCATAATCGTGCCTAATATGCCAAAGCTAGTAGATTCACTGGAAAAATATGAAAGGTCGTAAAAACTAAAATGGTCATTGGTACAAAGTTTCTCAACATCGTTTTTAATATTTCTTAATTTTTTGGGCAGAATGTAAAACTCCTTTCCCGTCTCATCATGACAACCGTCTGTTATTTCAACTGCTACAAATTTCGTTCAGTTTGAAAATATTTGTTTACTTGGCTGTTTTCAAAAACTTTTAATAAGAATAATGATGAAACCTTTGTGAAACTGGAAATTGTCCACTTCTGTTGTTCGAAATTCGAATGCAATGTCACCTCAGATAACTGGACCAATCTCCGTATGAAATTCTTGCAACTTTTCGATTGCGTTGTGGGAAGTAGAAGATGTGGAGAAGCCGATTCATTTCTGGAGGCTTCATGCTTTTGATTTTAAATACTCAGATTACATCTTTTACATCATTCTTAAGTGCTTTATACGTCATTCGAGTTTTGGGGACGATTTGGAGTATCTGCAGCGACTAGACTAGAAAGATCAAAGAAGTAATTGAACTTGAAGGCAAGAATTCTGGATTTGCTGTAAATATCGCCAGTCTTCAGCACAAATGATGGTCAGTTTGTGACAAAAACTCTTTTATTTGGAGGATAAACCAATTTTTGCAACTAGTTCGAACAAGAATTCATTCACTGGTAAGTAATTTCAAGTAATTTCGACAAACTCTGGTCGCTGCTGTGAATTAACATCGTTGCAGAATTTCGCCCAGAGGAAACTTCAGAAGATCCTTCCCCAAGCATGTTTTCATGAGCATCTTGTCAACCAATAGAACTTGCAACTTTGAGTACCCTTAGCTCGGTCTAGTCTAAAACACCACACGAATGAACACGAGTGAACACAAATGACCACGAATGAACACGAATGACCACGAATGAACACCGATGAACACGAATGAACACGAATGACCACGAATGAACACGAAAGAACACCGATGAACAACACAAAAGCCAACAACGTAATATCAAAAGCAAAATATTCCTCCACTTTGAATAGACAGGAAAAGGGAAGAATGCAATAGCTGTTTGATCTTTTCAACACTGACCGTTTTTGTTATGAACAATTGCGAATGGAATGCGCATGGATTGCTCAGCTACTTCCTGAAGTGCAGATAGGATCTTTTGTGCTGGAATAATACTTGTTGGGGCTTTTGAGTTTCAATTGATAAAGCAGAGCTGTATTTCTAGGAATAGCGACAACAACCGTTGTTTTCTTACATTGCGATTCTCAATACTGGGTTAAACTAGAGGTGCTCATTTAAACATCATCCTCCAGAGGGATTTATGATTCTTGGATACTAATTCTTGAGGAGCATCTTCATAAAACACTTTTCCTACCCAACTGTTTTTTTTTCTGTCAAGGAACATCTCTATATCAGTGTTGGAAACTGCATTATGATTCGTTCATTCGAAAAGTAAGAAATGAATTACGAAACTGTCAGTACTACAATTAAGAAACTTTTAGTACTATGGTCTGATCCAGGTTTCCTGTATAAGAAACTTGTATGCTTCAATGAATTTAGCTGAAAACAAGCTGGTAACCTTTACAATCAAGTAAAAGGGCAAGGACAAAACATATACCATTCAATTTTCTTTTGACATTCCAGTTTCCTCCAACTAGCCTGCGTGCAGTCTTTCTTTTGTAAAATTGAAAGTAGGTAAAGTTCTTTCAGTTTACATACAAGAAAGACTGCACGCAGGCTACCCCTCCAACTGGATTTTACGTCCTAGATAACCATGATTCTTCATGAAGCCAAAGTCGACTTTCGTATGATCTGAAAGTCGTTCTTGGCCTGCATAATCTTTGTCCTATTGTTGCCTAAAGATTGCTACGAAAGACACTTCTTATTTGGCGACTGCGATATGTAAGAACTGTAAACGAATAAGCAAATAACAAAACACGGAGTATATCAGGATATACGAAGGCCGGACAATTACAACTATTTACACAGGCAGGGGGTGCACTAACCCAACATTATTTTCATTTTGTGCAGAAGGAATCGTGGTTGACAATAGTGCCATCTCACAGCATTAAAATGCAAACTATCTCATACCTTCACAACTTTCCACTCGTGTTCACTCGTGTTCATTCGAGTTCCAGTAGAATTCGTCAGTTTCGATTCGTGTTCATCCGTGTTCACTCGTGTTCTAGTCGTGTTCACTCGTGGTCATTCGTGGTCACTCGTGTTCATTCGTGGTCATTCGCGGTCATTCGTGTTCACTCGTGGTCATTCGTGTTCACTCGTGTTCACTCGTGTTCACTCGTGTTCACTCGTGTGGTGTTTTAGACTAGATCCCCTTAGCTCCTGCAACAGATCGCAAAATTCAGCAACACTTGATATTTTGTTCCTTTGGTCTTAAACTCTTGATTCATCATTTCAAAAAGCTTATCCATCCAAACAATTCCTTATCTCAAATTTCTTGATGACGTCATTTCACGCAGTTTCTGCTCTGTTGTGAGTACTACAAATAAGGGTAAATTCAACTTTACAAAAATTTTATGGTTGCAAAATAACTGAAAAATTGTCTTAAACATCGATCAAAGCATAGATGACTTCTAGCACAGAATAATGAAGGAAATGCAATTTCTCATGGGTGAGAGATATCCTCTGGACATTAATTGCCATGGGATGGAAAGTCTTCCGTTTTTGTTTGAAAATCGATGCCTTATAGCTCTTGAGGAAGGTGAAACGCCCATTGCCTATTGTTCTGTGTAAATAGAGTCCTTACGATTTGATCAATGTTTTAAGCTCCTTTTCCGTCATTTAGCAACCATGAAATTTGTATAAAGTTAGATTTACCAATACTTCTAGTGCTGGTAGGACCGGGTAGGACAGCGAGAAAAGTCTCAAAAATACTTTGATTTTTCGGCTTTTAACTACAATTTGAATGATTCAAATCCGTAAAGTAGTCTTGGTGCTATGAATTTTCAAAAGTGGGAACGTTTTTCTGGCTCACCCGGTAGACGTTCACACTGCTCCAGCACAATGGTATTTTTCAAAATAAAACCTTTGTTAGTAGTTGTCAAGAAGGCGCCAATCATGAGTTTGAATGGCATTGTAATCATCAACCTATCTACAAAGGAATGTGAAGCGTTTTCAAATATCTCCGTTTTTAGCGTTCACGCAAAAAAAAAACAGATCGTTTTCAAAACGCACTGTTTTCAAATTTTTACGTTTTAATTTGCATTTTCGAAAAGCTCCGTTTTAACAGCGGAGCAATGTGAAGCCAAGATCAAAACGGATAAGTTTTGCTCCGTTTTCATATGAAAGCGGAGCAGTGTGAACGGGCCCTTAGTCATTGGCCGCTAAAAAAATTATTGAAGCGCAGCTTAGCGCATCTAAGTAAAGTAAAAACTGATAGTCTTAAGGGGCCTGGCTCCGAAACTGTTTCCTAGAAGAATATTCCTGTTGTAACGAACAGTTACTTCTGCTCAGTAGGTAAAGATCTTAGCAAATAAAATCAAACCAACTCCAAAATCCCCTTCTATTAGGTGATTTTGAAATGAATAAAACTAAAGCATAGTTCCACTTCAGGACCATTGAAGTGCAGGAAATCAGAGGTGCGTTTACCAAAGGTTAAAACAGCGAGAAGCTTGGAAATGGCAATATCTCCAGTTACTTTTTGAAGCTTGCTTAACCCTTCATTGAAAATTACTATGTTTTCTTGTTTAATACATCAATTGAAACAAGACTTTTTTGGAAATGTTTTAGGGTTACTCCTGTTTACAATTAAAGGGGCCCATTATCCACATAGGGAGAACGCTTGTGCAGAGAGAGAAAGAACTTTGTGTTACGAAACAGAATTTGATATTATTTGACGTAATATTCAGTTCAGACATCATAACGAGAAACAAGAAGTGTTGTTCCTTCAATCCACTGTACGCTAAAGTATCTTGATTTTCAATTTTTCCGACTATTGCGAATTTCTACAACTCAGTTGACTGACTTCGTTTTGATTTGAAATGAGTTTAGGGCATTATTTAAACAGTAATTCAATCAACATAAAACAATACCAATTCAACATGCGACCACATGTCGTTTTCAAGAAAATGACCTCACATTCTGAAACGTTCATAAAATTTTTCACAGAAGGTTCCTGAACATATCCTTTGGCAGATGCACTCTAGACATGTTCTAGCTAATTATTATATTTTTTGCTAAGACACCGTTTGACCCCGTCTTTTAGATTTTTAACTGTTTTTTTCAAAATATAGGTTTTTATCCTCTAGTATAGTACTATATCGTAATTCGCGAAATCTGTGAAATTTCTCAATTTTCTTCTCGTTTATATGAATCAGAAATGATGCTGCGATGTATACGATCAAAATAAAACAAGAATTTCAAGAATCGGATTAGTGTAGGCAGAGTAATTGAATTTTGAAGTTAGCCTAAATGGAGTGTTCATTGTCTTTTTGATGTGAACTTTGTAAACTTGTGATATCTTGAAACTTCAAAAATCAGTTTCTTGGCTCTCACTGGTCCGATTTTGATAATTCTTCTTTATGTTGATTGTCAATCACTGTTCTTTCAAATGAGCTATAGTTTGATTAATTTTGAAAACTTTCATTTTTTGGCATTTATTACATTATTTTGCCATTCTGGATCACTGTGCTGAGCGTCCAAAATTACAAAATTTGCATCATGGTAAACAATATATTTCTGATTTTCTTTGACACGCCGAGAAATAGAACTTTTGGATGTGCCTAACTTATGGAGGAGTTTCAATGATTAAATTAAAACCTCGGTAAGTAAGAAATGAAATTTCTAATGGTGAAATTGAAATTTTACAAATTGTTTGGATCGGCCTTTCAGACGAAATCATTTGCTACAGCCTCTGCCCATGGAAACATTTTAGAAATGATTTACGTCTTACGTTGATTAAACATTATTTTAAGATGGTCTTCTTCTTCAGAACATGGCTATCAGAGACTGGCAAAGCGGGCGCAGCAGTCAAACATGCTTTGGAAATTGGTTACAAACACATTGATTGTGCGCATATTTACAAGAATGAGAAAGAAATCGGGGAATATATGAGTGAAGTTTGGAAAGCTGGAACAGTCAAAAGAGAAGACGTCTATATTGTTTCAAAGTTATGGTGAGTGGTTTCGTTAAGAATAATTCTTGCATCTTTGCAAAGTCCGTATCGCGATATTACACCAAATACAAGATTGCTTCAATTTTTCAATAATTCTTCCAATCCTTCGGTGTTTTTCCGGTATTGCCATTTTGTATCGAAAGAATTTTATGTTACAACTAATCTGATAAAGATTTTCGACTTAATTATTCTTGAAAAGGGGGCTAGAGTGTTCGATCGAATGTACTAACGATTCAGTTTTTCATGCTCAAAACTTGTTGAAAACAATAGAAGGTTATGCTAAAAATTGCGGCGAGGAACTTTTTGCCAAGATGCATTGCGTTTTTTAATCGAATTCCTATAGAATCGTTGAGGATGCGTAATTCGAACGCAATGCATCTTGGTATGAAGTTCTCCTCGCCATTACTTTAAACGTAATCGTCTACCGGGTGAGCCAGAAAGAAGTTCCCACCTCTGAAAATTCTTAGCATCAAGAGTTGAATGATTCAAATTCTAGTTAAAAGATGAAAGATCGAAGTATTTTTGTGATTTTTCTCGCTGTCCCAAGAGCATCAGAAATATAGGTAAATTCAACTTTACAAAAACTTCATGGTTGCAAAATGACTGAAAAATGGCCCAAAGCATAATGGAATACTCGCACAGATCAATGAAGAGAATGCAATTGTTCATGGGCGAGATATATCCACTGCACATTTATTGCCATGGGACTGAAACTCTTTAGTATCTGTTTGAAAAATGATGTCGTATAACTCTTGAGAGAGGTGAAGCGCTGTTCTGTGTAAGGAGAGTCGTTATAATTTGATCAATGTTTTAGGCCCATTTTCACTCATGTTGCAACCGTGAAATTTTTATAGTTACATTCACCAATACTTCTAGTGCTGGTAAGACAGAGAGAAAAAACACAAAAATACTTCGATCTTTCGGCTTCTAACTAGAATTCGAATCGTTTTAATTGGTGGAGTAGTCTTCGTGCTACGAATTTTCAAAAGTAGAAACTTTTCTCTGGCTCACCCGGTATTGAGGCAGTGTATCTGGAGGTCTTGACGGCGGCTGGTGTGGTTGAATAGACCTTTTTGAAAAGGCCTTTTCGTCCTTTGATTCCTTGCGTTCTTGGATTTGCTGATATCACTTGGTCAACAGGGACTCGTAATTTGCTCTTAAAATTTGGGCCCAATTTAGGCCTATGTAGAGTGACTCTGTAGTCACCAATCAAATTGCTAGAATTTAGCTTTCAACCAATCAGGAGGTTCTACTATGGCAGTTGTTTTTGTTGCATACAAAAAGCCGTTGATGAGATCAGACTTACCGCAGCTTCGTTGGATCTATTCTGTTTCTACAAAGGTACCGGAAAGGTATGCCTTTTGCGATTTGTAGGTCAAGAAAACATTATTCTTTGTATTAAAAGTTTTCTCTTCAATGTTCAAGCTCTGTGGACCAAATTTTGAAGCGATTTTGTTTAGTGTACGAGAAGTCCCGCTTGTTTAGGCTACTTTTAAACATAGGGCTCACTTTGTCAAAATAATATTATGAATCCGAGTCCCTTTTGACCAAGTGATATCATCAAATCAAAAGACGTAAGGAAACAAGGGACGAAAAGGCATAAGTTTAGTGGCTGAATTGATAGATAGTTCGTCATGTGCACATCAAGACTCCTCAGCTGAAAAATTTCATGAGGACTGCATTTAATGTTGGAGTGATGCGACTGATATATCAATTAATCTCGTTTTTACATCGTCGTGACAGCACACCGTAAATATGAGCCTCCGTGCAGACTCTATTGATATCTTTTTAAAAAGGTTTTCCTCCAGTAGAGTCTGCTCATCAGCGACCAATTCTGTGCCTTGTGTCACGTATTGCTATGCGGTTTTCGAAGAGGTTTCTCTACACAAAATGCTCTTTTGCGTTTTTTAGAAAAAATCAAAATAGGATTAGACAACAAAAAATTTGCGGGTGCAATTTTGATGGATCTATCAAAAGCCTTTGATTGTTTGAATCATGAACTGCTGATAGCCAAACTCGATGCATATTGCTTAGGCAGATCTGCACTTGAATTTATCTATAGTTATCTATCAGCGAGGAAACAGCGTGTAAAGGTAAATGGCTCGTTCAGCAATTGGCGTGAAACAAATCTCGGTGTTCCACAAGGTTCCGTTCTGGGACCACTCTTATTCAACATATATATAAATGACATGCTCTATCTGATGGAGGATGCCGAAATTTGCAATTACGCTGACGATACCACTATTTACGTTGTGAGTGATGAAATAGATGATGTTGTGCGAAGATTAGAAGATGGCATTGCAGCCGTCTTAAACTGGTTTCCTAATAACTATATGAAACTTAACGAAGAAAAATGCCATGTAGTGATTTTTGGTGGAATACATGACGATATACGTGTGAAACTTGGTACTTCTGTGATCAAAGAGACCAAGGAGCAAATGCTCTTAGGAATCAACATAGATAATAAACTAACATTTAAGTCCCACGTTGAAACGCTCTGTAAGAAGGCTGCCCAAAAATTACATGCTCTGGCTAGAATTGCGAATTACATGGAAAGTGAACAGCTTGCATCATTGATGAATGCGTTCATCATGTCACATTTTAGTTATTGCCCATTGGTATGGATGTTTCATGATAGAAACATAAATAAAAAAGTCAATAAGATACAAGAGAGGGCCTTACGTATTGTATATAAAGATAATCACTCAGATTTTGAAACCCTTCTCGTGAATCAAAATTCGGCATCTGTCCATCAGAGAAATCTGCGGTTACTTTTAACTGAAATATATAAAACAAAATCAGGAAACGCCACTAGCTTTATGAAGGAGATTTTCATGGAAAAGGTGCCTTCATATGGACTGAGGGATGGCGGAAACATATGTTTACCAAAAGTTAAAACAATGAGGTTTGGAACAGAAACTGTGCGGTTCCTCGGGCAGAAGCTCTGGAGGACACTACCTACCGAAATAAAGGAATCAGAATCTCTTTCAGTGTTTAAAAGAAAAATTAAAACGTACACGGTTAGTTGTGACTGTAGACTATGCAAGCGATATGTGGAAAATTTAGGTTACATTTAATTTAGAAGAAAATTTAGGGTAAATTTAATTTCTTTATTTCTATTATTATTTTTTACATGATTGTAGTTGGCCTAAATTAGCACCATGTGCTATTAATTGTATTGTTTATATAGCCAACGTTAAATAAATTGAATAATAAAAAAAAATGTACCGTCCCCAGGATTTGAGGAACCAAAGCATTCAATTAGATTCAACAGAGCAGCCTACGCAAAGAATATCAGGTGAATCCAACAAAGACACAGAGGATACTCAAACAAATGGCAAGGCTTCAGCTCGGGGGGGGGGTACCTTAGTACTGTTCGTGGTACGGGGACGTGCCATTTTTTAGGGGTACTTTTTTCAAGCCATTACAGAGTTATGGGTTTCATTTTCACAATTATTTGACATTTCACGGAATTATGGGTGTCCTTTTCAGGGAATTTTTCATAATTCACGGAATTATGGCCCGGATCTTTATTCGATTTGTGGAATTATGGCTCCTAAAATCCACCAGAATTTACGGAATTATGGGTACCAATTTTTCGGGCAAAATTGCACGTCCCCATCACATAATAGGTTGAGTTACCCCCCCCCCCCGAGGGTATAATAGGGCTGGAACTAGCGGTAATGTTCCCTGTTATCTTGAGTAGTCATAAATTGAGAGCGAGCAAAAAGACGTGCGACTCGTCTTGAGGTTATTGACTGACTGATTATGACATACACTATGGACAATTAAATACAATCAAAGTAGAATACAAAAGAAACCTATTAACATAAATTATGATAAGACATTAGTAATTAGTACGCAACAAGTCCTGCTACAAGGGCTTCAGCCAATCAGGAAAGGTGTAGCGTTTCCCATAATCCGAGAACAAGGATTTGGTGGCCCGCGTGCAGACTCTACTGATTCCCTGAAGTGAAGTGAGGTTCCTCCTCCAGTAGAGTCTGCGCATCAGCAACACAAAACCTGTCCAAAGTCACGTGTGGTTCCCAGGCTCGAGGAACCAAGCCTCATTGGTGGAAAAATATCTCTTTTGTTCTCTTTTAGTTTAATTGATTGATGAACATCTTTTAGGAATTCTAGTAATTATTCTTATTGAATTAGATTCAGTGGGGCGGTCGAAAGTAGGATTGAAAATAAAGTAATAAAAACACCCCCACGCAACAGGATTTGTGTGGTTAGGTTTGTTTAGGCACACAAAAATATGCCTGTGCTAATATCAGCAGACTCGCTTTGTGTCGCTGATTCGCAGACTCTAGTGGAAGAGGAACCTCACTTCTCTTCAGGGAATCAGTTGAGTCTGCACGCAGGCTAGGATTTGGTCGCTGATGCTCATGCTCTACTGGAGGAGAAACCTTTCTAAAACAGTCAGTAGAGTCTGCTTGCAGACTACGTAAATACTGGATCGACAGAATCTGATGCAAAGTCTGAAAAGCACTCAAGCCCATGAGTATCTGAAATCTTCTACGACTCAAATGGGCCAGAAACTTGTTTATCAACTTGAATAGTCATTGGAGTAAATTGCATGTTTTTAGAGGTAACTTGAATGTCAGCCTTCTTAGCAGTTAGGGCTAACTTAGATCTGAGCAATTTTCTCATGTTGGTAACAGCATGTACTTGTCAGTAATCTCTATATTCTGATAAAAATTTAGTTGTGTGAATTTAACGTACATCTCGCTCTTCAATACGAACTTCTTTAACAAGAATTGAATCCAAAAGGGTAATCATAGGAGACATGAAGTGAAAGCCTAATCTTCGACACATTGGCCGTCAGCGATGTTTCACCAAATCAACGTTGGGCTGACGATATCATGCGCAACTTTGCTATTGTTTCTTCTCTTGTTCTCAGCGATCAAGTTAATTTGCATATTATATCATTTGAAATAAATTGTCACTGTGCATGTGATCTGTGGCCCTTTCGGGGGGATTCCTTGAGGCTCACAACTTAGCTTGTTCATTCCCTAACAAGTAATGTAATTGGGGGTTGTTCTTGCTGTTAGCTGAATAATCTGACAGTGAAAGCTGGGAAATTGGAATCAGTTTAACTGCCGGTCGCACGCTCAACATGTGTGAAAAAGTATCATGCTGCGTTGCAACTAAACTCTTCAAAGAATACTTTCACAGATACACTTCGCTGCCTAATTTGATCGCAGGCAGAGAATATTGTTTTTCTGCCATGGGGGGTAGTTTTCGTTTTTTTGAACAACTGACTTCTACATTGCTTTGTTAGACTGTGTGTTTCTATACTCATCACTCCAGTCGTTTAAAAGATCGAACATATATGTATGTATGTATCATTTTCCACATAAACGATATATACAAGCTATTATAATGAATATAGAAATAGATACAATACAATACTTTAAGGTTAAAAACGTAAAAGAAAAACACCCTTAAATACAGTGGCAGGGATAGCATTTAAGGGTCAAGCTGACCATATTTCCATAGTGGTCCCCTTAGGGGTGCTGGTATAACAGAAAAAAAGGAAAGTACATGTTCTTATGAATAGATTTGCTTTGTAACAGATTTTTATTAATGGGATGGTGTTCATTGCTGTCTAGAAATGAGTGAAAGTTGGTAAGATTTTTAGGACTTTGCACATATACGTCTGCGTAAATGAATCTTCAAAAGTACCGGACATTGTTTAGTCGATGGGATGCAGAAAGTATCTACACAAGGCAGCGATTATTAATTTGCTTTGCATAAACCACTCCAATGTATAGATGAACCGTTGTGTTGCAGGTGCAGTTACTTTGCTAAAGAAGATGTGATTGATGCATGCAAATTAACCTTGAAAAATCTGCAACTTGATTACCTTGATTTATATTTGGTAAGACTTTTTATTATTCATTTCATTTATTTCAAACATCATTACCCAGGGTTACAGTTCAATTCACGTAACTGTTTTACAATGTACCCCGCATCTAAAACTAAGAATGACCTATTGCATATTGCATTACAGTAAAAGCCTGCGTATAAGAACCCAGTGATTAAGAAATTTTAAAATTAGATGCCCAAACTCATTCAGCCTACAATTTGAAATTGGTTCTTTTTGTAGAGATCATCAAAAATCAAAACTCCAGTTGCTTAGTCATCAAACTTATACAAACTGATAATACCATATGTTCACATTGCAAACAATTTTTTAAATGATTTGAAAGCTTTTCGTTAGATTCTATAAAAATGTCTGATTCTTCCGCAAACTTCTATTATGAATAAGACCTCATAAACTTAAGTGTCGTGAAATGACGGTAAGTAATAGGCTCAAAGTTTGAATCTGAACAAATGAAATACCTGAAGTCCTGAATAAAATATGGACAAACTTAAGAACATGAACAGCCTCACTTCCCATTAAATTACCATTACATAAGAATCTACAATCCTGGTCAAAATAAATTGGGACACTGGCAAATTTCTGTGTTTTCGTCATGTTTCCTAAAATATCGAGGTGAAAACATACGTTTAGAACCTTCTCATCCCCCTTCCCCCCTAATTCAATGTTGGGATGGTCGAATGGCGTTTGATTCAACCAACATTGAAACGGGGGGAGCTGGGGGCACCGAATCAAAGACCGAAGTAGTGCAATTTTGTGACTTGTCCCAAGAATTTTGACCAAGATTGTCTGAAAAACTGCCATTACTGCTTATTGTAAATGTTAAAATAAATCCAAATCTACTTGTATCCGACAACCCCTTTTACTACGACCCGATAGCCACTTAGTGTGGGCTAAACTCCAGAATACTTCAGAGTTTAAAGTTTTTATAGTTAATGGTTTATTTATTAGAACTATGACGTCATCGAATTATGAACGATTTTCCCATTGCGTTTTGCAAAACTCCTTTTGTGTATGAAATCTACCAATGGATTTCGTTTGAAAACAGCACAACTGGGAAAGAGGATTCGAAAACAAAGTTTTATTTCGAGAAAGTGCCAATCATGCGCCTCCACAGCGCAATTGTCTTCTTTTCAAATGTGCCCTTTCTCAAATTTCTACTTATTCATTTACTTTCAATGAAATTAACTCCACTCCAGCAAACTTTCATTCACCCTTGGAGGGGATTTAATCTTCCATTGTGCTCGACAAATGGTCATGCAGAACTCTTTGTTGAAGAAGAATGCCGAGGTCGCGTGCCGACAAGGCGGTTTTAGGCAATGACTGGAATTTTGAGAAAGTGATCAAATCTTCAACGCTTCTCCCTTACTTAAACATTAATAACTTTGGCTTCGCTCGAGCTATCTTGACGAATTTTGTCTCATTCTGCTGTGCAGAATAAGCTTTATTAGCTTACTATCAATATTTGCTGTAAGATTTCATGAAGTACGATTTTCCACGGTTCTCCGTCAATTTCATAAAAGACTTATCCGGAATCGTTTATTTTAAGTATTTTATTTTTGGAGAACCGTTGGATTTCGCCCTTCCAGGCGATTTTTACCTGGTTTTTCTGCATGAGTAGGAATACTTTGATGTTCCAATCTGGAATCAAACGAATTTACCGAAAAAGCGTAACTTATCCCAAAATTATGGGGCGTTTTCTGTGGAGCGCCGTTGGGAGAACCGAGGAATTCACAAGAAACCGGCCCTCAGACAATGCCCCAAAAGCTTTTCTTGCAACGATTACTCACATTCAAAAGAGCAGCAGACTATGCAATCCGATGACAGTGGAAGAACGCTCAGAACCCGAATGTTTCTCACATTTCAGAAAGGAATCTGTAAGCTTGTGTAAAGCGCAACAATTTTGCCACGCCCACATTTAAGATAGTGCTCAGCGAATTTAGCGAACAACGCCTACTTCGGCATAAATGGCTGAGAAGTTACTTCTTGTGTCAGGGATGATGGTGGTAAAATTTCACGCAAAAATCTCGATGGATTCTCAAGCTCTGAGTCTTTATTTGTTAACAACCATTTTCAGACAGTCTGAAAAACTGCCATTACTGCTTATTGTAAATGTTAAAATAAATCCAAATCTACTTGTATCCGACAACCCCTTTTACTACGACCCGATAGCCACTTAGTGTGGGCTAAACTCCAGAATACTTCAGAGTTTAAAGTTTTTATAGTTAATGGTTTATTTATTAGAACTATGACGTCATCGAATTATGAACGATTTTCCCATTGCGTTTTGCAAAACTCCTTTTGTGTATGAAATCTACCAATGGATTTCGTTTGAAAACAGCACAACTGGGAAAGAGGATTCGAAAACAAAGTTTTATTTCGAGAAAGTGCCAATCATGCGCCTCCACAGCGCAATTGTCTTCTTTTCAAATGTGCCCTTTCTCAAATTTCTACTTATTCATTTACTTTCAATGAAATTAACTCCACTCCAGCAAACTTTCATTCACCCTTGGAGGGGATTTAATCTTCCATTGTGCTCGACAAATGGTCATGCAGAACTCTTTGTTGAAGAAGAATGCCGAGGTCGCGTGCCGACAAGGCGGTTTTAGGCAATGACTGGAATTTTGAGAAAGTGATCAAATCTTCAACGCTTCTCCCTTACTTAAACATTAATAACTTTGGCTTCGCTCGAGCTATCTTGACGAATTTTGTCTCATTCTGCTGTGCAGAATAAGCTTTATTAGCTTACTATCAATATTTGCTGTAAGATTTCATGAAGTACGATTTTCCACGGTTCTCCGTCAATTTCATAAAAGACTTATCCGGAATCGTTTATTTTAAGTATTTTATTTTTGGAGAACCGTTGGATTTCGCCCTTCCAGGCGATTTTTACCTGGTTTTTCTGCATGAGTAGGAATACTTTGATGTTCCAATCTGGAATCAAACGAATTTACCGAAAAAGCGTAACTTATCCCAAAATTATGGGGCGTTTTCTGTGGAGCGCCGTTGGGAGAACCGAGGAATTCACAAGAAACCGGCCCTCAGACAATGCCCCAAAAGCTTTTCTTGCAACGATTACTCACATTCAAAAGAGCAGCAGACTATGCAATCCGATGACAGTGGAAGAACGCTCAGAACCCGAATGTTTCTCACATTTCAGAAAGGAATCTGTAAGCTTGTGTAAAGCGCAACAATTTTGCCACGCCCACATTTAAGATAGTGCTCAGCGAATTTAGCGAACAACGCCTACTTCGGCATAAATGGCTGAGAAGTTACTTCTTGTGTCAGGGATGATGGTGGTAAAATTTCACGCAAAAATCTCGATGGATTCTCAAGCTCTGAGTCTTTATTTGTTAACAACCATTTTCAGACAATCCTGGTCAAAATAAATTGGGACACTGGCAAATTTCTGTGTTTTCGTCATGTTTCCTAAAATATCGAGGTGAAAACATACGTTTAGAACCTTCTCATCCCCCTTCCCCCCTAATTCAATGTTGGGATGGTCGAATGGCGTTTGATTCAACCAACATTGAAACGGGGGGAGCTGGGGGCACCGAATCAAAGACCGAAGTAGTGCAATTTTGTGACTTGTCCCAAGAATTTTGACCAAGATTGTCTGAAAAACTGCCATTACTGCTTATTGTAAATGTTAAAATAAATCCAAATCTACTTGTATCCGACAACCCCTTTTACTACGACCCGATAGCCACTTAGTGTGGGCTAAACTCCAGAATACTTCAGAGTTTAAAGTTTTTATAGTTAATGGTTTATTTATTAGAACTATGACGTCATCGAATTATGAACGATTTTCCCATTGCGTTTTGCAAAACTCCTTTTGTGTATGAAATCTACCAATGGATTTCGTTTGAAAACAGCACAACTGGGAAAGAGGATTCGAAAACAAAGTTTTATTTCGAGAAAGTGCCAATCATGCGCCTCCACAGCGCAATTGTCTTCTTTTCAAATGTGCCCTTTCTCAAATTTCTACTTATTCATTTACTTTCAATGAAATTAACTCCACTCCAGCAAACTTTCATTCACCCTTGGAGGGGATTTAATCTTCCATTGTGCTCGACAAATGGTCATGCAGAACTCTTTGTTGAAGAAGAATGCCGAGGTCGCGTGCCGACAAGGCGGTTTTAGGCAATGACTGGAATTTTGAGAAAGTGATCAAATCTTCAACGCTTCTCCCTTACTTAAACATTAATAACTTTGGCTTCGCTCGAGCTATCTTGACGAATTTTGTCTCATTCTGCTGTGCAGAATAAGCTTTATTAGCTTACTATCAATATTTGCTGTAAGATTTCATGAAGTACGATTTTCCACGGTTCTCCGTCAATTTCATAAAAGACTTATCCGGAATCGTTTATTTTAAGTATTTTATTTTTGGAGAACCGTTGGATTTCGCCCTTCCAGGCGATTTTTACCTGGTTTTTCTGCATGAGTAGGAATACTTTGATGTTCCAATCTGGAATCAAACGAATTTACCGAAAAAGCGTAACTTATCCCAAAATTATGGGGCGTTTTCTGTGGAGCGCCGTTGGGAGAACCGAGGAATTCACAAGAAACCGGCCCTCAGACAATGCCCCAAAAGCTTTTCTTGCAACGATTACTCACATTCAAAAGAGCAGCAGACTATGCAATCCGATGACAGTGGAAGAACGCTCAGAACCCGAATGTTTCTCACATTTCAGAAAGGAATCTGTAAGCTTGTGTAAAGCGCAACAATTTTGCCACGCCCACATTTAAGATAGTGCTCAGCGAATTTAGCGAACAACGCCTACTTCGGCATAAATGGCTGAGAAGTTACTTCTTGTGTCAGGGATGATGGTGGTAAAATTTCACGCAAAAATCTCGATGGATTCTCAAGCTCTGAGTCTTTATTTGTTAACAACCATTTTCAGACAATCCTGGTCAAAATAAATTGGGACACTGGCAAATTTCTGTGTTTTCGTCATGTTTCCTAAAATATCGAGGTGAAAACATACGTTTAGAACCTTCTCATCCCCCTTCCCCCCTAATTCAATGTTGGGATGGTCGAATGGCGTTTGATTCAACCAACATTGAAACGGGGGGAGCTGGGGGCACCGAATCAAAGACCGAAGTAGTGCAATTTTGTGACTTGTCCCAAGAATTTTGACCAAGATTGTAGTCAGGCTGACTTGCAAAATCATAGGTTCTTATATGTAAGTTTTTACTGTATTTGTCTAAGCCTATGAATGTACCATGTATATATATATATATATATATATATATACTCATAAGCTCAATCTCAATGTGTAATAAAATCTATATACTAAGATGCGTCATAGGAATGACCCGAAACCTTTTGTCTTCCCGTTGTTTCCCCTCCCAGCACTGTAAACAGCATAACTAAGAAACTGCGTCTCTCCCACGGAAACGAACCTTCCCAGCTTTTGCTGCGAGTTCTGAAGTGGATACGAATGGCATTATTTTCTTTTTCTGCAATATGGGGGCTGGGGTACATCCATTTTTATCCAAGGTTCAACTCTCAAGGGAATGATCTTTGCACATATCCTCATTGCCGGACTATCAGTATGTTGGATCTTTATCGTACTTCCGTCCCTTCATTTGAAGGAAAGGCTAAAAAGAGAGGCCAGGCTTACTTAGGTCGCTTTCTTTGTCCGGCTAAGATAGCTCAGGCTCCAGAGGAGGCATAAAGGAAGGTTTTAACTGGCGTCATGAATGAGATGGGAAGCTAATTCTGAGCGAAATGTGACTGAAAAGGACTCAAAATCTAAGGCCTTCTTTCCTCTATCGCTCTGGATTATATACCTGAAACTACAAAGAAGCCTTCATTCCTTTGAAATGATCAGCAGCTTTGTTTCACTTTGCAAGGAGGCTTATAGAAAACTTTTTAGCATTGAAATTTTGAAAGAAGGCATTGAAATGGGGTGAATTCATTCCGTTCGTCTGACACAAGGCCAAGGTAATGAATTCCTGGAAATGAGAAATCTGAGCGGGAACGATATGGACGTCTTCTACCACAGAGAGCTTCAAGGGGGATGCAATGAGAGGGCAAGTTTTTCTGGGGGCATTGGGCTAAGAAGAGACAGTAGCTCATGTCTCCTCTAACTTTTATTGGATTCGTACGGCTACTTTTTCCAACCAACACAGGCGGTTGGAGGTTCAAGAGGATCGCCGATCTCTTCCATACCTAAGTGGAGCCTTCAAGGGGGCTAGAATTAGTTTGTCTGGAGAGCATTGGAGTGAATGGAGACAAAAGCCACCTATCTTCTCAGGAGATCGGTTCCAGCTAAGATATCATATGGACGTGTTCTATCACAGAGAGCTTCGAAGGGGATGCAATGAGAGGGCAAGTTTTTCTGGGAACATTGGGCTAAAAAGAGACAGTAGCTCATGTCTCCTCTAACTTTTACTAGATTCGTACGGCTTCTTTTTCAGCCAAGACAGGCGGTTGGAGGTTTAAGAGGATCACGGATCTCTTCCATACCTAAGTGAGCCTTCAAGGGGGCTACAATTAGAGAGGAAGTTTGTCTGGAGAGCATAGGGGTGCATGGAGAGAAAAGCCACCTATCTTCTCAGGAGATCGGTTCCAGCTAAGATATCATATGGACGTGTTTTATCACAGAGAGCTTCAAAGGGGATGCAATGAGAGGGCAAGTTTTTCTTGGGGCATTGGTCTAAAAAGAGACAGTAGCTCATGTCTCCTCTAACTTTTATTAGGTTGGTACGGCTTCTTTCTTCATCCAAGACAGGCGGTTGGAGGGTTTAAGCGGATCACGGATCTCTTCCATACCTAAGTGAGCCTTCAAGGGGCCTACAATTAGAGAGGAAGTTTCTCTGGAGAGCATAGGGGTGCATGGAGACAAAAGCCACCTATCTTCTCAGGAGATCGGTTCCAGCTAAGATATCATATGGACGTGTTCTATCACAGAGAGCTTCAAAGGGGATGCAATGAGAGGGCAAGTTTTTCTGGGGGCATTGGGATAAAAAGAGACAGTAGCTCATGTCTCCTCTAACTTTTATTGGATTCGTACGGCTACTTTTTCCAACCAAGACAGGCGGTTGGAGGTTCAAGAGGATCGCCGATCTCTTCCATGCCTAAGTGAGCCTTCAAGGGGGCTAGAATTAGTTTGTCTGGAGAGCATTGGGGTGAATGGAGACAAAAGCTACCTATCTTCTCAGGAGATCGGTTCCAGCTAAGATACCATATGGACGTGTTCTATCACAGAGAGCTTCAAAGGGGATGCAATGAGAGGGCAAGTTTTTCTGGGGGCACTGGGATAAAAGAGACAATAGCTCATGTCTCCTCTAACTTTTATTAGATTGGTACGGCTTCTTTTTCCAGCCAAGACAGGCTGTTGGAGGCTTATGAGGATCACGGATCTCTTCCATGCCTAAGTCAATGGCGGCTTTAGGGGGCAGATGAGGGCAACTGTCCCCCCCGTCACGATGAAAATTCAGCTTTGGCCCCCCTTTTTGGCAAGAAAAGCGCCCCTTATCCTGACCCAAATGCACTCTTTTATCAGTGATTCGTTCTGAATGCGGAGAAACATATAAACTAAGGCGTTATTCAGTAGAAAAACCAGAGAATTTTCTCCAAAAACGCCCAAAAATTTTCGCGCGCCCTCAGCGCCCTCACTTTCCATTGTGTTTTGGCGCCCCCTCTCCAAGTTGCCCCCCCCTTCAACTTTGGTCTGGATCCGCCCCTGGCCTAAGTGAGCCCTCAATGGGGGTAGAATTAGAGAGGAAGTTTCTCTGAAGAGCATTGGGGTGAATGGAGACAAAAGCCACCTATCTTCTCAGGAGATCGGTTCCAGCTAAGATATCATATGGACGTGTTCTATCACAGAGAGCTTCAAAGGGGATGCAATGAGAGGGCAAGTTTTTCTCGGGGCATTGGCCTAAAAAGAGACAGTAGCTCATGTCTCCTCTAACTTTTATTAGATTCGTACGGCTTCTTTTCAAGCCAAGACAGACCGTTGGAGGTTTAAGAGGATCAAGGATCTCTTCCATACCTAAGTGAGCCCTCACGGGGGCTAGAATTGGAGAGGAAGTTTTTCTGAAGAGAATTGGGTTGAATGGAGACAAAAGCCACCTATCTTCTCAGGAGATCGGTTCCTGCTAAGATATCATAGGCAGAGAAGTAATACAAAAAAGTGGCAATGATACGAAACACTGGAAGACAACTACAAGTTACGAACCAACGATGGATGCGATCATCCTCCTTCCAAATATCTGCGGAAAACACCATGTGCAAACCTGACGTTGAACAGAAATCCTCCAAGTGGGGGTCACCAAGGGGGGGGGGGGGTAGAATCCCGCCGTTCCGCGTGATTTTCAGTTAAAATTCGCCGTTCGGGTCATTTCCTGCCAAAGTTCCACGTTCCTCCACTTCGTCATCAAAATGATGGCACAAATTTGTATTGTTAAACATCTTCATCCATCCAGGTGGAAAGAGGAGGAGAGTGGCAGTTCAAATTCTTGTGCAAAGCTTTGAAAAATATTCTCATAGTGCTGATCAGAAAAACAAGGATGTGACCACGACCTCTTTTTACAAGACAAAATATGAAGGATCCGCAAATCCATAAAAGTTTATGAATATTCCGCATTCCGCTTATCATTTTCGAGAAAATTCGCGTCCGGTTGGGGTAGAGAATTCCGTCGTTCCGCAGAGAAATTGCCAGAATTCCGTATTCTGCGACAAATTTTCTTCAAATTCCGCTATGTTTTGGAAACTTTTTGAAGTGCCCACAAAAATGGGAATCTTACGACTATGGTACCGTTCCTCGCCAAAGTAAAGAGCGTGCTCTTCAAACATTTCTGAGGGCATCTCTCCAAAACTCAATCTTTGCTGCACCGAAGACACATATCAGTGCCCTCTTTCACTAAAATGCTCTTACGGGTTTTCTTCAACACCGCAAGGATGCACTCCGAGGCTGAAGCAAATGTGTACGAGAAATCACCAAATCTATGTATTACCCAAGGTTTCCAAAGAGCAGTGTCCAGTGAGAGAGAACTTCCAGTCCTGACAGATCATGAAAAATCTGAAGCAAAAATTTGCAACCATATTAGATACCAATCAACCACTTGACTTTGAATATTTGAATCTAAACAAAGAATAGAAGCATCATCCCATCATCACAGGAATTATTGGGAGCACAAGGCTAATTCTGAGGTTAGCAAAGTAGCATCCTGCTTTTTAAGAGGGGAGCAATGGAGCAACGATCTCCGCTATCAGGGCCTCATTATGACATGCTTTCAAGACCAACGATTGGGACAAATCTGCAATTTTAACAATTTCATTGGAAAAAAATAGTTTTGCCAAAGGTATACGAGATCTTTACAGAGTCATAGCCCCTATCGCTTCCCGTAAAGTTACCGTAAGTCCTCGAATAAGCCCCAGACAATTTTTTCCCAACAACATATTTTCCCAAAATATATTTTTTGATTGGGCGTGTTCGGGGGGCTTATTTGAGGGAGGGAGTATCTTTTTAACAGGAACCAAAAATGTTACCAAGACTACTCTTTTCTTTTACTCGATGCTTCTCGATATGCTAATTGCTTTTGATGCAATATCGATGGAACTCTACCCTGAGTATGACATGAAGTCAGTCAAATACCCAGGGGGCGCTCAATACACATGCATACGGGGGCGGTCAGTCTAAGAAATTTTAAAGCAACCCTACAATATTAGTTCAGCTTAATAGAAACCCATAATATCTCCTCATTTTATGGCATTTTATACTTAGAAACCTGTGCATGAACATGATAGATCATGAAACAATGCATATTATGGTCAGAATTACCTTCTTAAGAAGCCCAGAAATATCTGTTGAATAATATTTGATGCCAAACAATATTATGGACATAAGCATGTATCTAATGATATCCATTTCGATTTTAAACAAAAAATTAAAGGAAGTGCCTCCTTTTATTGTTTTAATCATTATACTGGTAATCATGATAATCATAACTTATTTCTTCCTATTGCCATAGCAACAGAAACAATAGAATTATTTTGATTAAGTTTAATAATCATAGCTACTTTTACAGCAAAGAAATAGAGGAGAGTGGAATCCATCCCCCACTGGTATTGATCAAAACTCCTACGCAAGATAAGGTTAAAGAGAGGGTGTACATGAGAAAGACTTAGGATACAACTAAAGAGTAGGGCCTGGTGAAAAGAACAGTGAAGAACCTCTCAAGAGTGGAAATTGCAAGATTGTAGAGCGTATATTTGAACGGCCACTTTGTAGAGCGAACCTTGACTATACCATTATGACAATAGTTTGTCCACATAGTGTGATGTCACCAGGCGCAGCAAATTCCACCCGAAGCAATTACTCGGTACGACGGCGGGCCAGCGCGGCGCCGCAGGCGCCGCGCGGCAAGCCTAGTAGATATATAAACTCAGAAAAAACACATTCTTGTAAACGTTTTATATATATATATATTCTCATAAGCTGATGCGCAATATGTAATAAAGTAAATATAGATTCTCAAGAAAAACACATTCATTGAACGTTTCGGCCGAAGCCTTCATCAGTATGACTTTTCAAAATTAGACGGAGCGTACATATAGATTCAGAAATCAAAAAACAATACAAGACAGGCCTAAGCGGGATCCTATTAATTACAATGCGTATTTAAAATGTGTTAAGTAGCGGGTAATGACAAAAGCGGCAGGAGAACACCTTAAGAAAGATCAGAGAAAGCGCAGAGTTAAGAACCGCTAGAGTCGGTGGCTGTGCATGTCTCGCAGGAGCCAGAAGAAATATCTGTTAGAACAAAACCAACAAAATAAAGATCCAAGAGCGGATGGGCAGAAAGAGATCCCTAAAAAACAGCGTGTGTCCCTAACAAAGAGCTGAGCGCAAAATTCAAAACAACACAACAACCAAAATGTAAATAAAAATGAAATCTATGTATCAACCTGCCTAGTGTTCAAACCCTTAGGGGCAAAGCAATCCAGCCGATATTGCCAGATTCTTTCCCGCATCCTATTTCCCCCCGTTAGCCTATCGATAATCTTAACACTGATATCCTTCAGAAACCCATGGTGGCCTTCTTCAGTAAAATGCCTGAAGAATTCCACCTGGGGAACTGAGGCCCCCAAATTAAACTTACGACTGCACGCCTTATGATTATTAAACCTAAGCCTAAAAGGCGTGCAGGTGCTACCAACATATTGTACAACACAAACAGTACATTCCAACAAATACACAACATTTGACGAGTCACAATTAAACGAATAATTTATCCTATATTCCCGGCTATCTATGTTCGAATGAAAATGCTCACTATTGCTCATGGCATTACAGACTTGACAACGAGATTTACCACAACGAGAACATCCCTTCTTATCAGTCCCCCCATTTCCCTCATTACTCAGCCTAGCCCTAACAAGTATATCGTTAAGGTTCTTACATCTCCTAAATGCTATCAAAGGTGGCTCAGGAAACACCTTCCTCAGAATTCGTGAGCATAGGATGGAGTCTCCTGGCCACCTTCCCCAAACTATTGAACGCTGGATGATATGTCGCAACAAGTGGAACCCTTTCCCCCCTCCCTTGGTCATTGGTCCTATTTCCCGAATTCGCTAGAAGAGTTTCCCTATCCAACCTACGTACTCTATCTATTTGCTCATTAACTAAAGGCTCTTCGTAGCCCCTGTCCTTAAGCCATCCAGCTAACTCGCCTACCCTCTCCTGAAACTGGCGATCCTCTGAACATATCCTACGAAACCTAAGAGCCTGGCCATAGGGGATCGCCTTCTTCGTATGCCAGGGGTGACAAGACTTCTTATGCAAGTACTGATGTGTATCAGTTGGCTTGCAGAACAAGTCTGTCGAAAGGACTCCCCCCTCCCCCACGCTAACCTGAACATCTAAGAAACTAATACTATCCCGTGATTGCTCGCTAGTAAACTTAATGGTTTCGTGACTACTGTTGAGATGATCGATGAAAGACTTCAACCTTTCTTCCCCGTGAATCCAGATAAAAAACACATCATCGATGAATCTCATCCAGATGAGGGGCTTGTCGGGTGAAGCTTCCAACAACCTCTCCTCCAACCGAGTCATGAAGAGATTGGCATAGGCCGGAGCGAACTTCGTGCCTATAGCCGTGCCCAATTTCTGCCTATAAAACCTATCGTTAAATTCAAAATAATCATTCTCCAAGACCAAGGACGCCAACCCCACTAGGGTATCAGTAGCCACGCCCGGGGTTTCCCTTCTATCCAGCGCCTCCCTGATGGCCTCTAAACCCTCCCCATGTGGAATGCTGGGATAGAGCCCCACAACATCAACAGTACATAACAGTGTTAACAGTGTTAAGATTATCGATAGGCTAACGGGGGGAAATAGGATGCGGGAAAGCTTCTTGCAATATCGGCTGGATTGCTTTGCCCCTAAGGGTTTGAACACTAGGCAGGTTGATACATAGATTTCATTTTTATTTACATTTTGGTTGTTGTGTTGTTTTGAATTTTGCGCTCAGCTCTTCGTTAGGGACACACGCTGTTTTTTAGGGATCTCTTTCTGCCCATCCGCTCTTGGATCTTTATTTTGTTGGTTTTGTTCTTACAGATATTTCTTCTGGGTCCTGCGAGACATGCACAGCCACCGACTCTAGCGGTTCTTAACTCTGCGCTTTTCTCTGATCTTTCTTAAGGTGTTCTCCTGCCGCTTTTGTCATTACCCGCTACTTAACACATTTTAAATACGCATTGTAATTAATAGGATCCCGCTTAGGCCTGTCTTGTATTGTTTTTTGATTTCTGAATCTATATGTACCCTCCGTCTAATTTTGAAAAGTCATACTGATGAAGGCTTCGGCCGAAACGTTTAATGAATGTGTTTTTCTTGAGAATCTATATATATATATATATATATATATATATATATATTCATCAAAAATTTGAATATAAGGTAAAAATGAAATATAAAACCAGCTTGCTTTGAATCAAATCAATAGTGAGGTTTTGAGCTTAGCTTTAAATGACTGAATGGAAGGGGCTAATTTATTATCAGAATGGAGCTTGTGGTGGTGGTGGTGGTGGTGGTGGGGGTGGTGGTCGTGGTCGTGGTCGTGGTCGTGGTCGTGGTGGTCGTGGTGGTTGTGGTGGTTGTGGTGGTGGTGGTCGTGGTGGTCATGGTCGTGGTGGTGGTGGTGGTCATGGTTGTCGTGGTCGTGGTGGTCGTGGTGGTGGTCGTCGTGGTCGTGGTGGTCGTGGTGGTCGTGGTGGTGATAATGATGATGATGATGATGATGATGATGATGATGATGACGATCATGATGATCATGATGATGATGATCATGATGATGATGATCATGATGATGATAGTAATTTCATACCGGATAAGTCAATAAAGGCCGGTGTTTGAAAGGCTATTGCTCCCTGAGTATATGAGCAATGATATTTTGCAGTATCTGATTGAGTAGATAACATGTTCAATTATTTTTAAGAATTTGTTCCATCTGAAAATTGGTCACTCCGGTCAGATTTTACAAGGGGTTTTCTAAAAAACGTCTCTTCGAGAAACCTTTAAAAATGTGGTATCCTCTTAGGAGATTGAAGGAGTCTTCTCCCTAGTATGAACAACTTTTTCCAGGCAAGTCCATTCTTCCAAAAAGACGAAATACAAGGACACATCCAAGTGACATTATTGCTAGGAAGGAGAACAAAAGGAAATCTTGCTTGTTGTTTTCACTTGAATTTGCTGGTTTTCGAAAGGGGCTTTCGGCAGAAAATCTCCTATTTCGACGGGAAGGAATGGCCGATTAAAGCCGATTAATTTATTGAACCTAATTGGACATATTTGGAATAAAACAAGATCGCTCTCAATGTCATTGCTTTGATATTCAGGGAACAGCGTTTTTCAAACGCCGGACCTTTTTTATTCACTCACCTGGTATGGAAAAATGCCTTAAAGCCAATAAAAACTGAAGTATGTTGATTAGTGTACTTGAGACATGTTTTTACCTTCGTAAGACATCAGATAATATCTTGCTCTAGGGAATGTGCCTTCTGGATTGTCGTTGGCTTTGAGGATTTTTGCATCAATAGATTTACAACTTTTCCTCTCGATTTCGTATTAAGTGCAGTCAAAGCTTTTGAGACAAGAGATTTCTGACTGAATGTGTCCAGCTGTTGATTATTGTGGGCATACATCGTGTTTGGTGTACAGTATGCAAAATGGGAGATATGAGAAATTTGAATTACGTTTGGATTTTTTCACTTGTCGTTTTTGCAGACACGCTTGCAGGAACTTGATTTAAATGTAGCATGCTGCACTTCACATAAAAATGAACTTGATTTGAACGAACGAATGGGAATTTCTTACGTAGTCACATAGTTCAACGCCAGCAGTGCTTTTTGCAGCTTTAAAAATATTTCTTTGAGCTGCGTCATCTGTTTCTCGCCTCCCAAACCTCTCGGCTGCCCTGAGCAGAGACTGACATTGATTACACAATAGCAAACAGAGACTGCCATTAAATTAAGTATCAAATTAATTTGAATCGTAATACGGGAGTATTTTCACTGCTTTGAAATATCTTTCAGATTCACTTACCTCCGAGATTGGATCGCAGCATCGGTGACGGTGTACCTAATGCTGAAAAGGTTGGCTTAATTGGCTATACTCCTGATCTGATGAAGGAAACTTGGCAGGTATGAAATATGAAGGAAACATAACTTAACATATTATCCTTTCAAATTTGTTTGATTCTGTGGCTTTGGAACAAAGTTGTCTACCACGCTGCTCAAGCATTTTCCTGCATTGTGAAGATTCAGTGCAGTGGAAGAAGATTTTGTTCTACTGACCACCTTTTCAGAACATGAAAAACTTCAGGATTCTACAAGACATCGGCTACGTTTTATTGAAGAAGAACTACAGATGCATCGTTCAAACTTTACAAACATTCTTTCCTTTCGCGCGGCAGCAAATTGCCATCTCGTGATAGTTGGAACATGCAAAGTTGAGCCCAGGGAGCTAAACAGGTTGAGCCCTGCATTCTTGAACACCAGCGGACATCATCGAACAAATCGTCAGTTCCCCGTGGTTTTCTATGTGGATCTCAGAATAGTCGGAGGGAGCTCGTGGAAACCGTTACCTCTAGCTTTAAGCTCTTAGCTTTTTCTGATCATAAATGAGTTCCCTCGGTTTTGTAAGAATCCCTATGATCTCGACTTAAAAAGAGTAAACTGAAGCAATGCAAAAATTTCATGATGCGAAAATCATGAGAGAGATTCCTTTCTGTGCCACTGCGTGAAGGAAAAGATTCCAAAACCTATGAAATCGCTGCATATTCCTCAGAAAAAGAGTGTTAATGATAAGCCATCTTCCTTTTTAACCCTATTTTGGTTGGGGGGGGCAAATTTGCCCCCCCCCCCCTAGTAAATTTCTTTGAATAACTCTGCGAGGAAGAATTTTATAGCCATGAAACTTCTTGACTTTTTGCAACTACTTATTGTGCAACTTTTCAAAAAGTTTCATTGAAATATTTTGAAAATGAGGGGGCGGGAGACAATTTTCTGGGACTGACCCAGGAAAAATCGCAAATTCTCAAATCTCAATTATCGCGAAAAAAGGAGCAGAAGTGGAATGTTTTGCAAATTTCTTTTATAATGTTGTGTTATTTGGTGCATTCTATCATAAATATCATATTTGGATGGAAAATATGCTCCAAATTTGATTTTATCTCAATTTTCCTGATTTTGGCCAATTTTGCCGCTTTTCTTGACCACACAAAGGAAAATGCTGACGTAAGCGAAAATGGTGGCTATTTTTAGGTTAATTTTTATATTTACAGAAAGTAAATGCATGAGGCTTTTAGCACACCAAGTTTGGTCGCTCTACCTATTACCAGTCAAGAGTTAGGTAGGGCCCCCCAACCAAAATAGTACTATCAAATAGCCCAACCACTATAGGGTTAAAACCATGGCTCAGAGTCAAATTTTCGCGTTTACCGCACTAAAACGATGCCATTACTACACAGGTTAATTGACGCAGCTGCACTTGATAATGAATGAATAAGGTCGTTCATAAAATATTGTTTGTAATTTCTATGCGTGTACTAATCATAGGCGCTTAACCATTTGAAAGAAACTATAGCCTTTTGCAAGATCTTTGTTAGAGAACTTTCAGACCATTCGAAGACTGGATGAAAAATATTTTGCCTAACAAACTGCATGAACATCAGCACTAACACGGTTACACATTTCTTGAGTTCTCTCGCCAGACAGTCAAACTCCGTAAGATTTCTTTGAAGTTACTTCACATATTTAAGCCCGCACGTTGTTAGAAATGGGAACCCTCTCTGTAAGGAATCGAAGAGGTCTAAAATGAATAAAATGTCAATTCAAGATTTCGATTCAGCAATACACTACAAAGTATACCATATATGCTTACCGTTTGTGCGGCCATTGTGGTGGAGCCACAGTCATGTATTTTTATCGACCCAGTTTAATGGATAGGCTTTAACCTATATTATCAGACCTTGTTTGAGTCAGTCAGACTAATGGTTGCTGATTACGGGCTCAAGAAATAAAACCTAAGTGGTTGCTTCGAAAACAGAGCTCCTTTGTTTTCAAAGAACGTCAGAACCAATCAAATATCGAAATAAAAGGCCCTCTTGTTGAACCTGAATTGTTTCTATACTTGAAACAGCTTTATTGTTGTTTATTTACGGCGCAACTCTATTAGCCCTTGTTCAAGCGTTAAAAAAATCATTGTTATTTAGTGTTGTTTATTTTTGATGCAAGTCTATTAGCCCATTTTCAAGTGTTGAAAAATCAACTGTTCAAACTATTTATGACGCAAGTCTTTCTAAATCTCAATAGAAATTCGAATATTCAGACCTGAGAATATATATAACTATTGAAAATTAAGCTCGAATGGCCTTGTTTTCCGTTTCAGGAAATGGAAAAGCTGGTTGAGATGGGCCTTGTCAAATCAATCGGCATAAGTAATTTCACCTGCAAGAAGGTAAAGGAATTGATGGAATTCGCTAAAGTCAAACCAGTATGCAACCAAGGTATGTCCGCTTCATTCATGATTTCCACTGACTGAACTCAGGGGAAAATTTTTCCTACATAGACAAAAGTTTATGTGCACCGGGTGAGTCAAAAAGTTAATACCTTTAGTAGGCTTTTGAATGAAGATGCTGCTGATATTGAAAGCCAAGTGTTGATCTATCAGTCATAGGCTGATTTAAGCAGCGTCTCCATGGGACCGGTGCCATTTGGAACCGATGGGTGCGCTTAGGCCTTGCGTTTACACGGGACTTGCTGGAACCGTTCCTGATGTAACTGCTCGCCGTACCCAAATGGGTCCACTTACAAACTCAATCCCATTTGGAGCCGTTCCCAGCCAGGTCTCACGTCAACGAGTGGCACGGTTTCAAAACTGGAATGGCTAGGAAATGGCGCAGGTATTTATGGTTTAAGCACTTAAAAAAAAGACGTCTAAACGATTGAATTCAAAGAATTCCATCCTTGCCTTGAAAAACAAAGGGTTGCCGACTTCCTTGTTAGAACTTTTAGGAACCGATCCCGTGTAAACGCGATACAGTGGGGACAGTGTCAAGCAGTTCCAATCAGTTCCATACGGAAAGGTTCCAACAGGGCCCGTGTACACGTTGCCTTGGATATGATTACTTTGTTTGGTAAACGCATCATCTTTCACACCATGAATGAGAAGAGTTCTGGTGAAGGACAGAGTTTTCACGTTCGATTGTAGTCCATAATTTACTTCTCATTGAGATTCACATTCTATTTCTACAATTTCCAGTTCTATTAAATCAAAATTTCGATAGCAAGTAAATCATGGGCCAGAATCGAACGTAGAATTTTCGTTACCATACAGACCCCTTATCAGCATCTTTCTCTTTTCTGGAGTTAAAAGATGGGTGATTTCACAGTTTCTTCAGAAACTCTGTAGCATAGATGAACTATTCTAATCTTAGCATTTCTTCGATTGACTTTTGAATGGATGTTGAATTGGCCCAGGCCGTGCAGATTGAAAGCTCTTTAAAGGTCAGATAAAGGCAAATGCAATTTTTTTATATTTGTAACTTTAAACTATGGGGAATCCGATGGTAATAATATTTTTTATCTTTGGGATGCAAAAGGATGGGTTTGGGGGTTTTGAAAAAGGGCACTTCATCAAAAAACCGCGTGGTGGTAGAGGCCTGGAACTAGCTAAGTCGTGACGTGGAATGAGTAATGAGAAATTCATCACTTGAGAGGCCCAAGGCGCTGAGAGAAAGCAGTAACGACGAAGATCGCACGCGGCATGTCAACTTGATCCCACTCTGCAATGGAAGCACACAAAAACATCATTTGGAGGATTATTTGATCTGTGACTAGCAAGAACATTAGTTATTGAGTGCAGCGTTTTGGGATCAAACTACAAAAACATCATTTGGAGGATGATCTGTGAATAGCCGAATGAAACCATAGTAATGATCAAACAGTTGACTATTGTGTTAACTGCAAAGGCTACCAGAAGAACACACCTTGATCCCCTCAGGGTTTGATTGTTTTTATCAGGATTCATTTTCCTCGTTGGGCTTACAAGCGCCTGTTGAAGGTACATTTGCATGGCTTCACGAATGATCTTTAAATACAAATTATATTGTACGAGGTAGGAAATACACAGGCCATCTCAGAAGTTCGCAAATAGAGTCATCGAAGAAAAGGAAAACTATATTTGCAGAAAGCACGCTCTCATATCGGTCTATGATAAGAGACTATCACTTGGCCTAGTCATGACATGGCAATTTTCCCGCTGTCTGTATCTGCGATTCGGTGAGTATATCTTTCAATTTTAACTACAATTTGATTTTCCTCACGCCGAAGAAGGTGCTCTGGAAACTAGCTAAGTCACTTGTAGCAGCCAATGTATGTTCAAAGTCGTTAGGATTGAAATATTTAGTGCAGACCCCCGATGTTTTCATTGTTGCAATTCTTGTACGTGTTCTGTCTCCAAGCCAGTCTACAGCTCACTGCTGCAACACGTCTGTCCGTCCATAAGTACGGAATAATGTGCATATACATTCTTCTCTGCACAAGCTGACTAGCCACAACCATAAACTACCCACTTTCTCGGCGTTTTGATTTGAGATATTTAAAATAAGTAGTCGTTTCGAACTTTCCTGACTTGACTGTCAGTGAGTGCAAACAGACTCGTACATTCTCTCGCAGCTTTGCATTGACTCAATCGACTCATTCCACGTCACGCCTCTGCTAGTCCCAGGCTCTTTTGCTTGCGCGGTTTTTTTGAAAAATTTGACTGAAAAAAGGAATTCGAGCGGCAATTTCGATAATTTCCGGAACTCATATCGAAATTTCGTTTGAAATTTTGAAATCTCCAGGCTGTAAATGGTAGAAATCAGTAAAAAAGTATTTTGCCTTTATCTGACCTTTAAGCAAAACGACCAGCCGGCGTCACAAAATGCTCTCAAATCGCGAATGGGCGAAGGATTAGTGGAACCACGACGCCTTCCTAAGATGCTATTTGTTATTGTTATTTGGTTGGCCTTGCACTTGCCGATGACAAGGGTTTAGTGAAATTAAGCATAACTGAAACTTTTCGGAAATTGTCTAAGGCAGAGGCCAGGGACCAGGTGACAGCCAAAAAAATCATCCTTTTTATATTGTTTCATTTTGCTTATAAATGTCCTTGTTTTAGTCAGGCTTTCGGCGATAGAAGAACTAGACAACTTTGAAACTGAGTGAAGTGGACTGCCTTGCCTGCGGTATCAAATATCCCAAAAACAATCCGGGCACATGGGCAGTCATGTATTTTAAAGCAAATGCCATCAATTGCCCCCTTTAAATTTGCAATGATTATTTTGCAGTTGAACTTCATCCTTTTCTACCTCAAAACAAGCTGATAGAATTTTGCAAAGAGCATGGTAAGTTGACAGAAAGCGTTTTATGATGAATTCAAGATCATAAAGCTTAAATTTAGAGTTTTGTCTTTGATCACCACCCTCTATGAGAGAGGGCTGGCTGCTTTCAGGGTGGAAAATATGCTGATAAAAACTGAGATGGCCAATTGATCCAAGAGACTGATTCTCTGGTCTGTTGCCGTCGCTTGTAAATTTCAGCATTGACTGATTTGATTGCCTTTTGAAGTGGCTTTTATGAATTTGTTGACATTTAGAAGGCTTTTTAACAAAGTAGGTTAGTTGAACACTCCATTCAGAGTTCATGAAGTTGATATGGAAATAATTCAGAATAGCAATGACAGATTTTGTAACACAATAGCATCATTTTCTTTTCATTGACAGCGGCATTCAAAGCGATTTGCAATTGCAGATGAGAAGAGAATTCTCTTAAACAGTAATTCAAAGCAAACAGAGCCGCAGAAATCGCCCTGAATATCACTAGGAAAAACTGTCGCCTCGTGCATGCAAAAAATGATTTTTAAGAGAAGCCATTAGTTCATATTGAAAAAAGATGGATAAATCTAAAGATCTTTCCGGTGGATTTCGTTTATTTCATTCAGACGAGGAGCAGAAAGCATTGCAATTCTCGCGTTTTAGGGCTTAAAAGAAACGATTACTGCTCAGCTTCTGCATCGAATAAACAAATCTGGCTAGCAAATAATTCAGTGTATTTTTCTTCGTTTGATATAAACTCGTAGCTACCGCTTCTCGCTAGCAGAAGGCGACAGTTAGCGGCTTTTTCCTATTATTGATTGAGAGAAATTCCTTTGTCTGCAGTCACTAATCGCTTTGAATTACGGCGTCAATGAAAAGCAGATGATGCTTTTGTGCTACTCAACCGCCCTCGTTCTTCGTAATTGATTAAATGGTTTTCTCCTACTTTTGCTGAAGGAATTGTTTGCTCTGCATTTTCACCAATTGGTGCACCCAACAGACCTGCTGGATTTAAAGACCCATCACATCCAATCCTACTCGAGAATGATGTCATAAAATCCATTGCACACAAACATGAATGCAGTCCTGCACAGGTTTGGCTTTTTATTTTAGAGTTTATATAATGCCTTTCTATCATGCGAATTCTCCCCAGTATTTATATCAAGCGAATTATTCCTATTATGACCTCATCATTTACTAACCCTGAAAACGCATCGTCCATTCTCGTCCAGACTTTGAATGGAAACCAATATACCTTCATGCAAAACTCCCGGTACTCCTAGAATAATTCCCGGAAGGGGAACACAATTTGCAGTGGGAATAGATATTGTTGCTCAGTTTTTCAGAAGAGCACGCATTGCTAAAGTGTGCGAACACAGCTCGCAGGCATATTTTGAAATCCAGCAAATATCTGCAGGTACATTTTTGAAAATGATCTTTGCTAACACGTTTAACAATGCGTTGTTAGGAATTGTGTTACAACTATCGTGATCTTAGTTATATCAAATTTGGTTTGTTTATTGGTTATTGGTTGTTTATTGGTTATTTGTTTATTGTTTATTTTGTTTGTTTTTGGTTTGTTTTGGTTTGTTTGGTTTGAGGCGATTTGAAATTTAAAGCTAGTAACGTGAATCAATACACCAAAACCTTAGTAACGCTATGCTAGTAACGCATATCGTAAGAAAAGAGCAGATAGGGGGGGGGGGAGGGAGGGGCAAAATCATCCCATGGTCAAGTGAGATTTATCTGTCAAGGCATCAAACCAGAGAAATGACACAAAATATTGCCTAATGTTAGACAAAAACCAAACGGGAGAACTAGTACTTCACATTGAGTCCTTCCTCACAGCCATCGAGTCTAAGGAGCTCCTGAGCAAATCAACAAGAGAGTACCTGAGGCCAGAGCCACCCGGTCGTACCCCAGTATGTTACGTTCTCCAAAAAATATATCCAGTTGTTTCAGGTTGTGATTCTCCAAATGGAAAATTCACTCGATTCTTAGACCATTGCCTATTACCAATCTTTCAAACAGTAGTCAAAGACACAAATGATTATCTCACCAAACTTCTCTATAATGATGTAAAACTACCAAAAAACACAACCCCATAACAACTAATCATTTGTTAAAAGAACTATAGCCAGCCATGCTAATCCTGTCTCTAACAGGCATGCAAGCTTGGGAGATACCTTGGTTCGTGCGTCTCAGACTCGGCAATAGAAGAGACTTGGAATTTGATTTTGGTACTTAGTATGAGTAAATCTGACGAGTGGTTGCTCTTTTATGGAGCATGTCAAAGTCGCTGGTTGTTATAAGTCACCTTATAACTTAAATGTTAACATTACACCAACTGGACTTCAACTTAAATTTTTACCAAGAACGCGTTTTGACTTCTTGATGACCACGTAACTCAATAATTTTTTACCAGGAGGCCAAAAAGCAATACAGTTTGCTAGGCTTTATTTATGAGTGTGAATGTGTGAGATTTTGAACAGTTTTCTAAGTTGAAACCTTTTCTAGCAATTCTAAAAACTGAAAAATTTGGATTGTGGCTGCTCCGCAGCAACCATTCAAGCCACGCACGTTTTCTTGAGATACTCTGTAGCATAGATAATCTACTCCAATCTTAAGTTGGCTGGATATCGAATCGGCCCGACTTAAAAATTTGTGTGAGTTGTTTTTTGGCACTGCATGGCTTTTTTAGCATCAATTAGATTTTATTAGCGTGATTGGGCTGGAATTGGCTTGGCTTGGCTTGGGTTGAATTAGTTTGGCTTGGCTTGGTTTCGCCTGACTTGGCTTGGCTTGGCTTGGCTTGGCTTGGCTTGGCTTGGCTTGGCTTGGCTTGGCTTGGCTTGGCTTGGCTTGGTTTGCTTTGCTTTGCCTTGGCTTGGCTTGGCTTGAATTGGATTTCAGATTTTGAATTGGCTTGGACTGCATTGGATTGGATTGGCTTGCCTTGCGTTGCCGTGAACTGAATTGTCCTCTAATATGGCGTTAACATAGCTAAGCTTGGGTCATGTGCAATGGTTTGGTTCTGTTTAACTTAGCTTCGCCATTCTTGAGTTGGATGGATTAAAGACCCATTGTCAACCAACAAAACTAGTATTGTCATTAGTGTTTACTAACAGTAGCCTCTTGTGTCTGAGAAGCATTCAGTCACCACTTTGTTTTGAAACGAGCAGTGACAGAAGAATAAGCCTTGCGATCGTTCAATAGCCTTGCGAAAACTCGATGCTTACATTTCATGCACCATCATCATTTGGTGTTCTGCTTTGTTACAGGATATACATCAGCTCTAGGTAGCCTACCTTAGCGTTCCTAGCGAGTTAGCGAAAACTCGATGCTTACATTTCATGCACCATCATCATTTGGTGTTCTGTTTTGTTACAGGATATACATCAGCTCTAGGTAGCCTACCTTAGCGTTCCTAGCGAGTAAGCAAAACTAGGCCAGACATACGACTTTTCTTTATCAAAGTTTGTGATCCCCTTTAGATAGGACAGTTGGGAGGTATGTTCTACCTGGTGAACTAAGATAAAGCAATCATCAAACCTGATTGTTCCACAGGCTTGGTGAACCATGAAACTGGTCGCGTTATCTCGGAGTTGATGTGCCGAGCTCTTGTTGTTCTGTTGCAAAAATCTATGTAGCTGCGCAATTTATATTTTCTGACACAGAAAAACATGTAACTACGCAGGAGCAATGTTGACAAACAAGGGAGAAGATTGTTGGTTGACGATGGGTCTTTAAGTTAGTTTAAGTCGGAATGCATTGGTTGACTTGGGTTAGCTTGACTTGACCTTATTTTTCTTGGCTTAGTTACCTGCAGTCTTATCAGACAAAGCTAGATCATCTTTTCTAATTAACTGGCTGTGGTTTCACTGATAGATAAGTTTGTTATTTTACAGGTCCTTCTTGCTTGGGGAATCCAACGAGGCATTCCTGTGCTCCCCAAATCAGTCACCCTGTCAAGGATAGAAGAAAATCTCAAAGCCGGTGATGTGAAGTTGAATGATGATGACGTAAAGAAGATAAATGATCTAAAACCACGTGCACGATATGTTGATCAACGATGGGGATTACCACTCAATACTACTATGGAAGAATACTGGGATGGGGAATACCTCAATTAGGGATTTTTTATATTCTAAATAGCATTTAAATAGAATATTTACTCATTCATATGGCATAATACCTAAAATGGCAGATATTTTGTATGTTGCTTCACATCAATAGAATCTACTTTTATTCGACAACATATGGCAATGGTTTACCAACATGACCTACTAAAAGTAGTAAATGCCCGTCTTATTCGCAATGTAGCTGCAGTGCAGTACAGTTTCAACCAATGTTTTATAGCTACACGAGACACTCAAAAACCACAGATGCAAAAGCATTTATGAAATGCTACGAAAGAAACTTTTCACCCACCTATGAATAAAGTTTGCAAGTCTCAAGCTGCAATGAAGCTGACCTTCTGTACCGTTGTTTTGCTTACAGGGAGTAGAAAGACCAGCAGCCTTTGCAATCGTTTGTTTTCGTTTTGTGAATTTCGTACAGTCAGTTATTCTGGAAGCTGTGGAAAGCAAGTCGTTTGCTTCACGCAAAGCATGCTGGTCTTTGTACTCCCTTTAAGAGTTGACCTGTTGCCAAATCAATCCTCTGTTGTGATGATTATATCGCACGTTCGTGGTTTCGATTTTGTAAACATCCTTTGATCTCTCGTGTTTCGGCCTTTAAGAAAATTTCGACCGTGTACAAACGTGCCTTGTGCAAATAAGATAAGACTAGTAGCTAGACTGGGAACGTAAATAAAAGGAACAAAGCTTGTAACGTTTTTACACCGAAGTGAGAATTAAGCAGGACTCCTTCCTCTTAACACGTGAGTTGTTAACAAAGATGCCTTGTCATACACGCAGTAGACTGTGCAAAAAGATAAATTTTGCGGAATAGTAAACGAGTACTAACAAGAAACGAAGTTCGTTGTATGTCTGGAACCGTAGTTTCGTTCCAAGAACCATTAGCAAGTCATCCCTTAACGCGTGTAAAACGCGTGTTTCTTAGAGAGTGGCTTGGCTAACTTAATTACTCTCATGAATAATTTATTAGCAGTTTACGTTTCACCATGATGTGGCACTGAATTGAAATAGACGATTGCGCTAAAGATGGCAGCGAGGAATTTTTTACCAAGATGCATTTCGTTCCTTAATCGAATTCCAATAGAATCGTTAAAGATTCGTAATTCGAGTGCAGTGCATTTTGGTAAAAAATTGCTCGCCTCCATATTTAGCGCAATCATCGATTATTATCTTTGTGTTATAATCCTTCATCTGAGATCCTGAGCTGCTCCCTCAGATACAAACTTCTATTAAAATACGTAACTGATGCCTGGTGCATATGTTATGCATAGATACAGCTAACAGCATCAAATTATATGTAAAAGAACGTTTGCTAAGACCACACAGCTCGCTCTGCTCTCTGCTCTGCTATTGCACCCTTGTTTATGGCCACCTTCTGCCCTGCGTATTCCACGATTTCTTTGCACATTACCTTCAAATAGAGGAATTGCCCAATGAACGGCTCGGATTTGATATCTGATGTGACCAGAAGGTGAACCATGCATTGTGCGAAATGCACAAATAAGAATCTGTGTCTTGATTTTATCTTATGTTCGGTATGGGGGTGCTGCGGGGTGACCAAGCTGCAAACCTTACAAAAGTTGCAAAATAGAGCTGCCAGAATCGTTACGAAAAGCAATTTTGATACCCCTTCTATAGATTTGATACAAAGTTTAAATTGGCCTACTGTAAGCGACATCATTAGAGGCGAAACCGCAACTATAGTGTACAAATCGCTAAACGGTCTCGTCCCGGAGTACCTTTCCAGCTTGTTTGAAAAAAGGTCGACTCGAAATGTCAGGGAACTCAGAAACACCGAAACTGATCTTTCGATACCTTTACGAAAATCTAACAATGGGCAAAGGGCTATATCTTTTCGTGGACCTAAGCTTTGGAATACTCTTGAACTTGATGTTAAACAGGCACCATCTCTTGCCACCTTTAAGAGAAGAATCAAATTGTAAACTGGTAACGTTTGTGCCACGGCCCCCTGAAAAGCAGTTCTCATGGACTGACGGGGCTACCGTGCCTAAATAAATAAAAATGAATGAAAAATGAATGAATGAATTTTTCGCTCGCTTAGATCAAATCTTTGCGGCCTTGCCTATTCTAAGCGCGCGTCCCTCAAATCCTGTTCTCCAACTCTCTCCCTAATCCAAAAGTCAAGTAAACAACTAAGACTACTCTGATTAACTGTCTCTGACGCAAAATCAGCCGAAAGCAAAATCCATTATCAGCTTAATTACCAAATGCCAGTGCCAAGAAAGACTAACGATTTCCCAATTTGGCACATGCATCATTTGCCGAATCGTGCAGACTTTCCCATGTCCTGCTGAACCATGCAGAGATTTTTACTGGTATTGATGTACAAGGAGGCTGTTCATTTTCACTGAAAATCGTTTGGGGGCATGCATAGACTTTTCACCTGATTCAATGCTCCGCTTTATTCAACTTTATTGCATTGCCAGGTTTTGAATATTCTTTTCCAACATTGACAGCAAATGATCGGTCCTCTGGAGGAAAGATTTATACCATAAAATGATAGAATCACTAAAGCCGAAGCAGACCATTGTGTCTAACAGAAAGATTTCATGGTCAATTGTGTCGAAGCTTTTGTTGGTCAATCCGGATCAAGCAAAATCATGCCTGTGAGAACAGGGAAGACCGGGGCTAGTTCCCAGGGGGGCACTCAGCACATACACATACGGGGAGGTAAGTCCGATATTTTTGGGTCAGAATATTGTGAAAAGTGATATTTTTGGTTGTAGTTTGGTAATCTTGTTTTGGTGACCATTCTCTTTAAGACACATGCAATAACTTAACAATAATGTTAAAACTAAACATCATTACCAAACTAAACACGTGTCTTAAAGAGAATGGTCACCAAAACAAGATTACCAAACTACAACTGGTCATACAAGACACGGGATTTACTGAAAGACTCTGGAAACAAAATCTCACAACGTGATATTTTTGGGTCCAAAGAAAACTAAAACTATGTTCATGATATTTTTTGATACCAAACATCGTTGAACTGATATTTCTGGGTTCATTAGAGGTGATGCTCTTTTCTATTTGCACTGTTTCGGGACATTTTATGTTCATTTACTGGTTTCTAAGTATAAAATGAGGTGATATTTTTGGGTCGCAGTGAAGCTGAAATGATATTTTTGGGTTGCCTGAAAATTTCTTGGACTGACCCCCCCCGTATGCGTATCTGCTGAGTGCCCCCCCTAGGGGCTAGTTATAACACTTTTCAGAAAATGAAATTTCTCCTTATCAGCAAAACTCAGACATGTCTGCATACCATCATGTGTTGTCTTTGACCATTCGCTATTGAACATACGTTGTTTCACAAATATGCTGCATTTAGATTTTCTGTAAAAACAGTGAATGAAGCCTTTCTGCTAATCCTACTTTTTATTTTTCATTTTCATTTTATCATATTTAAACACAAAACCCTATCAGCTAAAAAAGAAAAGAGAAACTATACAAATGTCTATTTACATATATATAAAATCTTACAACTTTGCTGGTCTTCCTATGGATCGTGCTTCGGGAAGGATGCTAATTTTGTAGGAATTCCTTCAGTTTCCTTTTGAATAGGGTGATAGTGGAACTTCTTCTGATTTCTAATGGGATTTCATTCCACGTCTTTGCACCAGAATAGAAAAAACTGTTTTTGGAGAATTCTAGGTTCTGCCTTGGAGTGTCAATATCTAACTGATTTCTTGTTTGATAACTAGATATTTGAGATCTGGGAACAAGTCTCCCTCTTAAGTTGTCCGGGCAGAGGCCATTCATTATTTTATAGATCATCACGGCCCTGTCAAATTTTATCAAGTTTTGGACTAAAAGCCAATTGCATCTCCATCCATCCTTTAATCTAGAGCCTTCTATTAGCGTTCGTGCTCTAGTTTGCAGACGCTGAAGATGATCAAGCTTTGTGTTTGACAAACTGCCCCATAGTTCATCACTGTATCTCAGATGACTCTCAAGCAGTGCCTTGTACACCTGATCCAATTTTGATTGCGGTAGTATGTTCTTTAATTTCCGCAGGGACGAGAGAGCATTTTTAATTTTACCTTTGAGGTTTTTATATTGCTCGTTCCATGTAAGGTTTTCGTCCACTGTAATTCCAAGGTATTTGACTTTTTTGACCCGTTTGATTGGTCCTCCATTTATGTTTACCTCTAATGGACCTTGGATACGGTTAGTTTGTCTTTTGTGACCAACAACCATGTATTCTGTTTTATCAGTGTTCAGACTGAGCTTATTCTGCCGTAACCATTCTGCAATATTGTCAACCTCAGTTCTTATATCATTGCAGAGTTCGTCAATATCTTCAGCAGAGCAAGTTACGCTGGTGTCGTCCGCATACATGTTTGTGGTGCATTTATTGAGACTGTAAGTCATTGACATACAGAATGAAGAGGAGAGGCCCCAAGCACGAACCCTGAGGAATACCGCAGTGAACAGTTTTAGGCTAGATTTGTGGCCATTCACTTGACAGTATTGTTTTCTATTAAAATGATAATAATGATAATAATAATAATAATAATAATAATAATAATAATAATAATAATAATAATAATAATAATCAATTTATTTAAAGTTGGGGCTAACATAACTATGTACAGTAAATATTAAAAACAATACTATACAAGCTAATCCAAGCCAACTGCTAAAGCTAATACATCTAATGAATATATATACATGATTAAATAAAGAAGATATAAAACACAAGGTATAAAATTTCAAAGCAGAATTAAAAACGTAATATCATAAAAATCCGAGCAGTTTAAAATTTGAAATTCTGGCTCTGGTGTGTCATGGTATCACAAAAATCCAAGTTGTGGTATGAAAGTCCTACATAATCTGCATGTACAGTCAGTGCCACTCCAGCTTTTATTTTCTTTCTTAAACTCATTGATAGATTGAGCATTCCTTATGTGCTGAGGTAGAGATAGCCACAGGCGCTGCCCTCAATATTTGATGGTTTCAGATCCGTAACTTGTTCTTACCATTGGTAGCAAAAATTCATTATTTTTTCTCAGATTATAAGTAACAGTACGCTCACAGAAGATCTCCCTCATGAAAGAGGGGTTTATGTTTTCCTTAGTTTTGAACATTTCAATCAAAAGAGTTTGCAGGTTCTTAGCATGAATACTAACCGAGTCATCCTTTCCTAACAGGGTGTTAAAGCTAGATTCATAATCCTTGTATGCGATTCTCAGGGCCCTTTCATGTATTCTATTAATCTTATTATTCAGGTGCCTACTGTGAAACATCCAGACTAATGGACAATACTGAAATTGGCTAATTACAAAGGCTCTCATTAATATTCTTAGTTTATTAGAGTCCATGTATCCAGATATGCGAGCGAGGGCGAAAAGTTTGTTACCAGCCTTCTTACACAACTTACTGATATGTGTCTCAAAAGTTAGTCTTTTGTCAATCACAACGCCAAGTAACTTTTCCTCTTCCGTATTTCCTATAACAGAGTCTCCTACATTAACTGTGATATGCTGATTAGAATTTCTGCCAAGTATGAGTAAATGACATTTATCTGTGTTCAGTTTCATAAAGTTGTTAGCGAACCATTGGATAATAATGCTTGAATCATTCTCCAACCTTGCAATTACATTATCAAGATTATCATCACATGCATATATGGTAGTATCATCCGCGTAATTGCATATATCTGTATCCTGTATGGAGAGCAACAAGTCATTTATGTAGATGCTAAAGAACAGGGGACCAAGAACCGAGCCTTGTGGAACACCAAGAGAAAGTTGTTTGTAGGTACTAAATGACCCATTGATCTTAACTCTCTGGCGCCTATTTTCTGAGAAGCTGTTAACGAGACGCAGTGCTTCACGGCTGACTCCATAATCATCTAATTTTGCTAAAAGGAGGTCGTGTTTAATACAATCGAATGCTTTGGATAAGTCCATCAGGATTGCGCCAACATTCTCTCTATTGTCTAAGCTTGTTTTCCACTTTTCAAGCATTCGAACCAATGCGTGCTGCGCATTATACCCTTTACGAAAACCGCAAAGAAGTGACGATAAATAAGGTCCCATATAACTAATAATCTGTTTATCCAAAAGTCTCTCAAAAACCTTAGAAACAGTTGGCAAAACGCTCACGGGTCTGTAATTTTTCTTCCTGGTTTTCTCCTCCGTTTTATGAAGGGAAGTGACATCCGCTAGTTTCAATAAGTCTGGAAACAAACCATTTTGTACACAATCGTTGAAAATAAGCTGCAACGATTCGGAGCAAATCTCAGAGCTGCTTTTCAGAACTTTTGCAGGTATATTTTTAAAGGTTGTTGCCTTTTTAGGATCAAGTCTCCCAATTTCAGTATGCATCTGTTCCAACGAAACCTTTTGGAATTTGAAGAAATTATCGTTTTGAGCAAAACTACGGATCTTCCTTATGCTTGGGTGGTTGGAATACTTGATTATAGCCCTATCTATAGGATCTGAGACACCTTCTGTACTTGAAATAACCTCACTGTTCTCCGTAAGACCTAATGAGTCAGTAATAGATACAAAATAATCATTCAGGGTTTCAGCAACTTCCTTATCATTGGAGATTATCGTGTCATTCTCAATAAGGGTAATTTTTGAATTAGATCGACCTTTATCGGAAAGGATAGGTTTCACAGTTTTCCAAAACCTTTTATTGTCAGTAACATCAGAAATATTCAAATTTTTGTAAAAATTCCTTTTCTCCTTTTTGAATAATTTAACACACAAGTTACGCTGCCGGCGAAACGCTTCCCAGTGTTCAGCAGTGCGGCTTTTATCATATCTATTTTTCAATCGAGAACGCAACATAGTAGCTTTACGGAGAACTCGATTCATGAAGGGTCCATCATTGGCCCTTGCGTATTTCTTCTTCATCGGTGCATGCTTATCAAGCACTTTTTCAAAGCAATTTTGAAAAGAGCTGTAGTCTAAATCAGTTTGCTCGATACTGTCCAACTCTTCTTTAAGTTCTCGTTTGAAAGTCTGTTCCGAAAAGTTCTTATAATCTCTATAGTTAATAACAGTCGTATTAACATTAATAATGTTACTGTTAATACTGTTAATAACAGTCGTATTAACGTCGTGTTATTAACTATAGTTAATAACAGTCGTATTAGAGTCGTACTATAATCTCTATAGTTAATAATATTCGTCAAGTACGATGTGAACCACCGAAGAGGTGTCCCTACAACGCCGTACTTAGTAAGCTTTGAGAGGAGAATACCGTGGTCCACCGTATCGAAAGCCTTTTTGAGGTCTAGAAATACGCTTATGTTAATTTTGCGTTTGTCAATGTTAGAAAACCACGCATCTGTTACGTTAAGTAGTGACGTTAAAGTGCTATGCATCTTTAAGAATGCGTGTTGACATTTTGAAAATTTCTTATGCACCTTCAAGTAATTTGAAACTTGATCATGCCCTAGTTTTTCTAGCAACCTCGAGAAAACAGATAACACGGATATAGGCCTGTAATTGCCCATGTCGTTCTTCGAACCAGACTTGAAAATAGAGGTCACTCTTGCTATTTTCCACATGTCAGGAAAAATACCCATTTCAAATGAAGAGTTGAATATGGCAGCTAGCGGCTTACATAAAATTCCTGCTGCATCTCTTACTAGCTTTACAGAAACTTTATCATATCCTGCAGATTTGGAGCACTTCAACTCTTTGATTTCTTTTTCGATAGTGCTTGGATCAACCGGATGAAATTCGAAACGAGGGGCTGTAGAAGGCCCTTCATGTCATCGGATTCTTTAGTTTCGATTTTTTCCGCAAGTTTTGGGCCTATGGTGGTAAAGTGGTTATTGAATGCTTCCGCAATTTCCTTTTGCTTTTCAACCAGTTGACCCTCGTACATAACGGATCTGGGAGTCGTGGAACACTGATTTTTGTTTAAGACTTTGTTAATCGTTTTCCACATCTCCTTGGGGTTATTGGAATTCTCATCTATCAAGCTGCGGTAGTGGCCTTCGACAGCTCTTCGGAGTTCACTGGTCACCCTGTTTCTTAGGCATTTGTAATCAGGCCATATATACACTAGATAAAATGAAAATCAGGTAAAATGTAATCAGATAAACTCAAATTTTAGATAAAATAAATTTCATTCAGGATATACTTTTCATTATTTGCACACCAGAGATGTATGCCTTAGCTGCTTTTGCTGATCTGAGAATCAAGAAAATCACCTGTTGAATGTACCAGTTTCAATCAATTTCACTCTCAGTGAACTGTAATTCTTTATTTTTTTTTTTTTACATTTCAACTAAAAACTTACAATACATATTACTTAATAACACTACTTACAAACTACTATATCCTACTACTACAACAATACCATTTGGAGCGAAAACTACGTCTACCTCATGGCTACAAATAACAGCAAACACGAACATAGCACTACACGTTACGACTAGAAAGACAAAGATAGCACAGGAATTACACGTTACTAACTGCACGGGGAAAAAAAGAGAAACGTTTACTTAGAGAGAACTTGGTGGCTTTATGGCTTATAGCTGAGATCTAAATATTTCTAATCAAAACGACCAGTTTCATGAATAAATCGGAGCGTTAAAAGAAGTATATCTTTATTGAGACTAGCGGGAAAATCTTTATCACCGTACAATAAAATCCGCATTAGGAACTCGTTTGAAGGATTGGTATGTCCAAGTGGTCGTAATAAAACGGAAACACCAGCGAGAAGATCTCTACGTGGTACGTCAAAAGAAGGGCAGAGCAGCAAAAAGTGCTCCGTATCCTCAATGCCATCGTTGGTAGGACACATTGGGTTTATAGTATCTCTGAAGTTGTGTTTGAATTTGTGAAAATTCAGTTTACTGAGACCCACCCTAAGTTGGGTAAGATACCATAGTCCTGTTGGATCATGTATACGAAAGACAGAGTTTGGCAGGGGGCGAATTTTGGACAACAGCTTAGTCTTAAATGCAGCAATAGAAGGAGCAAGTATAATTTCTTGATCAAGCTTATTCCATTCAGATAAGCAGTGAGGATAAAAGGTGGATTGAAATCTTTCTGTCCTTGTTCTTATTCGCCCGATGGCGTCCTGCTTGCGAAGAGAGTATCGCGACTGCCGCTGTGGTGGTATTGGATCCGTAGTATATTTAGGGGCCAGATTATTTATGAACTTATAAAATAGAATAAGACGTCTGCTCCACCTACGGGAGCTTAGCGATTCCCAACCAAGCTCTGCATACAGCTTCTCTCTTGACGTACCCTTCCATGTTCCTGTTACAGCTCGAGCAGCAGAATACTGAACGGACTCTAATTTCTCCATAAGATTTGGCAAGGTTATGTTTCCACTAAATCCACACACTTTAGCAGGGATATGGTAAATAACGTCCCCATAGTCCAGGTGGGGCCGAACATAAAGCTTATATAGTTCATTCAGCGTATGTCTGGGGAGATATTTAGAGAGATATTTCAGCAGACCAATACTTTTGCGTGATTTACTGATAGCTGCTTTAATATGCGCAGAAAAGGATAATTTTGAATCAAGAAAAAGCCCCAAGTGTTTATGCTCATCTACTTTCTTCACAGGTGTATCGTTAAAAAGTATCACTGGGTGGTCAATTTTATTTCTTTTCCTCGAAAAAATTATTTCAACAGCTTGCTTCTGTGGATCAGGATTAAACGACATTCGCCATTGATGAGCCCATTGCTTTATCAACTCCAAGTCATGGTTCATATCATTGGCAGCTGTATTGGGGTTTTGGACGACCGTAAATAACGAGGTATCATCGGCGAAGAGTTTAACATTACACTTCAAGTTTTCAGTTAGATCATTTATGTACACAAGAAAAAACAACGGACCTAAAATAGAACCTTGTGGTACTCCAGCTGCGATATCTCCCCAAATAGAAGATTTCCCGTTCAGAACAGTTCGTTGTTTACGATCCTTTAGAAAACTTCGAATAAGATGAAGGAGTTGACCTGAAACACCACATCGTTCAAGTTTATATAGAAGACCATCATGCCATACTCTGTCAAAGGCTTTGGAAATGTCAAGATAAACAGAACGAACATCAAGCGGAGGATTACAGTCGAATGCCTCAAAGATAGTGTGCGTTATCGAGACTAGTTGATTAATTGTCGAGTCGCCTGGACGAAAACCTGATTGATTTGGATTAAGTAGCTCACACGAAACAAGGTGTGAATACAGAGAATCATATATCAACTTGTCAAGAATTTTTCCAAAAATAGGAAGAAGAGAAATTGGACGGTAGTTTTCTTTTAAATTTTTCTCATTCTTTTTATGCACTGGTACAACATTAGCACATTTCCAAATTTGGGGAAAAAGACCACACCTCAGACAGTTTGTAAATATTATCTTTAGCGGAACAACTAGTGCAGCATCACTCAATTTTATCATTCTCACAGATATTTCATCGCAGCCATGGGCTTTGTTAGAATTAAGTGATCTGATAATTTTAAGTATCTTTTCATCAGAAATAACAAAATCGTTTAACAAAGGAGCAGCAACTGGACCATTTTGCTGGATTTCACTACCGGTGTCAATCGTCGTACACTGGAGTATGAAATAATCATTGAATAATTGTGCCTTTTCTGTGAAATCAGTTACAAAGAGCCCGTTCTCCAACAGTGGTGGTATTATAGGTATCTTAGCCTTGTTTAGAACGGTGTTGATTAGAGACCAATAGGTTCTGTTGGAAGTCCCAGGATTTGCTAAGGTGTTCCCTGCCTTCAGAAAATAATTTCTCTTAGCATCCTCCATCAGCCTCGAACCTTCAGTTATCATTTTTTGTATACCTTCAAGCTTGTCGTCTGGCTGACCGCTCCTCACGAAACTTCTGTAAGCATGATTCTTTTTCCTTAAAAAATTCTTAACAGTTTGAGTTACCCAAGGAGCTTGGCGTGGCCTAATCGTTTTAACCTTGTTCGGTAGAAAATTTGAATAAATATTAAGTAGAACTTCATTGAGAAACTTGACTTGGTCATTAGGGCGTGTAATTTTTTCGAGATGCTGTTGCCAATGAAACATTTCAATGCTTTTCATTATTGCCATAATGTCTGCCTTGTCATAATACCAAACCCTACGGGTGTGGGAAGGAAGTGCTATATTTGACACAGACAATTTTCCATAAACAATTTGGTGATGACATTGCTCATGTAGCGATGGATAAACACCAGAATCAACAATGAGGTTGGCCTGATCCGTAAAAATTAAATCAATGCAAGATTTAGAATCACCCATGAAATGAGTCGGTTCAGAAATTAATTGATGAAGGCCAAGTTCTGAAACAAATGGCTCGAATAACCTTCCCTCATTATTTTCAGTATCGTGTTCCCACCACTGTGTTGATCTGCAGTTAAAGTCACCAGTTATAACAACGCAAAACGGATTTTCAGCCTGCAACTTTGAAAGCAGCAGCTCAAAGTTGATGGTGAAATCATCAAACACACTCTGGTCCTGACTTGGACTTCTGTAAATTACGACAAAAAAGTACTTTTTCCTATCTAGTTGGATCTCACACACAACACATTCAGGGAGAGTCACGAGATCAGAACGATTTTTTGTGAAGGAAGGGATTCTTTGACATAAAGCCCAACACCACCCCTTTTCACATTTTGTGGATGGTTACTTTTGAAAAAATTATAGCCGTCTAATGTCAGTCTACCATCATCAAACGTGCTATCAAGGTGGGTCTCAACTATACCGATTAGGTCATGTTTATAAACCGAATTGAACGCCTCGATCAAGGATCGAGGCAGAAATCGTAAGAAATCATGCGCAGTAATACTATTTAGATTCCAAGTGCAAAAATCAAGTGTTTCAGGGCCAGGATTCATTTCTATGTCACCACTGAGCAGAATTGTCCTAAAAACCAACCATTGTGAATGAAGTGTATTGCACAGAAGGCATCCCATGTAAAAATATGCGTAAGCAAAAAGAAATTGTTTTACAGCGAAATGCTTATACCTAACAAGGCCAATGACACCGATAAATAATTCTTTATCAAGCATATCGAAAAATTTTTTATGAAAAGAGAAAGTTTGACTGAATAGGTTTCAGAAAGAACTTTCTTGCTTTTTGGTGGAACTTTCTTTTGTTACAACTTGCCCCAGACCGACTAGGTATGAAAATGCACTGTTCTTGAAAAATGCAATTGAATATAGGATTCAAGGTTGATTTTACGAAAACAATACATACTTTAAATATGCACACATATGCGTTTTTGCAGTTTCCATGCCTAGTCAATTTTTGAGTGGAAACTCGTGGAAGATTTTACTTCGCTTTTTCTCAACTTAGACCGCATTATAGATCAAGATTATCATTTGCAGTTGATTTGTCCTGCCATCGAAGCAGGAAAATTAACGATGTATCCCTCCAAAGTGGCTTAACCCATCTGACCTGGGTGATTTGAAACACTCAATGCATGGGGCCCCCTGTTTATCTTTGCTGTTGCTTGAGATATGGCAACCAAATTTGGCACAAAGGTTGTTCATTATATAAAGAATGAATTTTTGAAACAATAGTTTAATTAGCATTGTTGTTGTTGTTGCTAGAGCACAATCAACATTATGATGTCATATGACGTCATAAAAATGAAAGTGTGTTAAAAGGTCGTAAAACTTTACTTTTCGCAAAGAAATGAAATATATAGATCAAAATAGATGTAAATTCATAGTTTGGACTCAATTGGACCAATTAAAAAGGATTGAGAGAGATACAATTTATATTTTGCACAGAGTGTGGCATGAAAACTTGGTTACCATAGAGACAAGGCTAAAAATAGAACACCAGAATTGTTACAGTTTGATTGCTATATGATAGAAAGTTAAACTTGCTAAATCTCAGAGGCATTCAGCAAACACGGAAAAACGTATAAATGAAAATGTACGAGGGGGGGGCGGAATCCGCCCCCCCAGGTCAGATAGGGTTAATCCAAAATTTTTTGTTACATTGTCAAGATTTTGACGATCATCTCCATAAAATTAGATTCTTTGATCCGCAAATGAATTTTTCCTTCGATGATATGCTGCATTTACAATGCTTTTCACTAAACGGACTGTGTTGCAGAGTGTTGTGTTGCAGTTGAAAATTTCGAGAAATTTAAAATCTTTGAAAGTGTCAATTAGTCAATTCATCTTTGATTGAGCAGTCGTCAAAAACTTCAACCTGCCATAGAAAATTGCCGTTCAAGTTATGAAGCCGAGAGTTGAAATTTAATCTTTCCTGTGGAAACTCGTGGAAGATTTTACCGTTAGAGGATTACCGTTACCGTTAGTGGAAACTCGTGGAAGATTTTACCGTTAACCGTTATATTAAACTCGTTAGAGGTAACAATTACATGAAAAAAGTACCAGGACGTTTCTCGGACATCACTTGACGTACATTAGTTCAAATTATTGGGAATGACAAATTTCTACAGAAGCGACAAACGACTTACGATTGTCGATGTTTGTAGGAGCTGTTTACATACATTGACATGAAGGGAAATTTATTGCAGTTCTCTTGGATTTAATTCTCCTGTTTCAAAAATCAATGCAGGGTAATGGTAACACGTGCGATTTCTTGCAAGTATCGTACTGAACCCAATAAACTTGCCGTGAAGTTTACCCCAAACCCAACGTGGCATGCCTTGCTTTCATTGATTTGATGTTATGCGCCAAAATGAATTTGTACTCGAATTACTTACCCTGCCTGCAATGGCACTGTTTCTTCTAATTTGTAACTATTTGGTCCTGGAGCAGTGTAGCTCTCGTCAACCGTTAATAACAGATGGAAACTTTGTTTGTCGTTTTTGAATGATTTTACAATTAGTTCGATACAAGTGTGTAGCATAAGAAGTAAAACAAGGGTTAATTTAAGGTGCAGTGATGACCAATTTGTGCAGTGATAAATCGAAAATGTGCAGTGAATGATTTTTTCACAATTTAGTTCGAAATATTTGAAAACTTCTGTTCTTGATATTTTCAGAATAAAGACAAATGAATACTACTTTTAATGAACGCCTGCTGGGCAGCCCCTTTATTTTAATAGGGATGTTGCTTCTTTTATTGAAACTACTTCACATCTTCAATAGTTTCTTCAAACAGAATGTTGGGAAAGATATACAATTCAGGCATTATTCAGTAAAAGGCTAAGAATATTGTCCAAACCACTGGTAGAGAGAGTCTTGAAAAAGTAACGTGAAAAAGTAGTCAGAGATTGGATCAAAAGGCACGACCAAATTTTGGCAAATCAGCTTTGTGCCGAACAGTGCATTTTAGCCATCTTAGAGGTCCCATAGACCGAATCGGCTAAGGTTTGTTTTATCCATTTCAAGTCATGTGACCATACTCGTTCGAAGTTTTAGTATTGTGCTACTTTTTGGACTCATGGCATGACTTTGCATGGCACAAACTATATGTCAGAGAAATCAGAAGATGTTTTGTCAAGGGATTGATCACATGACTTGAAATTAGTGTAAACAAACCTTGGCCGATGTTGTCTATTTACATAAATTTGCCAGGGGAGCATGCCCTTGGACCCCCTAGGTTTATACATCTCTGACCTCTGGCATTTTGCTGCACAACTTCTATACTGCCAGATACTGGTGCTCAGCAATCAAAGGGACTTGATCAAACCAACTGCTACACCCTTTTGTCACATCTTGTTGACACACCCTTTTAACACAAAATCTGCAGTTAGCGCTGTTTTGTGCAGTGATGAAAATTCCTTAAATTAATGCTTGAAGTAAAACACAAATCAAAAACAACAACGCTACATGTTTTGACATTACACAAAATAGATAAATATCAAAGATATTAGGAATCACGAGCGGATGGTACTTTTATATTCTCAAAAAAATATAATAAGATGTTGATGCAGGATTCATGGACATTAATTTTTCACGTGGACGCTGATGAGAATTATGAAGGCGATGCCTGATTATGAGTTCAGAAATCTGATGACGTCACAGCCTTAAAATTAATGAATGCTACCATTTTTAAACTAATCAAGATATCAAAGAATTACCACGGCAGATTTGCAGCAAATCACCCTAAACTTCCTTTCAAACACTTAAATGGAAAGAAAAATTTAAGGGAATGTTACACCCACCCTTTCAAAGATTTTGAGCCTTCGCTTCTGCTCGCCTGGGAGCAGGTACCCCACTATCCTCTGCGAGGGAATATCGTTAGGTCAAAGATCAATATGACCAGTGATGGTGACCCTGACGCACACACGTGATGTGATACATTTTTTCCCTCTCTGGATCTGGTGCTGGCAAACAAGAAAGCTCACCTCACTTGCAGCCCATTGTCAAGGTTTAAATGGTAAGAATTCATTTTGATTTGGTTTCAAAATACCTTGTGCTGTGGTGGTTATCACGGCAATTCGAACAATGGTGTTTAAGGTTCCAAAGATATGGATTGTTGTGTTAGGCCTTAGGCCCAGAGGAACAAAAAAGTGGGAGTGTCCCTTCTAACCCATGGAACAATAAATGCTCTAAACATGTGCACTCTGCGGGAGGGGGGGGGGGGTTCGGTGGGAAACCAAGCGCGTATAAGATAACTCGTCCACCTAAGCTTCAGGAAGACAATGACAAAATCCGTTAAAAAAGGAGAACAGCAAAAAAAAACTAACATTTCATTTGGGACTCATTTGGGGCTAGGGAGTACTCGGATCTGGTGTGTTAGGTAATGGTAGGGGGCAAGATTGGGCGGTGTCTACTATACCTTTACCTAGCTTTACCTAGTATACCTTTCATTTTGCTATTATAACTGCTATTTTGTGTTTACAGTAATTGGCGTATTTTATGGAGTTGCTTCTTGAAATTTGATAAAGCATGGCAATAAGCAGTGCTGCTAAGCTCTCCAAAATATTGCAACACAGTAGAAAAAAGGCTACAGTTTGTAAGTTTGTAAGATGCTATATAGCAGTGAATGCATGGGGTCTGTTAAGATCTTATTTTAGCCAATTTGGTGTTTTCAAAGATATGCTACATCTGCTGGCCATGTCTATGAGAGGGGGTCTTTGGGGTTTCACGGGTTGCGGGTTTGGCCAATTTTAGCCCTTGGCCAGATTGGAAAGTTTGCAGAATGCGCGGGGGATCTCTCCTTTGTGCAAATTGCTTGCGCGGCTATATTTGTGTCACTAAACAATAGTTCTATTGTTTCCTTTTCTTGTTTTACAAAAATTTCGTGGCTGGAACCGCGGCTGTAATTTAAAGTGCGCGGCAGAGAAATCGGCCGCGCAAGGCAAACTTTCCAATCTGGGCCCTTGGGTTTCGGATTTATGTTTCAATCAAACGGGTTTTTGGGTTTTGAGATGTGTCATGGGTTGTGGGTTTGGCCATTTTTTGTGCTCGGGTTTCAGGTATTTCACCCAAATTCCTATTTTGTCAGGTTTTCAAAGTCATGCAGTCCATGTAGTTAACTGAGATTGAAAAACCAGCTTTCAAATGCTTCAAACGAGGTGCAGGGAGTCAGTGAAAACAAAAATGCTGGGGACAAATGCACTTTGGCAGACACAGCTTTCAAGGAAAACAGAGATTGAATTTCATTTCATTGTTGCAACTGATTTCTGATTGGTTTTCTAAACAATAGTGATAGAAATCCTATCGTTGGATTGGATAATGCAGAATTCGAACGTCATTGGACTAATTCGCCCTTTCTTGAGAGCGTCAAAATGACCTAAATATGGTCTAAATATGGCATGGATTCGCAGCAGAAACTCGCAATCAGAGTAGTCTTTTGGTTACCAATATTTGGGGGCTGCCGCCCCCAAGCCCCGGCTAATTCAGTAGATATACTTTGATCTTAGTACTGACACATTTTTCCATCAAAAGCTGGTACAAAACTCCAACACGGAGAAATGCTGAAAGTGTGTCTGCAAAAGTGCAAACTAGCCAAATACTGGAAATGATTGAAGATTACTGATGAAAATTGAAGATTTTTGCTCAGAAGCGCAATTTTGAGTTTTGGCTTTTTTTCTTGCGGGATTTTGGGTTTTGCTAATTTTGGTCTGGGTTTGCGGGTTCTAGTACCCCCCACCCCAAAGGCCCCCTCCTATAGGGCTGACCTGAGGGAAGGAGGGCCTCAAACCCATGGATTTTTCTGTAGTATGTCATGTCCATAGGCCAGTCCATGACTACCTGTGGCTTTTGAGGAATTATTTTGTGTCACAGACTTTACCAAGGTTTGCCGTGGCTTTTCATGGTTCGCCGTGGTTGTTTTCTTATTTGTGGCTATTTTCATGCTGGTATCAAATCACAGTTGAGGATCATACAATGAAAATCAGCTGGCTGAATCAATGAAAAACAGTGAAAAGATTGTGTTTACATCCACTCCACTTTCACATCTGTGTCCTGAAAATGCTTTTAATTTAGTTAGCATTGTATAGGAAGTTGATTCCCATTGGACATTTCCCATGGTTTTTGGCAATTTTTGTCATTCATGGACTCAGTCATGGACCCTCCATGGAAATATCTGTCGGTTTGGGACCCGCCTCTCATTGACCAACGTCAGGCAGGGAGAAAGGTCCGCCAAACATGGTCCTGTCTTTCAGGGCCGTCGCGACGTGGGGGTGTGGGGGGTGTGACACCCCCCCTGAAAAAAGCATCAGTCGGCAAATGAACCCTCAAACCTGCATTTTTCGGCAAATTGGTAACATTTGGGCAATCTCTCTTCGGCAATAATTAGTCGGCGTTCTCTACAAATTGTTCACAAAACAGTGAGTTATTGTACAAAGTTAGAACGGAATTAAATCACGAAAGCAGTGTAAACTATTGTTTGCAATCTTTGGTAAAATAAATAGTTGATCTTATTCCCAAAACAAAATTATTTTTAAGACAGAAAGGAAATGAGTAAAGAGGGAACTAGAGTGTTTGCGCCTCATAAGCATGTGTCATAATTCGACAATGATGTTGAAGTACAGGATACAGTAAATCCCCGCAAACAAGAACATAGCAAAATAAGAACCTGCGGACTGATTTTGTGAAAAAAGACACCCAAAGATAAGAACCAAAAACAGACTGATTTACTCCAATGTTCTTATGAGATGGTACACTTAATTAAGAAATTTCATCATATCAGTGTAAAGAAACTCCCAACTATTCATAATTGAACACATCTAACAGTTTTCAGGGATATACAAATTATTTCATAAAGCTGTATGATATAAATATAAATGCAGTCATTCTATCCTCAAGTATAGTAACACATACTGTCTGTATTTATCGTAGTAACAAGTGTCCTCACTATAAGAACCAAACCTTGAAAATGTCATAAATACCTCATTTATAAGAACCTACTCAGTCTGTTTTTTATAAAAGTATGTTCTTTTTTGCGGGGTTTTACTGTATGCCTTTTTTGTTGTTCTTTGTCTTGAAATTCTTACTTGCCAACTTGATGATATTTAATTTCTGGTCGATCTTCGGGCTGATTTTGTTGGGCAAAAGTCAGAAGGAGCAAAATCAGTGGCAGTACTACTACCGATGTCACCAGAAAACGAAAACATGTGAAACTGAAATGTCTTGTGTGTAGTAGAGCTTTCGACGACGACCATAGAAAAGATCACAACGAGAGATTCCACCCAGAATATAAAAGGGAAAACAGGTTGGTGCCGTTCGAAAGATTGGGAGCAGCAATTGGAAATCAGCAGACTACTTGCAATTTGCTTTAATTCTGAAAGCTAGTATCTAAGCAAAAGATCTCGTTCATGTATACCAAGTAGAGCACGGTGTAAAAATCGAGTTAAGAGAACCCAAGGGTTAATTTATGTGATGACCAATTTGTCAGAATAAAGACAAATGAATACTCCATTTCAATAAAAGTCTGCGTGGCAGCCCCGAAGGCAGCCCCTGTTGATTTAACAGGAAATCTGCCTCTTATTGAAACTTATTCACATCTTCATAGTTTCTTCAAACAGATTGTTAGAAAAAATATACAGTCTAGGCATTATTTAGTAAGAAGGTCAGAATATTATCAAAGGCATAAAGAGAGTTTAACTTGAAGAGAGTAGTTAGAGATTGGCAAAAGACACGACCAAACTTTCGGGAATTAGCTGCGTGTCAAATTGCATTAGAATAAGAGAAAAAAGTGCGTTCTACCCATCCTAGAGGTCAAATTTACAAAATTTTTCCAAGGGAGCATGCCCCTGGACCCCCTAGATTTATGCATCTCTGATCTCTGGCATCTTGCTGCACAACCTCTACAGGGACAAATAATGGTGTTTGGCAATCAATGAGTAATTATGTTGTCCGGTGCATGAAAAATGTTACATTTCGTACTGTCTTTGTCCTCAATGACTAAGCGAAACCAATTGCCGCACCCTTTTGCCACATCCTTTTGACCAAAAATCTGCATTTTACGCTGTTTTGTGCAGTGATGAAAATTCCTTAAACTAATGCCTGAGAGAACCAATAAATAAACACTCTTCTCAGATATGACTAGTTGTAATGACCACACCCAATGACCACGCCCTTTGTCGGCAAATTTAGACCATTACACCCCCCTTGCAAAGCTTCCTTCGCGACGGCCCTGCTGTCTTTAGAATGTATACTTTCTAAATAAACATTTTATCAAAGGTTGGTAGCTAAAATATGGATGTTTTGTTCAGTCAGAAAACTGGCAATTGTTTCTTTAACATTTTTTGACATTACACCCTCAACAACAATTAATTGCTCTTTCGGGAGTTTTGGCAGCCTCCAGATTAGTAAGAAAAAAGTAAGAAGCTAACTGCATGTCCTTTGGCACTCTAATACCTCTTGATTTCAAGTCTGCAACAAATTTTTCAGAAGCATATCCACCTTATGAATTATGACCCAAAAACTTTGCCCTAGTTATGGCAAAAACTTACGACAAGTAAGTCACTCTGGGATAATGGATATAATTAATGAAGTACACCAGAAGAAAAAAATTGAATTGAATATAAAGTGTTTGTTTGTACATGCAGCTATAATAACCAATGAATACATAACTTTCGTTATAGCCTAGAGCTTGAAAAAGAATTGAAGTTCAGATTTACAATTCAGGGTGACTTGGTGGTTCAAATGACATATTGGCAACTTTGAATAGTTTTGCTACTGACGTTTCTAAAATTCACAAGGGACTAATTCCTTGTTTTATTGAATTACCACAAAGGCCCAAAGTTAGCCCATATTTGGTTCAGCTCATCTGATAGCTGATAATTCATAGAAATGCAGACTTTTAAAAAATGCACACATTTTAGGGGTAAATTTTTCCATATATTTTCAATTGCTCAAAAGGCCCAAATTGGGGCCATATAAACCATATCCGATATGGTTTATATGGCCCCAATTTGGGCCTTTTGAGCAATTAAAAATATATGGAAAAATTTACCCCTAAACTGTGTGCATTTTTTTAAAAGTCTGCATTTCTATGCCTAAATTTGGGACCCAACAGAAAAATTCTGACTGAAATCCTATCCTAAATGGATCTAAACAAATCATAGCATTGAACTGAGTGCAAAAATTGAGCTTAAACTAATCTTTTTTAACGTTGTAAATGAATATCTAAAAAAATGAAGAATTTACATCAAAGTGAAAATTTTCTATAAACTAGGAAGTTCAAACTGCAATATCTCTTGATAGAGGAAAAATGCACACTTTTTTTTTGTTCCATCATAGACTTGTTTGACCTTCAGGGTATCACAATAGACAAGAAGAAATCCAAGAAATCCCCATTCATACAAGCATTCGAAGAAATCCCCAGTGAAGAAACACGGTCCATCTTCTTAGATCTGTCCAAAGCATTTGACAGGGTCTGGCATGAGGAGCAAAGGCTCCAAATCTTTGATTGGTTGACGCACAGACACACCCTAAAAATTTTCACACCTTGAAAGCCAATGTCGTTCGAGAATTTGTGATCACATGACGAGAAACGCCCCTTTTCGCCGGTTTTTACCCCTTCCCTCTAAAAAAGCCCGGTGTAAAATCTGTTACAAAATTTTCGAAATCTTTTTTCTCGTACGTGTTCAGCAAGCCTGAGAGCACATTTTCCTCGCGAACTTTCCTGATATTCTAAATATTCATTAAATTACGTCATGTTGAAATCGATACAAGCTTTTTTACTGTCTATGCAGAGGCTAAAACATGGGAAGAAGCATATATTTCGCAGCTAAACAGTAAATTTGACATTCAAGAACAGCACATCGTCGATTTCAAAAATCCTTAGTGACGTTGGCCTAGTTTGGCCAAGGAATGAAGGCCAAGTTTGTGGTTCTTTTTATGAAGAATGGAAATCAAAACTTACCGAGAGTTGCCACGAATGCTTATCAATCCCTACTGCATTTGCTTAGTGTATGCAGACAAACAATTATGCATTAAAGTAATCATAAAATCCTTCTCCTCGCAGCCTCAACTCCCAACACTTGCTATTCTTGTCTTCAAAACAATTTTATGACGAAAGTGAAATTGACATCTTCATAAAACGGCGCGAAAACAACTCGTCCCGTGGGAGGAAGCTCAACAATTTCTCTATTGGTTCCTTGGAAAAGGGAATATATTGTTTTTACAGGAGATTTCGATGGAAATTGTGAAGAAAAATCAAATTGACTCCTATTATCAAATTTTGGTCGAATAAACAATACCAAAGATAGAAGTTTACCAAAGATTTCCAGTGCTTTCTGCTATCACAGAGCACTGGCTCCTGGCATTGCACTCCTCAATGCTCGAAATTGATTCGAGAGTGACTTACAGGCTACATGAATTTTTCCTTATAAGGACCTGCTTATAAGAAACTCAACTCTCAGATCGCCAAAAATGAAGAAACTCTAGTTCTAGTATTGGGAAAATATAACTTAAGAAGCTATTTATTTCCACAGAGGAAATCCATGGCATAATTACTCTATTTTCATTTCGTTCCCGTATCATATTATTTGGATGGTACTTGAATGAATTCTAAACGATGGCAAGGCTTAAAAACTTTGAATACCTTTCAGAAACTCGTAAGAAACTCAGTACTGAGAATCTGATAATTTAAGAAACTTTCAGTACTGGCCCAAATCCTTGGTTTCTTATAAAGAATGCTTGCATATCAACCATATGTAGTGCATTTGTGCTTAAAGCAGGCAAAAATTGCAAAGGACTACTACAAGGCACTACTACACGTAAACAAGTTCACAAAGGCTTGGATTTCCTACCCCTGACACGTACCATTTATTTATTCATTTATTCATTCACTCTTCCACTCTTTCATTCATCCATTCATTCATTCATTTATTCATTCATTCATTCATAGATTTATCAATTCTCTCAGCTGTTCAGAAACATTACCTACACCTTTACACTAATTACTTTGTAGCGGAGTTCCTTAAATTTGAGCTCAATTCTTTAAGTAAAAGTATCCAGCAGAGTTTCCCAATTTTCATGAAACTAAAATTCGTGATTGAAAAGGATTACAAAAAGGAAAAAAATCGTTAAAAAATGATACATCTTAGCATGTTTGTATAAGCAAAATACTCTTTGGTTGAAACACTTTGTAACTCATGTAGAAGATGAAATGTTTCTCAACCTCAAATCGACCTATGATCACATCTAGTAGGGTTTCTTTTTGTTGGAAGAGACTACTAGAGTTTCTAAAACAGTTTCTATAATATGAAAATAAGTGTATTGTCCTACTTTTGGTTGTAATCCTTGCTATCATATAACTAGAAAGTTCGTATTATTTTGGAAGAAATGTACGCCAAAATCCATACACTGGTAATGTTTGATATAAATACAGTAGTCGTGCACAGGTGATCAGGAACTGACACAAAGGTCAATCTGAGAGCACATCATATTTGTCCGATTGTTTTGAAACTTCTCAATATCTAAAAAAAGTGTAAATCAGTCAAGTTCAATTAGCCACAACATTCAAATTTGTCATACGCAAGGAAGAGAGGGTCAAAGGAAGGGTAAATTTATCAATTAGATTTATTTTGGACAAGATGCTTCGTTCTTGGCTTCATAGCAACATTTCTTATGCTGTCATTTCATTTCATTTAAGGAGGGTAGCCCTTCGGCAAAAGCCGTTTTTCAAGAGGCCCTCCGATAAAAACATTATTATTACAAAAATACCAAATAAAGTTACCCTAACTAACCTAATTACAATGAAAACCATAATATTAAAAACCTACTTACAAGAATTGATTATATACATATATACATACAAGAAATAAAAATACGAAAGAAGAAAGAACAACAAATCCGCAGTCTCTAACAGGGGCAGACCCTGCAGCGCCAGCACCAGCCGCCCCCGGCGACAGGACAACCCAGAGCAAACAGCGATCAAAACATGACCACCATTCGCTCCAAGCCAGCCCACCACCCGAGGACAACCAGCGCCACCACCGCAGGCCCCACCCCTGCCGTTATCACTAAATAGACTTTTTGAAGCTATTTAGAGAGGATGCCAGCTTTGACTCAGCTGAAAGGCTATTCCACAATTTTGCTCCCCTAAAAGAGAAAGATTTTTGCCCGTTTGCAGTTGTTTTCTTTGGTACCCTCAGATCAGTCTCGGTATTTCGAAGGCAGCGGGTGGAGCACTGTGAATTTCTTTTAAAAGGGCTACTCAGGTATTGCGGAGCCAGTTCATTGAGTGACTTGAAAACCATCGTTTTCGACTCATTGCTGATGAGCTGTTGGATGGTCCCCCAGCCCAGTCTTTCGATGAGTGGCCTGCTTGGGGTGTCAAAGCTGCTATTCGTAACGATCCTGGCAGCTCGGTTTTGAAGCTTTTGTAGCTGGTTGATTTCACGAGAACCACAACAACCCCAAACAGAACAGCAGTATCGAAAGTGCGGCTCAACAATACCTGTGTAAAGATTCTCAAGAGTTACCCTTGGTAGAAACTTCTTTGCATGCTTTAAAAAGCCAATGGCCCTTGAGACCTTGGCAGTGACAGCCTTTATTTGCTCTTTCCAATCCAAAGAGCAATCAATTTGGACACCAAGGTATTTTGTTTTTTGGACAACGTCAAGCTCATTGTTACGTAATTCCAAGTTCTGATTTGAACTTTTGAGAACATTACGTTTTTGCTTGGTAGTAATGAGCATGGAGTGTGTTTTTGCAACATTTAAAGAAAGTTTATTTCCTTGAAGCCATGTGTCCAATCTCTTGAGGTCATTGTTAATAGCACCATTCAGCTGAGCCATACTCAATGCCTGGTGACACAAACTGGTGTCGTCAGCATACATGGACACAGTTGAACCCTGGACGGCCAGTGGAATGTCATTGATATAGATAAGGAAGAGAAGAGGGCCAAGACATGAGCCTTGTGGCACACTGACTTCTACATCCTCTATGTCTGAGGCAACACCATTAACCCTGCAAAATTGTTTACGGTTGGATAGGTATGACCTAAACCAACACAGCTCTCGCTGCTGAACACCATAAATTTCAAGTTTTTTACAGAGGATGTCATGATCAACAGTATCAAAAGCCTTTTTCAAATCAATGAATACTAGTCCCACAAGCCGTCCAAGGTCCAAGACATTGTACCAGTCATCAGTATTTTTAAGCAAACAAGAAAGTGTAGAATGAAGCCTCAGAAACCCAGATTGGTCAGGGGAAAAGAGGCCATTTTCTTTCATATACTGGTACAGCTGGTCAAAAACAAGTTTTTCAAAGAGCCTGGAGATGACGGGTAAGACTGATATCGGACGGTAGTTTGACTTTTCAGTCTTGTCTCCTTCTTTGAAAATTGGAGTTACTCTAGCTACTTTCCATGAATCAGGGAACTGGCTAGTTTCAATAACCTACAGCATTCTAACAACTTCCTCTATTATTGATCATATTGCTACAACTTGTGCCAGAAACATTGTAAAATCAGGGGTACATGAAGTTTCCATGAGTGATCATTATGTGGTGTACTGCATTCGTAAATTCAATGGTGCAGTAGATAAAGACCATAAAGTGATCAAAACCCGCAAAATGAAAAATTTCAATGAGGCTGCATTCTTGGCAGATGTCTCTGGCATATGCTGGGAGCAAATGCTTAGTGAAACAGATGACATCAATATTCTTGTGAATAATTGGTCAAACCTATTTTCCTTGATGATTGACAAACATGCTCCAATAACTGAAATGCGTGTTTCAGAGAAATACTGCCCATGGATAGATAGAGACCTTGGGGACCTAATGCAGACTAGGGATAAATTAAGAAATGCAGCTTCCAAAAGAAAATCCCAATTTCTAATGGATTCATATAGGCTGGTCCGCAACAAGGTCAACTATAGGAATATTCCGTTGAAAAAGCAATATTTCAGTGATAAGATTTCTGCATGCCAAGGCAACATGAAAGAATCTTGGAAGGCAGTTGATGAACTTCTCAATAAGAGATCCAAGTCCAGTAACATCAAGTGTCTCAAAGAGGCTGGCACTGAGACTGTTCATAAAAGAGGCATTTCAGATGCTATGAACAATTTCTTTTGCTCTATAGGCAAGGAACTAGCAGACAAAATTGATTCTGTCCCAAACCCTCTTCTTACAGGTGAATATGAAGTTAATGGAAATAAGGCTAAATTCAACTTCAGGACTATTGAAGTTAAAGAGATCAGGGCTGCATTCGCCAAGATTAAAACTGCAAAGAGCTTTGGGACTGACAATATCTCAAGCTACTTTTTGAAACTTGCCTTACCTTTCATTGAAAACTCTCTAGCTTTTTTGTTTAACACTTCCAGAGGAAGTTGTTAGAATGCTGTAGGAAAGTTTATAGAGGCTGTAGGTTATTCATTTAGTGACATAGAAATTCATTGAGGACCATTCACATGACCATTCATGTACATGTTTTCTTTTGTAGGAAACTAAGAATTTTGGATGAGTAGCCTAATCAATGTTTACACATTACTCCTGTACATTTCGATTTATATGTTGTGTTGGAACAAGTGAAAATTAAGTGAAAATGTGCCGAAGATTTACTTTGAAAATAAACAAATTTCTTAAGTTATATTTTTCCAGCATTGGATTTTCTTAAATTTTTGCCGATCTGAGAGCTGAGCTTCGTATATGGAGTTTCTTATACAAAGAAATATGTGTATCTTCTTAGTCCAGAGACGTTCAAAAACAACAAAATGATAAAGAAAATCACGATTTTAGTATTGAAAACATCTAACTTAATACATAAAGCAAAAAAAATTTGAACTGACGCAAAATCATCAGAAAATTTCGTGCCAAACTAGATGTGAAGTCTCTCACTTCTTTGAAGGTTACACCACAATATAGTGGACTTAATGGCAGCAGATTTCGGTCGGAATACTTAACTTTTCTTAAGAAGAACTACAACTATGTCCTAAGTCCCGAGAATCCCATGTTCCAGAGATTTTAGCCGAGTCGATTTTTCGTAGGAATATGAATGAAGGCAGCTGTTTGGTGAATCGATTGAAAGTAGGTTGGGGGATTTTCGATGGGCTTGCAAATATCTTTAATCGTTATATTTTTCAGTTTACTAGTCAGATATAAGGAAGAATACCGACGACAAATTTCCATCGAAATCTCCTGTAAAAACAATGTATTCCCTTTTCCAAGGAACCAATAGAGAAATTGTTGAGCTTCCTCCCACGTGACGAGTTGTTTTCGCGCCGTTTTATGAAGATGTCAATTTCACTTTCGTCATAAAATTGTTTTGAAGACAAGAATAGCCATGGGCCGAAGGAGACTACTGTGGTAGCCTAAAAATGCTTAAATTGCCTCATTAAGAATTATATTTATTCATACTTACGATGCTGTGGTTGTCTCTTTCTTCTTCATTGTCTTTACCCAAATTTATTGGTGAAATATATGCACAGCACGACTGTGGCCTACGGCCGCCATATTGCATTGATTCTTCGCTGTTGCGCATGCGCATGTTGTGCTGGGGCGAATCGTACGAGGAAAGAGTATGGGTAGGAAGAACGCTGCCACTGCGCTGGATTCTTTCGACAAGGCGTGTAACATTGGACCCCTAGAATTTGTATGGAGTGCCCAGGCTTTGACGTCACAGCCTGGGCATTCGTGCGCAGCTCGATCCGTTATTGACGGGGGGATGTACCGTAAGCAGATCTCGTTCCAATTCCTCACTAAGAGGCTATGTACAAGGGCGGGAAACATTGCGCGGGCTTTTTTGAACTATTTCTGAAGCATGGCCACGTAGCGAAAGAAAAATATGGCCGCATCACGGGAACGCTCATCCCTGTTTCAAGACTTTGCTTACAGGTAAGACCTAAACAGCTTAGTTTCCTTAGTTGCTTGCATTGAGAATCATTACATTAAGTCGTTTTCGACCCACAATTCTGCAAAATGTTGTCCAGACATACGTTTGACTGGAGCTGGAGATCGGTGTAGGGTCTCAAGGGTGGGCCCCAACAAGCCCACATGGCTAGTCACAGCTCCCCAGTATTGTAAAACTCCTATTCCAAGAAGAGAAAAGGGTGCCATTCCATGAAAATCCCTACACCCATTCTACTCACTCATAACTTTGAATTTGAGATGTCAATTCAGTAGTGAGTTGGGGTACATGTTTTTTTTATAAGAAACTAGGATCAGGCCATAGTACTAACAGTTTCTTAATTTAACAAGAAATTTTGCCCATTTTAGTACTAAAAGCTTCTTAATTGGTTTCTTATTTTTTTAATGCGTGAATTGTCAATGTGGTCGCTAACACTGCTGCAGATATGTTTCTTGATATTCAAAACATCATATAGGAATAAACAGTGTTCTGTTATTTTGAAAACACAAATGGTTACATAATATTGCCCAGTAATAAAGGCTCAACGATCTTTTTGCTACAAACTCCATGCTTTTAACTTTGAAAAGTTTCTTAGTACTTCTCAGACATAGTACTAGAGTTTCTTAAAATTTTGGCCATCTTGGTACTAGTTTCTTATAAACCAGTTTCTTATAAAAAAAGAACGTGTAGATCAACTGAAAGCATTTATGTCGGACAAGCATGACACTTCCTTGTGTATTGAAACAAATGTCAACTAAAATACTAACTTGGCCTTTGAAAATTATAGAACTGTCCTTGGTTTGAGTTTTGAAAAGGGTTCTTGATAACTTGATAACTTTAATCAGCCCATGGGACCAGTCTTGACAGAAGAATAATTCTTATCTTCAAGATTATTCATATTTTTAACATCATCATTGTTACCATCCCGTTGACCCAAAGAGAAATATTTGCCTTGATTGGTTCGTTGGTATTATCAAGAGAAAGCTATTTTACACCATCATACAATTTTGAAATAGCCATAAATTTCTAAAGAAAAGGATCTTTGTCTTCAGCTACTCATCCAGGATGTCTCTTGTCACTTTCATGAAAAAGCCCAAACAAGAGAATTTATTTCAAATTTACTTCTTTTTAAACTCAAGATGCTGGAGTAATACTTTTAACTTTTTAGGGATCACATAAAACTACTTGAAGAAGTGTTTGCCATTGCCCCAAATTGCTCCATACCAGTCAATGATGCATTGGCTCAGTATAACAAAAGAGCCACATCCGAAAATTTGACTCCTCTGTCTGCAAACATATTTGGCAGCCTTATCAAGAAAGTGTTTGCAGGGCAAGTAATCAATAAGAAGAGGAAACTTGCAGATTCATCAAATAGAAAAAGTAAATTATTTATACCATTTACTAAATAGTGCAGTGCAGGCCTTGCCCATATGAACATGACAAGAATTTTTGACATTATGACAAGGATTCTATAGCCATATGAAATAATTCAGGGCAACCCACCCTGGGTTGCCATCGTGTGGTTTGCAATCACATGTTGTAACAAACTGTATCTGGATCCTCTGCCTATTCCGATGCCAGCCCAAGCATGGAGCGTTTGTCCTCCTATTTGAATTGCAGCAATTCCAGTTGTTGCCGTCACAGCTATAGGCTCGGCACCATGCTTCTCCCTCAAAAGCTCAATTAGCTTACGCAAAAGCCTTGTTTTGCCAGTACCAGCACTCCCAGTACAAAACACATTGCTACCTCCTAACACCAGTTTCACAACACGTTCTTGTTCGTCAGTTAAATCGGTCTTTTCGGACATAATGAAACGAGAAGCATGCTGTAAGCTATAAGAAACGTTTCGCTCTGGCTGTGCGAACAAAGTGAAGAAGATAAATCCTTTTTTGAATGGCCCTTCTTGCACAGCCAATCACATCAAAGATAGTTTACATTTTTTTATTGATTGATATTTAAAGGACCCTGCTATTTGTTTGAAAGTAAAATTTTTGATTGTGCGCGTATATTTTATAAGAAACTGAACATTTTAAAAATATTTTCATTACTTTTCAAAATGTTTTGGATACACGATAGTTTGGGTATCATATGGGTTATTATATAGGTTATTCCAAGTTTCTAGCTATTTCCTCTTTTCTTGCCTCAGAATCTTTAGAATGCATTTTTAGTGTATTCAGCCTTGAAACGTTCCACGGTGGAATCATAGCATACAAAACGTGCTTGCAGATTTTAAACAGATATCCCATGATCGATGTAACGTCACTCAGGGCAACAAGTGACGCATCCCTTTTCACCAGTTCTAAGCAGTTCTACTTGGCCTTGTATTTTCTTGGCCAATATTTTTGAGCTTGGCATTGGCTTTCTTATCAGTAAAGTAAGAACTCCATTGTTAGAAAGAGAATGTTGGATGCAAGTTTTCTGACCTCCTCTCCAAGTGGACAATAGTTGATTACACTTACTATGGCTGCAAAAAACTTTTCACCAAGATGTATTGCCTTCTAATAATGTATCTTTAACAGTTCACCCAGGGTTTGATTGAAGAACACATTGAATCTTAGTAAAAAGTTTCTTATCACCATCTGTAGCGCAATCCTCTATTGAATAACCCCCCTGAAAAGATATAGAGGTAATGAAGTCATAGAGAGAGGTAATGAAGTCAGACATGGTAAAACGCTTGATAAATTCATACAGCTTCTCATCAGAATATAACATTTGTGTGTTTTTTATAAAATTATACTTTATGCTGTATGTATATTTCATTGCCACAAAATTGTCCTGGATGGCGTCTTCTAACAGTCTAATGCCTTGTTAGTTTCTACATGGTTCTACATTCTTCAATTAATCATATACAATTAACAAAACTTCCAACATAATAGGACAAAAGGCACTTGAAAAAGGGTTATAAACAGATGTCACAACATTTAAACACCAGATAACATACTAGGCTTTGATACTATGAGTTCAGGAGCTACAAATATCTGCATTGTGGTTCCAACAAACCCCATGACTGATTTTGACTTTTGGAAGTTATAGTTCAAAAGGATGGATGCATTACTTGTTTTGGATGTCTTCTTTCTTGGATCTTAGATCCAAGGGACCTGAATCCAAAACACTTGTAATGGCAGGGATCTTTCCTGTAACAAAAATTAATCAATCCATGTGTCCATAAAATCTTTGTATGCACAGGAGATTTTAAATATAAATTTATGCAGGTGATGTTCAACCTATTTCACAAGTACCTGTTTTGTCCAAGACAATATTTTTGAGAGAGGGGTATCAGAAGGAAATTTACAGAAGACCTATCAAACACCAAATCCCTATCAAATTCGAGTATCATGGATGGTTTTCTTATGCTCAAAGTATGGTTCAAAACTGCTTACCCAGATGAATTTGTCCCCTGTTTTTCCTTGGGAGTATCTCTATGTTAAAAGCAGCAGGGAAGGGGGACTTATGCCACAATGGAATCAAGGTAGAACTAAAGGCCAGATCAGGTGGTACAAATATTTCAGGAGGCAATTCATGAGGGTAGATTATAAGTAGGTAGCTTTTGGAAGGGGGGCACTTTGCACAAATGTTCCCATGAATCTATGGGAAATTAATCTATCCATACAAACAATTAAACTGTGTCAAACCATCACAACCATTGTACCTCAAGTACCCTAACTAGAGATCATAACATGCCTTAAAACATTTTATTGGAATGGCACAGACCCTCCTTGTTGCTCTTTATTAAATGTGCCCTTAGGCTTACTGCAACAATTACAAAAAGTTACTACCAAACCCTCTCTAACATTAACAATGTTTTTATGTCAGAAGTCTCAACTCAAGTTCATTTCTGACACTGTCAGTTCCCAGTTCACTGCGAACCTGTCTCCATGCAGAGTCATTTGCAGTCAAATAAATTCCCATGTATGTGTGTCCAATTTAAACAGGCCAGACACTGGACAAAATTCATAGATTCCTCGTGCATTCTTCACCATGACATGCATTTGTCAGTATTGTTCCTGAATCTTGCTTCGCGGGTCGATGGCGCTTCGTTCCTTACCAGCCGGAACTGGGCCTGTTAAAGATGTCACTCGTTTGTCCCTGGCTATGTACTTTGTATCAGCTCCAGTAGTTCATAGGTTTATGGATCTTTTTCCTCAGTATGATTAAATTCAGAGTTAGGCCATCCTGTTTCTCTTTCACGGTCAAAAAGCACGCCCTCATGAGGATAGGGTGATGCCCACCCCTTCACTGATCTTCCAGATTGTTTCGCCAGCTCTGCAACAAGCTTTGCGACAGCTGTCTTATCCGAAACCATTCATGGAGCGGGGGCAGACCCTCTGAGCGTATTCAATTTATTTTCAACAAATAGCAATAACTCCGAATGATCCGCCATTTTGATTCACTCACATCGTTCATGATGATGACCCCCTGAATATTTGCGAAAGTTTTTCACAATTTCTACCTTGCTTCCTTGTGGAGAATGTTACGAGCCTCAGGAGAAAAGTTGCGCTGTTTGAAACAAAAGGTCCTATTGTCCCCAAGCCCCTTCTTCCTACCCATTCTCTTCTTTTTCCTCTCCTCGCTTTCGCTTGGGGGAATTCCCAATCCCTTCTCGTTTTCGCGTTTAGCGTTTGGGGCTTCCCAGAAACCCATATCGAGGCACAGCGAAGAATCAATGCAATATGGCGGCCGTAGGCCACAGTCGTGCTGTGCATATATTTCACCAATAAATTTGGGTAAAGACAATGAAGAAGAAAGAGACAACCACAGCATCGTAAGTATGAATAAATATAATTCTTAATGAGGCAATTTAAGCATTTTTAGGCTACCACAGTAGTCTCCTTCGGCCCATGGAATAGCAAGTGTTGGGAGTTGAGGCTGCGAGGAGAAGGATTTTATGATTACTCTAATGCATAATTGTTTGTCCGCATACACTAAGCAAATGCAGTAGGGATTGATAAGCATTCGTGGCAACTCTCGGTAAGTTTTGATTTCCATTCTTCATAAAAAGAACCACAAACTTGGCCTTCATTCCTTGGCCAAACTAGGCCAACGTCACTAAGGATTTTTGAAATTGACGATGTGCTGTTCTTGAATGTCAAATTTACTGTTTATCTGCGAAATATATGCTTCTTCCCATGTTTTTAGCCTCTGTATAGACAGTAAAAACGCTTGTATCGATTTCAACATGGCGTAATTTGATGAATATTTAGAATATCAGGAAAGTTCGCGAGGAAAATGCGCTCTCAGGCTTGCTGAACACACACGAGAAAAAAGATTTCGAAAATTTTGTAACAGATTTTACACCGGGCTTTTTTAGAGGGAAGGGGTAAAAACCGGCGAAAAGGGGCGTTTCTTGTCATGTGATCACAAATTCTCGAACGACATTGGCTTTCAAGGTGTGAAAATTTTTAGGGTGCGTCTGTGCGTCAGCCAATCAAAGATTTGGAGCCTTTGCTGGCATGAGGGCTTACTTTACAAATTAGAATGCACTGGTATCACTGGAAACCTTTTGGCTTTAATTCGAGATTACCTAGCAAATCGAAAACAACGTGTAGTACTAAATGGAAAAAGTTCCGAATGGGCAACCATTTCCGCTGGGGTGCCACAAGGGTCAGTACTAGCCCCACTGTTTTTCCTTGTTTACATCAATGACCTCGTTGATAATGTAAATTGTGATATCAAGATGTTTGCTGACGATACATCTTTATTCTCTCGTGTAGATGATCCAGTAAGAAGTGTTTTAAAGCTAAACGAGGATTTGGACACAGTAAAATTATGGGCGTGGCAATGGAGAATGCATTTTAATGCTGAGAAAACTGAAGAAGTCATATTCTCTTGCAAAAGGCTCAAACCAAACCACCCACCTTTACTGTTACGAAATGATCAAGTTGCACAAAAAATGGAACATAAGCACTTAGGAGTGATACTTGATTCCAAATTAGGTTTTCAAAGCCACACCAGACAGGCCATTTTAAAAGCAAGAAGAGGCATTGGTATGATAAGATACCTATCGAAATACGTGTCCAGAAATGTGCTTGATCAGATTTATAAGCTTTACGTGAGGCCTCATTTAGATTATGGTGACATAATATATCATCGATACGATCCTGACATGCAATCTCATTTTACACAAGCACTTGAGCAAACTCAATATTCAGCAGCCCTAGCTGTGACTGGTGCATGGAGAGGTACAAGTAGGCAGAGAATTAAAAACGAATTAGGTTGGGAAAGTCTTTATGATAGGAGATGGTATCGACGCTTGTGCCACTTTTTTGTCCTGAAGAAACAGCTCTCACCTCAACATCTGGTCACTGAGATTCCAAATGAACGCCAGCTAACATATAATCTTAGAAATCCACGCATTTATGACCAAAATATTGGACGGACCAATCGCTTTGCTAATACTTATTTTCAAAACAGTTTCATAGAATGGAATAAGCTTGACAATGAGGTTAAACATTGCGTATCCATTGCTCAGTTTAAGAACAAACTGCTTTCCACTATAAGACCAGTGGGAAAGTCTATATATAACGTTAACGATATTATAGGTGTTAGATATTTAACTAAACTACGTTTGCAATTTAGCGCACTAAACGAGCACAAATTCAGACATAATTTTGATTGTTTAAGCCCTGTTTGCATTTGTGGAACAGCAAAAGAAAATAATGAACATTTCCTCCTGCACTGCCCATTGTATGACATAATGCGTTGCGATCTCGTTGGTCAACTCTCAGAAATTCCTGGTTTAGACATTTCAAATTATGATTCAAAATCCTTATGCACACTGCTTCTATATGGATCTCCATTGCTGGATGTAATTGCCAACAGGATAATTGTGGAAGCTACAATATCTTTTATTAAAGAAACATAACGATTTGACTGAATGCAGCTACCCCCATATTTAGTTTTCGTTCTGTTAGTTCTTGTCATTCGTTTGTTTGTTTTTGCCGTTTGTTTTTTTCGTTTTCTTCCCTTTTGCTTCGTTTTTTTATGTTTGTTAGTTGTCCATTTGTTTTGCTAGAGTGAGTAGTTAAATATATTGTAAGTGCCATTGATAGAGGGAACTCGATGACCTTGTGTCCTTTCCCTCTATGAATGGTACCGTTTGAAGTAGTTGTTGCCTAGTGTTAATGCTTTATTTGCATAGAAAAAAACAATAGACAATGTGGTTTCACAAAATCATTTTTAACGAAATGTCCTCGTGCTTGCCCACTGTGTAACAGTCACGCTGCCACTTTTTCAAGCCCTCCAGTGCCCTGTTTTTGCATTGGAATAATATCAAAACACTCTATTGTTTCTTTCCAGGCCACTGTTAAATTGAGTGATGGGACTGAGATGCCAATGATTGGCTTGGGGTAAGAAATCATAATGTTTCAACCGAAGGAGATCAGGAATTTGATCTTTTGCAATCCTATGTAGTTGTGGTACCGGTGAACAAAATAAATGCTACACATTTAAAGTGAGTGGCAGATACGACATATCAATCTACCAGTTAACGGCAAACTTTGATGTAAAAACATTGCTTGGCAACAGCACTAGTCTCTTGGATCCAACATAAGCAGAATACTGATAAGGGGCTTGTATTGGAACGAGAATTTCACATTTAATTCTGGTCCATGATATACTTGCCATTGAAATCAAAATTCTATTTCTGAAAGTTACTATTGTATTGAATTCAAATTTCATTGGCAATTAAATCATGGACCAGAATGGAATGTGGAATTGTTGTTTCCAGGAGACCCGTTACCAGCATTTTGCTCAAATCTGGATCAAAAGGTGATGGATTTAGACAAAATTTCCACATCTACTACCGTATAAGTCAGCCTTTGACTTGTGGATTAACTTTTTTGTTCTGAATTTTTGTTGTCATATTCTTTCTACTCCACAGCACATCAAACATGCTAATTTTTTTTTCTCACAAAGTCCTGTGCCTACCCTTGGCCTAAATTTGGACTTAGCACTGTCATGATGAAACGCAGAACCCCTGAATTATTGCTACTGCTAATCCATAAGTCATCTAAAATCTGTTGGCACTTCTGGACTCTTTTCTACCCTGATAGAACATGGATGTCTGAACCAGGCAAGGCTGGCGCTGCTGTCAAGCATGCCATAGAGGTTGGTTACAGGCACATCGATTGTGCACATGGATACCAAAATGAAGGCGAGATCGGACAATACATGACTGAAGTTTGGAAATCAGGCAAAGTCAAGAGAGAAGATGTATACGTTGTGTCGAAATTATGGTAAGTGTAACCTCTTCATAAAGAAGGAGTACTAAAGAGTGCACAAGTTTAGGCGTCGTGCTTTCGGAAAAACAAAATTTATAGAATACACGCTGCGCCAGTCAATATATAGGTGAAAGAGTCTGGGCTCTCGTCTTGGTAACAAGCCAATTTATTGCAGTAAGCACTGCAAGTCAACGCAATTTGTATGCGTTTAATTGTTCATGAATTGAAATTTTTATCCTTTTTAAGTTGATTGAAATAGCAGTCCACTGGGGAATGACATAGATTCCTTACCGGTTAAAACAGTGCTCATTGCCATGCACGCAATTTGAATTGAGAATGTAGAATGTATAGCGAATTGATAGTATGATACCATGAAAAATAGAACCGTGGCTTGCATTGCGCTATAGCACGAAGGGAAACCCATTGCCATTTGTTTGGTATTCCGAGGGTGTAACTGTCATTGTTAGAAGTTTTGGTGTTTTTTATAAATCGACCCCCTTCACCAAAATAACTATATAGCCAAATCACAGATATACAAGGTGTCCCAAAAATTGTGACCCTTTTGTGTGGCTGCTACGGAGGAGGTATAGATTCAATTATCTCGATTGTAAACAGTCGGATAGGTCAGTGTTCAACTTAGAGTGTCAGATCTTGTTCGAATCTGTATGACAATGGTTGCTGGTTTATGGCAGAGACAAGGCACAATAAGTGGTTATTTCAAAAACAACACTCACGCCCGACAACACCAAGCCCGAATTCTGACGTCAATTCCGGCCTCTGTTGCATGAAAGCTGTGGCGCGAAAGCAAAATTTTGTGATAAATGGCGTCAGCAGGCGTCCCAAGTGTCGCAAAGTGAAATATCGAGATATAACGCAATAGCTGTATCTTTGCTCTTTCAACTTCGTTAAGAGTTTTGGACTCAAAGTTCCTTGGTTTATCGAACTTTTCAAAGGCCGTGGACAACTCTGTTTACAAACTTGGAATGCAGCACAGCAGGTGAGTAGACTTTTTCGTAAATTTAACGTTTGTCGTTGGTTTCATAGAAATTTCGTTTAAAATTTTGGATTTCTCGATATTTTTTTGACCTACTTAGTCACTTTTTACGGACTGTTGACCAAATGAAGTTATATTTTCTCGTCTTAAACTCGGCCTCGATGTTTCAAGAAAATCAACTTTTCTTGGCCTAAACTTACCCAATTTTTTTCAAAGTGCAATATTTTCTAAACTAAGGCAGAAATTCTCAATTTGGAGATATAACGCAATAGCTGTACGCATCTAGTTTTTAAAAATGTTTTGCGGTTTTTCTGTAGCCTTTGCCAATTTCCTACAGTTTTCAAAGGCAATTTTCGCTCCAGAGCCATGACTGTTTATTCCAAGTTAGCTTTACGTGCTTCTTTTCACAAACGTGTTTGCTTTTTAGTCGGAAAATAGATGTTGACCCCTACTAAATTTACTACATTCGAAGTTTATTTGAAGTTTATGGAAACGGGGATGTTTTTTAGTACTTTTCTAGCCGTTTCGGCTCATAGGCAAGAAGAATAATAACAAAACTTTGACTTGCGCGTTCTGAGAACTTTCATTGGGTTTGGCCTAATGTAAACAATCATAAAGCATCATAAAATTTCTCCGTTGCTGATGAACTTCGCACCAAAAGGGGAAGTTCTGGCTTTGAAATAGGAGGTTGCATGTGGAATAATATTTATCAAGACTGTCTTGTACAAAAAACTCATCAGCTTTTATCATGTTGCCTATAAATGCGAAGCCTCTCTGTCACTAGATTTATGTTATTTTCCTTGATCAGTTTCTTTTGCACATGAATTTCCATGTGAGATTGGATGAGATTTATTATGCAGTACAGACATTTGCTGGACATTTCTGTTTGTTCCACTTTAGGATTCTCAAAAAGAGCAAGTTTATCATTATCAAGCACGACCGTGATGTAGCATGAATGACAACAACGAAGGCAGGAATGCTTTTGTTACAATGCCTGAAGACCGATGCAAAACCGATGGAACATCACTGTTGCAAATGAATAATTGAATGAAGAAACCATTGCAAAGTATAAGAAACTTTTTTCTATGCTGTAATAATTGATACTTATGATTTTGTTCATGTGATGTGAAGATGGTAACATAGTAGCAATTGAATCATCACAAAATTGACATTTTTAATGCTTTCAAATTCTGAGACAGCCTGAATCTTCTTCTAAATTTAATTCGGAAAGGTTGGAGGTTTGGAAACGTTGATGATGCATGAAAATCGACAAGAATAACTACATGCCTAGCCACCAATTTTTTTCTTTGGTCAAAGCTGATTGACATCTCTTTCTAGTAACTTCAAAGTTTGATATCCCCCCCCCCCTCCTCCAGACCAAAGCCATGAGTCAAAATTTTTTGAGTTACCATGATTACTGTTTGGCATTTTATAAGTCACTCAGGAAGGAAAAGTAACAGGAATCACTAGAAATAACAGACCTTTCATACCTAAATTCTTGCTGCACATTAACGATTGGCATTTGAAGCTGCCAGAACAGGAAGGATAATTTGATAAGAATGATCGAATTCCAAATAATGCCATTTCAAGTGATATCAAAGAATAAAAGTCAAAGAAAACATGGCAAAGACTTCTCTTTCCAACAGCTGCATCTCATGAAGAATATGCTAAAATCACTAAAGTTTGTGCCTTCCAACTGAACAGAAATGAAAATTGATAATACATCGTGTTGCACTGCAGCGGAGGTAAAATGGGCAAGCAAAGGTTAAATCTGACACCTAGAAAACATTGAATTTTTACCAGTTCAGAGAAAAGTGTGAATCAATATTTTTGGTTATCCCATTGTACTTCCAGCGTGCCCATTTTACCTTGTGGATCCTATTTGCTATGCTTGTTTATGAGTTTCTGAAAATCATCAAAATAGCAGTCATTGCACTTGTCCATTGGAAGTAATCATTTTAATTCCAATAGACACCATCCCCCTTGTATCTTGTCTGTCATTTTTGGAGCCAATATTATCCAGAACTGTCTGTCATTTTTGGAGCCACTATTATCCAGAACAAGAGGACGTTTCCAGAAAAGTTTCAAAAGTTTACGAACTCTCTTCATTGAGCAGTTAACCAATATGTCCAACAAGTGGAACTCACTGTCCAGTGCAGTGCAAATAAGATATTCTTTATCATGTGCTCTCCATCTGTCCATTAAAGACATCTGTTGTCATAAACTAAATTTAGTTCTTGGATCCATAAACATGCAAAATTTCTTCTTTCGAAGATGTGGCCTAAACAAGCGGATGTTCTTCTTCTGTCGTGCCTTTCTTTCTGATGGCCAGTTTGTTGCAAAAACACGAACGCACCTTGAACAAGAAACTCAGATAATGCCCTTCACTGGTGGTAAAATGGATAACTGGTGCTGTTCGTAATGATCTATTGCTTCGTTCAGAATTAAAAAGTTTCTTGAAGCAAGCAGCACAAAGACCACGCCGTTTTCAAAACAATTTCTACGCTCTGCTGTATTTTCCAAATGTCATGGCCTTGGAGGCGCTATCAGTGACGTCAAAGACAATGAGTTCGAATGATTGTACTGAAAGACAATGGAAATTCTCTCAAAATAAGACCACCCCTCTCGTCCAAACTGGTGGAGCTTGCCAAGGAGTTTAAATCAAAACAAACTTAGTTTTAAACGTGTCTTAGATAAATCCACTACATTTTAGAATTGAATTGAAAAGGAAAAGTAACACCTCGTTCCCGTAGGAAACATTCAAAGTTGTCAAACATATTCACTTCCGGTCATTTTCCTATACATTTGTATAGGGGCATCAAAACGAGGCAAAACTCCTCGAGAAAGGTGTTGTCGGGCGTGAACACTTTCCGTTGCTCTCCAGCAATGTCAACATAAGGTAAGTTAGCAATTAGCAATGTTTCAAATGGTAGCAGCTTTGTCTAAGAGACTAAGAGACCACTTTCTACCTGCTACAAAAATGTAGTGAAACTTTTAATACGATGCCGAAACCCTTCCTTTGAAAATTTACATCATTTTGTACGATGGCTCACAGGGGACATGCAGCATGCACTAAGTTTAGCACACACAAAATCAGATTGCTGCACACAAAATCAAAAATCGCCCACAAATTTACTTTCCATGCACGAATTCAAGGTTGATGCACACAAATTTGATTTGCTGCATACAAAGTGGGTGCTGCAGCACTCAAATTCAGACTTGTTGCATACAAAATTCTGTTGCAGCACACAAATTCATACTTGCTGCATACAAAGTGGGTGTTGCAGCATGCAAAGAGCGTTGCTGTTGTTGTTATGCTTGCTTTCACTTCCCATAAACTGCTGTTACATACAGTGTATTGTCAATTGTATGAAGACAAAGAGATCACTTTAGGCTACTGGGACAATATAACTAAAGAAAATTTTTTTAACAAAGGAAATCCTTGACATATTTTTACTTTATTTCTTACTCGGAATGTACTTGAGTGATGTCTATCTCCCACCCACCCGCCTCTTCACATTTTCATGTTGGATCTTCTTTCTTTTGCAGATGCATCAGAAAAGTTTTGTCCAACATGGACGAGGGGATTAGTTTTGCGGGGAAAATGCAGGTTTTCCTTCCAACCCCAAGTTCAGGAGAGATACGATAATTCGCGAGTTGCGAGTTGTCAGTTGCGAGTTGCGAGTTGTCAGTTGCGAGTTGTCAGTTGCGAGTTGTCAGTTGCGAGTTGCGAGTTGTCAGTTGCGAGTTGTCAATTGCGAGTTGGTTTTTACTTTGCGAGTTGCGAGTTGCGAGTTGAAAGTTGTGAGTTGCGAGTTGCAAGTTGGTTTTACATCATATCAATTCATTCTATACTTTTGTTCTAATTTTAGATTCTAGCCAAAGTTTCTTATGAGTTTCTTAAATGAATTTCTACTTCTCTAAATGAAGAAATGTCCATAATACTTTTGTCTGTTCAAGGGGCCTTCAAGGTACTTTGGAAGATTTCTCTCAAACGGTGTCAAATTATTTGTCAAAATCAGACAAAACCATAGGCATTGGAGACATTAGGGTGTTGGAGGGCTGCATCATACCTAATCTAGCAAACTTTATCGCATCAGGCTCACTTTGGGCAGTTCCTGTTCGGGCAAGATCCATACTAAGCCCCCCCCCCCAAGCACTGAGGATGAGCATACCCCACACAAGTGGAGAAAACCCCTTTGGGAACTGAAATCTCGAAATTCTCTCCAAATAAATATTAGTTCAAAGGAGACATACTTATCAAAGTAAAAGGTTCCTGAAGGGTGCACCTCAGTCACGTTCTGCTCCCAGTCATATTTTGCATGAAATCTTATTTATCTTGAAGTCGGTGATCAAATCATAGCACCAACACCAAAACCTCATTCCTTGAGAGTGACTTTAGCAAATCCACATCTCATTTTCCCTTGCAGTGCCCTTGAAAGGGAAATCGGTCGACGAAATCTTTGAAATTACTTTAGCAACGGGCAGTACTGTAAAAGAAACATTCAAGAAAAAATCTTAGTCCCAAAATACAACCCTTTTTCCTTCAAGAGAAGTAGAAATTCATCGAAGAAACTCATAGGAAACTTAGGCTAGAATCTAAAATTTGAATAAAAGAATCTGAATTGATATTATGGAAAACCAACTCGCAACTCGCAACTCGCAACTCGCAAAATAAGAGTGAAAACCAACTCGCAACTGACAACTCGCAACTCGCAGAATATAATCCCTCCCTTCAGGAGGGTTATTTGCTTTTTCGGGAGATGGGCTAGTTCCCTCAAAGCCCAAATTGTCCTAATGATGAGGAAATGCAACCTTATGTTTGTCTGATGCTTATGAGGAAAGATTTACGAAAAGGTTGAAAAATATCTGAAGGGCAGCCAAGTCCCAGCAGCCTTGGGCAGATTTATGGGAGTGTAGCTTTAATGGGAAGTGAAAGCAAGCATAGCAACAACAGCAACGCTCTTTGCATGCTGCAACGCCCACTTTGTATGCAGCAGGCCTCAATTTGTGTGCTGCGACGTAATTTTGTATGCAGCAAGTCTGAATTTGTGTGCTGCGGCGCCCACTTTGTATACAGCAAATAAAATTTGTGTGCATCAACCTTGAATTTGTGCATGGAAAGTAAATTTGTGGGCGATTTTTGATTTTGTGTGCAGCAATCTGATTTTGTGTGTGCTAAACTTAGTGCATGCTGCATATCCCCTAAGGGCCATCGTATTGATATATGGCTTGCTGCGTTGGTGTGAATGTGAAAAATGTCTATTAGTGGAGACGAATCGGGACAAGCTACCAAGATGGAATGGATGGTAGAAAAACACGAAATTTAAATGTGAAATATTAGATGATAGCCTTGTTGTTTTTGTTTTGTCCCAAGGCTCAATTCTCTAAATGCAAACCATTGGTTTGATTACCGTACATTGTAATCAAGAAATCCGTCATCTTCAGGATCAAATCAAGATCAAAATCACTTTTCAGATCAATTTTGATCAAACTTGCAGACCTGAAAGACTTGATCAAAATTGTTGGCCTCAGTTTGTGAACTAGAACAGAGTTTGCATGCAGCAAATCTAAATTTTTCTGCTAACAACTTTGTATGCAGCAGGCCGCAATTTGTGTGCTGCAACAGAATTTTGTATGCAGCAAGTCTGAATTTGTGTGCAGCAACCTTGAATTTGTGCATGGAAAGTAAATTTGTGGGCGATTTTTGATTTTGTGTGCAGCAATCTGATTTTGTGTGTGCTAAACTTAGTGCATGCTGCATGTCCCCTGTGGGCCATCGTAATTTTGACATAGCTAAAGAGCAACAGAAGTGCTGTTTTTGAAGCAACCACTAATTTTTTGCCTCTTCTCTGCCATAAATCAGCAACCACGTGTCATATTGACTCAAACAAGGCCTCAAACTCTACGTTGAAGCTTGACCTATGAAACTGTGTAAAAAGTGAGATAATTGAATATACAGCCCCTCCACAGTAGCCACACAAACAGGGCACAATTTTTTGGGACGCCCAGCAGATGAAAGAATGCAAGATGTCAACAAATTAACTTCCTACAACTAATTCAACCTTGCTTCTGCATTACAAACTTCAGCAAACACAATACAAGTTTTTTCCTTCAAATATGGCTTGTTCAACACCTCGTGTTTGTTTCAGATTCACGCGGTATATATTTTCGTTTGTCATAAAGCGCGGAAAGTTCTGGGGGTAACATAAAATGTTGCGGGTACGAGTATGTGCCGCCTACAAAGGTGAGTTTTCGGGTCCAAAGGTTTTCCAAAAATAGTTTTCGGTCTCTGTTGTTTATCTTTTAAAGGATTTGATTCATTCAGATCAACTTAGGACCCATGACGCGGTTAATTTTGAAAACTGCGAGAAACTTAAAACGTTCAGAGAACATCAGGATTTTTTAAATGAAGGAGATGTAAAGCAGCTCAAGTTAGGGATCTTGGCAATCTATGTATGTTCTATTATATTCCACTGTATTTTATGATCTCGAGGGATCACCAAATCAGTTAGACAATTAGACAAGGAAACATGCAGCCATCTTTCGTTCTATTTTTGAACTAGACGCTCTATCCGTCATTTGTCTTCAGCTTTGTAGAAAAGTCGAGGATTAGTTGGAAACAAATTTGATAAGTCAATGTTTTCAATGTACGTAGGTGCAGTTATTTTGCTAAAGAAGATGTGATTGACGCTTGTAAGCTGACGTTGAAAAATCTGCAGTTGGATTACCTCGATTTATATTTGGTAAGTATTCTAAAGTATTTCTGGTAACTAATTGAAATTTTCATACTGAAACAATGTTTCAAAGTGTTTTCTTATAACAAATAAAACGTTAAAAATACAGAAAACTAAACAACTCAAGTCTATCTACTGTTGAGATGGAGGCGAAAAACATAATGTTATCAAGTCCCCTCCAAACTCAACAGTTCAAATCAACAGCTAAATCGCAAGAAAATTTAAGACAGACTTTCATACCCACTGTCAAATTAGGCTTCTCATGAAGACATTTGACAAGGTTCTTTAATGTTGGACCCCTCTAAACATTTTAAACAAGCATACTATAGAAACATACAACTCTTTACAGAACATGAAACGACTCGTTATCACATTTTTCTTATATTGAATAATTTTATGAATGGCAGGAACCCTGTGCACTTTGCTATGTTACCGCTATATTGTAGACAGGCGCGGATTAGATTCAAAAACGAGAAAGAAACGCGAGAAAATCGCCAGTCTAGACTTGGTGGTGTAGAAATTTGACGGGATTGTTCGAGTTTCATTTTATATAGTCAGTGATTTTACCAATTGCAAACATTGAATCGAAAGATGTGTTCCAAGCGAAAGTAAAGATTGTGCCCCTAAAAATGTTCTTGTTGATACTGATGAACAAAAAGTAACTACAAAATTGTTCAACCTAAAAAATTGTTCACCAATGGCGTACATGGGATCGACGGAGGCATTCTAAGCCAAAGAAAAGGACTTGGGCTTCGAGATATTTTCTGGGTGCCTCTCCCCAGCACCCCACCTCCCTTGGCCCTTGTTGAAAATAATCCACATAAGGCTCCATAATGTGCTTTCAAGTCGAGTATCTATTTAAAGCCTATAGTGTTGAAGAAGTTTTGAGGTGAAGTTTTGAGGTTAGGCTAAGAACTCCACTGTTGGAATCTCCAAAGAACTTCATGCTTTGATTCATCTGTGCATTATTTTAAATGTTGTGTTTTGTGCAAAGTTTGCTTCAAGTAACTAGTGCTGTTTTTGTCAGTAAGCATTATCCATCCTGTACCGTTTCCGATTGGCCAATTGGCCGATTGTCCTCGGTGTGAAGAGGGCCCTTGATGGAAAATCCCCGGCCTGGTTTTGAGGGCCAATCCGTGCCTGATGTAGATCCTCATAAATTATGCTTTTGTAGCAAACAGAAGCGTTTTTTCTTGAAAACAGTCTTTTGTTGATTTAGAGTTTAAAATAGTTTTGATTTTCAAAAATTTCCATGGATTCTCTTCAAAGCAACAAACATTCCTGTACTTTTGAAAATTAGTAACCTATGAAAATTCTCCAGCGTAGAATGATAGCCAGGTAGATAAAGTCCAAAAGGTCATTCTAAACATGAAAACATAATAAATAGCTAGATACTTCTCCCATTTAAAGATGAGGCTTCCGTTCTTTTCATCATTTCCATAAAAATATATACAGAGGAATCAACAGTGTAATATATCTTACTGTGTTCTTTTTACACCAAATTGACCAAAATAAAATAATAGGACCGAGCAGAAACTGTACATAAGAATCGAATAATTCTTTGTATTTTCAGTAATAGAACATTTTTTTGATCGTGATCCTGTGAAAGAATTGATTGATATTTTCCAGCTGATGTTATGGTTTGTACAAAATGACGCCGATATTTATGAATTTGATTTCACCGCGCTTTTTCTTGAAAGCTGTCAGGGAGCGCCCTGAAAGCTGCATTTGTTGATAAATGATGATTGAGCATTAGACTGTTTACGCGGGTCTCACTTATCCGTATTGAATTGAATCATGGTTACGACTACAAACTGAGACTGATGACTACTACAGCTTCCAAAGACAGTCTCTTTAGGCCAGATGCGCCACGTTAAGATTTTGATAAATTTCACAGATGTGTAAAATCAGGGTAGATGCACAGTTGCATGAGTTGTATCTCTAAGTGAGAAAACGAACCTATTCACTCGTTTTCAAAGAACGTACCGTTTTTCCATGTGGAAAACGACATTTGTATGGACCAGGTCAAGTTTTTTCGTCCGTTTATATCATTTACTGACATTAATACCATAAACCTACAAAAATCCAAACACTGTTAAAATAGTGCAATTGTTGACTAGATATCCAAGCTATTTACGCTTTGAACAACAAAGTTTTTTCGCAATCGCTTTCAACATGCGAAAGACCACCAACAAGATGAGCAATGAATTGAGAGCAACAAGCAGTATCCCCAATGCCCATGAATCATCATGCTTTTCAATGATCTCATCATCCCCAATGGACTTGGAATGCAACACTGCACCAATAGCCAGGTTTATGGGAATAATTAGAAGAGACAAGAGCTGCAGCAGTCCTTCAAACTTATCTTTAATTGGATTCTTTACGGCATGCATTGCAGCGAAGACCATAGCGACGATGATGATACCACCCAGGCCAATTTTGGTATGTTGCAAGAACAGAACGATGCCAACAGTCATGATGAGCTTACGGATCATCTCGATCACTTCCCAATACCAGCATGAATTTGTGTAGTTTTCGTAGGCAAATTTCAAAGCTGACTGGATTAAGCCTAAGACGCAAGGTGTAATTTGTCAGTTAACGGTTCTATTCATTAAGAAAGCATAAAGGATCATATTGTCTTTAAAAGACCACTCACTGCAGATGGCTGTTGATTTGGTAGGCATAGTTTCATTTGTTACGTGAGCCTGAAGGCCATGGTACAACCTTTTTTTAGCGCATGCAATGAAACATGCTGCGTTTTATGAGAGCAAACATTGCTCCTTTGAATCCACCATAATTTTCTGGCAGCATGTGCTGCTGCATTTATTTTCATTTTTGCAGCATTTTTATGGTGCAAATGGAATGTAGATTGTTTAGACTGTTTCCCATATCGTTGCAGCGTCCGTAGAAAAACGTCTGGAATATCAGGCGTGCAACAAGGAAATCTTTAAGGGCAGAGATCACATGGTAGAAATGGGACATAAAGATATGGGGTTCCTAAAATCTCGTGAAGATACATTCATACAGGCCTAAAATAAAAGCTAAATGTTCAGAACAAGTTTTCCTTGCAGCAATGACTGCTACACGTTCTAGCACTTGTTCTGTTCTTAGGAGGATGAAAGCACTTGAAAAATGTTAACAGATTCTCTGGAATGACACTTTGATCATTCCAAATGGATAAAACGTGCCTAAAGTATGTAAAATTCATTGCTTTGAGGAAAAAATACTACGAAATTTGGCCTCGATTATAGGCCTGTTTCAAAGGTTCATTCAGGTTGCTTTCGTGAAGAAATCCATCATGATTTCAGAATGGAATGACTAGGTTTATATTGAACTTCATTTGAACATGTTCACTATCAGATGATAGAACAGATGGGCAAAGAGAAGTTACATTCAGTCGTTACATTTAAGACCAGCTTTGAGAAAGAGTTTATGAATCATGTTCAGAAACATTTTTGAGTAACATTTTCATTTTGATTTTCCCGTCTAAACACACTTCCTTGCAGCTACTTTTTAGGGACTTGTTTCTCAGAGATTCATAGTTTCAATTATGAATTTTAACTAACAAGTTTTATGGAGGGAAATCTATGATTCATAGAAACTCCGTGGCAGCCATTTACCAGAACAAAGCGCTCTCCCTAGTCTCCTTTTTTAATTGTTGAAATGCCCGTCAATGACTTGATTAAGTCTGTAAAGAAGTGCCAGGTTCTCATGTACGCAGATGATGCAATTATTTATACTTCAAGTCAAAGCATCACTGAAATTGAAAGGGCATTGACCGATGAGATGGAAAATATTTCAAAGTGGTTCGATAACAATCGACTTGTAATAGATCTTAAGAAAGGGAAAACTGAGACCATGCTATTTGGGACAGCTAAGCGTCGCTCAGTAATGGAAGGCTTTATCATATTTTTCGGTGTCAAGCGAAGAAATGTTCAGATTCATGCCCCAGGAAAATACTTGGATCAAAGCCTGAACATGGGATTACATCTTGATAAGGTATATAAGAAAGTATCTAGTAACATTTCTTGAGGATGAGACCTTTACTGACTAGATCAGCTGCCGAGAGTGTTTATAAAGCCGTTATCGTACCGGGAATCTTTTACTGTTCTACTACTGTCCTAAACATGGCTGAAACAGACTGTAAAAAATATGAATCATTTCAAACCAGAGCCTTAAAGAATATTTACAGAAAACAGCAGAAAATGCAATTTGATGTCAATCGAAAACGATCAGAAATAAAAGGCGTCTATGTTGGTTTTTAAATGCCTAAAGAAAACATCTAATAGAAGTTATCAACACATGTCTTGAACCCTTAAAAATCGTGATCGGAACACTCGCGTGGATAGATATGCAGCGCGAATTCAGAGAGTTAAAACAGTAGATGGAAAAAGGCTTTTTGGTATCAATTTCCTAAGGTGTACAATAAACTTCCGAGCAGCCTTCGCCAATAGATCTTTTTGCGATTGGGAGAAAGGGACTGAGGACAGTGCGGCCCATTCTGACAGCTTTGACAACTACAGGATTGAATTGAATTGGCTCAAAATACACCCACAAATGGGCGACAGGACGGCAAGACGCCTAAAAAAAGCCAGAGAAAGCACTTCCCATACTAAAGAAGCACCGTGTAACTCTTGAAAGGCGCAGTTATATCGAAAATAACGCGATTTTGCTGGGAGACACGACCGAGCTGCATGGAGAGGATTTCCCTGATTTCCTGTTATTGCCAAGACTGTCATGATGGGCCGCGGTCTCGTCAGTGCCTTCCTCCGGGCTCTATTATTGGGCTCATTCCGTCTTTTTAAATGTAAGCCAAAACAATTTATCTGGACAACTGAAAGGCAATTTATGCTCCTAAAAGTGAATAGTTTTTCCTGCAAGCATGCGCGAGCAGCCATTTATGACAAGCTATCGAGGGTGGGCGGACAGTGGAGTGTCAACAACAACAACAGGTTGTAAAGTCTCGTCTGCCTGAGAACGCTCACACAACGACTGCTATTTTGGGAGGCAAGTTAGCACACAGTCATTGGGAGAAGAAGGAGTTTTCAAGGATTCTGGTACGTATCGAATCGCTTTTAAATCTTATTTTCACAGCAAATTTACGAGGATTTTATAGCCACATAGGACCGATAACCTTTGTCCTATGGCTAGGCAGGCCTGCGACTGATTGTTATTGCTGGAATACTGCTACTGATAAACAGCAGGTTTCACTGCTTCCCACTGGTGAGCAGGGCCGTAGGAAGCAGCGTTGATTGGGGGGGGGGGGAATTGTTCCCAAAACAATAGAGAACAATACATCTAATTAATGCTTGTGACGTAGCACCATTGTTCTCAAATTATTGGGGGGCTTGAGCCCTACCTGCCTCCCCGCTTCCTACGGGCTTGCTGGTGAGGGTGGATAAAGAAAATTTGTTGCAGATTATGAAGGAGAAAAGATTTTTTAACAGCAAGGGATTTTTTTGGTTTGCGAAGTAAAACATGGATAGGCCTATTTCAAGTTTTCCAAACAATGCCAGCTGTAGGTTTCGTCAAATTCTTAAATCCCATCAAACGTCAAACTGCTCAAATCTTCAGAAATTTGCCATGAGTTGTCCTAAGAATGAAAGAGATGACGATTTCCCTAACAAGGAAAATCATCAACCAGAAAATTGCACTAGAGATGATTGAAAGGATTTTTAACCTCGATTGCATCTGATAGAATGCTGATGATATTGCATTCTTATTGATAGAAATTCCTGCAATGCGAAGGATCTGCGAAACTATTCCTAATACCGTTTTTAGCATAATTTCTATTCACAAGCAATAGTATCAACTAATTGCCCCACTTTCTTGTAACCGGTTTAAAGTTTTTCTTGACTTGAAATAAATAGTTTTCTGTTGGGCCTACGTTTGGATGCAATCGTCATTTCAGTGTGTAACGAGACAGTAAACAGTGTGTAAAAAGACAACAAACGAGTGTAGGCAAGGAAAACATGCGATAATGAAAGTCAGGTCTAAGTTCCCCTGAACAGTTGTGCATAGAAAGGCAAAAAGGGGCTTTGTTTCAATAGACGATTACGGAAAAGATGGCGGACCTCATTTCACGCAATGCATGATAGGAATATGCCCCCTAGCAACGCATAGCTACCAAAACTTACAATTGCAGCATAACGTCTTGACCACAACAGCTACGATAGACTTAGGCCGTCGCAACTTTATCGTGAAATCTACGCGTATTCTTTTGGGCACCTGAAATCTACGAAGTCTTCTGAAAACGGTAGACTTCGCAGATAAAACTTCAGCTACCCAAAGGATGCAAATTCTGAAAACAGCAGAGTCGAGAGCCGTCAGACTTGGCGGTGAGAAATTCCAAAGAATGAGACTTCTGAAAGAAAGTTAAAGCATGGTTAAAGAGTTCGAATGTCGTGTTCGGTCGAGTGAACTGAAGCCATTGCAATACTTTGTTATGCAAATCTCAAGAAAAGGTGATTTGCAATGTTTCATTCTTTTTTCGAATGTCTTTAGAACATTTTATTAATCTCTCTTTTTATTCACCTCTCCAATCAGTTAAGTAAACTGTAAACAAGGCCAAAAATCTTCTTGAAATCTTGATGAAACGACGAAAACAGCAGGCCACTTCATCTTGATATTACAGGGAAACTGTACTGTACCTTATTGCGAGCGACGGCTTAGAAGAGTGTCGACTTCTCGATGAAGTTGAAACGGCCCAGGGGGGGTACTCCCTAACTTTTAATACGGGGGGGTCCGTGCCAATATTTGGGGTCCGAAAATTTACGTCAAATCAATATGTGGGGTCTGTGAATTACAACATGGACAAACATTCAATATTTGGGGTCCACAAATCTGAAGAAAGGAAGGATCGTGGTGCATTGACTTCACATGGATTGCAGTGTGGATCTGAAGTTCCAAATCATGAAACAAATGTTTTGGTATTATTTTAAAACTTAGAAAGGGGTTCCAGAAATAGATAACAATATTTGGGGTCTCAAAAATATTAGACTCAATATTTGGGGTCCCCAAAACATTAGGCTCAATATTTAGGGGTCAGAAAAGAAATAGTGGCACGGACCCCCCCGTATTGAACGTTAGGGAGTACCCCCCCTGGGTGAAACGGCCTAAATCTATCGTAGCTTCGGTCCAGATTTTATGCTGCAGTTGTAAGTTTTGGTAGCTATGCGTTGCTAGGGGACATATTCCTATCATGCATTGCATAAAATGAGGTCCGCCATCTTTTCCGTAATCGTCTATTGATTCGGTTCGCCCAGATCCCAACTCCCATGCAAGGAATTTCAATTTTTCCAAACTAGTACGTCAAAACGTGTTTACTGATTACCGTTGACAAAAACGCATACCAAGGATTGTTATGTAGTCACGTGATGAAGTGTGGGCAAACATTTTTTGATGTGATCCCAATTTTGTTGGGCAAAATGAACTTCTGTTGTTACCAAGAAGTCATGTTTATTTAATTCTGCCAAACATGACTCAGAATAGTTAAATATTTTTAATAACTTTCGCACATATACAAGCTTATTTCATTTCATTGTATATTCTTGCAGGAGTGAGGCAATTTATTAACGTGTGAGATTCCTGTAAAGATCAATACAGGACACAGCGTTGGACTGCTGTTTATGTTGGACAGCGTTGGACCACTTGTGACATTCCTGTAAGAATTCTTAGAGCATTTGAGCAGTAATTACTCCTTTAGCTTGTGACGTTCAAAGACCAGTACAGCATTGGATCACGATTATTCATGTCATTCTTGCAAATACAAAAGAAGCAGAGGATCAGTATTGCTACTGTCACCATTCCCAACACCTTGTAGCATTTCAGCTTTGACACAAAGTGTTATATTGGTTGAGCTTCTGAAGAACTGTGGTGACCAACGGTTGTGCATCATAAACTCTCAAGACTGTTTATCTTTGAAGACAAAATTGGATATTTAGGCCGAACTGAATATGGAACCCTATGTTTGCTGCCATAATCTGCCAAGTTCTTCATCTTTTATGCTGACATTGATTAATACAGATTGAAACATTAATGAAGAGTAACTGTTACAGAGATTTAACCAAATGGTTACTATAGAAGAGCATTTTTACTTCAAAGAATACAATGAGCTCTGGACAAGGATGAAAAAATTGTGTTATCTAGTACCACCCCAGAAGAAGAAAGCCACCACACTACACACCAATGTTGACAAACTTTGTCTTAAGGTTACAACTGAGCTTGTAAATGTTATTGTAGTCATGCGTGTTGCAGTCATACCAATCAGTCCTGAAATTTGCAAACAGTATAATATTTTTGCAACTATATCTACCTTAAAAGCTGCAATTTTGCATGGCAAGACATACACGTTTCGACAACTCCTCTCGAATATTATCCTTATAAATATTGCACAATCGCGTTAGGCACTAGGCTGTGAGCAGCACTTCCTTAACATCGTTAACAGCTAGTAACTAATTATTTTATTTCTTTTTCATTGTAATATATCGAAGTTGTAGATAGGTTGGTTTTTGTTTTGGATAGGTTTAGTTGTCTGCCTTGTCTGAGGATTGGCCTTAGCGAGGGATTGGATTCCAACTAAGTACAACTAAGTCCTTTGTGTGTGTGCGGTATTGGAAATGAGGATAATGAACATTTTCTCCTGCACTGCCCACTTTTTGACAACGCTCGTAGAGATCTCTTTGGTCAGCTTAGAGACATTCCGCTATTGGACTTTTCAGTTTGGACAACGAGGCACTCAGTAACCTCTTGTTGTTTGGCGATGACAAATTAAACATTGTCTCAAACAGAATGATTCTGGAAGCTACAATTTCGTTCATCGAAAAAACTAAGCGGCTCCATTAATATTCTCGGCATGCTAATATTCACCCTGTGTAGCATCCTTTTTTTTCGGCTTTTGTCTGTTACGCTTCTCTGTGTCGTTTTTCTTGTTGTGATGTTATTTCTTGGTTTTTGTTTTGATTTTGTTTTTTTTTCTTTTTTGTTGTTTTCGTTTGGTGTTGTTTTTTTTTCTTTTTTATCTTATCTTGAAATTAATAGTTGAATTGTAAGTGTCATCCATGGTAGGGACCAGATGACCTTGTGTCTTTCCCCGCCATGAATGGCACATGTAAATAGTATTTCTTCTTTATCTAGATTTAGGTTTTGTTGTTATAGAAAAAAAAAACTTGTTAGCTCGGAATAGTGGGGGGGGGGGGTTTCTCCCCAATTGGTTTATTTATTAAGAGATCTTCTCCTTTAAGTAATTCCCTTCGTACAATTATTTGTTCCTGTATTATGTATTTATGTATTGTATTAGTGTTCTGTTTCATTTGATTTGATGTTTATTGTATAAATATTTGTTATATGTAGTTCGAACGTAAATTGTGTGTTGTGGAATTTACAACATCGAACTGAAACTAAACTTAGGCCCTTCTTTCATAACAGCACTTCGTGTGTTGAAGAGGTTACCCTTTTACGATGAACTCTTTGCCGTACGGGTTCTTCGAAAGTCATTTGTTAGAAAGTTTTGTCTAGTGGGTTACCTTCTTTGCCCCATCGGTTATTTTCCGATATTTCTGTGCTTTGATATCCAGGGAAAAATAGCCTTTTGACTGAGACTGTTTTGTTGACTACCCAGTACGCCCTCGTTGCACGTACCGGGTGAGTCAAAAAAAACGCCCGGCATTTGAAGGGCTACTGCTTCCTGACTATATAAGCAACTATGTTTTGCAATATCTGATTGACTAGCTAACATTTTCAATTATCCTTAGAAATTTTCCGTGCTAAGATCGGTCACTCCATTCAGATTCTGTAAGCGATTTTCTGAAATGCATCCCTTTGAGAAACCTTAAAACGTGCAAAAATTACGAGCAAGAATCCCTAATGTGTTTACCTCACACCGATGACTTTCAGCACACTTTAGCGCGTGCTTTCTTTTTGGCGGGTTGAAAAGTCTTCCCCCCGCCCCAGTGAGAATAACTTATTCAGGGGGATTCCATTCTCCCATGAGGACAAAATGAATGAACACATCCAAGAGTCATTATTGCTGGGAAGGAGAACAAAGGGACATCTTGCTTGGTGTTTTCACTCGTTTTTGCAGGTTTCCGAAAGGGCTTTCTGCAGAAAATCTCTCATTTCGACGGGAAGGAATGACCAATTAAAGCCGGGTAAATTACTGAACCTAATTTCACATATCGGGGATAAAACAAGTCCTTACTTCAATATCATTTCTTAGATATTCAGGGAGCAGGATTTTTTTCAAACGCCGGACGTTTTTATTGACTCACCCGGTAGTAGAGCAAACGGTTGTCCGTAAAAATGATAAACCTACCGTTATTTTGATTTGGATGGTCTCGCAATGAGACTTCTTCATTTAAGCCAATATATTCAATGCTTGTTGGCTCAAAAACTGAACGCAATCGTTGATCCCCTTCGTCAGATTGTCTGTCTTTTTTATGCAACCACCATAAAGCAACAAATAAGGCGATTGGCAACCCAATGGGCAATAGAAGTGCTCCATATGCAGTGTATAGTGTTGTTTGGTGGTCAGCTGAATTGTCCAAACACTCCACACTGTAATCTGAACGCAAATATGACATTTTTCGAAGACAGCCACCCCCATATTTCGTTATGCAAAACGTGTGACAACTAATTGGGAGGACTTGCACGATTTTTCTCGATGTCAACGGATACGTGACAAAAAAGAACAGAGCAATATCTCTCAAGCAATTCTTGCCCGACTCTCTGCACTTCGCAAGAAATTCGGCTTTGCCTTTTGATATGCAAAACATGATAGCTGCTTTGATGGCGAAATAGACAAGGATAAAAACAGGCAGTAAGAGTGTTGCGATGAGTGCAAACCAAAACTCACTCACAGTAGTCAAGCCCCAGCTTCCTTTTATGCACCGTAAAGATGGTATTCTTAGTACCTCAAACTCAAGATATTCAAATACACCAACCGCTTTCTTCAATGATTGAGGCCATGGTATGTATGAAAAAGCATCAATAACGCTGCTCAGTACCTGGTAAAATCCCAAAAGAATTTTCAATCTTGATAGGATAATGTCTGCAAATGTCCTTGTTGTCCTCAAAGAACCCCTCTGCTCATTCAAAATCAATGAATCTTGTAACAAACTACGGTCTTGCTTCTGTTCCTCAACAGTGAATTTATCTGCCCAAGGTACAAGCAGACAGACTACTACGAATAGTGTGAAGTATCCAAAAAACTGAACAGCAGCAATAAATGGTTTTGGGCATTTTATGCATTTATTAAATAGCCGACTATATCCATTGTCACAAACAGCACAAAGAACACCTTTGTAACCATGGTCACATTTGGCTGTGATTCCCCCAAGACATGACCCTCTAATTGGACATTTATGAGGTATCGGCATGATACATGAAAATTTCGTAGTTTTCCTGTTGTACTTATCAGTGGTTGTTTCAAGATTGTCAATAAATCCTTTATAGGCATCTTCACAGGATTGGTTTGAGGCCGTCTTTTGTGCTTGGTCCCATTTCATCCAGTAACCTCGTTTCAGTATCGGATAATCATGTTCACAAGAGAAACCAGAATTTTGGCACTTCTCGCATGCGCCAAAGCGATCATTACGAGAGTATCCATCTAGGCAAGGGCATGCTCGATAACCGGCAGAGCTATTAGTGTTAGTACCTGTTGGGCAAGTTAGGCAGTCTAAAGGACTTTTTCCTGGCGCTCGATGTGGTGGTACAAATTGGCCGAAAGGGCATTGTTTGCACGATTTTTGGGCCATTTGATCCTGATAGAAGGAACCTGCAGGACAAGGAATGCAGTGTCCTCTGCAAGAGCTGTATTCATCGCAAACAACATGATAACCAGCAGAACATGGATAGCAGCGGTACTCAACATGACTGTTGTCCCAAGAACAGTCGAAACCATCTTGTCCTAACGATCTGCCAAAGGATGTAACATATAGACCTTTGTAAGGAGAGCATTTGATTTTTGCTGCTATTTTCGAAGTATATGTAATATCTCTTAGCTTACTACAACCTATGAGAATTGTAGAATCCTTAGACATTCCTTGAAAGTCTTTTCCATTCAAACTTGTTAGCATGTCAAAAAGAATTATCTGTTTTGGTGTGGTTTTCATGCCATCTAGTACCCCTGTCATGTTCTTGAGTAGATTTCCGTATAAGAATATTTGCATTATTCGTAGACCTTTGAAAATGCCTTTTGGCAGCGATTCAATCTTGTTGTTTTGCAAATGGAGCTCCCTAATCCATTTTAAGCCACCAAAAGCAAGAGGCGATACATCATCAATATCATTGCTATGCAAAAAGAGTTCGTTGATAAATTCATGGCCTTTAAATGAGTATTTAGGCAGCTTTTTTATTTTGTTATGAGATAGGTCTAGCTCTAAGATTGTCGTCTTCTCGAAGCTGAAGTACTCAATTTGATTTGCTCGTAGGTACAACGTGTTTATTAGTGGAACAGTAATGCCAGTTACATTCTTTATGTTGTTCCAGCCCAAATCAAGCCGATTTAAGGACCTAATGCCTCGTAAGTCCGGCATCGTCGTCAAATAGTTTCGATTCAGGTTGATTTGCAGCAATTTGTGATTATTTTGAAATAAGCTTAATGGTAGCTTATTGAGGTTGTTTACCTGCATGTCTATCTTCTGTAGATCCTTCAAAACATCAAATGTTCCTTGCTCCACGTACGTCAATCCCAACCACCCTGCTACTAAAATATTCAGATTACTTAGGCCATTAAAATCGTCTTTCTCAAATCTTTTCACGGTGTTCTCTCCAACATTAAGACTTTTCGTTGTGTTTGGGAAAATTGAAAACCCATTTTCAAAATTGATTTTATTTCCATTGACCAAGATTGTCGTGAGAGATACTGGAGCATTGGTAAATAATTCCTTCAATGCTTCGATTGTGAATGTGTTTTTTCCAACGTCAATAGAAGCAAGATTTCTTGGCAAAATAAATGCATTTCTTAATGAACAATTCTTTAAAGTGAGAGTTTGCAATTGCGTAAAATTGATGAAGGCGAGCTTTTCCAGTTTTAGGCCTTGATTCTGTGATAAGTCCAATTCGATGGTTGAAAGGGGTATTCCATACGGAATAGTCTTCAATCCCTTTCTGACGCATTCAACTTTTTCTGCCAAACATGTGCATCTTGCTGGACATTTTGCATGAGATATATTTAGAACTGCAATAACCGAGAATAACACAAATAAACATCTCGAAGACATTTTGCTTCGCGTGCTTTGGATCTTACTTCCCCTCGTCCTCTGTTTTATGCATTCCAAATTCCTGTGCTCACTGTTTGAAAAGTATGCAAAGAATTTACCTCAAAACATATCTAGGCATTTATTTCAACAAATGATGCAAGACCACATTATTTGTACAAAGTGGTTTACAGAATTATATTGTCTTTACAAAGAACCACTTTCGAACGGGGATTCCCCAACAATATTTTGATCATACACGGAGTGGTGTCTTGAAAGGGTCGTTGGACGCAAAGCGTGGAGACCAGAAACAATATGTCTATGAAAATTCTGAATGTTATGGCGTATTCGTTGTTGAAAGTGGAATAAAATCGCAGATTCATAAGAAGTCTTTAAAGCAAAAACACCAAAACAGCATGGTGGTTGACTAACATTTTCTTTCAACCTATCAAGGATTGAAATGTGACTTCTTTGACTTGATAACGGGCTATGGTCGAAACGTCGTGCTAAGTTAAGGCAAGTTAAGGTTACTGTAACCCTTGAGGCAGTGGTTAAGAAACTCTGTTTACCACGGCCTTTTGTTAAGATATACCAAACAAGGCTATATATCATTCGATGCAGAATTAAACGCAGAATATCAGAAAGATATGTGCTATTGATTTTGCAAAAGCACAAATGATTTATTCCAAATTTTAGGCGAAATCCACCACCCTCGCGAAAAAATCTTTGTGTACCCCAGCGAGCACCGTAGGACCATGACTATCTATTTACCATAGACTCATATGAGGTGTCATCTATGACAAAAATAAATAATCGAAATTTGGAATGTATGAACTGAGATTTATGAATCAGGCATACGCAAAATCCCGAATTTTGCACTCATCCAATAAGAAATTTGGCAAAATGTCTGCCAGAATCCAGTATACCTTTGCGTTATACGTTGATTTGTCATACCACAATGTTCATTTCAAATGTCCATTATCGCTGTAAAACACCATTCTGTCATTCGATTATCTAGTCCTTTTTCGTCTGATTCTTCCGATTCTGATCCCTCATTGTCAAAACGTTCCTGGTCAAACCACGACCCCTTATCTGATAACGCAAGATTTGTAGCTTTGTCTTTTCCAAAAGGTTTTTGAATCCTTTTTCCTAAACTCTGGTCTTTTTCTGCTCCATAACAACAGAGCAAACATTACATCCGTGCGGATTACACTTACTGCCTTCTAAACCACAGAACTGTGCGAATCATTCGCAAGGTCAAGTGAGTTTACCTTTTATGCCTGTTCGCGCAATTTCTGAAAAATACGAGTGCTTATTTTAAAATACTCAAATTTGCAAGTAATTGGGTTTGTTTTGTAAAGCGAAGTGGCTAAAACGGTGCTTAAATACTTGAAGCATCAGAATATAGCAAAATCGAAAATCGAAAAATTCTTGCTTTAAGGGTTACGGTAACCTTAAATTCCAATCAGAGTGCTTGTATTTTACTTAACCCTATTTTAACCGGGGGGAGCGTTTTTCGCCCCCCCCCCCTCCCGAACTTTTTAATAGCTCCTAAACGATGACAGCTATGGCATTGAAACTTGCTGACTTTTCCTAAAATTTAACTGGTAATCAGAAAATAAAAATTTCAATGCCTATTGTTAGACCACGTGACCACCCTATGCCCATATTTGGAGAGTGGTCACAAAGAAAGTCGTGAAAACTGATCTAGTTTCTTTATTTTGTGCCGAATCTCATCAATATACATACCATTCAATTTGTCTCGATGAGTACTTTCATTTGATTTATAATTTATCTATATGTGCTAACATCAGCAATTCATAATTTCTATGACGTCATACATCTCTATGACATCATATTTCTAATGGATTAGCAATTTTTATATCAAAAATCATGTAATGACTTGTAATATTAATAGAACTATATGTTTCACCCAAATTATGTGAAATTGATAATGTTTAAGCATTATTCTTGAGGAAACAATTTTGCATTGAATCGATATACCGTTATTTATTAGGTTAATTAATTAGGAACCACAAATATTCATGGAAAACTGAATGAAATCTCAAACTAAGGCTATCAAGTAAGTATTTGGATAGTTTTCAGCCTATTTTAGCCAGTCATTTAATGTAAATCTACTTGTTTTTCCTGATAGCTCTATTTCGTCAAAATTTGCCCTATTTTTGGTTGCCAGCAACCAACCACGTGATTAGAAATTAATTGATGCTACTTTTGGATTTTCCTTTGTTCAATTATAACACAGTGCAAGTTTCATTGTCATAGGTATTATTGTTCCGAGGATAATTAGGGGGCGAAAAACGCCCCCCCCCCCGGTAGAAAATCACTTTTTTCACCCGGTTAAAATAGGGTTAAGGAATTGAGTCCATATAAGTAACTGAGCGTTAAAGGGTCTGTTGCATACAGCATGCCTTGCACGTGTCGTCTCTTGGTTTGCCTTTATTGTCGCCATTTTCATGGGCCATGAAAATGGCGGCAAACAAAAGCCAACCAAGAGACGACACGTGCAAGGAATGCTGGATGAAACAGACCCTTTAAAGCTGTCTTGAAACTTTGCTGACAAACCGCTGACGGCCCTTTGTTATAGTACAATGGTGCTAGGGTCATTTGCAGTGGAGACCAAAGAAATCTTAATCCTTGCATTATCCTCAGGAATTTCTTTGGCTTAATGTCTGTGGGGATCAAAGGACAACTTTTGTTTCATTATTGAAACGAAGTTGATATTGGTCATGAGAGCGGTATTTATTTGGACTCAATGCCTTTAAAGTGGCAGGATCACGTAACCGTAAAAAACCCTGTTGTCTCTAGAATCTATATTGTTGCTCACATGTGGCCATTGTGCTCTGCACAGATTTTGGTGGATGCGGTGAATCCACACTATTGCACCAATATCTCTGCAATCCTACCACATATGAGTGTTTCGTTTGTTTATTTACGAAGTAAAGAGTCCATCTTCAAAATAACATCACTGTGATATGGCTGATCAAACATGCTCCAAACCAGTTGTTTCGAAAGAGGTTTGTTTACATTACGTGACCCTGCCCATTTAGGCCCCGTTTGTAATTTCGGGAATCTGAATTTACCCTCTGCGAAGTATCGTGGCAAACTTTCCCCCTGCGAAGGAGAGTAAACCAGATTCCGATAGCGTTCGCGCGAACTCCTAAGATCCTCGAAAGGGCTGATCCGCAGAAAAAGGGTTCAATCTTCTTAATTTTCTCTAATTGATTAAACCAACTTGATTCTTTATAATTTAATTTCTTTAGTATGAAGTTCGTAATGTCTTTCTTTCAATTCGACGGCGATAAGAGCTCTGCCAGCGGCGTAACAAGAGCTAAACATTGTTCTTCGAATGTAACGATAAGAGCTCTGCCAGCGGCGTAACAAGAGCTAAACATTGTTCTTCAAACGTAACGATAAGAGCTCTGCCAGCGGCGTAACAAGAGCATTGTCCTTCAATTATAACGATTCACCGTACCATTCCAAAACGATAAATAAATCCCAATAACTCCATCTGAATTCTGTTCATAAGATGATATGTACAAATAACAGCAAGTAGTAAGTCCAGTCTCTGAGATTCAAGACAGCGAATGAATATAGCTGCAGTGTGTTCTTTTCCAAATCAATAAATGACTTTGTCCTTCGGGACGATAATGCAGTCGATAAGTAAATCCAGTAAATCTTTGTGCTTCTGCACGAAATACAGCGATAAAGCTTGTTATATTGAATCTTTGTGCTTCGGCACGAAATACAGCGATAAAGCTTGTTCTTCTGAACGAATGAAACGATAAAGTTTCCAAATAAATGTTGGGCTTCGGCCCGAACGCTTCGAAGTTAACTTGAAAAACGCGTTGACTACTTGATCTTCTTTCACCAATCGAAAAACAAATTGTTCTTGCTTTTCTGACCATGAACAAAGCCTATTGAACAACAACAAAGACTCGACTCTCTATGTACAAAGGTTTTTGAACGCACATTGTTTTATGTTCTTTGTGACGTACGTCGCTTACGCAAACGTTGCTTTGGTGTGGGGATAACCCCTAGCTTTTGTGTGGGAATCACCACACGCCCGGCTCTAGTACGGTACTGAACATCCTCCCCAGCTTGATCTTCTCTAGGAAGATTAACAACTTTCTGCATGACCAGATTTTCTTCATCGTTTTTGTTCTCTGAAATTTGTCCTCCTTGTGTCTCTTTAGTGGCAATCGCATCATGTGTTGCAGACGGATGAACCCTTTCTCGTATCTCCAAATTATGGATCCTTTGGATTGGTCGTCTCAGTTGCCCCTTTTGCGTTCTGAGTGTAACAGTGCGTATTAATCCATCACTTCCTGGGTGTACTGCAGTGACGTATCCCATCGGCCAATGTCCTCTTGCGACTCTATCTTCTGATATGAGAACAATATCTCCAACTGTAACTGGTAAACGTTCCTGTTTCCATTTATTTCTAAGGGATAATTGATGAACGTACTCTTTCTGCCATCTTTTCCAAAAATGGTTTAAGATACTCTGTTGATACAAATATCGTTGAACAATTGGCTGTTCTTCTGAGCTAGATTTCTGTACTTGTGGCAATCCTTTCAATGGTCTTCCGATGGCTAAGTGTGCAGGTGTAATTGGTTCTGCATCGTTGATATCATCTCCTATGATTGTGAGTGATCTGGAATTAATGATTGCCTCAATGTCTGTCAATACTGTATACAACTCTACGTAGCTGAGCAATGCATTCCCTAAAGTCTTGCGAAGAGGTTCTTTCACTGACTTTACGACTCTTTCCCAAAAGCCACCTCTCCAGGGAGCTCTTTCAACAATGAATTTCCACTCTACGCCCATTGCTGCTAACTCTTTACGGACACGGTTCTGGTCAATGTTCTTCATCTTTGACTTACTGCTTGATGATGCAAATAACTCCTGAAGAATACGATCTGCTGCTTTAAATGTCTTCGCATTGTGTGACTGCATTGATTGGCAAAGTCCTCGACGATTGATCATTCGGCGGAATGCTTGAAGATACTCATCAGTGTGTAAACTATTTGTCAGTTCTAGGTGTACCATTCGCGATGCTGCACAGGTGAAAATGCAAATGTAAACTTTCTTACTAGTTGAATTGGTGCGAGCATATAGCGGTCCAGCAAAGTCCACACCCACGTGAGTGAAAGCGGGTGAGTGCCGTATTCTCTCTTTCGGTAAATTTCCCATCTTCTGTGATCCAGCAACTGCATTCTGTCGTTTGCAACGAAAACAGTCCTTTATAACACGTTTTACTTCACGATGTCCTTGTGTTAACCAAATCGTCTCGCGAAGGATTGCTAAGGTAGTCAAAGGACCGACGCAAACGGAATCTTTATGTACTTGTCGAATTTTCATTTCGATAATCGGATGACCATGTGGCAAAATCACCTGATGTTTCGTCTCTTCTGGCAAATCTGAATGCTGAAGTCTTCCTCCGACTGTGATCGCACGATCTTTACTGTCATAGAATGGATCTAACTTGAGGATTCTGCTGGATTTAGGGACCTCTTCTTCCTTACTTAAACACTTCATCTCTTCTGTGTAAACCTCGGATTGCACCTGTCGATACCAAAAGTACTCTGCATCTTTGATCTCTTTAGATGACAGCTCTTCCCATGGCTGTGACTGCTTGGATTTTGCTTGTTTCAAACTTCTAAATCTTTGAATAGCACGAAAAACAATTGCGGTTATTCTGACAAGCTTTCTCCACGATGAATACCTCTTTGGATCAATAACTGTACGTGCATCTACAACTGGCAATGACTGGACTGTACTTTTCAATTCTTGTTGTACATCCTCATTGTCTAACTTTGTTTCTATCATATCTGGCCATTTATTTGATGGCTGATCAAGCCACGATGGTCCCTTGAACCATTTCTCATTTCCAATAAGATCTTTGGGCCCGACTCCTCGTGTCAGCAAGTCAGCTGGATTGTCATTTCCGGGACAATGTCTCCAGTGCTCTGGGCTCCACGTTGATTGAATTTCTGAAACTCTATTGGCAACGAATGGCTTCCAATTTGAAGGTGGTCTCTTTAACCAATGAAGTGCAACCGTGCTGTCAGACCATAACACGACTTGGCTGATATCTCGTTTAAGCGAATCCGCAACAAAACGAGTCAATCTTGTGTTTACTACTGCTGCAAGTAGCTCAAGCCTGGGCAATGTTACTATCTTTAAAGGTACAACTCTTGACTTTGACATCACAAGAGAAGTGTTGATCTTTCCTTTAATATCTGTAGTGCGAAGATAGACTGCGGCTCCATAAGCTTTAGGTGAAGCATCACCAAATCCGTGAAGCTCAGTGCTCTTGATTTCATTTGCTCTGCGACAAAACATCTAGGAATTTTTATAGCTGGTATTTGCTTCGAATCTTCCTTCCATCTCTTCCACTGGCTAAGGATGTCTTCTGCTAGCCTTTGATCCCACTGTAGGCCTCGGCTCCACAGCTCTTGAAATAATACTTTGGCTCTTAGAATGTGGTGACAGGAGACCCATCGGGTCGAATATCTTTGAAGCAATGCTGAGAAGACTTCTTTTGGTTTCAGGATCTTTTCCTTCACTTATCTTTGAAGCAACATCAAAATAGAACTGGTCTTTCTTTGTTTCCCAACTCATGCCTAGGGCCTTTAAACTTTCTCTTTTATCAAACTCTACCGTCAACAATGGTGCTCTCTCCTCTGGATCTATATGCTTCAAAACTTCTTCAGAATTGCTTGCCCATTTTGTTAAATGAAAACCTCCTGATTTCATCATTGAAAACAAGGTATCGTGTAGCTCTGTTGCCTTTTTGACGTTTTTCTGCACCAGTTAGGCAATCGTCTACGTACATATTATCAATCACCTCAGCTGCTGCTGCTGGAAACTGTCTCTTTAATTTCTCTGCATGATTCTGAACAGTAGCTATGGCCAAAAACGGACTACAATTTACTCCAAATGTCACAGTTTTCATGCGAAAGACTTTTGGTTCCTCATCCGTTTGTATATCACGCCAAACATATCTGTGTGAATCTTGATCTTCGTCTGCAATCTTGATTTGAAGAAACATCTTCTTTACATCTGCAACAAGTGCTACGTGATGCATTCTGAATCTAATTAAGACTGACACCAAATTTGGCTGCAATGCAGGTCCTTGCAATATGCAGTCATTCAACGAAACTTCATCTCCTTCACTTGCAGAAGCATCAAATACTATTCTTGTCTTCGTTGTACTTTTATCCTCTCTGTATACAGCATGGTGTGGTAGGTATCTAACCTTTTTACCCGTTTTACAATGGTCAACTGATGTGACTTCTTCAGCAAACCCTTCTTTCACATACTGTGAAATTGCCTTGGAATATTCTTTAGCTTTGGCATCATTTCTTTTCAATTGATCTTCTACCCTTATCAACCTTCTGACAGCTTGATTGTAATTGTTCTTTAACACTGGATGATCTTTTTTCCAAGGAATATGTACCTCGTACCTTTCTCCATCAAAAGAAAGTCCCTCTTTGAATTGCTTTAAAGCATAAATCTCATCATCTTTCATCGGCAATGATTTCTCGTTTAGGATACCTATACTCTCTAACTCCCAGAAACTTTTCAGAGTTTTGGAGACATCTTCTTCAACTTTTGAAAACATTGTGGCTGTTATTCCTTCCTGCTGGCTTTCAATTTGACCACACAAGATCCATCCTAGTTTTGACTTAACAGCTATGGGTACATTCTTGTTCGTACTTCTTTTAACTGAACCTTCAATGATGCTATAGTAGAAATCTGCACCTATCAGAATGTCCACTTGTTCCGTATCTCTTTGGTAACTATCTGCAAAAGTCAATCCTTTTAAATGATGATACTTTGATGGGTCAAGGTGTACTGGCTGCAATGGAGCACAAATCTTATCAATGGCTAAAGCTTCAATCTCTATGCAAGCATCCTCATAATTGCTGTTGAACTTTCTAATGGAACACTTGACTCGTTGCATCTTGTTGTATTGTGTTGTTTTCCCTCCTAAAGTTGAAATGGTCAAGACTTCAGTTGGGCCTCTTAAATCAAGTGATTCAGCAATTTCTTTACGAATGTATGATCTCTGGCTGCCTGTATCTAACAGGATACGTACTGGTAGTTCTTGTGATCCTACTTGTAACGTAGCAAGCGCTGTTTGAAGAAGTGCTTGGCTTGATCTTTGTGAATCTGTGATACATCCACTTAATGAAGTGCTTTGACTTTGTTGGCTATTTGTATGAAGCAATCGATGATGTTTCTTTCCACATCCTTCGGCAGTACAGCTGCCTTGTCTGCAATTTCTGGAATTATGATCCGTATGTGAAGGTTTCAAACAGTTAAAACAAAGCTTCTTGTCTCTTGCTATTTTCCATCGCTCTTAGATACTTTTCTTCTTTGCTGAATAACAATTTCCTGATTCGTGACCTTGCTTATTACAGAAATGTCAATTGTTCACTGTTTCTTGCTTTACTTCTCCAAGTAATGCTGATGCTGACGATACTCGTTGTTCTGCTTTGTTACTTGAAATAGCTTTCGATCTATAGGGACCTTTACTGGAACTAGAACTTGCCTGGCTGTTTTCTGTCTGACTTCTTTCACCGGCTTCTTTGGACATGACTTGCCTATTCAGAAATTTGAAAAACAAGTCAATAGTTATATCTTCATCTTCTATGTCTGATGTTTCCAGTTCCCATTTTTCAGCTAAGCTTTGTGGTAATTTCATTTCCAACAATGGGATTAAAATCATCTGCACATCTTGATTATCCTCTGGCTTCAATCCTAATCCTTCTAGTGCTCTGATGCGATCCTGTAGAGTGTCATGTAGCTGACGTAGTGACAAAGCTTTTGTTCTATCTTTCATTTCAAATTTCACAATCGATTTAACCAAATGAGCAACGATAATCTTCTTTCCTCCAAAGCGATGTAGAATGGCATCTACTGCAGGCTTGTAGTTGGCTGCTGTGGTTTCGAAACCATCTATTGTTTGTAGGGCTGCTCCTTTCAGACTTGCACGTAGATCAGAAAACTTCTGCGCTGCTGACAAATCATTGCTATCATGCACTGCACACTTTAATTGATCCCAATATGCAGTAAACTTTAGAGTATCACCATTGAATGTAGGCAAATCAAACTTTGGGAGCTTTATTTCTTTGTGTTGTCGCTCAGTTGATGCTAAACTCGCAGCTACAGCGGCATTACGTGAATCTGCAATATACTTTTGAGCCTGGTTGCAAAGCTTACGAATTGTACGATGAAATTCTGCAAAATTTTCACATTCAACATCTACTTCATTTTCCTCAAGTAATGGCATAAGTTCATTATTCAATTTTACATGGTTTTCTCTCTGCTTCTCAAGCTCTGCTAAGCAATTCTCAATTTCTACTAACTGGTTATCCAACTCTAAGAACTCATTTATGTCTTCCATAAGATGACTAATGTTGAGCTTCAAACATTTCTCCTTCCTCCTGATACTGACAATTTCTGGATGTTCGAAACCAGATTTCACAACTCTTGCACTCTGGGCTGGACTACCTGTAACAACTTTACTTTCGCGAAGCTCCAAATAACGCCTGATCCGCTTTGCTAGGGCCTTCTTACTTCCAGCTGCATTTATCCCCCAGCACTTCAGTGCAGATTGCATCTGCCCGTATGATAGTAAATCAAGGGTATCTAAGTCAACTTCGAATATATCTGATTCCATAATTGTCAGTTGTTCCCTAAAGATTTGCAGTTAGCCCCTTTCGTAAAGAACCAATGGATCCTTGGCAATTTGCTCTGCGGAGGAGCATTGTTCTGCGGGAAGCAGTTCTTGATGTGAATGAGATGTCCTTTTCCAATGTCCTATCCTATCCCATCCTCAACATCCGGCTCGGTGGACCAATGTAAGTTCGGGAATCTGAATTTACCCTCTACGAAGTATCGTGGCAAACTTTCCCCCTGCGAAGGAGAGTAAACCAGATTCCGATAGCGTTCGCGCGAACTCCTAAGATCCTCGAAAGGGCTGATCCGCAGAAAAAGGGTTCAATCTTCTGAATTTTCTCTCATTAATTAAACCAACTTGATTCTTTATAATTTAATTTCTTTAGTATGAAGTTCGTAATGTCTTTCTTTCAATTCGACGGCGATAAGAGCTCTGCCAGCGGCGTAACAAGAGCTAAACATTGTTCTTCGAATGTAACGATAAGTGCTCTGCCAGCGGTGTAACAAGAGCTAAGCATTGTTCTTCAAATGTAACGATAAGAGCTCTGCCAGCGGCGTAACAAGAGCTAAGCATTGTCCTTCAATTATAACGACTCACCGTACCATTCCAAAACGATAAATAAATCCCAATAACTCCATCTGAATTCTGTTCATAAGATGATATATACAAATAACAGCAAGTAGTAAGTCCAGTCTCTGAGATTCAAGACAGCGAATGAATATAACTGCAGTATGTTCTTTTCAAAATCAATAAATAACTTTGTCCTTCGGAACGATAATACAGTCGATAAGTAAATCCAGTAAATCTTTGTGCTTCTGCACGAAATACAGCGATAAAGCTTGTTATATTGAATCTTTGTGCTTCGGCACGAAATACAGCGATAAAGCTTGTTCTTCTGAACGAATGAAACGATAAAGTTTCCAAATAAATGTTGGGCTTCGGCCCGAACGCTTCGAAGTTAACTTGAAAAACGCGTTGACTACTTGATCTTCTTTCACCAATCGAAAAACAAATTGTTCATGCTTTTCTGACCATGAACAAAGCCTATTGAACAACAACAAAGACTCGACTCTCTATGTACAAAGGTTTTTGAACGCACATTGTTTTATGTTCTTTGTGACGTACGTTGTTTACGCAAACGTTGCTTTGGTGTGGGGATAACCCCTAGCTTTTGTGTGGGAATCACCACACGCCCGGCTTTTGTACGGTACAGAACACCGTTCACACGGGAACGCAATCGTTCCGTTCCATTTTCGTTCCAGTTTCTGGAACGCAAAAAGAGACTGTTCACACGGGAACGGAACGATTGCGTATCGGTTTTTGTTTCTGTTCACACGGGAACGCAATCGTTCCATTCCACAGTTTTCTCTTTAGTCCTTGCCATTTTTTCCAACAACAAATACATCCACGCATGCGCTTAAGGCAAAAATCTTATCGTTCCGTTTTTTGGACCAGTCTTTCACCTCATTGCCTGTTCACACGGGAACGGAACAGAACGAATGCGTATCGTTCCACTTTTCGTATCACTTATTTTATCGTTCCACTTTTTGGAACGGAACGATGTTATTTCAAGCGTTCCCGTGTGAACGCAGCCCCTGAGCGTTCCACTTTTCGGAACGTAACGATTGCGTTCCCGTGTGAACGGGGCCTTAATTCCACTTTATCTGTGTACGACTGCGCTACACGGAAGTCGACAAGTCAAAGAAAACGCCATGAGAGCATAAAATCGGTCGGACAAATGAAGGCATGCAGTCATCTTTTGTTCTTTTTGCGGCCGAAGGTCGCTTACTAATCTGTATGTAGCTGAGTGAATTTGAGATTTGAGCACATACCTTGCTAATTAGTCAATTGTTAAAACAATGGCAGTCACATGCTAAGACTTTACGTGATTGGTTGAAAGGAAGAATGAATAGGTTATCATTGGCCGGCCTAACAATTGATAAGGTTTTTATTGGCTGACTCGAAGAAAAGAATAACCAACAATCGAGCGACACAGCGACTGCGACTGACCAAGGAAAAACTGCAGGGAAGTTGGAAAGGGACTGGAGTTTGAAATTTCATTTCAAGTTACGACCAAATACTTGGAAATTGCGGACGTGGAAGGTAGAAGCTTTTGTGGGACCTAGTAAACAACAAGAAAGATCCAAAACTTACAGAAATACGAAGCTGTGCTCGACTCCAGTGGATAGCATAAGAAACCAAAACATCTCTCTTTCAAGTTTCAGTTCAGCAGGATCAAAGCTAAATTCTACATGGGTTCAATATAAGAAGCAAACCTCCGCCAAAAGAGTTTGTTACGTCAAAGGAACTTTAACATTCTCTCTTTAGAACATGGTAAAAGCTCAAGAAGTCCACCTTTGAATTTCCAGGCACTTCAAAGTCACAAACACTTGGTAAACTATCTTCGAGATGCATCTTAAAATCAACTTCCTCTTACTCATTCCTTCCTTTCAACACAAGTCAATGAAAACAAATTTGAATAACAATATAATTCATTTCCATGGTTGCAAGGTCAAAGCAACAAAGGTCAAATTCTATGCTTCTTTCAAATGTTTCTTCCATCATTTCAAATCCTCCGCAGAAGCAACGTTGTTGAAAGAGCCTCCCTCTGCAGTAAAACAGCACTTTTGGACTTGTCCAATTCTCACTTTCTTTTATCAGTCGACTGAGACAAAAACGCGGAAAGTAAATGGTGCTGCGGGGGAAAAGAGAAGGAGTTGCGGAGGAAAAGGAGAGAGGAAAGTTTCCTCTCTCCTTCTCCTTCTTCGTTTCCTTCTCCATTCCCCCACAGCACATCCGCAGCACATTTTATCTCAATCGACTGATAAAGAAGAAAGTGAGACTTGAACAAGTCCACAGCACTTTTGGCAGATTTGCCCCGAGTTTATTTCGTCATCTGTATAAGTCTAACTGAAAGACTTGGGCAAGTCTACACTTTTGGGGATGATTTTTCCTGATTCAAAATCATTTTATATCCAACAATACTATCATTCAGCTACCCGGCCGCATGTTTGTAATTTACAAGTTACTAGTTGTAACTAGACGCTATATGTCCATCATTTGCCTAAAAGTGCTTTTTTGCTCACAACAGGTTCATGTTCCTCCCAGATTAGACAGAAGCATCGGAGATGGTATTTGCAAAGATGATAAAGTTGGCTTGAAAGGGTACACACCAGAGTTGATGAAAGAGACCTGGCAGGTAGCCCCACAGATTTGAACAAGTCAGCTCTTGACAAATGCAGAAACAAGGTTTCATGTTTCAAGAATAATGATACTCCGGCATTTTGGTACCAAGGGTGATGAAATATCTGAAGTAAAAACAAAGTAGGCCACTTTGAAAGTCAACCAAGCTTTGCCTAAGTCATTCGATATCAATCGTAGGTTCCAAATCATAAGCAACGTTGTGTGAAATTCTACTACCTATTACTTTGAGCCGAATGTCTTGAAAGAAACTTTAGCTACTTTGCTATACTTCTTTCAATGGATTTTCCAGAAATCTTCAATATTTTTAGAAATTACAGCATATTTCATATTTCAACTCATTTGAGGATGTGACGTCATCAGATTTCAAGTTCGTAAAACTACATGGTGTCCCAAAAAATTTGTTCGCCGTTTGAACGGCTACTGTGAAGGAGCCATGAATCCAATTTCCTGTGTTTCAGATTTATGAAAAGAAGAGACTTTAACTTAGAGTTTGGCACCGAGTTTTAGTAAATCTGGCATATAGTTGCTGACTTATGGAGAAAAAAGTCAAATTTACTGGTTTCCTCAACAAACATGATTTTGGTGTTCTCCATTAAAGTTAAAAACAAAAAATTAAGTGAAAAAAAATGAGCCTAGCCCAGTTTCATAGCTTTTTATAAGTGAATCACATATTCATAGATTAGATTTAATGAAAAGTATTTAGAAAAAACATATCAGGGTTGCTAGAAATGCTTATGTGCAGCAAAAGTACTGCAGGCCATGTAATGCGTCCATCAGTTATTTTTGCTTCTCCAAACTCATAGAATCCATTCCAACCAACAATTCTGCTTTCCAAAGACTCCTTTGCAAATGTTCTTTTTTCTGCTTTTGGTCATTCATTACTTCCAAATGTGTTTCCTGGCGAAAATGTAAAGACAAGGTCCATTTATTGCTAAAATTCAGGTTATAAAGTTCAGTACTGAGTTAAAATCCTCTGGTTTTGAGGCAACCAGTAAAATTGACTTTCTTTTTTTATTTATAAATTCAGAATGATAATAATTTACAATTTACGAATTACCTACGACTACGAGCGATCTACTATACAATACCACAAAACGATACCAAGGGGAACAAAAGATCATGACTACCCCAGGACCATCCACATGAAGAATATTAATCTAAAACTACAACTAAATATACAATTGCGAGAAACAATGTACGAACAATGGAACAGAGAAACGAGACTCTATGAAAGGGGAACGTTACGAACGAAAGTTTTGTGTTGACTTTGCATTGAGTTTTGTGTTGACAATTCAAATTGACTTTCTTGTTCCATAAATCAGCAACTACCTTTCTGATTTACTCAAACTCAATGCCAAACTCTGAGTTTAAGTCTCTTTCATTCAAACATCTGAAAAAAAGGAAAATTGGACTCATGGCTCCTTAACCGAAGCCGCTCAAGCAGCGCAGATATTTTAGGGCACCCTCCTGTAGAATGAAAGATTGTCCTGATGCTATAGTTACTACATGGTGTCCTAAAGACATGTACGCCATGAATGGCATGTACGCCATGGATGGCATGGAATAAAGACATGTAGGCCAAGACATGAATTGCTACTGTTAAGGACTGTTAAAGACTTAAAGCAAGACGTCAACAACAATATATTATTCTGCGTAATGATTTCATTTCAAACCTGATGATGTCTTTCGTTCCCTTTTACAAAACTGCAATAAATGGCAACCAATTTTGCTGCTAATAATGGACAAATGAACAAACGGCTTTTGCATTTCAAGGTTTCACAATTTGGAATGAACCTAGTCTCGGGGTAAAGCAAGCAGCAGAGTCCAGGAAAGTCACGATTCCATGGCTGTGAGCCGGAGGAAGGTTTTGCTTTTTACTGTCATTTTTGAGGAAGGTTTATTGATTTTATCAAGAATCCGGTTTGAGGAACATTTCAGTTAATATGACGCATCTGACTGAGGAAGGGTCAGTCATTTTTGTTAAAACTAAGAAAAATGTTGGGTTAGATATGTGATTAAACTATATATATTTTCCTCAAAAATACAGTATTCATTATACAGTTTCAAGGCATATTTGATTTTCATAGTAATAGGACACCATTTGAAATCGCATAGCTATCTGGTGCGCCAGTATTTTAGGGGGCTTGCAATTTGAAGTTCAGTGTGCGAATCCTGCATTTTTTCCTATTAAATGGTTCTTAATTTTTCTCATGGTTATTACCATATAAACTTCATATTGCAAGACACCAGCACAAGCCCAGAAGATAGTTGTGCGTGTCCATTTTTCTACAACCTTGGAAATCAAATATGTTATGAAATTGTATAATTTTAAGGGCCAAAGACATTACTAGGCCTAAGAAGTTTATTTTTCTGCCAAGGTTAGGTACTGTTCTAAAAACAGTCAATTCTGTCAGGTAAAATACAATAATCTATTTCTGTGGGAGTCTGGATCTCTTATCTTGACTTTTATTTCAATTTCATGTACCATCGTTGATTGATTTCATGGGTGAAAGTCAGCATCACAAATAGTAATAAACTTCATCATCCATCTATTATCCGTAAATTAGCAGAAATTAGCCAGCCTTCTGTATGCAGGTTAGAACTTCATCTGTTCGCTCTTTTCTTTCAGTGTATGCTTTCAGCAAGCAAACCAACAGATTTAAAATGATTTCATGAAGACAGGCCATGAATGAACTCCAGGATCCACGAACCAGGCTGCCACTAAATTTCTTCAGTAAAATTCTAAATTTAGTTAACTCATCCTCCAGTGACTCCAAAGTTATTTTCATTGACATAACCCTATCATCTTGCTGTACTTCTGGTTTATGATAATGCAAATATTGGTTACTTGTCAAGCCAGGCCTCTTTTCCATACATGTAAACGAGACAATTTTTGGCGGGAAAAATTGGGGGCGGGGCTGAGGAACGATGGGCGGGCGTCTAGCGACACATAAATCGTATTGTTTGTTTCTATTGTGGACAAAGAAAAGATAAGTATCTATTGTTTTGAGAGTGTAGAAAAGATAACCGTAAAAGAAACACAAATACAAAGCATCATGGACAACCATTCTAGTCCAAATATAAAGAGGGTCAAAAACAGCCAAACGTTAAGCCTGAACCCTCTCAACAGCAAGAAACAACTTTTTTCTGTTTCTTGGACAAGCCAAGTTGACAGATGTAAAAACTGATGGGAATGTAGAAAACAGTAAGGAAGAACTTGCTGATTCTATACCATCATAAAGGGAAATCATATGCAGTTTCCAGCAGATCAAGGCTGGCAGTAGAGCAAAGAAAAGGAAAACAGAAGAAATAAAAACTGTTAATGCTGAATCCGATTTAGCTCACACTCTAAATGAATTTAATGCACATATAAGAAATCAGATACTCTTTCCGACTTCAATGCAGTCCTACAATCAAAGGATGACAGAGGTCAAACCTGACTTTCAATTTCATAACAAATCAAAATGCCATCTTTGTATCCAGGATTCAAGGCCAGCCAGAGGCATGCATAACTGACCTCGCTCAGGAATAATCCATATTTCATGGCAAGACTTGCAGAGATACCGTTTTAAAAGATGCTGCAAGTCACGTTCGCAGCATTGGTGTAACATTGATATGAATAACTTCACGATGTTCATAATATTTTAGGACAAAATCCCTTTATTTGAACAATTTCAGTTAAATTAGTATGTGTGACTTTTTAAAACGGCTTCAATCCCATATGATAGAATGCAAATAAAATGTTCATATTACCACAAAATATGGAAGTGGTTTCTAGATTTGTGGTTAAAAACAATGCAAAGAGTTCGAAAATCTCGTTATTTTGATTTTCTAAAATGAGGAAGGTTCAGCCTTATACAATTGACAGCCGGAGGAAGGTTTGACATTTTCTGGACTCTGGCAAGCACCCTCGTTATTTACATTCAAATACTTATTGGAAGAAGTTATTGATGGGTTTTTTAGCTTGGATTTAATTTCATTGAGTGAACTCTTTTTGTGTAAAGATATTTGGAATAAAAAATAGTCTTATGGCTCTTCCATCTGCAGTACCTAGATCATTTTGAAAGGAAGGTGGAAAATGAGAGGTCTTCGCTAAAATCTCAACGGAATGATTGACCCAATGACAAACATAAAACTGAGATAAATCCTTGGCTTCTTATTCTGACGCCGTTTCTGACTGGGGTACTTCCGAGAAACAAATGCATACATCTTCCTGTCAACATATACGTATTTTAGCTCTTATAAACCATTTAAAGCATAACGATGGATTTGGGTTCCAGAGCAATCTTTATGGTTCTTTGTTTTGTGTCTCTGAATTAATCATTCGGGTAAAGAAATTCCTTAATCGGCGATCGCTAATAACCTTGTACTAATCAAAAAGCAACGTATTTTTATTATAACTTTCATCGGCCCTTGTTCTTTCAAGGAAGCTTTCTTTGCTGAAAATTTGGTTTTTCTCATGACCATGGAATGAAATGAGTTTTACATTACGACAGCTCCTGTTTCGTGTAAGTGGATGGGCTGCAGTCAACACAATTGTTAGTATATCACAAGCACCTTGTACCAAGCACGTTCTAATAGAATGCTTCCTGTATGGTGATAAAAACCTTACTGACGACGTCAATAGAAGTATAGTCGAGCTGACTCTCGAATTCATCCACCGAACAGGTCGGTTTGATTAAGATAACTCAACTCCTAACTTTTGCGATGCGCTACAACGCCATAGACAAAATCGGCTAGGGTTTGTTTACGAACATTTCGATTCATGTGATCAGTCTCTTGTTAAATCAACTTTTGATTTCTCCAGCATATTCCGAGTCATAGGAAGTTGTGCCTTGAGTACAACAGTTGAATAATACTAAAAATTTTCCAATAGTTTGGTCACATGACTCGAAATGGGTGAAGCAAACCTTGGCCGATTAGGTCAATTAATTCCCCTCTTAGTAGACGTTCTTTCTTTTTTGTAGTAGTTACGTGTAGATTTTGTGCTATCTTTGTCTTTCAATGTCGTCACGTGTAGTGCTTTGTTCGTGTTTTTAGTTTTATGTTGCCATTTGGTAGACGTTATTTTTCGCTCCAAATGGTATTGCTTTAGTAGTAGGGTATAGTATTTTGTAGGTAGTGTTATTAGGTAATACATATTGTAAGTTTCTAGTTGGATATATAAAAAAGCACCCTTTTTTTATATATAGATCTAAAAAGAACGTTAAAAATACAAAATTGATACATTTCTATGTACCAGCCACCTTGTAGGCCACTCGCTTCTTGCTCATATATCTCCAACATTTTCACTGCTGTAACTAAGCCTTAGATTTTACCCTTTTCATGCTAACATTCAGTTGCAAATGTCTGCAACACTATTCCATTTTAAATCAAATAAATTATGAAATAGCCTAGTATCTTTTCTTGATTGTAAATCATCTTTTGAATAGTTAAGGCTAATTTCAGCTACAGCGAAGCATATGTTTCTTACTCATGATCGATCTTTCTTAACCACAATTATTTGAGTTCTTGTAAAGTCAAGTCGATGTACGAACCAGAGTTCTTGCCTTCTTGATATGTTGTATTCCTAAGACAGGAAATACTTCTGATGGGATCACCCTTTGAAGATCTTCTTTTTTCTCAGGAAATGGAAAAGCTTGTTGAGCTGGGTCTCGTCAAGTCAATTGGAATTAGTAACTTCACATGTAAAAAGATTACTGATTTAATGGAATTTGCCAAAGTCAAACCAGTGTGCAATCAAGGTAGAGTGTTAAGATTTGTAGATCTATGGTGAAACTAAGCAAACTTTGAGTGTTGTTTTTAATTCATGGCTCCAAGGTTTCGTCATGAGTTTTTCTCACATGGCCAAAGCTGGTAATGAATTACTTGCAGCAAATGTGTCTCAAAGGAAATATACTGAACGGATGATTTTGATCATTCATTCCAGCAAAACCTTTGTCTCATCTATGCCCATCCAGACTCTACTTTGGTGGCCATCAGCCAAACTGGTATTATAAAGCCGTACATAACAGCACTGACGAAGACCTGTATGTCAAGACGAAATATGCATGGCTCTTGTTTTTCGTCGTTTGCCGGTGTTTCTACCAACAAATTTGTGAGGCTCGTATTTTCAAAAATTTGCTAACCAGCAACAAAAGGTACTTCAGACAATCCAGTTTAACTTCTACTCCTTTCTAAGCTCGTAGTTATCAATTTTAGATTTTCCTTTTAATTGTCCAATTTTCAAACAGAAAAAGTCGTTGTTATGGTAATTCTGAGCACTCCGTAAATAAGCTAAAATATATATTAAGGAAAAGTGATAATTGTTAGCTCGTTTGTTTCTAATCCATTGAGAAATGGTGTCCTTACTCGCTCTCACTTGCTAAATCGAACTTGCCCAGGCCTCTAAATCTAACTCAGCAAGTAAATAAGTCACGGCAGTCTGAAACATATTTTGATTTACGTAACTGTTCTCTTTCAGTCGAATTGCATCCATTCTTGCCGCAGACAAAGCTTGTCAATTTCTGCAAGGAAAAAGGTGAGTCATTTTATATGTTGCACCTTCTATGCCAACTCCCCCCCCCCCCCTCAGTTTATTGGGTTACTGAAGAAAAAGTGAAGAAGTGAGCAGTCGGCAAAGTTTAATCATTTTATTTATTCTCAAGAGATTATTGTTATCCTATTCTTTTGGAAGAAAGAAAACGAGATCATGCAAGGAACACCAGATCTCGAGACTATTGTAACAAAAGGTTTTGCGCCTTTCATCAGATTGCTGCACCTTGCCATTTCGTATGAAACACTTAGCCCTAAGTGATATCAGGGCTTTGCCAAGGAGATCAGCACCCCATTAACAACCTATTTAGGTTGTGTAAAATGTTTACAAGCATGGAAAACTACTTTTGCAGTTCTACATTAGAGATGTATAAAACATGTCATAAAAATTTCCAAAAAATATCATAAAAATTTCCATTAGAATTGCTATTGTGATCATCTGAAGTTGTACAAAAGGCCAATACTTTTATTCGAAGTAGTGTTTTCCAAATAGAAGACTCCAGCAAATGGACTGCTGATTTCTTCAAATGTACAGCATGTTTTCTTCTAGGGCCTGCCTTACAGCTTGGAAGTTGCCCTTTCTGACACATGTAAATCGTACCCCTAAATGGGGAAGTTTTGGAAGAATAGAGCACAAAATTGATCCTCCTCTAGGTTCATCAAAAACAACAAAACCTTATGCAGCTGCAGTGGAGTTCTTTTTCACGCAAGCAGTGGTAAACTGCGGATTGCTACTAAAGCAAAGAATAGCTTTAGATGACTTGAAATGAATTCGAACATTTTTTCCAAATCCTCCCGAAATTAATAAAATGCAGCCTGAAATGAGCCCATTGAAAATGGATTTCTGTTAATCGTAAGAAAGCTGTGCTAAATCTAATCTCAGACTCTTGACAAGGCTCAAAATTATTAAACTCAATTCACATGCATTAAGCAAGCGCATATAGTTGAGATTTGAGCTTAAAAACAACAGTTCACTCTTTCGTCACTTCTTGCTTAAAGTATCAAGAAGGGAATTTAGTCCAAGTCTGTCTTTACAAGTTTCTTCAAACCTTGCTTCTTTTAGATATCTTGTTATATGGAGACTCTGGGCTTAGTTGCACCCTAAATAGACGCATCATTTCGGCAACCTTTGAATACATCTTAGAATCTGGTCGAATGAACTGAGCTGCATCCTTCCTCTCCCCGCCCCCCCCCCCCTCTCTCTCTCTCTCCCTCACTGCCTCCCTCTCGCCTTTTTTATTTTCATTGTTTTGTGTAATCCGTCTTATATTCTATGTCTAAGTGTTAGCTGCAGGGGAGGTGTCCTGGTTCATACCCCATGCAGTTTCGTGTTTCGTAATTTTGTAGCTTTCTTATGCAGCTAGTTCCTTTTTGTTGTTATGTATTCTTGTAGTTTTGTAGATTTTGATAACTTGATATAAAAAACCTTGAGATTGGACCACCCCACCTCCCCCATAAAGATTAACTAAATAGCGAAGACCTGATTTTATTATATTCGTCCATCGAATGCACAAGTTAAGGAGATATAGGAAGCCACTCATCGATTTTTCAATGGAGATAAGTGTAGGCACATTTTATAGTAGTGCTAGGCATTGTTTGTGACTTTGGAATTTGCTTTTAACCCAGGAAGATTGTAAAGAACAAATTCCTCCAGAATCAAAGCAACTTGGTAAGCTGGTAATTTTTTAACTTGGTTCGGTACTTGACAAAAATTAACAAAGATAATTTTCCAAGATTTATTATAAAACCACATCGAATTTTCAAAAAGCATCATTTGTTTTGGTCATTGATAGATTGAAAATGAGAGGCTGCCTTGATTTGCATTGATTCGAACTTTATAGTTGTCAATGTGATTTCTAACAAGCTTCTTATAGCGACCGATTTGTGAAATCTGGAGAACTGATCTTAGACTTATTACAATGTTTACTCTTTGCCAGACACGAGTCCGAAAGTTTATGCCCTTGAAAGAGGCACATCCCCACGTACCTTTACTAGGGAAGAACCCCCTCCCCCTTGTGAATGAAGCTGCAGTAGCAGTTTGGATGCGCTATATAGTGGTTTTCCCGTTCATCAGAACAAAGAATTATCAACTCGCTGTATTCACAAATGAGATTTCTTTTGTAGGAATTGTGTGCTCAGCTTATTCACCGATTGGTGCACCAAATCGACCTGCTATGTTTCAAGACCCATCCCATCCAATCTTGCTCGATAATGATGTCATCAAATCAATAGCTGAGAAGCACAAGGCCTCTCCAGCTCAGGTTAGGATTGTTCTTTCTGATTGGATAATTTGTAATGTCTCTTGTTGATACAAAATTTGAAGATTACTTTGAAAAATGAATCCATTATGAAACACGAGCATCCGTCTTACACTCATCAGAGTGTGAAATATCAGATTGAATCTAAATTTTGAATGCCAATCAGAAACACATGAACAGGTGTGGATCAATGATAATATAGCTTACAAAATAGCAAAATACAAAATACAAAATAATTTAATTACAAAAAAAAAATGTGTAGATTCATTAAATATGAACAATGAGCAACAACAAGCAAGATTAACCGCAGAAGAGATCCATATACTAATATTTATCTTTCACTGCTTTTTGCAAATCTAGTCATTGCTTTTGCTGTAACTATTTCACCTTTAGATTGTAAAAGAGATCGAAATGATGAGGCCTTCTTCTTCACCATTTTCTTTCATTTTTCCTGTTAATTTTTAGTTTCTTGACTAGTCCAACTGAGAAAATGACCGATTTCTGTCTTAACAGCGCTTTTTTTTCTCGCTTTTTTGTATATAGATTCTAAAACACATTAATAAACACACCGACAGTATGAAACCAGTCGTCATGTTCTTTGCCACAGTCCAAGACACACAGTGGGCCAGCAGGCACTCGTAGCTGAAAAATCAAACTCTGCAAAATGCATTACAAGTTTTTATGTTAATAATAATGATTCTGAACTAGTTTGGTACCAAGTTTCATAAAATATCTCCAGTAGAAACAGACTTGGACACTCTCAATGTTTTACAAAATCATGATCTAGTAGGCCTGCATTTTCGTCCCTTCAAAATCACAACCAAATTTGGCCAAAAGTATTGGACATCATACATCCTGCAACTCCCTGTACTACATCCTGCAACTCAACCACAGTGGCGTACCCAAGGGGGAGAATGGGGGGTCCGGACCCCCCCACTTTTCAAAAAGTTGGTCATCGAGATTCCCACGAAAATGTGATAAAATTGGTGGGGGGGGGGGTCGGGCAGATCTGTCAAGAAGTGGTCTCTGAGATTCTTGAAAGCAAGCAAAAAATTGTTTTTCAAGGGTTGGTAGCAAGATTTTGGTTTCGTAGAAATGCTCGAACTCTGCTGGAAAAGGCATTCTAAGCCAAAGTAGAATGCAAATCTTAAAAAAATTTTCATGGGGCCTTGCCCCCAGATCCACTCACTTCCAATATCCCTTGTTATCTCAACTTGAATATGCTGCTGGCTATGGGATCCTTGTTTGCTGCCATTGTTGAAACCAGTGGTTGAAACAAGCTCATCAAAGAGTCTGTACCATAATGTGCATGAAATGATATAAATTGCAACAACAATTACTTGCTGAAGCTTCTTGCAAAAAATAATGCCATCGACCGACTAGACAATTATAAAGTACTGAAGGGAGAAATTCCTCAAATATCAAGATCGAAGGACCAGACGGACTAGTGGCAACTCATTTTGCAATGAAGCTTAAAGAAACAATTTGTAATTTGTACTTGATATGTTGGACTGGTCGCTAAACTTTTCTTCTTTCACTTCACTAGAGTAACTTTGAATGATGGGTATAAATTCTCACTGCAAATTTATCAAAACAACCTGCCTATTTGTTGTTGATTGCAGCTATATTTACGATGCAAAATATAGCTAAAAAGGGCGTTTCCCTCATTCTCCGAGCGTCTGGAGGGCGTGGTCACTAAAAATTTTCTGGGGCTACGCCCCAGACCCCCTCACTTTTCCAGTGCTGCGTACGCCTCTGCTCAACCATGAAGCTGATTAGGACCACAATAATGTTCCAAATTCTTCAAAGAAGATAGGAAATATAGCGTTTTCTTACAAACCTCTTTGAAATTTTATTCATAATGGGTAATCGAAATTTACTAGGAAGGATGCTTCGAACCTGAAAGATTATACATGTTTCAGTTATAAAAAGCCTGTTTAAGAAGATCTGAGTACTCGGCGAAATGGAAAGCCTTGTCCTTGCTTTCACTTGTAAGTAACAGAGCTAATTTCCAATAAATTCAAATATCTGTATGGTTACGAGCCACAATGCAGAGACCTGAAAAAGATGCAAAAACAAGCCAATTAAATCCTGGCAATCAAATCTTATGATGTAGGACCTACATTCATGCTTTCCTTATATCTTGGGATTTGTGTAATCAAAAGCTATGAAACTCACGCACACTTTCATTAATTTTAATTAGTTGCTGCCTCGTTTACGTGGATCTGATTGGTGTTCAAAACAAATTGCTCAAAACCCAATGCTAGTCTCAGATCCTTCTGACTTGCTTATTTCAAAACAAAGCTTGGTATGGAATTCTTTTTCATCTTTCGGATGTTATCTAGCCATTCATACTTAGGTGAATATCAGATGAAATTCCTTTACCACATGTCACGATTACGTCGCTTTTGAATTTGAGCCAGGTTATTTATCATGGTCATAAAATTCTTATCAAACTAGCTTTCTTGCTCAGGAAACTAGATTCTGTGGATATCTGTGGATAATAGACTGTCTTGACCCAAAATGTAATCCAAACTTCCACTTAATTTGCTTCAAATGCTACTCGGGTTTCAATGGGTCAAGCAATCCAACATTCACCAAATTTTTAGCCATATTGATCAAGTCCTTCGTCGTTGACCAGGGCTTTTCTAATTTCTGCTTTATTCATTTCAACCAAAACTGCTAGGTTGTTATGAGTTGTTAAGGCGTTGTTTTCTGAATCATCTCGGTTCTATCACGGGCTCTATCTGCCTGGATTCACTTGCTTGCTTGCTTGCTTGCTTGCTTGCTTGCTTGCTTGCTTGCTTGCTTGCTTGCTTGCTTGCTTGCTTGCGTCCTTGCTTACTTGTTTGCTTGTTTGTTTGTTTGTTTGTTTCGCTTTTGCCCCCTGTCTCTCGTTTGCATGTTTGCTTGTTTGTTTGCTTAATTTCTTTTCTGCTTGTTTGCTTGCATACTTGCTCGTTTTGAGATTGGTCTCAAGATGGCCGCTTAATTTAGCGTGGTCAGCCTGAAAACGGAGAGGATTACTTCACTGCCAGCCTTCACGCAATCCGACCCAATCAAAACGATCGAGGTAATATTTTCTCACTCTAGAACATAAAAATAAACAATTTTTGTTATCAGCTAAGGAAATAACGAGTATACAACACGATGACGTTGCAACTGCAAGATATAAAAAATCTGTTGGAACAGGCCTTACTCAAGCAAAAGGACGAAATTGTTGGCGAGATAAACAACAAAATTGATTTAATATCCAAAGATCTCCTGCAAACAAAAGCTGATGTTGACCTAGCCATTACGATGACTAAGCAAAGTAGCACTTTCGGAAATAAAATCAGAGTGCGACACACTGAAGGAGACCCTGGAGGAGACCATTGCGGAATTGGATGACCAGGTCAATCGGTCCCTAAGACCAACCCTCATATTAAAAGGTGTCAATGAGGAAAATAATGAAACTTGGGAAGCCACTGAAGAAATAGTAAAAAGTATCATAAACCGCCATTTGAAGGTGGGCGAAGAACAAGCTTGTGACATGATAGAAAGAGCTCACAGAGGAGGAAGTAAACAAAGTGGCAGATCGTCATCCTCAAAAAATGGTCCTCGTTACATATTCGTCAAATTCCATTCGTGGAAGGATAGCGAAATGATTAAATCCGGATTTGCTGACCTAAATGCAAAAAATCGTTCCATGGCAATCAGAGTTAATCAGATGTTTTCAAAACGACTAACTGTAAGAAGAAACAATGCTATGCTGAAAAGAAAGCAGCTCCTTGAATCCAAGTGCATTTCCAGTGGATACATAGCCTATCCAGCTAATCTGATGGTAAAGAAGTCACCTTCCGAGAAAGGTTACAAAAGATTCATGGAATTCTGAGACACTCATCACTGTCAACCATTTTCTGTATCAGTTAGCTGTTACTACTACCATCAACCAGCAATTACCATGTTCTGATGGATCAATTAGCTGACCCTTAAAATGCAGGTATGGGGTGCTTGTTGGCTGGGATTCTGCTGTGTGGGTGGGTGGCTGCTGCCCCTTGGTTTGGTGTGCTGTCCTATTGGCGGTGGGGTTGATGGTTGTGTCTGGCAGCCTGTTGGCTGTTGGGCATATGGGTGTTGGCCCCACGTTGCTGGTGGGATGGTGGGCTGGATTGGGGGGTGGTGGCTGTCTGTCTGCATGGTGGGGTATCTGCTACTCGCTGCCCTGCACCTGTGTTCTTTGATATTTGTTTTAATGCTGGCTTTATAGATCAAATTACCATCAAACCAGTCTCCTTGGCTGCTTTTTAGGCCGTGCTAAATTGATCAAGGCTTGTTGAGTTGATCCTAATTGCTGTTTACTTTTCATTGGATTTTTGATAAATTTTATTTTTAAAACCAGATGAGCAATTCCCATAACTGTGCCGTTGATGCAATTATAGAAAAATTGAGATCAGCCAATGAAAATAGACCCAAATCTTGCATTATCAACTACAAAAAAGCAAGCTCTCCATGTGGAATATGTCAACAAAATGTAAATAAAAATCAAAAATCTCTGCTTTGCACTCAGTGTCATCACCTCATTCACATAAAATGCAATGGTATTTCTGTAAAAGAGTTCAAAGATAAGGAACATGGTGTTATGCCATGGATCTGCTTGTCTTGCACCATACTTAACAATTCAAATATTTTTCCTTTTACACTTGAAACTGACAATTCACTGTTAGGAACAAACAGCAGTGAGCTTCCTTCATTATATGACACTTTACCTTCTTTAGACATAGTCTCTAAACTCACTAACCTACCAAATCTCTCTGATTATGATATTGATGAAACTCTTGATGTAAGAATCAGCTCACATTACTGCACAGTTGAAGAACTTAGATCAAAAGATACCACTGCCAAGGATCTAGCCCTACTTCATATGAATATAAGAAGCCTACCTTTGCATCTTGATGAACTTCTCACCTTACTTGAACATCTTTCTATTGACTTCCAAGTCATTGGCTTATCCAAAATTAAGGATTCCTTAGAGTCACCCATTGTATCTAACATTGAAATACCTGGTTATAAATTTCATCACACACCTTCTAAGTCAGCTTGTGGTGGTGTTGGAATGTATGTGAAGTCTGATATTAAAGCAGACAAGCGTGATGACCTCTCCCTTTGTTGTAGTGAATTTGAAACAGTCTGGATTGAGATAGAAAACTCTAAAACTAAAAATGTACTTTGTTGCTGTGCTTACCGTCATCCAAGTTCAGATATTTCTTTTTTCAATGACCATATTCAAGACGTCATCTCCAAACTTGAAACTGAGAACAAACTTATCTACATTATGGGTGACTTTAATATTGACTTATTGAAATATGAGAATCACACTCTAACTAGTGATTTTATCAACATGATAACTACCTACCAACTCCAACCTTTAATTCTCCATCCAACAAGAGTTACTGACCATTCATCTACTCTCATTGACAATGTATTTTCAAACAATAATTTCGGTAACATCTTTGGAGGAAGTATTCTCACTCAAATCACGGACCGTTTCCCTCAGTTTGGTATCATTAGTGATCAAGCTCCTGAATATAATAAATGCTCCTATTATGCACATGACTACAGGAAGTTTGACCAGGCAAAATTCCTAAATGAGTATATGGACCTGGATTTCTCTTTTCTTGAAACTAATGACAACAATTTGAACCATAGATTTGACACTTCTCTAGCAAGTGTTTGCCAGCTTGTGAATAAACACTGCCCCAAGAAAAAGATCAACAAAAACACCCTGAAATTTAGAAATAAGCCTTGGATCACACCTCGTATCCAAAAGATGATAAGAAAAAAAGAAAAGTTGCTCCAACAATTTAAAGTTACTAATTCTCCAGAAATTTACTCCCTTTTCAAGAAGTTTCGAAACCGCGTTGCTGTTGAACTCAAAGCAAGCAAAAGTGAATATTTTCATAAGTACTTTGATCAGAACAGAACAAATATGAAGTTATTATGGAAAGGTATTAAAAGTATCATTGACTTAAGTGCAAGCAATGCAAATATCATATGCTTTCTCAAAGACAAGAATGGAACCAAAATTACTGATCCTACTCAAATGGCAAACAACTTCAATGACTATTTTGTTAATCTTGCAAATGAGATCACTAGTAGAATCCCACTTAATCCAAAATCACCCTTATGCTACCTTAAATCTCCTAACCCTGAAACCTTCTTCATTTCCCCCTCAACCTCAGATGAGGTATCCAACATCATAAAATCTCTGGTGAATGGAAAGTCTACTGGGCCAAATAGTATTCCAATTAAGCTACTGAAAATTCTTTATCCCTGTATTTCTCCACATCTTTCTCTTATCATTAACAAATCATTTGAAGAAGGTACCTTTCCTGATAACCTTAAAATTGCTATGGTGATACCAATATTTAAAAAGGGTGATGCTGGAAAGAACTCAAATTACAGACCTATATCCCTTTTACCAATCTTCAGCAAGATTTTTGAAAAGCTTATGCACAAACGCCTGTATAGCTTTCTTGAAATGCATGAAACTTTGTTTGAAATGCAATTTGGTTTTAGAACTGGACATTCTACCGAGCATGCACTGGTTAGCTTATCTGAAAAAATTAAGTGCACCCTTGATAGCGGCAATGTTGGCTGTGGAATTTTTATTGACTTGCAAAAGGTCTTTGATACAGTCAACCATAGAATCTTACTGCAAAAATTGGAACATTATGGTATCAGGGGAATTGCCCTTCAGTGGTTCCAGTCATACTTGCATAACAGGAAACAGTTTGTTTCGGTAAATGGCCACTCTTCAAGGCTCTCCAATATAACATGTGGAGTTCCCCAGGGTTCTGTTCTTGGCCCTTTGCTCTTTCTTACCTACATTAATGACCTTCCCAGTACATCAAAATCTCTTTATTTCTTCTTATTTGCAGATGATACCAATATTTACTTTGAATCTAACAGTACTGATAGACTAATAAAAGTGATAAATAAGGAACTGAAAGCAGTAAAGGCCTGGCTGGAATCAAACAAGCTTTCTCTTAACATTGAAAAGACTAACGTTGTAATCTTTCACTCTCCCAAAAAGAAAATCCCAGATGATCTCATATTAAAATTTGGAAAAAACCAATCAAAAGAGATAAGTATGTAAAATTTCTTGGTGTCCTTATGGATGAGAATCTTTCATGGAAATATCACATAAATGAATTAACTAAAAAACTCTCTAGAACCTCTGCTATATTTTTCAAAATTAGATATCTAATGCACCATGACACTCTCATGTGTCTTTACAACTCTTTATTTTCCTCTTTTCTCAACTATGGAATAACATCTTGGGGCCTATCATATGAAACTCATCGAAAACACCTGTTTCTTCTACAAAAGAAAGTTCTAAGATGTATATCTTTTCAACCTTACTGCTCTCCGTCACTACCAATATTTCACTCTTTGAAAGTTCTCACATTCAAAGATCTAATTCATTTTAATATCTTAAACTTTGTATACAAATCAATAAATAAGTTCACTCCTCCTGTCTTTCATAATTTTTTTTCAACTCAGCCAAAATGTCCACTTGCATGGGACTCGTCAAGCCTCTCGAGGTGATCTGTTTCAAACAAGTAAAAATACAATACAGTATGGTCTAAGATCAATGCAGTACTTTGGTTCAAAACTATGGAATACCATTCCAGTTTATGTTAGAATTGCCACATCGGTTTCCAGTTTATGTTAGAATTGCCAAATCTAAATTGAAAGAGTTTGTGATAAATGCTTATTTACTTCCAACATGATTATTGCCTTAAACACCATCCGTATCTTGGCTGTGCGTTCTGTCCCATGGCCGGGTTCTCTGTTGGTTCTGGTTGTGGGGTGGGATGTCTGGTTGGGATGTGGATGGTGTTCTTTTGCTCACTCTATTATTGATCATCTGGTTTTTACTTTTAAAAAAATTCTTTTTTAGTTTTCTTTTATGGGGGGGGGGCCTCTCTCGATTAGTTTATCTATTTTGAGGGCTCCTCCGTAGACAATCATTCTAAATACAAATTGTAAAGTTGATTTATGTAATTCTAATTTTCATTGTTTATTGTATGTAGATTTTTAATTTTCATGTATTTAGATTTATGTATTGTATTGTTTTATCTGTTATTGTATTTAGGATGATTGTTGAATAAAATGAAACTGAAACTGAAACTCACTTATGTCTTATATGTTTGCTTAATGGCATACTTGCTTACTCCTTGCGTCTGCGGTTGTCTCTGCCAGTTTGCTTGCATTCTGACATTTTTGCCTACTTGGTTGTTTATCCAGCTTTTTTGGTTGGATATTTCCTTGATTAAATCATTTGTTTGCTTGCATACTTGTTCGTTCACTTCTGTCTTATATGTTTGCTTAATGGCATACTTGCTTACTCCTTGCGTCTGCGGTTGTCTCTGCCAGTTTGCTTGCATTCTGACATTTTTGCCTACTTGGTTGTTTATCCAGCTTTTTTGGTTGGATATTTCCTTGATTAAATCATTTGTTTGCTAGTATACTTGCATCTTTGGTTGTTTTCACATTTCTTTCTCTTGCTTGCATGTTCATGCCATTTCATGTCTGCATGTTTGCTTCTAAGCTTAATTGTTTGTTGCTTGTTTGATTCTTGGGTTGCTTGTCTGACTCTCTTTATTCTCGTTTGCTTGTCACAAAAAAACATGTCTGAAATCATGGATCTTTCAGTGACCTTATGGCAAAGATTTTTGGGACAGAGGTCATGCAAGATTTTATATGTCATAACTCCTTGGTCAAAGGAGATCAGAGACTTTACAGTGAGCATTTGCAAGTCCATCCGTCCTTATACTTGGCATTCGCTATTAGCTTCTTTGCCCTTGTCTGTAATCTTTGCAACTGGGATAGCTTGGTGTTGGAAAGAGCACTCCAAACAATGTTGCCATAGCGAAGATGGCTTTCAAAGAGAGCTTTGTAAACTTGCTCAAGATTTCTTTGCGGAAGGATGTTTTTCAGCTTTCTTACGGAGCTCAAGCCCCCTTTCAGCTTATTTTGGATAGCTTTGTACTGCTCTTTCCAATTAAGTCTTTCGTCGATGATGATCCCTAAGTGCTTTGTCTTGCCAGATTGATAACCTCATCATCACAGTGGGCCAGATTACGATTTTTTGGACATAAATCGCATAAGGCATAAAATGGTAAAGAATGCTATAAAAGTTGGAAACTTGCGAAGAAAAACGTCGTTAGGACCAAATTTCTTTGCTTAGTTATTTGTGCAGTTGTCGGAAAATTCTTCTAAGTCCTAATTTGAAACAGCCAAAGTCAATGCATCAAATAACTTCTGATAAGTACGTACCCATAATAAGGAAAGCAGAATTAATGACTATAAATCTATAATCTGAAATGATTCTTAAACAAGGACAGGCTTTGAAATAGACTTGGCATAAAAAATGAATAGAATTTGACATCGATCTGAGAGTTATTCAGCAGTGCCCTATTCCCTATACACCTCAATTTTGCCGTGGCAATAACCATCGTTGTATTTTCTACGGCACCTCTCGGCAGCCAAATGTAAGTCAAACGGTTAGAGGATGCTTCAGTTCTTGTAAATATGCAAAGAAGACGTTTGACGTTTACAAGCGAAATTTTGAACTTAGCTTTAAAACACAGCGTACAAAGTGCAGCAACGTGTTTCTAAAGTACTTTGAACAAAATCACAATTTTGGAATAGGAGTCTGTGCTCAATCGAAATGCAGTCAGTTACACTTAGATCACTGCCTGTGAACGTTATGAAGATGCTATCGAAATGCCGCTTGCAGACAAATCGGTGCCTGAAGACGCAGTTGGTAAAATTGAAGTTGAAAACAGTTAACGGCTTGAAGTATTCAATAACAGTTAGCATCCTGTGATTTGAAATTGATTAATTAATAGAAAGCAATTTTTTCGATAACGTTGAATGTGATTTCCTTACTCGATGAGGCATATGATATCAATTTCCACTGATAAAACTATTATTTAAATTTTTTCATTTTTTTATTTTTGTCCACCCTCTGGCCCACTGTGCATTGAGGACAAGTTATGGCAAATCATTACCTACCTTGCTTTGTTTGATGCCTATGACCTATAACAATATATTCACTTTTGCTGCTACTCAAACAAAATTCATTGATCCTCATCCAATTCCATATATTTTCCAGCTTGTTTTACAAATCTCAGGTTTTCTGACGCGGTACTATCACATATGTCATCTGCATACATATTTGGGATCATGCTTTCTAGAAAATTCTGAAAATCATTAATGTATATTATGAAAAGTAGGGGTCCAAAACATGAGCCCTGCGGAATGCCACACTCAATGCTGCTTTTGCTAGTAGTGGATCCATCAAAATAATGGAACTCCTCCCTATTGTCAGATAAGAAGTGAACCAGCTGTGCGAAGTAACCTCAGCACCATACTCTCGTTAGTTCGACAACAGGATTTTATGGTCAACGGTATCGAATGCTGTTTTGAGATCAAGGAATATACTAAGGCTATTTTCCCCTCAGCAGAGTTCTTGAACCATGGGTCTTTAACATTCAAAAGACCTGTCAGTGTACTGTGCAGTTGTTAGAACGCAAACTGGTTCAAACAAAACCTGTTTTGCCCATTTAGATACTCCATTAGTGGGTCGTGTACAATCTTTTCTAAGATTCTCAACGCAGCTATGATAACACGTAGATAGGCCGGTAATTGTTTACGTCTGTTTTCCTGCCCGCCTTATAAATAGTTGTTAGCTGCTAATTTCCACGTCTGGAGGAATATGTCCCTTTCTAAAGATGCATTGTATATCAGTGTCAGTGGCTCTGGTTTCGACGCTAATCCTATTGAATTTTTCAGTAGTTTGACGGGTATTCTATCAGACTTTTGATATAAACTTCATTTCCATCATTTCTAGGTTATTCTCGCCTGGGGAATTCAACGAGGCGTTCCTGTTCTACCAAAATCAGTCACACCGTCAAGAATTGAGGAAAATCTCAAAGCGTGTCAGTTGAAATTAGCCGATGATGACGTCGCTAAAATAAATGATCTCAAGCCACGTGCTCGTTATGTCGATCAAAGATGGGGGTTGCCCAAAGGTGTTACCATGGAAGAATATTGGGATGGGGAATACCTTGGCTAAGGACTTTTTAAGGAACAAACTGATACTTGGAAGGAAACGATGGTAGTTCATGATTCAGTCCAACACACCGAGAGATATTTGTCATAAGATTTTAATCTTCAGTCTTTGAAATAAAAATTGAAAATTTTTCGTAATTAGATGATATGTGCGTTCGTGATTCCAGGTAGGAGCAAGGATTTTGCTTCAAAATTAGCTTGGGAATCAGTCAGTTTTTGTCTTTCTTTGAAATTGGGAAGACGCTGGTTGGCCTGCTTTGTCAATGTACAGGGTCGGCCCAAAAACAAAAGACTGCCAAGTTTCAGTATTTCTGAATATGTATTTCTGAAAATATGCTGAATGCAAGACTTTGATTAAGTCTCTACCGTATCAAGTAAGATATGAGAGAATCCTCTTCAGTAAAGATTAGCGCGTTGGCATCTGAATTTATAGATCTATGATACAATATGCTGTAAAACAAATTTCTGGTCAGTAATAGTAACCTACCATAGTAATTTTCTGCTAATACTGTCTGTCAGTTTTTGTAAAAACCCTTAGTATTTGGCTTAGGATGTCCTGACAGCAACATTTTCTAAAATTTTGCAAGCCTTTCATTCTGTAGGCGCAACATGTAGCGTTATATTTGTTTTCCTAACGGGAGTGCCAGTCACTAGTATCCACTATGAATGTTAGAATTCAGCAGGCCTTTGCTTGAAAATACGAATTTGTACCAAGACCAATTTGTCACATCTTTTCAACGAAACAAAAATTAAACCTGCAAAAACAGGAAGACTTTTAACGTCAACAAATGCATGCTAAACGACAAAACAATAAAACTTGAATTGTCCAGTTGTCCAAATGTTGTTAAAGAACGCAGTAATTCGCTTATGTTTTATCATTTTATGCCGTATTTTTGACCAGTTGTACCAGCAATATCTTATATTGAATTAAATAGATCTGAATTATGGAATAGATAATATGAAATAGACGCAACAGATAATCATGAATTGCACTTTGATAAGAATAGCTATGAAATGAATCGCAGCCTATTCTTGTAAGTCTCAAATCTTTGAGATCTTCACACTTTTTGTGTTCACCTGTTTGTTGAATTTTAGTTGATGTTCCGTCGTCTCCTTTATTATCAAATTCAGTCTGTTTGCTTTTCTTCTCACGACGTTTTAAATTCCATCTGCTAGTTGCTTGGCTTCTAGTAGATGAATTCTTATCTTCCGTTCTTTTTTTGTTTTTGTTCCCGAAGGAGCAGCTATCTTCGTTTTGCCTCGTGATGTTGATACTGCTGACTTAACAAACAAAGATTCGCTTGAATGATCTACCTTTCGGCTTCAAAAGGCGTATTTTCAAAGCCTTATTGGACTGGCGTTGCCCAAAAAATCAACACCGACGGAGGGGCTTCTTACGTAGGAATGAACCACAGGAATGGACCACAGGAATGAACTGCTTTGGTTTAGCTTATTCCTCAAAGACTTCTTTTCTCTATGTTTTGAAGACGAACTTCCGATTATACTCGAATGAAATGCGAATGTCGTTAGCGTTGAAGGGACCGACAGGAAGGATGAATATTACAAACCAACATTGAAACATAAATGACTGTATGTCAAAACGAACAGATGTTTATATATTGGTGCCACCATTTCCAAAACAGCGCACCTGTGTAGACAGATACAACTGCCCCCTGGTTGTCAAATTCCTTGCGGTTAGGTCCTTTCATATATACATTATCTATATTTGCTGAAATCAGCAAATTGTAAGTTCTATGGCGTAATTAAAATTGATGACGTCATATTTCAAATGAAGAAGGATAAAATTTCTCAATTTTGATATAAATCGATTGGTAGTGATATTTCCTTCACTCCTAAGTAGTTTCAGTACAGAAGCTTATAGCGACATGGCCCTATTGTTTGGTTGCCTGGCAACAAACCACGAGACCAATTAGCACCAGATGCTATATTTAGACTTCAAATAGATGTTATTACTATTGTACGGAAGTTACAACAGCATACTAATCATGGTTTTGGAGATAATTGGGGGGCATTTTTGCCTCCAGGCAGTGGTCTGACCCGAAGAGCCCTGGTACAATAGGGTCAAGGTCTCCTTCTCACTCATTAAGTTTATTTGTGAAGTATTCTCTCTTTAACCGAGAACTCATATTATTATTAGCCTGATTCATGGCACAAGCCTTCCTGGTGCGGAATATTTTAAATGAAATTAAAATAGGTTATCAAGAGGTTTAAGTGACTTGAAGTGGTGTAAACAAGCTTCGACAGGCTTCAGCCGATTCTGTCTAAAATTCAGGAAATTTCCAGCAGTTTTTTCTCCTGGTTGCATTTTATGAAGGTAGGTAAAATATAGAAAAATCTTCACGGATTCCTTTGGTCTTCTTCGCTTACTCGCGGTCTGATTGGTTCATGAAAGTGAGACCAAGGAGGTTTCCGGCCATGGGCCAAAAGGCAAATTCGGATCAAACATTTGATTCCTATCTTGCTTGCATGGTTCAAATCCTACCTAATAGAAATTGTTTGCATGAGTGAAATATGCAGACTCGAATATCGAGGAAGCTGAGGTTAGATTGCCTCAGGGTTCTTATCATGGTCCTCTGCTTTTCTTACACTGCATCAATGAAAAAGTTCCCTGCCTTGTATAATTTTTCAAAGCTTAATATATTGTAAAAATTATATTTCTAAGATACAACATTGATAATGTTTAACTGAAAGTACTTTTCAAGAGCAATCGTTTGGTACCAAACACATCTTAATCAAAGTCAAAACAAAGAAATTATGATGGTTTTTGTAATTTCTTTTGTGACCACTCTCCAGATATTGATATCTGCTGGTCACGTGACTTAAATTATAGCAATGAGAAAACCTTAAATTTAATTTCCAATTATAAAAATCGGAAAATCGAGGATGTTGCAGCTCTCTTTCTTTTCCTCTCTCTGTTTATAATCAAAAGTTTATGTGGGAGCGGGGAATTTTTTGCCCCCCCCCCCGGGTACAATAGGTTTACGTGGTCGACAATCAACAATCTCGTCAACAAGCGATCAAAGTCAACTCAAATGCAATCCCTAAAGTTGGGGGACACAGTTATTAAGGATTCGGAAAGCATAGCCAATTCAACGAAGGAGTACGTCTGTTCAGTTGGGGATAAGTTGAGTAGAAAAATTCCTGATAAAGAAAGTAATCTCTTGAAAGGGACCATGAAACAAATCCAATGGCGGCTGCTCGTTTCACATTCTCGCCATTGCAGCCTCAAGAGTTACTAAAATCAAATAAATTTAAGACTTCACAGGAATCTAGCATACATTGAATTTCCAGCTTTTTCCTCGAGGCAATAATGCCAATTTAGCTCAGCCCCTGAGTCAACTTTTCAACTTGTCTCTATCTGTAGGCCTGTTCCCTGACTGTTGGAAGATCGCAAGGGTTGTACCAGTATTTAAGGATGGTCCTGCCGATGTCATTAATATACATGATAAATAACAGATCGCCGAATCTATCGCCGAATTTCTCTTACTATCGCCGAATTTCTGTTCTACCGGTTGTCTCTCGCCGTTTTAAGAAACTAATTTATGACCAGCTGTACCACTATCTAGATTCCAACAAACTCATTTTCGGTAAACAATCAGCTTACAGACAGTTGCATTCTGTTAATTTAGAGGGTGGTAAGTACACTGCAGTTACCTTTGTGGATCTTAAAAAGGCTTTTGGCACGGTGAATCATGAAATATTATTGCAAAAACTTGAGCTTTACGGTATTCTTATTAAAGAAATGAAATGGTTCTGCTCTTGTTTAACTAATAGAAGGTAGTGTTGTAAGGTAAATGGGAAGATTTCGAAAATAGAATCTATAATCGGTGGAGTACCGCAGGGGTCCTGTCTAAGGCCTCTGTTATTTATCATGTATATTAATGACCTCCATATACAAATGAAACATTGTGACGTTAGTAAGTATGCTGATAACACAAGCCTTATGTTTGCGTCGGATTCGGTTACACATATCAACGACTGCGTCAATGATGACCTGAGTAACCTTAAATCTTGGCTACAAGGTAATAAATTGTCCCTGAATGTTGCTAAGACTCATAGTCTTGTAGTTGGCAGCAGAAAGCGACTGAAAGATATAAGGGATGATAGAGTAGCAAAGCCCTCTTTCGTAGTAGGCGAGGAGAATGTTTCCATAGTAGAAAATATCAAATACCTTGGAGTAATAGTTGACAAACATCTGAGCTGGAACGAAAAAATTTCAGCAGTGACGAAAAAAGTTTCACGTGGATTAGGGATGTTACGTTTTTCCAAAAACTATCTGCCCATTGTTACTGTACAAAAAATCTACAGAAGTTTGGTGAAATCATACCTCAGATACAGCTGCTCGGTATGGGGAGTTGCCGGCATCAATGCTATCAATAGGCTGCAAAAGCTCCAAAATAGGGCGGTAAGAATCGTCACAAACAGTGCTCATTATGCTTCTGCCCTACCCATAATCAGAAGACTCGGTTGGCCCACCATCAATGAACTCATCGAATCAGAAACCTTAAAGATGGTGTACAAATCGGCAAACAACCAAGCTCCCATTTACCTTACAGAAATGTTTGTCAGGCTGTCCGATGCATGCCAGAGAGAACTTCGCAATACTAAAACAGATTTGTTCGTTCCTCGTCGCAAATCGGCTTTCGGCCAGAACTGCTTTTCATATAAGGGTGCTGAATTGTGGAATGATCTTTCGGTTGAAGTCAAATCATCAAAATCGTTATGAAATATTCAAATAACGTATCAACAATGTCAACATCGAATGCTGATTCTCTCTTTCATGTTATAGGTAGCATCACTTTGATTTTTTTACAAGATAACTTTGTAAATAAGGTTTTTTTATTATGTATGCTTTTCTTACTTTTGTATTTAGTTGCGCGGCCCACTGTAAATCAGTCCTTTGACTGACGTGACCACCATGCCCAAAGAATTCAAAATCAAATAATTTTTTTGGCTGGACCAACGTCTTCATCATCGTATGGAACGGTAGGTTGATCTAGGTAGACCTGAGTCGTGCATTCTTCAACATCTACACGGGACAACTGAGAGATCTTTCTGCCAAAAAAGTTTCCTTCTTTGATCAAAATCGTTAGAAGTACCGAGTGTCCCAAGAAAAGGTAACTCAAAATATGGATTTTCCTAAAATTTTCAGCACGAGAAAGCCTTTAAAAGGAGGAAAATCTTGTGATCTAGATATGTTCCATCCTTGAACGTTTTACATTTGATGCGTGAAAAGCGTACAAACCCCTCCAATTTCATAGATTTTTATTCAAATGTAGCAATATCCGAACTGCGAACCACAGAACGTTCTCGTAGAAAGAGTACTCTTTCTTCAAACAACAAGCAAAATTACGATTTTGCTTGTTGTTTGAAGAAAGAGTACTCTTTCTACGAGAACGTTCTGTGGTTCGCAGTTCGGATATTGCTACATTTGAATAAAAATCTATGAAATTGGAGGGGTTTGTACGCTTTCGTTAAAACCTGTTACGTTACTGGTACTGGTACTGGTACTGGTACTGGTACTGGTACTGGTACTGTTACGGAAGAAACAGACAAATATTATTGTTCCTAGGTTCTTTTATGCAGTTCAAGGCCCAGCTTGTTAGAATTTGTTGAAAAAGCTTGATTTCGGTATATTTTGAGCTGCAGGTTTTAACGTTCTTATTGATAAACATTTTTTAGCTTTTTCGTTACCTTGGCAAGTATTCTGTTTTTCACGAAAATGTTGGTAAAGTTCAATGCGCGCAGATACAAAAATTAAGCAAATACTCAGATCTAAGTTGAGCATTGCATGATAGATTCCTGTTTGAATCTTAATAAAATAACTTGAATTTTTACTCAAATATGCTGTAATACAGGTTCATTTAGGCCAATTTTCGTAAGGTATTGCCCATTCATTTTATACTTGTTTTTCCTTCATTCGTAACATGGAAACGTTAATCTTTGTTTTAAGGAACTGCATGTACGTCATTTGACACTTCACGCGTTTTAGGAATAAGTTCAAGGAAGGTATATTCTTTCAGAGATTATAACACTTGTGATTCAAACAGTAACTTCTCAACCGACTATTGTATGACGGCTATCTTTAAAACATGGAATATGGAATATGGAATCCGGAATATGGAATCTGGAATATGGAATCTGGAATCTGGAATATGGAATCTGGAATCTGGAATCTGGAATCTGGAATCTGGAACCTGGAATCTGGAATCTGGAATCTGGAATCTGGAATCTGGAATCTGGAATCTGGAATCTGGACAGGCTATCTTTAAAACATAGAATGTGGAATCTTCAGGGGTGTATCACAGCGATCTCAATGTCAGCTTTCTAACCACTTGGCCAACCTCCCGCCCACCCACCTATCATTACCAGTGATGTTATTTATACGAAATGGTCCTTTGTGTGACTGCATGTATTATGCAATCCATAATCATGAAGTTTGGGAAATTATTTGAAGCTTTTCAGTGTGAATGGACTGAGGAAATTCAACCGCGATCATGCTTTCTTCCCCACACAAACGGAGTCAGATCGTTATCATTTTTCGGAATTTAACAATCAAATAAATGTCTACGTAACTAATCCAGTTATTTGAACTATATTTCTTTTTGCGTGTGCCTAATGATGCATTGCAAAGCCCCTGGTTGCAAATGTATGAGCAATCTTAGAACGAAGGTGGTTCTTTCAATTTCTGGTTTTGCTATTTTGAAGAATTTGTCTCTTTTCTGTTGAATAAAACCAGAAAGCACTGTAATTGATCCCATCAACCATTTTCATAAAAAAACCGTCTTTATTATCGATACCCTGGGTACGGGAAGCATTATTGGGTACTTCCTTTACATATACCCTTTATGAAAAAAACACGAAGAACTATCAATGAAGACTAATTCTCAGATCACTAGGATATTAAACTCCAGGAATGACACAAGCTTCTGAAAAATCACTTCTCAGCTTTTCTAAAAACAAGTTCAAAGAATATTTTCACTTTATCCTCTTCTTCATGCTCTTACACAAGGTTAGGTAAATTTGTATCAATCTTGAAAAGCCAAAAGTACTTTATTCATCTGGAAGTTCGTAGAAGTTTGGGAATGAGACATAAATTACTTCGTTTTGCCTCTATTTTGTATACAAATCGATTATATAACTGAATAACAGCAAACCACATAATACGACCGAATACGACTCTAAAGATATTTCTATACTTACGCCACTATTTTAGATCGGTTTCTGCACCATTAGGAGCAATTTAGGGAACTATTTGCTGGGCATCCCCTCTTTATCATAGCGAGAAATCGAAGTTCACAAAGGAATACAACTAGCTAGGATTGTGCCATTGTGCAGTTTTGTCATTACAAGATTCATATCTATGATTTGAAGAAATTAAGAGTTCCTTGTATGATTGATGGATCCATGTATGATTTTTGAAAAGGAATCAACCATATCACGTAAGCCTTTCAGTTAAGAGAGGATCGTTGTGCGATAACGGGGAACTAGTTTTCTGCAATAAAATAGAGTTTTTTCGCATAATATTTTTTGCAAGAAACTGTTGGCTCAATTTTTCGAAGGTCAAGAAACAACCCTACCTGGATATAAAAGCTGAGATTTACAGTGTTTGATTTTTACATGTGATAAAACAATGTTTTGATACCGTACAGCAATAGCAACTGTTTGGACATTATTTTGAGCGAGGGGCATTTCACTCCCCTAGAACCTCGTACGCCCCAGGTAAAAATCCTTTAGTTTTCAAGAAAAATCCATCAAAAATGCGGAAAAATCCTTTTGTCCTGAAAAAGCTCGTACGCCTTTTTGAATGACTGAAATCGCTTATGTTATTTACTTCTTTTGAGATCAATTCAAATACAGTAAAAACCCGCGTATAAGAACCTACAATTTTGCAAGTCAGCCTGATTAGGTTCTTATGTATTGAGTATTTAGTAGGAAATGAGGCTGTTCAGGTTCTTAAATTGGTTCTTATTTCATTCAGGGCTTCCAGGTATTTATTTTGTTCACATTGAAACTTCAGGCCCATTATTTACTGTCATCTCAGAGTTCATGAGGTCTTATACAAAACATCAGTTCATGGAACAATGAGAAATTTTAAAGAATACAATGAAAAGCTTTTGAAGCATCTTTAGAGCTCTTTGCAAATTGCACATATGGCAGAGTCAGTATATACATATAGGCTCAATTGCAAAGCAACTAGGGTGTTGATTTAGTTTGATGATCTCCACGAATAAGAACCTATTTCAAATTTCAGGCTAAGTGGGTTCTTATATATTGGGGGTCTAATTTCAGAATTTTCAGCCTGTAGGTTCTTAATCACCAGGTTCTTATATGCGGGTTTTTACTGTATTGGGAATTCCGCTGGAATGAATTGATTTGAGAGGACGATGACCAACGCCTTCAAAAACATCTTTCAAAAGCAACAGAATCAGCCATAGCAGAAACTAAACAAACCATCAAGAACTTGTGCCAAGTACTTAAAGTTTCTTAAAATTATCAAATTTTCAGTACAAGGAGTCTCTTCTGCGTTTCGTACGTCTTCCATGCGTATTCCCTTCCATAACTATTGCTATCTTTACTTCCTTTTCCCGCGTGAAAATTTCAAATGTAGGTTTTTACAGGAAGCAAGTGAAGATAGAGGAAGAATATGCCAAAGATCTCCTTGACAAAAATAAAGTTTCTTAAGCTGATTTGGGGAGAATTGAGTTTCTTGTGGGACTTTTTTCATGGAGACCTTAGCCCCGTTGCTGTAAGTTGGAAAATTGCAAAGATTTGTCAGTCCCTTCCTCTACTTTATAACGCAACTTTTACGTCCCCATTTGCTGTGTTCCCTAAAGCAACGAAAGTTACAGCTGGTGATTCCCTGCATCTCATCGAGAAAATTCTCACTGGATGAACGAGAATTCATGATGACAAATGATGAACGAGAACGGGAGTACATCGTCAAAAGTACTCAAGACTATTGGGCCATAGGGCTATAGGGCCACAGGGCCAGGGCCATTGATTGGTAAAACCCAGTTTCATTGCCTACTTTTTAAGATAAGACATTGCTCATACATTTGCAACCAGGAGTTTGGCAATACGTCGTTAGGCACACGCAAAAAGAAATATAGTTTAAATAATAGGATTAGTTACGTAGACATTTATTTGATTGTTAAATTCCGAAAAATGATAACGATCTGACTCCGTTTATGTGGGGAAGAAAGCATGATTGCGGTTGTGTTTTCTCAGTCATTCGCACTGAAAAGCTTCAAATCATTTACCAAACTTCATGATTACGGATTGCATAATACATGCAGTCACACAAAGGACCATTTCAAAAAATAACATCACTGGTAATGATAGGTGGGTGGGTGGGAGGTTGGCCAAGTGGTAAGAGAGCTGACTTTGAGATCGCTGTGACACATCCCTGAAGATTTCACATTCTATGCTTTAAAGATAGCCTGTCCAGGTTCCAGATTCCAGGTTCCAGATTCCAGGTTCCAGATTCCAGGTTCCAGATTCCAGGTTCCAGATTCCAGGTTCCAGATTCCAGGTTCCAGATTCCAGGTTCCAGATTCCAGGTTCCAGATTCCAGGTTCCAGATTCCAGGTAGATTCCAGATTCCAGGTTCCAGATTCCAGGTTCCAGATTCCAGGTTCCAGATTCCAGGTTCCAGATTCCACGTTTTAAAGATAGCCATTGTATGACTCAACCTTAGTACATGTAATACGACGATAACATTTCCGATGTAACCACTAAAGAGTATATTGATTGATTCTGTATTTAGAAATCTTAGAGTATGAATTTGTATAAATAAGAGTTCAACTTTACATTAGGGAGAACAGACATGGATAAGTGATGCTAGTGTAGGAAGGGTGGATTACCACCAGCACAAGAGTCTTGTGAAAGCTCTTAGTGTCTCGTTATTGTTTACGTTCAAAGGGCATACAGTGCTTGAGAAAGACTGGGATGCGCCTGAGGTTATATTCGTGCATTTAAGGGCATACAGTGCTTGAGAAAGACTGGGATGCGCCTGAGGATATTTGTATATTAGAGAGCTCCTAGCAGTGAGAGCCAACCAGAATCTCGCTAGCATTGGTTTAAAGTTATAAAGAAAGATAAAGATCAGAAAGGGAAACTCGAAACTTGCGTCTTCTCTGTTGTCAACGCTCGTGCCAAGCCGAAGATAATCAGAACATGCAGTTCAAATCGGGAAACTTTTTTCTGGGAAACCCGATACTTCCATTTATAATCAATTTGCGGTGTTCCTGCCTTCCAGCCTGCGGAGGAATGTCTCGGGATCAAAGGTCAGTGATGTGGTAATCCATGACTTCACAACATGCCGCTCATGTGACTCCTCGTTTCATTAGTGACGCGCCAACAAAGCAAGAAAGAACCAAAGCAAAGCACTTTATGACAACAAAAAGATCCGTTCCTCTCAACTTACAGACGCTTTCTCCTCAATTTTGCAATGGTGAGAATTTTACCGTAACTTTTAGTGCAGCTCTAACTTTAGTGTTACGCAGTGTGCATCTTTGCAGTTTTGATAACTGAACTGGCAACTGGAATGAACATGAGGGTCCCAGTTTTGCCCATTCGTCTTTGGGGGATCAAACAAAAGTTGGTGTGTAACAGTCAGAAAATGTTATCTTGTGGTGATCACGCATATTTCAACACTGGTATTTGGATTTTTCGTGAAAGGTGCTTGTCAAAGTTGAGCCTTGAGGACCTGGATATCTCAAATTCACTATTTACTCTGTATAGTTAGCAGGCTTACTTGGAGTCAATATGCCTTAAGCCTTTGACAGTGTTAGTGTGAACAGAGAAAAAGGAAGCTGATGAAAAGAAGCCGTGGTTTGCGGAAGCGAATGGGTGGTTCTCATCACTTAGATGAGATCAGGTTTGGATTTCCAGCAGGGTCTTCACGTGGCCCGTGTCTATATCTGATTCTTGTCAAATTCTTGCGCGGAAAGCAGGAGATCCGTGGTTCGATTCCCGGCTGTGGCGCATTTTAATTTTCTCGATTTTCCTGAGAATTTTAAAAAAATGTTTCCGTTTGCACCGAAAAAGGAGAAATCCTGGTCGCTCGCTAGCTGTTGAATATTGATTCTTGTCAAAGATATCCCAGCTTCTGTATCAGCTCCCCAAGGGGGAGGGCACTCAGCACATGCACATACAGGGAGGTAAGTCCGATATTTTTGGGTCAGAATATTGCCAAAAGTGATATCTTTGGGTCCAAATAAACAAAAACTATTTTCTTGATATTTTTTGACACCAAACATCAAACATCGTTTAACGGATATTTCTGTTTTCGCTAAGGCAACCCTGACTGCTCTTTGTATTGTTTCAGGATGTTTTCTGTTCATGTGCATGTTTCTGAGTGTAAAATGAGCTGATATCTTTGGGTTGCAATGTAGATATTTTGGCTTGCCTGAAAATTTCTTGGACTAACCCCCCCCGTATGCGTATGTGCTGAGTGTCCCCCCTGGGATCAGCTTTTGAAGTACGCTGTTGGTGTTGACAACTGCAATGCACGCCACGTCCAAAGGTGTCCTGATGTTTCGAGAACACATTTTTCTGCATTCTACGAAGCCTATATATTGTTTTGCAGTATCCACCAATTCACATGAGCAATGTCTATTGATTATACGCATGGGTATTTTCAAACTGACCATTTAATATCGTTGTGTAACATTTGCAGTTTTTTTGTACCCATGTTGGGTCAGTATTTAACTCCGTGTTCGTAAAAAGTATCCTTATATGGCTAAGGTATACCATCGTTTTCCTTACAGGCGACTGTTAAACTGAACGATGGAACGGAAATGCCACTTGTTGGATTAGGGTAAGAAATCTTGATCATTATCGAGGAAATAAACAGACAACGATCTTGCTGTCCTAATACACTAATATAACTTTGAAAATTTTCAAACAGCAATACACTCGTCAGCATCAATAGACTCGTTTTGTTAAACTGAAATCTTCGTGTGCAGCAGTTATAATCGCTGTGAAGATAAGGAGCATACTACGTGATTCTCAGCCAACAAATTTTCCCAAGAAATTCACCCTGCTTACACCTTTACATACCATATATCAAGTCTACCCGACCTTATGCCAATTTTTCGAAAAAGTATAAACGACGCTATATCTTATGCCAAAATTGTGAAAATCGATATGTTCCTTATGCCAATGCCTTGAAATCAGTACCCTTCCCCATGGCACGTCCCCGTGCCCAAAAAGAATGCAGTGCACCCTTTTTTTCAATTTGTTTTTTGAGTGAGCTTGTCAGGATTTCTAGCTCATCATCATCATTCAGTGACTGCTTCAGTTCAGAAGATACGTCGTTACTCCTCTCCAGTAGTCACGATCTTCAGCTCCTCTTATGCACTGTTCAAAGTTTAACTTTGTCCATTCCATGATGTTTTTCATCCACGATTTACGGGGACGTCCCCTTGGTCTATTCGCACATACTCTTCCTTCCAACAATGATTTTTGCATCTTGTCTTTTCTTATTAAATGTCCAAAATATTGTGTCTTTCTCATTTTTATGTTCTTTTCTAGTGACAGACCTTTTTCATTTACACGTTTTAACACCTCCTCATTTGTAGTGTGACTTGTGTATGAGATCTTAAGCATTTTTCGATACATCCACATTTCAAAGCTGTTTATTTTCTTACATGTATCAGCGTTAACCGTCCAGGTTTCGCTTGCATATAAAAGCGTTGATAAAACATAACATCTGGCTAAGCGTTTTCTTGTCTCGATCTCAATGTTTTTTGCTGTTAAAACATCACTCATATTAAGGAAAGTCTGTCTTGCTATTTCTATACGTTGTCTTATTGCAGTATCTGATCTACCATCAGATGTTATCGTTTGTCCTAAGTACTTAAAAGTTTCCACTTGCTCTAGAGTATTTCCATCCACCTTTATATCGACTTTAGGATTCTCTGGATCTCGACTGATTACCATTGTTTTTGTCTTCTTTATATTCATTTTTAAACCTCTAGCTACTGAAATCTAATTTAGGCCCACTGTGCATGCCGCATCCAGGCATGGGACCCCTAGTTTAACATCCCTTCCGAAGGACGACGAGGTGAGTTGCGAGGTCAGTCCTCAGAGGTCACCCATCCGAAATCTGGCCTCACTCGACCAAGCTTAACTTCAGTCACCCGACGAAGACTGTATAAGCCACTCGGCCACTCACCCTCTGGTTGCTGTTACCATAGAAATATGGTTGTTATGGCACTGTTGAATCTAGGGGTAATTTCACGTTTTATGCCGTAAAATCAGGTGCATTTTCATAGATATCTTAACGTGGAGGGGTCTTTTCACCTTTTTCACCCCTTCCCATTTATTTCCACCACTACCGTAAGTTCTCACATTAGCCCCAGCATTCGAAAAAGACAAAAGCACTTTATGATAGGTTTGATAGAGGAGTTTTTGATGGCTTTTTGAACGACAACGCATTTTGGGACATCCGTTTTAGGCATTGAAAAGATACTGAACCAACATATGGAAAAGTTGGTAATAAGTCTTTCTCGACCTGTTGCCATTTCAAAATCCGAAGATCGAAGCCTGTTGTGCATCGGCTTTTTATTGCGGTCAGATTTGTAAAAATGAAAACATCTATGTCCGTCTCCGCCATCTCAAGAATCATTCAGCTATTACATTCATGATTGTTCACTTAGTGGCGATCACTGTAAAGGACAAGTCCGGGGTTGATAAAGTTATTGTTAAAAAGCAACCGCACGAACTGCTGAACACCAATCGTGAGTTCTTTCCATGTTTTGATGCCTCCAACTTTCATAAATTTGTAAATGAATCTTCGTAAGTTAGGCCAAATATCGTCTCCATTTTGTATTGTGTACGAGTGTGCGAAGGTGCGATTAGGAGGTTAGCAATGTGAGTGGTATGATTTCAACATTTTTGGCAGCCTCGTTCAGGGCAACGTGAAGTGATGTCATAGAAAATGACGCCATTTCACACTTTTTAGCAGATTGAATTATGTTGTTTCGCAAATTAAAAGAGAAAGAAACTGAAAAAAGTACTGCACACCATTCACAATAGTGTAATCTCTTGAATAATCAACAATTATACCAACACCGGACTTGTCCTTTAACGCAAAGTCCAAATTCGATGTTACTCCTTCAGGAACATCGTCAAGTCGATTTCTTTCGATGAGGAATTTTTCTTCTCCCCATCAAGAACCAAACTAATGATGGCTTCATTTGGTGAAACCAGCTACGACGCTGGAAAGAATTACTGGGAGTGCATAGTCCTCATTTGTCGAAACATTTCTGCCAAAGCTTGCCAACCAGTGTTCAGACAACCAAATTTTAGGCGTTGTTTTCCACCCGCACCTCTCACATTGGCTACGCCCCCTGGATGACAGGAGCTTTGGTTATTGAAAAGTTGATTGCTATTTCCTTGTAGGACATGGTTATCTGAGCCTGGCAAGGCTGGAGCTGCTGTCAAACATGCTATAGAGGTAGGCTACAGACACATAGATTGTGCCCATTTATACAAAAATGAAGATGAAATTGGCCAATATCTGACCCAAGTTTGGGAAGCTGGTAAAGTCAAGCGAGAGAATGTTTACATTGTGTCAAAGTTGTGGTAAGTACTGAAGAAGCAAAAGGGTTTCAATATAATTCTTCTCATACCATAAACGAGAACCGGTTATCCTAACATGTACTCCTGTTTAAAACATTACCAAAATTTATTATATGGCCTTCCCTTAGATTTCTTTTTTGGCTTGTAGATCAAAGACAAAATAAAGCCAAAAACAAACAGTTCCTTGAATTCCTATAAGAAAATTCGACATTCCTCATATTGTACCTTGGTTTGCCAAAGCGTCCCGTCAAGAATCATTTCCTGATTTTGATCAACTACCAGCCAGTTTTTGCAGAAACGGATTTTGAAAGTTTTTTCATTAAATTTGATAATTCTATTTTTGAGCTCAAAAACATCTCTTTTGAGCTTTTTTCAAGCACAAATCCTCGGCAACGTACCTTACGACTTTAAACAGTATGACTATGTGAATTGCCACATTTAGGTTTTCCTTTCTGCTACAAAATGATTGTCCATGTTTATAAATTCAAGCATAGTTAATGATTACACATTTTGGCAAAAACTGATACACTATTTTGTTGCTATCGGTTTTGAGACTTCACAAAAATTCATTGAACAGTTGATTCTGCTTGATTCAGGTGCAGTTATTTTGCTAAAGAAGATGTGATAGATGCTTGCAAGTTGACGTTAAAAAATCTGCAGTTGGATTACCTTGACCAGTATTTGGTAAGCATTACCTTATTTTCTTAGCCATTGTCACTTATACACGATGCAAAATTAGAAGAGGCATCCTGGTGAGGAATTTTTTTGCACAGAACTTTTACTAAGAACACTATGCTCAGAAGTTGCCAAGTTGCCTCTCGATCGATCTTCGTCGTCGTAAATTACCGTCAAGTCGCTGGCGACTTTTGGCGATCCTCAGAATAAGTAATCTCCAATCTGTTTTGTTCATCGCTTCTTCGTTAAGTTTATGCAGGGAAAATTCCAGTTGATTCTTTCAACACATACAATCGTCGAGTCATCGTCTTCTTGTCCCCTCTACCCTCCCTAGCACAATATCTGTTTCCATCTCACTAGCTCGTATTGTATATCGGAAGAAGGTCAGCGCTTGTATGCCTTCTGATGAAATTTCTGGCTTTTTTTCTTCAGAAACAGACTTTTCTTGCTGTCCATGATATTTTCAGTATTCTACGCCAACACCATAGCGCAAACGCATTGACCTCCTTCACTTTTCCTCCGTACATAATACGCGGTAGAAATTACGCTATCACTAAGCGTATTTTTTATGCATCCATATCTCTTTGTTTGTCATGACCTTTCATCACCTTTACTTTTGATATATATCTATATATACAAACTCTCTCCCTTCTTTCAAGGTTTCTGATCGATTTTATGGACTTTACAGTGTATTCTTTGCCTTTTTTTGTTTACTTGTGAATGCAGCAATAAGCAGGTACACATAAAACGCAACCAAAAACACAACTAAACAGAGGAAGGGTGGTAGGAGTTTTGCGATGACCAATATAGAGACTAGCTTCTATTGCCTATTTGTGACATTTCATTTTCATTTCATTTAAAATTATTTATACACGAAAAAAACCCTTCAGCACTTAATATAAAAAACATACTTACAAATTTAAATCTAGAAATCAAATTCCTAAAGAGCCTAAAATCCTACATTCCTAATCTGCTGTTGTTCCAGGGAGTCGTGTTTTAAAAATGAGTCTAGCCCTTTAAATGCGTTTTTAGTCTTTGTTTAAAACGATTTAAAGTCGGTAGCTCACGAATCGTGGAAGGTGTATCATTCCAGACTTTCAGCGATGCATAGTGAAAACTCTTTTTGAAACAATGCAGTGAGAAATTGTGAATATCCAAATAAAGGAGGCTTGGGGCTGAGAAATGCTGTTTCGAGGAAACCTGGGGAATTTATGGTGTAATAGTGTGTCATCGAGTTCTAACTACGACAGCTACTGACAGTGATAAATGATACAACAAGCATTGCAAAGGAACAACTCCTCAACCGAGCCTCGAAGAAGAAGGACTTTGAAGTGGAATTAGTAAAAGTTGTTTTTTATCGACTGAAAAGCCATTATGCACAGGTACGAAAAAGCTATCTTGTAATGACTCCTGTACCCAGTAAACCAATCGATTGCTCTATATTTTTGACACTGCCAGTGCAGGCTTTCGGCAAGTAAAAAGCAAGTTCTCGGCAAGTTCTTGGAATCTTGAAATGTTCTCTCGTACGTCTTTTATAGCCTAATACAACTTTAGGAGGGCAGAGCACATTTCTGAAAACGTATATTTTCAACGGAAGGATGCGTTTGAAGAATCTGAGACAAGTTTAGTTGCATAGAATCTTAACTTTCTGTTGATGAAAGGAAGATTCGGTTGCGACACAAGGGTACAAATTGCTTTCGAAGGTGGAACTTATGCAAGCAATAAATTTGCCTTGAAAATATAAGTTTGTAATATTTGCCACTTATTTTCATGTCGCTAGGATCCTTACATTCTTAGGCATCAAATGATGTACAGTTTACCTAGACTCCGCTAGTAGTTTATTTTTCCGAGACAAAAAACCCCACTTCCTGCTATGCTAGAAACCTTTTACAGTAACCTTAACACTTGTAAGTGGGAATTTCTGATGAATTAGTCATAGACTTAGTAATAGATTATCGTTGAAGCGTGGCTGTTTCTAAATCTATTTTATATAATTTCATTTTTCAAAGGTCCATGTTCCTAACAGATTAGACAAGAGTATTGGAGATGGCATATGCAAAGCTGATCAAGTTGGCTTAATAGGATACACGCCAGAATTGATGAAAGAGACTTGGCAGGTAACTTACACCAATACTTCACAGAAAAGCATCAAGTATAGCATTTACTGCAGTAATGGGTAATTTGGAGGTAAAATGGGTACACTCTGGAATCGATGTTATAAATCTTACGGTTACCGGCATAGATTAACCCTATCTGCCCTGGGGTGCGGATTCCGACCTTTCGTACATTTTTATTAAATATGTTTTCCGTGTATCCAGAATGCCTCTGAGATTTTTATAAAGTTTAACTTTCAATTATACAGCAATAAAACTGTAACAATCTTGGGGTTCTGTTTTTAATCTTGTCTCCATGGCAACCAAGTTGTCATGCCACACTCTGTGGAAACCATAGTTAGTCAAAACTATGAATTTAGATATATTCTGATCTACATATTTCATTTCTTTATGAAAATTGAAGTTTCACGACTTTTTACCATGCTTTCATTTATATGACGTCACATGACATCATAACGATAATCATGCTCCAGCAACAAAAACAACATCGCTAATTAAGTGATTGTTTCAAAAATTCATTGTTTCTAAAATGAAAAACTTTCGTGCCAAATTAGTTTGCCATGTCTCAAACAAATGCAGAGATAAACAAGGGGGAGAATCCGCCCTTCATTCGGCGTTTCAAAATGCCCAGGTCAGATAGAGTTAATGCAAGCATAATAGAGGTCAATTTTGAAAATATTATTTTTCCTGTCGTGTTTGCACTCTTCTGTTCTTGCACTGGTTGGATAGGGCTGGATTTAATTGTACTGTAAGCTTGGAGGAAGACCACGAGAGGGAAGGAATTGTATTGACTGTTTTTGGGAAAACGTTGTGGTCGTCAGTTTTAGTACTTGGATCAAATTGGCTGCAGCTTCGTCACAACAGTTGACCCAGCACACATCAGTCTGCTCATGGGCTCCTGTATTCCGAGGAGCGACCTATCAGCCAAGTCTATCGACCAATAGCTACCTTATGACCAATAATCACTTATCAGCAGGTCAAGACTTATGTATCAAGAATGGCCTAAAGGCAAATAACAAGTGATCAAAATTACAGTAATGTGCTGGTGCCTCTTCAGGTGTATCCATCAGAGCATAGTAAAACCGAATGGATCTAAAGTTCTACAAAATCGCTAACTGTTTTTTGTAATTTTTTCTTCATTTGCATTGTAGAATAGAATGAACGAACTGATTTTTCAAGGTTCCTGTTCAGAACCCATAACTTCGTATGAAATAATAGGTTAGTCGCCAATCGTCTCTGATCTGCAACCCATTACTGGTATAAAATATTCAATTATCACATTTTAGAATCAAGGATAGCTCCAAGAGGGTCAACTGGGGAGGGGATGGCAATCACACCTTTCTCAGTTCGGTCTTTACTCTTGAGCAGAAACGATGCAAAACCATTAGGTTTTCCTCTAGGCAATCTGTTCACCCTAGGGGGGGCACTCAGCACATACGCATAAGGGAGGTCAGTCCAAGACATTTTCAGGCTACCCAAAAATATCAGCTTAGCTTCATTGCAGCCCATAAATATCAGTTCATTTTATGGCATTTTATACTTAGAAACCTGTGCATGAACATGATAGCTCATGCAACAATGTAGATGTGAGAATAGCCTATAAGGAACCCAGAAATATCAGTTTAACAATATTTGATGCCAAAAAATATCATGAATGTAACTTCAGTTTTTAACCCTAATAATCCATATGGGCTTTTATCGAGCTACCATTTATGGGGTTGGGGGTTCTTTAAACCCCCCCTCTGAAAACTGCCTTAGACTCTTCAGAATTCAACACAACTTGGCACGGTTACTGATCAAATTGTTTCTAGCAAGTAGCGCAATTTGGGTGTGGCTGCCACACCTCATGACGTCACAGTGACGTCATGAAGTTAAGAATCAGTCAAAATCAGGCTTCCAAGTAAATTTGAATTTAAAGAAGGTTTTGCATGGACAATTTGCAGTTTTTGGTTCAGTTTAGCCACAAATTTGATATGAAAATATAATTTCATCGAAATTAATGATTTTGGAATGATATTTCGGCAGAAATTAGCCAATCTAAATGACGTCATTTGTGCAATTGATTTGTTCTCTGTAAAAATAGACAAAAAGAAGCTGCAAAGTGGTAATACTCCATTACAAACGTATCATTGGAGTCTTTTCAATTGAAAAATTTTGAAAAAATTCAAAAAAATTGCTAATTAGCCCATAATGGCGGCCATTATGACGTCATTATAAAAAAATTTTGACTTCATCAAATTCCAGAAATTGCGGTATAGAATTAAAGCTCTTAGGGCCTGTTTACATGGGAGTTTTCAGCCCGGGTTGAAATTTCAGCCCGTTTACCCAAGGTGAAACTTCATCCCTTCTTCACGGTCCAATGCTTGTAATTATCAGTTTGCCATTACATGGAAAATTTTCGCCCCGGGCTGAGTTTCACCCCGGGCTGAAAATTCAGCTCGCCTTGAGCTAGCCGAGATGAAACGTTAATCCTTTAATTAGGATGCTAATCCCCATTGTTTTCCTGGACACACTCCCATGTAATGGCAAATATTTTTTCAGCCCGGGCTGAAAAATCAATGACGCATGCGCTTTTGTCTACTTTTGGCGCCAGACAGACTTTCAGCCCGGGCTGAAACTCTCCATGTAATGGCAAAATATTTTCACCTCGGCTGGGAGGGCTGAAATTTCAGCCCGGGCTGAAAACTCCCATGTAAACAGGTCCTTCGTTTACTGATTCATTTGGTGCATAATACTTCATAATATTATCAAATCTTTCCATTGAAATCATCAAAAACAATGATTTGTTTGCTACCTGCTTCCAAATATGGGCATGTCGTGTAACCTGTGAGCTCTATTGTTTGAAAATTTTTTGGTCAAAATGTAGCGAAAAGATAATTAGTAAAAGTCAGGCAGGTTTGGGGGACATAATTGATGTCTTTGAAAAACTCGGCAAGAAAAACTTCAAGGGGGTGGAAAGCATGTGGATTAGGGTTAATTTGAACCTAAAAATATCACTTTCGGCAATGTTCTGCCCCAAAAATGTCGGACTTACCTTCCCGTATATGCACATGCTGAGTGCCCCCCTGGGCTATCCAACCCATTTTGCAGGGCTGTTTATCTGCAAATATCTTCAAGGATTTTATGCATGTTTTGAATGAGAAAGAACGTTTTTATAAGACTGCTTGCGAATTGAGAACAGTGTGATCGATATTGAGATACCACAGGGTGTCCCAAAATAATTGTGCCCCTTTTGTGCAGCTACTGTGGAGAAGCTGTAGATTCAACTATCTCCATTTGGAAACAGTTGCATAGTTTAGGCTTCAACTTCACGTTTGAGACCTTGTTTGAGTCAATCTTATGAATTGTTGCTGATCTATGGCAGAGAAACGACAAAATAAGTGGTTGCTCCAAGAACAGCACTTCTACTGTTCTCCAGCAAAGTCAAAATCAAGTAAGTTTTCAAAGAAAGGACTCTGGCATCGTTTCAAAATTTTCACCACATTCTTTAAAAGATAGAAAGTACTCTCTTATGAATAGAGGACACTGCCAACCCTTTAAAATAATTTGCAAAAGAACCATTTCTTTGGGAACTTACTTGATTGTGACATTGCTGGACAATAATAGAAGAACTGTTTTGAAGCAACCACTTATTTTGCCTTTTTCTGTATTGTAAGTCAGCAACTACGTGTCAGATTGGCTCGTGCAAAGTCTCAGACTCTAAGTTGAAGCCTGGCCTATGTAGTTGTGTAAAAAGCAAGAAGAAACTACAGCTCCTCCACATCAGCAACAAACACGGGGCACAATTTTTTTAGTACACCCTGTTTGTTGCTACACAATTATCATCAGTAGACAGGAATACGATAAATGGCTTGCTTGTGACCGCCTCTCAAACATCTTAACACTTTTTGACTCACCCGGTATTACAATTCGATTGAAGGAGTCTTGCCAGTAACTGCTAACCATGGACAGAGGCTCATTCATATGATCAGCCATTGTGGCATGTTTGTATGCTCAAAGAGGAGGGCTTTTAGGGCTACTTAAAACGGCGAAACTGCAACGAATTAGAGATCAAGTCCAATACCTTAATTGTTTGCAAAATCTGTGGTGGAGCTAGAAAGGAAAGAAGCAAGGAAAGTCTACAGTGCATTCTTAGATACTTTTCATACTCCCTAGAGTCAAGCACCTATGATAAACGGCACAAGTAAATTGAATTTTGCACACTCATTGTATTTTTCAGGAAGTCAACCCACCCAACATTGACTATGTTTTGAAAATCAAAAACCGAGAAGAACGTAGAGCAAATATGCACAGCATAAAACCTAAAAGCTCGTTTATTTTGATTTAATTTTTCAGCCTTATTGAATGTCTGATATTTGAAGAACTTAGTTTGAAGTGCTTTTGATAATTATTTTTGTTGCTCAGGAAATGGAAAAGCTTGTTGAGCTGGGCCTTGTCAAGTCAATTGGAGTTAGTAACTTCACATGTAAAAAGATAGCAGATTTACTGGAATTTGCAAGAATTAAACCAGTATGCAATCAAGGTAAGTGCGTTCTAGCAAATGCACCATTATGTTCAGTTTGAAAACTGTGTTCGTGTACAACATCTTGCTAATACCTAGCCTGATGCAGGGGCATCTTTTGGACGAAAGTCGTTGAATTGTGGCAATTGCGTAGGTATATGCAGAGGCTTGACATCAAGCACATGCACAACATTTTGCCAAAACTGGCGGGATGGTGTATTGTAGATTCCTTGCTGAAACCAATGGTACAATTCTGGCATCGGTGCCTCAACTTTTTGTGAATTTCAAGAATCACGGAGGGTCTTGAAAATCCATAAGATCTTCACAAAGTGTTAGAAATTCCAGAGAAATTCTAAGATCTTTGAAAATTTCAAAAAGATTCCGAGAAATTTCCCCAAGCAAATGATACATTTTTTTAACAATCTCTGGATAAATTCTTTGAAAATCCAATTTGGAAAAAAATCCTTGGATCCTCCAAACTTTGAAAATATTTAGAGTGTAAGAATCTCAAAAAGTCTTAGAAATCACAAAAAACCAAGCAAAACTGTCGAAAATCGCCACAAGAAATGCGGCGACATTTTCTCAAAATCTGAGAGATGTTGAAACCCCAAAACATTGTAATTATCTTTGAAGTGACAATTCTGGCATCGGTGCCTCAAGTTTTCATGAACTTCAAGAATCACGAAAAGCCCTCAAAATTCATAAAGCCTTCACAAAGTGCTAGAAATTCCAAAAAAAATCTAAAATCTTCGAAAAATGTCAAAAAACCTGGATCCTTACAAACTTGGAAAATCTCCGTTGGCCAAATTGTTTGACCCCTTTGACGAAACATCGACCTTGTGTTTCATCTTTGGCAGCAACCAAATGAATTTTTTCTAGAGCTGTTTTTTAATTAAAAGGCCGATTTACTATTTCACAATGATGGCAAAATAACAATAACAATACTCAACTCAAACTCAAACTTTTCATTCACAGCAATATCCTAGTACAAAGTTTCAAATTAAAGAACTACAAGCTATATTTTAAAAAAATATTACGTACAATGGGTATATAGTTCACCAAAATTTGCTGTCGGACATATGGAAAATACTCATGAGGAGCTATCTAGGCCATATGCCCGATTTAACGTGTAAAAAGAGTACAATATCTTTATAGAACTGCTGGAAAAGTACAATAATACTGCTGGAAGTATCCTAGACACACATTAAAACTAAAAAGCTCTAACGATTTTGCAAAAGATTGTAGCTACAAAGCTATGCACCATGCTTGACACCAAGAGGTGTGTAAAAGCGTCCATAAACGTATCACTTTTATGAAATGGAATTGAAACATGGCAGCGCTTATCCTCAACAGTATATGTTTCTTTGCGTACACTTCAAAAATCTCAACGTGTCAATATTGTCTATTTCGATCTTCTTTAAGGATGAGCAAGAAAAGCCTGTCTTTTAGTGAAATCTGACCAATAAGTTTTCGGGATGTCATCGATGAACTTTTTTTTCGTAGTTTTACAAGCACTTTTCAGGAACTATTTTTTCAAGAATATTGCGGCGAATGACTGCCTGAAAATACAAGTATAGGCCAAAATCAGATCTAAGCTGGGCTTTGTTCAATTGGCTGTTACAACAGTTAACATGCAGTGAAATTTTAATGGCATTTGAGGTGGTGTTTGAAAATGATATTTGAAGTCGAGAAACATCTTTGAAAACCTGGTTTACAATCAGAATGAGAGGCAATCGTACAAATTTGTAATTGTAACTAGAAATTGAAACTTTTTAAATTGAATCATAAGGCCCGGGGGGGGGGGGTACTTCACTATAAATTCATACGGGGGTGTGCGCCGCAAGGATTTCTGTTACGACCCAATCCCAGAAATTTGGTCCGATATTGATACCCAATCCCAGAAAATATGTCAGATATTGATACCCAATCGAAGAAGTAACAAAAGCAATTCGACGTCAAAAAGATAAGGGATAGAGGGCTGGGAACGGTTATTTTGGTTCAAAGTGGCCATTGGAACGAGGTTCTGATCTGAGGACGTTTTTCAACACAAAAATACTTGAAATCAGTTCACCTGAAACTGACCACGTGTTGCTCGAAAATTTATCCAGTTGTACTTTCATTCAACACCCATTACAGAATTTTGAGTAACCCCCAATCCCAGAAAATTCCGAGTGAAAGTATACCCCAATCACAGAAATTTTCCAGTAAAAGGATACCCCAATCCCAGAATTTTCAGGCCAAAAACTACCCAAAACTGGCGCACATCCCCGTCTTACCCAAAGTGAAGTACCCCCCCCCCGGGTCATAAGGCAGCCTTGCCTTTAAATTGAGAAAATTTTGGCAACAATTTTGTCAGTACAATTGCAACAGCTTTGGGTATAAAATGCTTTAAAATTTCGTATCTTTACCCGGAGCTCTTTTGCATGATTAACATGACTGTATATGTTAACAAACAATTCAGGTTAACTTGACTACTCGCAGCTCGGCTGACTTTTTTGTTTTTGGTCAATTCCAGTCAATAGTCCTTGCCACGGTAGTCTCCATGACATCGGTTGAAATATATTATATGATTCCGATAAAATCCGATACGATGAACGATGTTGTTTGCTACTTTCAGATAGTAAACTGAAGTGAAACTTACGGCATAGTACACCAGTTATAATAGTCATTGGGCCAAGATATATCAGCGCAGCCGAGAAATGCCAGTGGTGGGAACAGTGGTTGATACGTAATCGGATTGCTATTAGGTTTTTGAGACGCTTAGCTTACTTCCAAAGACTGTAACTGAATAAAGATGATACGCATAAAAATATAATACTTCTACTGAATCATGTGATTGCAGAATGTGCGAAAGGGGGCGCCCTACAGGATGCGCGAGTATATTGTGAAGAAACAAACACAAACATATTTGTTTCAACCCATTGATCTAGTGCGCCCACAAGTATTTCTTGGAATTGTGGAGCGATGTGTTTAAAGTTCAACAATACCCCCTGTAAAAATATGTAAAATTTATTGGTGGAGCTTGGGAAATGATGCGAGTACTTGCTTATTTTCATTTGTTGTCAAGGACCTAATAACTTACCCCCCACCCCAGCGTTAAAAACTTGTCCTAACCAGGGAGAGGAATCGCGCATTGAGTTGCATTCTGCGATGTGATATGCGCCTCCTTCGCAGCGGATCGCGCACTTCGCAGTGAAACCAAGATGGAAACTGAAGTTTGGACGGATAAGTGCATTTCATTTTTGGATTGGATTTCTACAACAGTGGTAAGCATTTTAGGCTAGTTTAGACACTCATATGACTGTTGAATGTTTGATCTTTGGATAGCAAGACTCGTTTAGCCGTTAGAAATCATGAATTAGCTGCAGCAGCTAAGTTTCTTCAGCGGTAGCTTAGGCCAGTTCAACCTCTTTGACACGCTCCAAGCACGCACTCGTGAAAATTTCACTCTGCCCAACCCCGCCCAACTTTGAGCATTCGAAGATGCTTTTGGATGACTATTGGCTATAAATCAAGGGAAAAATTTTTCTGAGATAGTATGAGACTCGCGAGATACTTAAGTTTTCTTTTGGGGTACTTGCACCGGTTCTGCTTTAGGCCCATTCTCACGCTTCAACGACTTTCAGAGATGGCAACCGATTCGAAACTTTCGCAATTTCGTGTTATTTCGATCAATCGAATGGGAGTCGAACGGTTTATGAAACAGTGAGGAAAGTTGAAATCCTGTGAAACCTTAAATGAATATATTTCAAATCCATCTGTGCTTTCTACTTGGTCGTTCTCCACAGCAAGAATTTCGTTGCTAGGCAAACCTAATTATCGTTGCTCCGTTGCTACGTCAATGGAAATGAGGTCGCATATCACATTGCAGACAGCGCCAGGCGTTTCCTATCCCGTCTTTACCTCCCTGGTCCTAACCTTTTCAATCGGACTCAGTTAACCATTATGACTTGATGAATATTCTGATACATATTTTCTGTTACAGTTGAATCACATCCGTTCTTACCACAGACCAAACTAGTCAATTACTGCAAAGAAAAAGGTACGTCATTTTCCATCGTTGTTTACCTTGGTTTCAGGTCCCCTTACACGTAGGAATTGTAATTCGCGCTTGTTTACCGCGTTTTCATCCTTTTTTCCTTGGCATAAATTGCCACGTATAATTAATCAATTTGATTCGCTGAAGATGAACCAAGTTTGGTTCGAAAGGTACAAAAAAACCTGTTTCAATCAAATTAACTCAACTAATTTTTAATCTTTTATGTCAATTCTCTATATCGTTTATTAAAAGTCTCCTGGAGTTGTCAATGATATTATAACAGCATAGAATGTCGATAAAATGAAGTTTACAATGATTGCCGCCGCTTGCCTCATCCTCCGCTTTATCATCAAGCTGTACGTTTCCAACGTTGCCCACATCTTTATTCCTAACTGAGCTTATACTAATTAATGTTTTCAAGGGATTTTGTGTGAGATAGTTAACTGGCTATGAAGAAAATTTTTAAAGTGCATTTTAAAAATTTAGACCTATTAGGCCGTCCAAGGAATCAACCATTTTGAGTATAGAACTCATCTATTCTTCGTATGTTGACAAAAGGCAACGTTGCAAAATCTGAATTAGAATTTGAGAAATTTAATTTAATACAGGAGCATAAAGGATCTCCATGTGCAAAAACTGAAATATGAACATACGAAAAATAGTTTTTGTACACTGGTCTAAGAGCCTAGAATAGTATCCCACAGCTCATCAGAGACACCGAATCCATTGTAAGATTTACAAAAGATTTGAAATTTCACCATTTCAGCTGATATACAATAGGTCTGCACGAATCCATGGAAGGTGAGTTAATGGGGGGGGGGGGAGGGCTGATGAAGCATATTTCAGCTTAGGGAGCTGTCATTAACTATCTACTATATAGGAGTGGACGATATTTGGATGGGCCAAGAAGAATTCTGCCATACTTTTTTTGGGGCTATGAAAAAAACAGTTGTATTTTATGGGGCCATGAAATTTCTTAATAAAAATTACATTTCCCAAAGTTAAACAACAGGCTGCAAATACAAAAAATGGTTTCATTACATCTGATTTTATACCAGAATTTTAGAATCTGAGCACATATTTTGGTTTCAGGTGCAAAGCTAACAAACAGTTCAGTGTCTAAGGCCTCCTCAAGAACTTTTGCCTCCAAGTACATTTTAGAGCAGTTTGGAAATGTTGCAGAGTAGTGATTCTGAATCGAATGGTGCAAAGACGACATTGATTTGATACCATTTACATACGGAGCTTCTGGTGCTCATGGTAGGGAGGACACAGCTTGCTGACTTGACAGCAAATATTTCCAAGTTTCGAATGAATGTCAAGTAAATGGCATATAATTTCACAAACAACATCAAGCTTAGGAATCTACATGAGAAACTTGATAAAAAAAACAAAAATCTGCCCTTAGTCAGGCAAAAATTTTGGAATGGACGTCTTGTCGGGGAACATCCCAAGATATTTTCTTCCCTTCTGCTTTTACAGGCAACGGTCAGTTTATGATGCTGACTCCCAATGTGTTCTAGAAACTCAATGTACTTTATGGGGCTGTGAAAAATATACTGGTAATTGCTATTGGGCCATAAAGAATTTAACAGAAATCTAGGATGGACCATTAAGCTTTTTCCTAGATTTTTGGAAAATCATCCACCCGATACTTTATGACCGCTCCCTTATCATTGTAAATTTTTATTGCAATTTATTTTCCTTTCCGTATTGTATATCAGCTGAATGGATGCTGTGCTTAGATTAGATTAAATGAAGAAAAAATGAAATGAAATTCAAACAGTTTGCAACCGCTTCTCTTGCCAATGGTCCACAAATTTGGTAAAATGAGAGTACATGTTTGGGACATTTCATTTCATTTTCATTTCATTTCATTTGTTTGGGACATCTTGTTTAAACTTAGGTTTTTGATCAATATACATTTCTGGTCACCCAGTTTGTTGTGTTGGTTGCAAAGATTTCAGAATGGTACCGGGTGAGTCAATAAAAACGCGCGGCGTTTGAAAAAATCCTGATCCCTGAATATGAAAGCAATGATGTTCAAAACCGTCTTGTTTTATCCCCGATATGTCAAATTATGTTCAGTAATTTACCCGGCTTTAATCGCACATTCCTTCCCGTCGAAATAGGAGATTTTCTGCAGAAAGCCCCTTTCGAAAACCTGCAAAAACAAGCGAAAACAGCAAGCAAAATTTCCCTTTGTTCTCCTTCCTAGCAATAATGACTCCTGGATGTGCTCATGTATTTTGTCCTCATGGGAGAATTGAATCCCCCCGAATAAGTTATTCACACTAGGGGGAAGACTTTTCACTCCACCAAAACGAAAGCACGCGCTAAAGCGTGCTGAATGTCATCGTTGTGAGGTAACCACATTGGGGAATTTTGCTTGTAATCTTAGCACGTTTTTTAAGGTTTCTCAAAGGGATTCATTTTAGAAAATTGCCTACAGAATCTGAACGGAGTGACCGATTCTAGCCAGGAAAATTTCTAAAAATAATTGAACATGTTATCTATTTAATCAGATATTGCAAAACATCGTTGCTTATATGGTCAGGGAGCAGTAGCCTGCCAAACGCCGGGCGTTTTTTTTGACTCACCCGGTAGATGATCTCATTTTTGAGCAATGGTTGTTCCAAATTGTCTTTCTCTCGAAAGGAATTGTGTGCTCAGCTTACTCGCCAATCGGCGCACCCAATCGACCTGCTAATATCAAAGATCCTTCCCAGCCGATCCTGCTTGACAATGATGTCATCAGATCAATTGCAGAGAAGCACAAGGCTACTCCAGCCCAGGTAAGAGGCCCTTTACATGGAGACCCGGCATGAAACTCGTGCCGGCATGGCCTCGTAGCGCCACGAGTCCCGACATGAAACTTTCAATATATTATCATATCGATTTGGTTTTCATATCCTCCCGACATGAAAAAATTCTGTTTACATGAGATTTTCATCCCATTTTCATGCCGACATGACTTTTCATGCCGGCATGAAAAAGGCGACATGAAATTTTCATGTCGCTCCGAAACGAAAGTTTCATATCGCCCCGACATCATGTAAACGCAACAGTAGCTCAGACCAGCACCCGATATGAAAACTCGTGCCGGTATGATTCTCATGCCGGCATGAGTTTCATGTCGAATCTCATGTAAACGGCCTCTAAGAGTTGTTTCGCATTGTTTAATTGCTTGGCTTTCATTAATTGATCAGCGTAGCTCCAATTAGAAGGGATGTCTTGTTCAGAAAACTAACAGATTAGCATGAAGCAGCCGCATATTGAGCAATATTGGATCAAGTATTTTATCACTTGACCCCGGTTTTTATTCATTTCTTATAGCTAATACAAGTCATTAGCAGCTTGAAATAATCGCTGTCTTTGGTTGTTTACGGACTTCTCCTGCTTGTTTGATTGTTTTTAATTCTTGCTTGTTTGCTTTTTTGTATGTGTTAGTTTGCTTTTGTCGATTGCGTCACATTTGTTTGCTTCTCATCTTTCTTCCAGACACTTGCTACCTTGCTTGCTTCCTTTTTTGCTACCTCGCTCACTTGTAAGTCTGCTTTTGAGCATGATTGCTCGCCTGCTTGCTTGCTTGCTTGCTTGCTTCATTTTAAATTAAATTTTTTATACACGGTGGCCCCATCAACCAAGAATGGCTGCTTTTCAGGGGGCCGTGGAAAAAACCTAATTACAATGCTACTAAAATAAAAAAGAATATTTACAATGTTAAATTAGAATAAATGAAAAATTAAAATCTATTTACATTTCAGTCTACATTTAAGAGTAGACAGAGAGGGGGCTAGCTTGACCTCATGTTTTAATTCATTCCAAACCTTTGCTCCATGGAACGAAAATGCTTTTTGGCCATTACTTGTTTTCATTCGTGGAGCAAGTAAGTCAGTCTCACGATTTCTCAAATTTACAATCTCCCGTGTCGAGTTTCTCGTGAATAAAGTAGAGAGGTAAGTGGGCGCGAGACCACTTATTGATTTGAAAACAATGGTAGTCGTCTCTTGTTTGACCATGTCGTGGACTGTCGGCCATTTGAGCTCTCTTATCAAGATTGCTGCTGGTGCATCATAGCTCCTGTTGGTAACTATTCTCGCAGCACGATTTTGTAACTTTTGTAGCATCAAAAGGCGAGATTCTCCACAGCTACCCCACACAGAGCAACAGTAGCGAAAATGGGGCTCAACGATACCTCTATACATCTGGCTCAGGGTATGCTTTGGAAGCAATTTCTTAGCATATTTTAGGAATCCCAAAGAGCGAGAAATCTTTGAACGTAAAGCCTTAGTATGCTCATCCCACACAAGACGTTTATCAAGTTGTACTCCCAAGTATTTCGCATTATCTACAACATCAATATGCGAGTTGCCAATGGCGAAAGACGGGGTCGGTACTAATTTATCTGATATCTTCTTGATATTAGGCCTAGAGCCTATAACCATTGCTTGTGTTTTGATTACATTGAGAGACAGCTTATTACCTTCAAGCCACTGTTTCAAAGAGTCTAGATCACTGTTAAGGGTTTCATTGAGCTCGCCGATATTCTTAGAAGAATATGATATACTGGTATCATCGGCATACATCGTTACTTCACTGTTTTTAAGAGCAAATGGCAGATCATTTATGTATATCAGGAATAAAAGGGGCCCAAGGCAAGAGCCTTGAGGAACTCCACATTTTATTTCTTCCATATTTGAGGCTACCCCATTCACTCTACAAAGCTGCCGCCTGTTTTTCAGGTATGAGGAAAACCAGGTATGTTCAAGGCCAATCACTCCATACTTTTCTAACTTTTGGAGTAGAATATCGTGATCTACAGTATCGAATGCCTTTTTCAAGTCAATAAATACTGTAGCAGTGAATCTACCTTTGTCCATATTAACATACCAATCATTTGTAGACTTGCTTGCTTGCTTGCTTCCTTGCCTGCTTACCTTCTAAACATTTTCTTGTTTGGGCAGTTCTTTGTTCACTTATTTTCATGCTTGCTTCCTGGCTTGTGAGTGCGTTGTTGCTTTTCTTGATCATTTCTGTGTTTGAGTGCTGTCTTACAAATTAGTTTTCTTTCTGATTTCTCTGCTTCCTTGTACGATTTTATCTTCTTGGGTTTCTTGCTTACTTCGTATATATATATATATATATATGTTTGCTAGCTGGTTTTCTTCATACTTTGCTACCTTGCTTACTTTCGAGTTTGCTTTTTCAGCGCACTTGCTTGCTTAACTTTTTAATTGTTTTCTTATTTTGGGCGCTTCACTTATTTCATGCTTGCTTCCTTCCTTGGTTAGTTACTTGCTTGCTTCTTTGTTTGCTTCCTGGTTAGCTACCTTGTTTCGTAAGATCATTGCTTGCTGCCTATCGACTTGCTTGTTTGTTTCTGTGCGTATCTTCCGGCATGCTTGTTTGCTTCGCTGTTTTCTCCATGGTGTGAACATCCTTCCTACGTTGATGTAGCACTTACTTTGTTTGGCTTTTTTGTTGTGATGTAGACCATCTTTTCAAGTGATTCTCAAAAATCCAGGTTAATGAGAATCCTTACTGAAATGAGTTGACCGGTTTTGTTGCTGTCAAATTTGAACATTCATCATTCCTCCTTTCAGATTGTTCTCGCCTGGGGAATTCAACGAGGTGTTCCCGTACTCCCAAAGTCAGTCACATTATCAAGAATTGAGGAAAATCTCAAAGCTTATGAGGTGAAATTAGACAGCGATGACGTCATTAAGATAGATGATCTCAAGCCACGTGTTCGTTATCTTGAACAAAGATGGGGATTACCAAAAGGCGTTACCATTGAAGAATACTGGGATGGGGAATACCTTGGCTAAGTAACTTTCTTCAAGACGTCAAAACAAGAACAAAGATCTGACATTTTGATAATCAGGGTAACTTTTAACTTTCTAACAGACCGATATTTAATATTTCCAAAGTTTATAGTTAATTTTGATCTTAGATTTAATTCACAATTAGATTTTTTAATTTTGAAAAAGACGAAAAGAAATTTCTATTACAACAGGTAGTCGTAACTTCCATGATCATTTGGCAGGACAAAGCCATATACCGGGTGAGTCAGAAAAAACATGGGGCGTTAGTCGAACTGTGGCGTCGCATTGAGCCACTCGATTATCGTCAACTAAATTTTTCCATGCAGCAAACATTCTAACTTAGATCATAAATCTTTCCCCATCGAAATCGGTATCTTAATGTTTTTATGAAAAAAGATTTTCTTCGTAAGACCTTCTTTGACCAAGGTCCTTCAGCATGTTAGCCTTGCCAGAGTTACGGGTACATGTGCTATTATCACGTGAGACATGTGCTATTATCACGGGATACTAAAAAACGTTAAGCCTGGTTGACACTTAAGTCGTTAAGGGTCGTTAAGACCCTGCAGAAAACTACCAGAGCAAACTACCAGAGCTACAACCGTTTTATCTGGATAATATTAGAATAAAGCAGGTTCATAAAACGAAGTACTTAGGACTTACTGTTGACGACAAGCTAAGCTGGAATGAACAGTACAAATCTGTCAAAGGGAAAGTAGCGGGTGGCCTGGCATCTCTCAGGAAACTGAAAAACATCTTACCACAATCTCAGTTGCTTAATGTGTATCAAGCACTTGTTGAGAGCCATCTAAGGTATGCAAACGTGGTCTGGGGCGCCCTCTCCAGTACTAAGCTTAGCACTCTACAAATATATCAGGACAGAGCTTTCGACCTGATATAATCCTCCAAGATAAAAGACGATTACAATAAAAACATCCTTAATGTAAATCAACTAATGACATTTGACCGAGCGGTCATGACTTTCAAGATTGTCAATCAGCTTTGCCCTGAAAGCCTACAAAATAAGTTCATAGAGAGGTCTGCCTTATCAAAATATAACACAAGGAACACTGGTCCAAAAGCCTGGAATAGTATCCCACAGCTCATCAGAGACACCGAATCCGTTGTTCGATTCAAAAAAGATCTGAAATCTCATCTTTTGAGCTGATATAAAATAGGTTTGCACGAATCCATGGAAGATCAGTACACGGGGGGAGGGAAAGGGTGTAACATAGCCTGAGCTTATATTGTAAACTTTTAATTGTAATTTATTCTATTTTCTTTTGGTATCGTATTTAACTGAATGGATTTTTTGCTTAAATAAGATTAAGTGAAATAAAAATGAGAAAGACCAAAATGACAAGGACTCAGAGTTTGACTCTTTTTGCCTTTTGGGTCTTTCTGCACGACTCTAATGATTCAAAAGACCTAGTACGAACCAGGTTTTAGGAAAAAGTGTTGTCTACAAGAAGTCCCATTGCGATTTACAGAGCGTTGATCTACTTGCAAGAAACCTTTTCCAAAGACAAAGAAGCACGCATTATTGATGTCTTTCAAACATATTCTCCACGCAGGGCAAGTTATGATAAGGCATCTCAGGAGAGAAAATACTTTCTCCTCACTTCTTCATTCGCCCCTGATAATTCCACGTGTACCTGTAACTTTTGCCAAGATAAAATACGGAAGGGGCTTGGCGAAAGATTTCACCAGTTTGCAAGACTCCCACACAAGGTGTTACGAAGGAAATCTTTTCAAAAAAATGCATCAAATGACCGAATTCGATGGGAAAGGTTTATGATCTAAGTTGGACTCTTTGCTGCGCGGAAAAGTTTAGTTCGCTACGATCGAGTGAAATCAGCAAAATTATAGGTGGTCCGCACCAGAAATCTTAGAATAAGAATCACAAGCATGTAATCTTTTTATGTTGAAAATTTCCCATCAATAATTTTCGAGATACAACCCAACAAAACCATGTGGCTTTACACCTAATTGGAACGTTTGCTGACATCAGCACTTACTCATGTGACTGAAATAAAAACAAATTACGTCATCTTTCTTGAGATATGCTCTTCCTACACCCAATGCACACTGATATAGTCCAACCAGCTTTATCTAAACCGGGTTAAGCTTCAACCAATCAAATGCATTCGATAAGTTTGAATGACCATTTGAAGAGTATTAGAGCGTAATACTCGGTAACCTGGTTTAGTTTAATCTGGTTTGACTTGCAAGAGTGCTTTGGGCTTTATACCCTTTTCATACTGACACAGTTTAAGCCAGCTTTATCTAGCCCACATTAACTTTCAGGCAATCAGATTAGATTGACCTTTCAGAAGGTACCATTCGATAACCTGGTTTAAGTTCAAGCTGGTTTAACTAGCAAGTATGCTTGGGATGTTATACTCAATTCACACTGATACAGTAAAGCTAGCTATATTAAATTTCAACTAATCAAATGCATTCGATGTTTTGGTTGGAGCGTAATATTCGTCAGCCTGGTTTAGTTTGAGTGTTCAAGAGGCTTTAGTCTTGCAAGTGCTCATGGTGCTTTAGTCTTCAAAATATAGGCATGGCTGTTCATAATTACCTATATGAAATCTCACTAAATCATTACACTCAGACAAATCTACCATGTTGCTTCTCTCTGCCTCACCCTCATTATTAGCAGTCTCGCTGTCATCCTCGTCATTCAGTAGAATATCAATGCGAGTCTGTACATCGTTTGCCTGCAACTGAAGACCACAAGCCAAGAAACCTTGCTTCAAAAGACACAGAGCACCCCGTTTGCCAATTTCGTCATCGTCCACATCATAAGATCGTATCTCGAGACTTTTCAAATATTTCATTGCATTACTTACATCAAAAGCAAGGTATGCTTTCATTAAAAGATACAAGCAATAAAGGCTTGTTGGGAAAGCTAGATTCCCTTCGTTTGCTAAGATGTCAGTCACCCCAGTGTCCAGGATGCATTTTTCGATATCGTTGAAATACACATAAGACTTTTGTTTCATCATGTCATCGTTTTCTACGCCTATTGTTAATACCCGTGCGCCATCTTTAGGCTTGTCTTCTCTGAGAAAAAAGTTTCCATACTCTGCCATGAGAGTTAAGGAAGACCCACGACTGAGTGCTTCTTGAAAACACGTTTCTGCCCTCGCAAGCCACAACCTCTTTTCATCTTCTGTACTCTTCTGCGTGGCCCTTATTTGATAAAGCCAACCAAGGTCACCGAGAGCAGCACTAAGCTCTCCTATCCTACTAATTTCTTCTGTCTCTACATCAATAATCCTCGTGTCGGCATCACTGGACGGAGACCCACGTTCCGAGAAAGCCTGACCTCCCTCCGCTGCATCTTGCTGAAAGTGTCCCATTGCATCTTGCTGACAGCAACTTATCTGTCTTTTGCCTTTATCGTCCTCTGTTCTTTCTTGACTGATACATTCGGTCATTCTGTCCTTTACCTCGCTGTCAGCATCGATGATTATAGCCACATATTGTGTGGATCCTTCCTTTTCCTCTGCCGCAGCTTGCTGAAGGCTTCCCATTTTGAAACCCATCTGCCCTTTGCCTTTATCGTCCTCTGTTCCTTCTGAACCAATAGGTCCCCTTATTCTTTCATTTATCTTGCAGTCAGAATTACTGATCGTAGCCTCATTTTCTGTGGCTCCTTCCTTTCCCTCTGCTTCAGCTTGCTGAAGGGACCCCATTTCAGATTCGAGAGGTTCTTCTCGTTGCTCGTGTATTTCGACTTGACTAGTGTCTTCTGACTCTTTATCCCTGACCTGGGAACCAGCTTCAATGGTAAAGTGATTACACGCACCCTCTTCTTTCTTCGATGTTTTTTGCTCCGAAATACCCATGTGAAAATTGACTTGCTGTCCCCCTTGCTCACCGCCTGCCCTTTCAATACATTGGTTCCATTCATCGGCTTTACTTTCTCGTCCTGCAAGATTGACTGACCAACATTTGGCTGGATTTGATCGAATTCTAGTTTTGCTGCCCTGAACTTCAGTTTGTTCATCCAATTCAGTTTGAAGACTGCTCCTTGGTACTTCCTCTGACTCTTTGCCTGCCACTGCAATATCAGTGGCCACATCTAAAGATCGATTACCATCGGATGCCTTAATTAAGTTCACAAGCTCTTCACTACATCTTATTGCCTCATCTAGGTCCCCACATGTAAGAGCATACTCCTTCACCAATTGTAGTACGTCGCTTTGTGTGTCTCCTTCCATCCACTTTAAGTAAACTGTTGACAACTTGTAAAAATGCAGAGCTTGTTCAAGGCCTTGTGAAAACAAATAAAAATTTCCAGTTTCCCACAATGTATCGTGGAAAGCTTCAGCGGAAATTTTTACATCCTGGGATTTCAATTCTGACAGAATCGGGGAGAATTTTACATCAAAGGATTTTGCATCCTCATCGTAGAAATGCGAAACAAGTATATTTTGACACTCCTGCAAGACTTTTAATGGCTTTTTGTGAATTTTTTTGAGCACAGCTAATAGCCTCTGGATATTGTCGGCGTCTAAATGTCCAATCAAGTTATTCTCTGGAATGAAATAATGTGGCCAGTTTCTTTCTTCAAGATACGAAACGAGAAGTTCGACGTAGCTTAAAAAGCAAGAGCCAATTTCACCTTGCTTCCAAACTTCTAAGTATTCTCTCTCGCAATGCCAAAATAGTGCTGTTTTTAGAAGGTACGTTGATAGCACACCAAACGCCTTCAAATGCGTATAATGCAATGCCTTTGTGATCAGGTAGACTTTTCGCTGGAGATTTGAGAGCAATTTTGCAAGCTTCTTCTCGGCTTTTGAGAAAGACAGTCGCCATTCTAGCTGAGGAAGGCAGCTTTGCTTTGATGCTACCGGGACAAGGTGACAACCAGACTGAACGATGTCATCTATGATCTCCTGGCTCGGCCATGATCTATCACGATTTGCCCATGCTCTACCCTGTGACGGCCAACTCCTGCACTCAAGGGACCAAACAATATCCACACCGAGAATTGCCTTGTTAAGGAAATTCTGGGCCTCATGAGAGACCGGCTCGTCACCAGGTGCCAATTTAGTAAACTGGAATGCTGGGCCATGAACAGTGATACTGCTGATCTCTTCGCTTGCAGAAACGTTACAGAAATTCGATGCACGTCGGTTCATTTCTTGGATAAACTTAAAGCTCGAAAAATACTGAGCGCCGTCATGAACTTGAAGGCCTTTTTGCCAAGTAGTGCTCTCTTTGTTCAGGTATCGTAGCGTCACATATCCAGGAGCATTTGTTGCCTTCATGACGCATTTTGTTGCGATATTCTTTTCCCTAGAGGGTTTAGAATCCACAACAGAGGCGTCTGTATTGTTTCCAGCAACTAGACCTTCATCGTCCCTCAACTTGTCTTGTTGTATGCAAATTTCATCCATAATGGCATGCGAGATCTTTACGTTAGTCGCTTCCAAAGGGATTTTGTCCATCCTGCATGTCTCATCAGCCTTCTTCTGCCCCAAGGCTTCATGACATGTTTGCCTAAATTGGGCCAGACTGTCAAAAACTTCAATATCTGTCAAAACGCACATGAAATCAATGTCGGAAACCCAAGCATGTGCTTCCGCAAGATTAGCATCACTTCTGGAAGAATCCTCTTTTATTTCTTTGAAATTGAGATGAGGGAGACTAAGACCCTCAAAATTACTCCCAGAGGGGACAAGGTAATATCCTTCTCCCATTGCGTCACTAAGACGGTGAAACAAAGCGCTCTCATAGCCTCCTTCCTCTATTGATGCAATGTTTCTCTTCCTTTGGTCCCAGATCTTGAATCCTGGTAAAAGCAGCTCATCTATTCCTAACATATGATCGAGGATGAAATTAAGGATCTCACCTTTTGACGGGCCTTCATATTCGTCAATCGGAATGAGCTGGTCTCTCTTTGACATCACATTACTCCAATCCATAGTATTTATTTTCTTCCTATCTCTCGAAGTTACAATTGTGAACAACCTGCAATCAAAACATGCTCTGCCAATTAGAATTCAAGTATTTCTCCAAACAGCGTGAGCAATTCGTGTATTTTCACATTCATTTCATTCATTCTAAATTTTTAATGCAGGGAGAAAACACCCAGTTCAGTTAATCAAAAGCGGTCTTACAATGTACGCTGTTAAACTTAACCCTATTATTGTAAGGTCAATCGGTAGCCCACATTCCTGTAGGGGGGGGGGATTTTTTCCCCACAGTCAATAATGCCTCCAATTCAATAAATGTTTGGATAATGGCAAAGTTACTAATGAAATCACATCACATGTAGTTGAAATATTAGTACTATGTGGACTTTACCTCAGTTTTAACCACATTATCGCATGTTTTGAATGGCCTCATGATTCAGTCACACGTAACAAAAATGAAATTAACTCCTGTAAAAACAGCTGCTGGGGCTAAATTTTTAGCTTATCTTAGTCCTCTTTCTACTAGTTTTCGATTGACATACGACACAACGTAATCAAACAAAAAATTTTTTCCTAAAATTGGGTCACTTGAGCGATGACGTCATATATGTGTCACGTGACCAAAAATTTTTTTCTTCTAACCATGAAAATGAGGACCAATACATTTTAGTCACATATCTATGAGGATTTATTAATAAAAAATTGCCTTGTATGTCAAAACTGAAGAAGTTTTGAGGGTGGGGAAAATCTCCCCCCCCCCCTCTACAGGAATAGGGTTAAAAGAAAACACAAACAGATCTGTCATATTACTTAATGAATTGTTGCATAAATTACAATGAACACCTATTTTCTCCCTTCTCCCATTTAAATTTTCTGAATTCTCCCTTCCCTCGTAAAATTTTGGCCATTCTTCCTTCTCCCTTCGTAGTACCACCCCCCTGTTTAATTGATCATATCGACAAAAATTACATTGCCACAGAGAAGAAATCTATAGCCCATCGCACATTAAACTTCAGGCAAAATTTCTGTGAATCTGATGGCTAGTTTTGTGTAAGTGATAGAAGTTGATGGAAATCCCATGGAGATCTAGCCTGATATCTGATGTGGGACAGAATTGTATATAAATTTGAAGAAGCCTGGGGACAGAAGAAGGCTGATGAGACATGCAGGATGTAGAAAGCCCCTTTGGAGCAAGCAAACAACTTTGGTTTATGTGCAAAGCAGTACGTGAAATTGGTTGTTGTGAGAAACGTTCAGTTAGCTTAAATTTGAAAATTGATGACAAGGGAGACAGTTTTGATTTGGTAATCATTGTCTCGCCCAGCGGTATGTGAACTCTCGCACAACAATTGCACACTCTCACCCAACGGTATGCAAATGATTTTAGTCCATTGTTTGTTCTAAACAAAAGAAGTTTCGAGTCCGTTCCGATTTCTCTTAGGATAGTAAAACATGTGAATGTGGGTTGTGAGACTTAACAAAGAGTACATATTCTGCCTGATCTATGATGTGGCGTTGGTCGTGCAGTTTTCCCTTTCCCATTGCTGCGTGTGCTCTGTTCCTTAACCCTATTTTAACCGGGGGACGTTTTTCGCCCCCCCTCCCGGACTTTTCTTTATAGCTCCCAAACGATGATAGCTTTAGCAATGAAATTTCATGACTTTTATCAAAATCTAATTGCAATCAAGAAACACAAGTTTTGATGCCTATAGTTAAACCACATGACCACCAGATGCCCATATTTGGAGAGTAGTTACCAAGAAAATGGACAAAATGGCTCTAATTTCTTTCTTCTGTGTTGAATCTCATCAATATATATATATCATTCGTATTTTCTTAATGAGTAATTTCATTTCATATATAATTCATCTATATTTGCTGACGTAAGCTATTTTCTAACGTCTATGACATCATAAATCTAATGAACTAGTAATTTTTGTATGAACAATCATGTAATGAATTGAAATATTGATGAAAGTATTTGATTTCACCCAATGCATTCGAAATTGCTGATGTTTAGTCATTCCTAGTGAGCAAAAAACTTTGCATTGAATCCCTCATCAAAATTCAGTATACTTGAAGTATGATGATTTCCAAGCAAAAGTATACTTCAACCCTACTTCAATTTCATGCTCCAAGTATACTGTGAGTATACTGAGAGCATACTGTGCGAAATTCACAACAAAAGCCTGGAGTATACTTTAAGTAGTAGACATTTCGGACTCTTTTGACATGTACTTTAAGTATACTGCCATTTTCACTATACTGAAAGTATACTCTGTCAAACAGTAACTATCAACCAAAGAAGCATACTGCAAGCATACTGCAAATGTTTTAAAAATAAGATACATAAAGTATACTTTTAGCCTATTATGAAACACTGGATGGAGTGTACTGAAATCATGCTGCAAATGTTTTGAAAATAAGATACTTAAAGTATACTTTTAGCCTATTATGAAAGATTGGAAGAAGTATACTGTAAGTATGCAGCACATGTTTTGAAATAAGATACTTAAAGTGTACTTTTAGCCTATTATGAAAGATTGGAAGAAGTATAATGTAAGTATGCAGCTCATGTTTTAAACATAACATACTCAAAGCATACTTCCTACCCTGCTATCAAAGTTTGTATGGAGTATATTTGGAGTATAGTATGCTGCAAATGTTTTTAAACATAAGATATAACCTATTGCGTAAACTGGACAGAGTACCCTGGTAGAAAATGCATGGAGAAAACCTGGAATTGGAGAAAGGCATGGAAAAGCCTGAATTAAACAAACAGTGCCCCTCTTTTTTTAATGATTTTTGAACTGACCCCCCCTTATAAGTAGTAAAATTATAGATGGCCCCCAATATCTTCTGTCTCAACCCACCATTAATAATGACTGGTCTTTTCCTGTCCTTCAAAGGCTGCTTTTAGAAATTTTTTCGAACGTCTTGAACGTTTGGGGGCTCACCCTCCCAGCCCCCTGAAGCGATTTCCATCATGTTCAAACATAAAATCAATACCTTTCGTTTTCCTTGGCATTACTTAACAATAAAGTTAGAAAATGAAACTGGTTGTCATCGCACCTGCTATAGATTTACATTCTGGCCGCGCTTTCCAAAACATATTCGAATTTCTACGTATTTACTTATGATATTACCAATTGCACAAAGAAAGAAATGTACCTATTTTAAAGTAAATTAACGGGGTTAAAAGCAAACTTAGCTGAGGGGACTGGGTAATCTAAAAATAACCTATTATATTTGATGTTTTCGATGAAAACAATGAGAAGATTATTGGCGCCTGCCGTTCTTTTGTGCTATGTTTAGATTATGTCGCTATATCTCCGTTCATTTACGTTAAAGAGCAATGGTTCTTAGGAAATCAAATCACGAAGATAGCCTAAGTATCATCAAGCTTAAGAAACTTCATACACTGTCCCGTTTTTTCCGCAAAAGACATTTCACTCCCAAAAGATCTCGTATAACTTCGGCCAAAATCCTTTTCTTTGAAGAAATATCGTTCGCTTTTTCGGCATATTTCGTAAGGGAGATAGAGAAATGTTCCTCGTATAGTTTTTCATATGCCAAATCCTTTTGGGTTTGAATAAAGAAACGTTTGCTAGCACAAGCAGGTTGATGGCGGTAGAACAGTGTATATTGGAAAACTGTTTGCTGCTCAGATACTGGCGAACACATTTTTAGTTATTTTGTTTTCCTTGTATGAAGTTTCTATTGGTCAATCACTCCTTGGACGATCAAGAAAATCGATGAAATGTCTCGTCATAAACGTAAACGGATACCTTTGTGTGGTAAGAGTTCTCCAACTGAACGATTATGAGACTGTAACGATACATCCTACCGATGGCAAAGAAGAAACCAACAAGAATGACCATAATGATTTAGATGTTGATATGATATTCGTACTCACGTAATAGTTGCATGAACCTTTACTGTGTTTCAATAATTCAAAGCTTCTTACAACGCATCTTCTAGGAATCTTCGACAGAACTTTACAGAACCACTACATCCAACAGACTCTCGTCGTAGCATGAAACTGCCTGCGCTGTGCTTTGCGCCTTTTTTCAAATTCAAACTCAACGTTTTTTTTTACAATAAACGCTTTGTCTTAATTTCCCGGAGGGTTTCTTCAGCTGTTAATGAAGGCCAGGCTCATTTTCTTCGTTGTTTCAAAGGAATTCCATGAGACAATAACTTTTTAGAATAAAGTCTTTTCAGACGTGACGCTGTCACAAAGGGCAGACACCAGTCAACGAATGACTTTGTTGTAAACTTCCCGATTTTATTGAGAAAGATTAAAACAGTAGAACGTACACATCCCTTGCATCCAAAGAAGGTCGATATCACAAAGCCAGTTATCAGTTGTATCTTATATTGAACAAAAATATGATCAACCAGAGCTTACTTTTTCCCAATTTTCGTGAAAAATTGAAAGAGCGAAAAGATCCTGTTTAATACAAATATGATCAACATGTTTACTGCATGTTTAGATTCCTTCAAGGTCACACACATTACTTTGACCGTTGCATATATGCTTCAGATGAGAAGTATGATTGAAGTATTGCTTATTCAAAATAAATGGTATATATACTGCAAGTATACTTCTTCAAAAGCCTTTTGACCGCCTTTTGAACCATAAAGATGCTGCAAACATACTTCAGACGAGAAGTATAATCAAAGTACTGTGCATTCAAATGGTGTATGTGCTGCAAGTATACTTTTTCGAAGGCCCTTTGAGCCTTTAATATACTGCAAATATACTTTAGATGAGAAGTATGATTGAAGTATTGTATATTCAAATGGTATTGCACTGCAAGTATACTTCTTCAAAGATCGTTTGAGCCATTTAGATACTGCAAATATACTTCACATGAGAAGCATAATTGAAGTATGTTCAAATGGTATACTGCAGTTATACTCTGCACAAGGAGTATAGATGAAGTACAATTTTTTGAATGTACTTCATTTATACTTAATTTTCGAAGTATATCTACAGTATGCTCATTTTATACTTGTTGTAATGGAAGTATAAATGAAGTATGCTTATATTATACTTAAAGTATACTCCCGATGATCTGATTTTGATAAGGGATGTTGTCCTTATTTCATAAGCCAATTAATTAGAAACCACAAATATTCATATGAAACTATATGAATTCTTAAACTAAGGCTATCCAACCTCGTCTCCAGGGCCTTTTGTTATATTGGGATGGGTCTAATGTGAAAAAAGGCCCTAAATCTTAGCCAGAAATCTACCTTTTTTGCTAATAGCGCAATTTCGTCAAAGTTTGCACTTTTATAGTGATGAACTACTACTATTTTAGATTCTCCTTTGTTCTATTATGACACAGTGCAAGTTTCATTGTCATAGATATCAAATCCACTAGCGGGGCAGTGGATGCCTAAATGGTGGGCTAATGTGTTTCGTTATGTCTGACTGAGGGGGGCTTTGGGGCATCACGGGTTGCGGCGGGTTTGCTTAATTTTAGCCCTCGGTTTTCGGGTTTATCTTTAAATCTTGCTGGTTTTCGGGTTGTGAGATGTGTCACAGGTTGCAGGTTTGGCCAATGGTTGTGTTCGGGTTTCTGATCTTTTATTCAAAACTTTCTGTTTCTCAAGTCATACAGTCCATGTAGTTTACAGAGATCGTAAAACCAGCTTTCAAATGCTTAAAAACATGCACAGAGATTCAGTGAAAAGCAAAATACTAAAATACTCAAAAGATTACGGATGAAAATTGAAGCTTTTTGTTCAGTTTTGCAGTTTCGGGTTTTGGCTTCTTTGACTCCGGGTTTTCTGGTTTTCCAATCTTTGGTCCGCGTTTACCGATTATGGCACCCAAGGAGATGGTACCCCCCTCCCCCAAGGCCCCCCTCCTGATGATGTTGCAAAGACTTGGCCCTGAAAGGAGTTTTGGCCTTATTCTTGCAGGCAATTAAAGCACCACTGTTGTTATTTGCTCATGTCAATTCTGAGATTGTTGTTTAGCCATTCCATGTCATGAAAGATGTTTCAAAAACATATCATTGAGGAACGGGTACGTGTATGGCAAGCGGATGTCACCATAGTCAGAAAAACCCACTTTTTCTCAGATAAACTGGGGTTTTTCTGGAGAAAAACCCACTTTTTCTGGAAAAACTCACTTTTTCTGGAGAAAAACCCACTTTATCTGATAAACCCACTTTTTCTGACAGATAAAGTCGGTTTATCTGAAAAACCCACTTTTTCTACTGATAAAGTGGGTTTTTCTCAGATAAAGTGGGTTTTTCTCTGATAAAGTGGATTTTTCTCAGATAAAGTGGGTTTTTCTCAGATAAAGTGGGTTTTTCTCAGATAAAGTGGGTTTTTCTCAGATAGAGTGGGTTTTCTCAGAAAAAGTGGGTTTTTCCCAGTTACAGTGGGCGTTCGATGACTGTTCTGCACGTGTTTCCTTGATTTTCAAAACAGCTTATTTTTTTGAATATGGACAGTGAAGATAGCTTCAACAATTTTCTTGGGGAGGCAAGACACATGCAGTTCCGACGCAAACAAAGCGAAAAGAGAAAGAAAGGCACCTGAGATGCCTCAGGAAGATGGTTTAGCTTCATAGCCAACACTTTCGGTCCAGGACTACGTGGGCCTTTCTTTCTCATTTCGTTTTGTCCACGTAGGCCCAACGTAGAAAGGCCCACGTAGTCCTGGACCGAAAGTGTTGGCTATGAAGCTAAACCATCTTCCTGAGGCATCTCAGGTGCCTTTCTTTCTCTTTTCGTTTTGTTTTCGTCGGAACTGCATGTGTCTCAAGTTTTCAACATCAGAAATTGCCTCCCCAAGAAAATTGTTAAAGCTATCTTCACTGTCCATATTCAAAAAAATAAACAAAATCGATTAGGTAGCTATTCTGAAAATCAAGGAAACACGTGCAGAACAGTCATCGAACGCCAACTGTATCTGAGAAAAACCCACTTTATCTGAGAGAAACCCACTTTATCTGGGAAAAACCCACTTTATCTGGGAAAAACCCACTTTATCAGTGGAAAAAGTGGGTTTTTCAGATAAACCGACTTTATCTGTCAGAAAAAGTCGGTTTATCAGATAAAGTGGGTTTTTCTCCAGAAAAAGTGGGTTTTTCTCCAGAAAAACCCAGTTTATCTGAGAAAAAGTGGGTTTTTCCAACTATGGTGACATCCGCTTGCCATATACGTGCCACCCAAAAGGATGGGTTGGGTTTTCAACTTAGGTAACTTTTTCCAATCGTAACAAAACTTTTCGACAATTCTTATCGTTGAATTTTCTTGGTCTCAGTTGTGAAGATTGGTTTTTAGTAACCTTATTTTCCATTAATCCCAGGGGGGGGGGGGGAACTTCTATTGGCAAAACCCAAAAATATACTAAAACTAGGAAATTTTAGACCCCAGAAATGTACTCAGCCCAAAAATATACTGAATTTTGGACATTTTCAGACCCCAAAAATATACTCATACAGAGGCGGCACCACGGGGAGGACTGGGGAGGACACGTCCTCCCCAATGTTTTTCAGGACCGATTTTTCAATTCGTCGAAATCCGAGGAGAAATATTTAGGGGGGGGGTACGATGGTGCCACATGAGAAAAATGAGAAAAAAGATCACTTTGTCAGTGACCTTCTGTTAAAAATATTACAATTTTACCCAGGTTTACTTTAATTGCTTTTTGCATGATTTATAGATGAAAACCTTATAAAGGCTCTTCTTTTTCCAAATGGGCGTGGCTTTCATGAAAAATGGGTGTGGTCCTAAAAAATTTTTCTTGTCCTCCCCACTTTTTGAGGGCTGGTGCCGCCTCTGTACTCATAGTATCATGGTACATGAAAACTAAAGGTTTTATTGCATTTTCGGCGAGTGACCTGCAATATTTTGGTGAAAAACTCAGCCAAGCACTTATTTTGTCAAATTTTCTCATCAGCAACCCCAAAAATATACCGATTATGCTCAAAATCGCGTACCCAAAGGTATACTAGACCATAACCAGACAACGTTTCACAAACCCAAAAAATGTCTGACCCCCCCCCCCCCCCACCCCCCCCCCCCGTCACTTACTAATAGGAAGTCCCCCATGGGCCATTAATACACCTTTACAGTGAAATGAAACTTCATTGCTGGGAATCTCAACAGGCTTTGCCCCCCCTAGAGTCCTTAAAAATGGGCATGAAAATCGACCGAAAATCCTCAAATATGGGTCTTCCCCCATCCCAAGACTCAAGTTACGGAGCCGGGGTAAAGCCAGTCAAAAGAAGGAATCTTGAAATACATTTAAGCTAGATATCAAATTGGTCTTACCAGTCTCAACCAGAGAGTTATTCTTGAATCATTCTTGAGTTTTTCAAGATAAGAGTCATTCTTGAATCGTTCCCCTGCAGCAAGCAGCCACATCAAGATCAACCTTGTCCTGGTTGTCGTCTGTTCTTGGAAATGAAAACGAAACCTTCATTGTGAAAGGAACATTGAAGCATGGCAACAGCCAAAGAGTGAAATAAAAGACTGATTGAAAATGAAAGCCACATAATTGTGATGATATTTGCATAACAATGTTAGAATTGCAGAATTATTACACAACTGTTTGACCGAGGGGCATTTCACTCATTCGAAAAAGCGTACGAGATTTTTTCAGAACAAAAGGATTTTTACGGATTTTTGATGGATTTTTCTTGCAAACAAAAGGATTTTTGTCAAAGGCGTACGAGATTTTTCTGAGTGAAATGACCCTTGGGTTTGACAAATAATCAAACTGGAATTTTGTTTATGTCAACGCATTTCTGCTTCGATCCTCGTAGCTGGACCTAGCAGAATGATTTTCCTCGATTTTCTGGAGAAGATAGATCTTGGCCAAGATTTCGCAGTTGCTTATGGTAGGAGCGCATGGATTGTGAATGCAGGCCAAAACTAAAATTTAAACTTTTGCTAGCATGGTCAGAAATCAACCACATTGCACGCAGACTTGTTGCGAAGCAAAGAAAATCTTTGTTCTGAGCGTCGCATACGTGTGCAGGCACACACGACCGTGCCTTTTGCGTCGTATGTGTCTGTTTTGCGCTCGGGGGGGGGGGGGGATATCTTAGTACTGTTCGTGGTACGGGGACGTGCCACTTTTTAGGGGTAGTTTTTTCAAACCGTTACGGAATTATGGGTATCATTTTCACAATTTTTTGACATTTCACGGAATTATGGGTGTCCTTTTCAGGGGATTTTTCATGATTTACGGAATTATGGCCCAGATATTTATTCGATTTGTGGAACTATGGCCCTAAAATCCACCAGAATTTACTGAATTATGGGTACCAATTTTTCGGGCAAAATGGCACGTCCCCATCACATAATAGGTTGAGTTACCCCCCCCCCCGAGGTTTTGCGCCTTGCGCCTCCATTTTCAAGTGCCTTATTTTAACTGTTGTTTATCAATTGTTTAGTCTTATCAATGTTTGGCACTCCCCGCTAACCTTGAGTTTGTTTTCAAGGGCATTTTAAAGATTCTGCAACGCGAATCAATGATAAAGTTACGATCTTAAAATTGTTATCTCATTCAGTGGCGTGGTGGCTCCACATTGGCTGGGGGGGCACAGCCAGTTTTGGCACCCCCTAGAAAATTGTGACTGTTGTTTGTTGTACAACGTGCCGTGGCTATTCTGTTGTATTTTGTTATTTGCGCCTATGTTCCGCGTATGGTCACCCTGTGACATACACACCCCTCGCCATGTGAGACCAGGAGAGGGAGTGAAACAACACTTGTACAAGATAACGCCAACGAACAAACGTCGAAATAATCACGAAGCAAGTTTAGAAACGCGCGAAACAAGGAACTGGACTGGGAATACGATACGATAAATGTAATACGCCTTGAAATAACGATGGTATTAGATAATGTTACGAAATCTTGAACTATGTACACAAACTTGCTCATTTGTCCTTAGTCTTAGGCCATCCGGCAAATCTTCTTAAAAGGAAAGAATGCAGGAAACAGCCTGGCGTTTTGCTCCAATGTGGAAATAAACATATGCCTGCGTTAAAATACAACATGGTGCCGTGACCCGGGAAAGAAGATTAGAAGATGGCTGAAGATCTGAGGAAGAACTTGAAAACAAGAAGTGGACATCGATTGGTAGTAAAAAACGCTATAGCAAAGAATAAGGAACTCATACCGCCCGCGGGAACTCCGGTTCCAAACGAAGTTAAGCCGAAACTAATTTCCTTCAAGAACACGCTGCTAAGAAAGAGAAACGACCTAGAAACAATCGACGCCGACATTTTGGGAGCATTAAAGAAAGATGAAGAAATCGAGAAAGAAATTTTAGAACGAGAAGAAATCGAACAAGAGATCGATGATTATTTAAGTTTCGTTGATAACGCACTCGCGGAAGTAGGGGAAGCAAATTCGCCATCGCAAAGACAATCGAGTCAAGAAAGACATGAAGAAAAAGTGAAATTACCAAAACTTTCCCTCGCAACATTTAATGGAGATCCTACGAATTGGACAAGTTTTTGGGATAGTTTCAAATCAACCATTGGAGATCATAGAGGACTTTCGAAAATTGACAAGTTGAAATATCTCGTAAATTCTTTAACCGGAGTCGCCGCGCAAACGCTCACAGGATTACAAATCTCAAACGACAGTTACGATGAAGCAATCGAGTTATTGGAGAAACGTTTTGGTAACAAACAAGTCATTATTACAAGTTTTATGGATAGCTTACGAGAATTACCCAAGATTTCATCGAGTGACGATATACGAAAACTTCGCATCCTGTATGACAAGACTGAAGCCGCAGTGCGAAGTTTAAAAAGTGTGGGAGTTTCATGCGAAAGTTATGGTACAGTATTATCGCGTGATATCATGTCAAAACTACCCCAAGACATACGCCTAACCATTACAAGAAATTTGGAGGATGAATGGGATTTACAAGGATTAATCAAGAATTTGGGAGATGAGCTAAGTTTACGGGAGAGATGCGCCTTAGCTCCTGTTACGTCAACAACGAGTTTGTTACGTCAATCAAGTTCTAAATAAGAAGTCAAAGACCACCCATATTACATCCTTGGAGGTTGAGGGGAAAACAGTATCGGGAGATACAGCTATTGCAGAGTCAATGAATAACTTTTTTTGTGAAATTGGCAAGACCCTCAGTGACAAAATACCTCAGTCATCTAATCCTCTTTTAGATAATGACTACGAGGTGAATCCTAAAAGCGTGCAATTTCATTTCGAACCTATCACTGTTCCTCAAATCGAAAAGGTTTTAGGAAAATTTGACACCTCAAAGGGGTCTGGCCCTGATGGTCTAGCCAATTTTTTCATAAAGATTGGACTGCCTGTGATAGCTGAATCCCTATGCGACATCTTCAACCTCTCTCTTGCTACTGGAGTTTTTCCTGACAGCTGGAAAATTGCGCGTGTAGCCCCTGTCTTCAAGAGCGGTGAACAAGATGACAGTTCAAATTACAGGCCTATTTCTGTTTTGCCATTTTTAGCTAGACTGTTCGAAAAGATGGTCTATAATCAGATCTATGATTTTCTGATCAAAAACGATCTACTGTTCTCGAATCAATCTGCTTTCCGATTGCTACATTCTGTTGTAACCTGTCTGCTTGCAAGTACTAACGACTGGTACGTAAATATGGATAACGGAAAATACACAGCAAATGTATTCATCGACCTTAAGAAAGCATTTGATACTGTAGATCATGACATTCTCCTTAACAAGCTACTTAGATATGGCATCAGAGATCTGGAACATTCTTGGTTCGTTTCATATCTCAATAACAGACAGCAGTTTTGCAAAGTTAATGGTGCATTGTCGCACATAAAGGATGTCACTTGCGGTGTTCCACAGGGCTCATGCCTTGGCCCCCTGTTATCTTTAATCTATATTAATGACCTCCCGCGTGCTCTGCATAATTGTAAAGTGACCATGTATGCAGATGACACTAGTCTTTCATTTGCATCAAATAACATCGATGATCTAAATCAATTTATGAACGAAGATCTAGATTGTTTAAAAGATTGGCTTCAGGGAAACAAACTGTCTTTAAACGTCCTTAAGACTCACGCAATGGTAGTTGGATCCCGTCCAAAGCTCAAGAGGATTTCCGAAGAAGTCAGTGAGCAGCCTTCCTTTTTCATAAATGGCACACAGATAGAAACTGTCGAGAGGACTAAATACCTCGGTGTTCAGTTGGATTGTCATCTTGTTTGGGATGAGCATATAAAGGGTATGAGAAACAAAGTCTCTCGAGCTTTAGGCTTTCTGAAATATGCAAAGAAATTTCTCCAACAGGGAACGCTCAGTAAAATGTACAGAGGAATTGTTGAGCCCCACTTTCGTTATTGTTGCTCAGTATGGGGATGTTGCGGCAAAACTCAAATTGATGCCCTCCAAAGACTGCAAAATCGAGCTGCCAGAATTGTTACGAATAGCAGCTATCATGTTTCAGCAACTGGTCTGATTAAAAAGCTGGGGTGGCCAACAATCTCGGACATTATTCTAAGTGAAACAGCGACCATAATGTTTAAGTCAACAAATAGTCTTGCGCCTGAATATCTTTCCGAGCTGTTTGTAAAGAACTCAGCGCTTAACACAATGAGACTTAGAAATACCAAAGCTGACTTGCGTGTTCCTCTCTTCAAAACGGCAAATGGGCAGAAGTCAATATCATTTCGTGGGCCTAAGCTGTGGAATCAATTAAGCTCTGATGTCAGACTTGCACCCTCCCTTTCTACCTTCAAAAGGAGGTTTAAAGACGCAGTGGAGGGTTAAAGATCTTTTTTATGTACATTCTTTTGATTTTTTTTTTCGTTTTTGTAAACACAATTGTAAATTAATTAGGATTAGGTTTTAAATTTGGAAATTATATGTATTTTTGCACGGCCCCCTGTAAAGCAATCAATGCAGATTGACGGGGCTACCGTGGATAAAAAATAAAAAATGAAATGAAATGAAATGAAATTGAAAGATAAGTTAAATCTTCCTGCCATTTCAACCAAGGAAATTCTTATTAAAGAGTTTGGTAACGAGCAAGGCACACTAAAAATGTGCGAAACGGTACAGCTAGCAGTTCATTGTGCTGATAACTTAACAGTTTACATTAACGCTTTTGTTGTAGAATTAATCTGCAGTCCGCTATCAAATCAAGCAATTGATTTCGCACAAGCGAATTATTCTCATATCAAAAATTTGCCGCTCGCGGACAGCGGAGATGGATCACAGGATTTAGACATTGATATATTGATTGGTGCAGATTTTGTTCATCTTTTTATGCTCGATCAAGTTGTACGGGGGGAACACCCTATGAGCCCCGTTGCGATTTTGACACGTTTTGGTTACGTATTAAGTGGCCCGATACAAATTCCTACACAGAATGAGTGCTCATCAAACATTACAGTCGCTCATGTGTTAAAAACCGATGCTATTTTAGTTGAAAAGGAAAACGATTTGGAAGATGAAATTAAGAGATTTTGGAATCACGAAAGTTTAGGAGTGAAATCAAACGAAAACATTGACGATTTCGAGTCAGAAAATCTTATGCAAGACAAAATCGAATTCGATGGTAAAAGATACGAAATTTCTTTGCCCCTAAAAGATGATCATCCGATCATTCCCGACAACTATAACGTTGCAAAAAGTCGCTTGAATTCGCAGTTAGATCGTTTAAAGTTGAAACCTGAAGTATTTGATGAGTACAATTTTGTAATCAAGGATCAGTTAAATTCAGGAATTATCGAAAAGGTTATTGAAGAAGAGGAAATTCCAAAGCCAGGTATGACACATCAAAATGTTTCTCACGCAGTCCAAAAAGAAAACGAAATCAAAGTTTTGGGAATGACATGGAACGCAAAAACTGACAAGTTAAAGTTTGACCTTGCCTCCTTTTTTGAAGCCGCTGCCCAGGACAAAATCACAAAACGTTTGATTCTCAGTTCGATCGCGCGGATTTATGATCCGCTTGGTTTGTTGTCGCCGCTCCTTGTTCCGCTCAAGCGGTTATTTCAAGATGTCTGTAAATTGAAAGTGAATTGGGATTCTTGTTTACCGGATGAATTCTGCCAAAGATGGCACAATATCGTAAATGACATTCCGCAAGATTTCAATGTAGAAGTTGACAGGTCCTTTCTGGGAGACATTTCATGTGATGAAATACAGTCTATTCAAATCCACGGGTTCGCCGACGCCAGCCAAATTGCCTATGGTGCAGGTGTTTACGTAAGAATCAAAACTGATAAAGGGATTTTTACCAAATTAGTTTCAGGAAAAAGTCGAATTGGGCCGTTGAAAACCGAATCAATGCCGCGTTCAGAGTTGATGGCAGCACAAATTCTTGCCAAATTGATTTACTCAGTTCAAAATACGTTGAAAGAATGCTGTCAAATCGAATCCATTCATTGCTGTTCACGTTCACAGGTAGTCCTGAATCGAAATTTTTGAATCAATGGTTAAGTTAACCAAACGATGTTTACGAAAAACTCTCGGTAACGCGCATTTAACTTACGAAGAATTGGAGACGGTATTGTTGGAGACTGAAGGAGTTCTTAATTCGCGACCGCTAACGTTTGTTTATAACGATATTACCGAACCTCCAATCACACCATCATGTCTAGTCTCAGGACGAAAATTGTTAGATAGACCATCACTTTCGAAAAATATCGAAAACTCGGATTACGAAAACTTGACGAAACGAGCGAAGTATTTGAAAACATTGTTATCTCGATTTTTTAGCAGATGGAAACGTGAATATTTACCTTCATTACGCGAACACGAAAACAAACAAAACAAGTCTGCAAAACGAGTACCAGAAATCGGTGACATTGTCACAATTCATAAAGATCTTATTCCTAGGCAACGTTGGGTTCTAGGAAAGGTAACTCGCCTCTTCGAAGGAAGAGAAGGTGTAGCACGTGCTGCTGAAGTTTTGACTCTTGACAAATCGGGCAAGAAAATACTCATCAAACGTCCGATTCAAAAGTTGTATCCGTTAGAAGTAAGATGTCCAGTAAAAGAACATGAAAAACTAGAAAAACATTCGAAAGAAATTTCAATTACGACAGTAAGAGAAGAAGATGTGATCGAGAACATTCGAGGACAATAAGAAGTATTTTTCATTTGTAATATTTTTTCGCTGTAAATAGGAAACAATGATTGACCCTGGTCAATCATGGGGGGAAGATGTTGTATTTTGTTATTTACGCCTATGTTCCGCGTATGGTCACCCTGTGACATACACACCCCTCGCCATGTGAGACCAGGAGAGGGAGTGAAACAACACTTGTACAAGATAACGCCAACGAACAAACGTCGAAATAATCACGAAGCAAGTTTAGAAACGCGCGAAACAAGGAACTGGACTGGGAATACGATACGATAAATGTAATACGCCTTGAAATAACGATGGTATTAGATAATGTTACGAAATCTTGAACTATGTACACAAACTTGCTCATTTGTCCTTAGTCTTAGGCCATCCGGCAAATCTTCTTAAAAAGAAAGAATGCAGGAAACAGCCTGGCGTTTTGCTCCAATGTGGAAATAAACATATGCCTGCGTTAAAATACAACATATTCAAAGGTTGTTCATTCTTTTGACAGTGCTTTGAAATTGAATTACTGTGCTTCTTTTATAATCCCGTCGTAATGCCTAAATCAAACAGTTTTGGATGGGCTTAAGCCAGTTTTCCACTAGGCGGATTTTTCCGCGCGCAGCGGAGCGGCTATTGTAATTGCATTGTTTATTTCTAACAATGGTCACTTCTGGGTCGTTCCGCTACGCGCGTATTTGAAAGTCGGATTGACTTCAACTTTTCCGCCGCGTCCTATGGCGCCAACCAATCAAATCGCTCGAAGCTCTGACACATGACTTCAGTATTCCACGAGAGGGGGAAAGCCACGGCGATTGACGATAAACAGCTCTGAAAATATTTTTGAAAATTCTTGGTCATTGAATTTCTTGGAAATTGAACATCTTTGTTAATACACGTGCATTGTTTTAGAAACAACAGCCGCTCCGCTGCGCACGGAAAAATCCGTCTAGTGGATTATTTTTATTATTATTATTATTATTATTGTCCTTTCTTCACGCCTCTTTGTTGTTTGGCGGCTTTTTCTGGGCAGCGGATTGAATCCCTCAATCTTAGGTGTCCAGAGTCCTTCTAATTATCTTCGCCGTGCCAAGTACACAAGTCTTTTGTAATAAAGATGTCATCTGTCCCATTTCAAGTTGCTCAACATATCTCTTAAAGTTTTTGCTCAGCGTACCAAGAGCTCCGATGATGATTGGTATTGTCACCACTTTCCTGACATTCCATAATTTTGCCACTTCCCTTCTAAGATCTTCGTACTTTTCCCTCTTCTCCTCTTCTCTTTCGATCACTCTTCCATCAAACGGGCATGAAACGTCAATGATTTTGCATTCATTTTTCTCTTTATCGTGTATTACGATGTCAGGTCGGTTGTGATTCAACTGCTGATCCGTTTGAATTCTAAAATCCCATAAGATCTTTGACTTTTCATTCTCTAAAACACCTTCTGGAATATGATCATACCATTTCTCTGTACAATCGAACCTATATTTCTTGCAAAGCTCCCAGTGAATTACTTTCCCAACTCTATCATGCCGCCAATTCTTGTACTGGCTCTGGGCCAATTTTTCACATTCAGCCACTACATGCGCAATAGACTCTTCTCTTTTTCCACACATTCTGCAAACAGGTGAAACATCTTGTTTATCTATGCGGCTCTTTATAGCATTCGTCCTCAACGCCTGATCTTGGGCTGCCATCAACATCCCCTCTGTCTCCTTCTTCAGCGTACCTTTCCTCAGCCATTCCCATGAATCAGAACTTCTTATGCCTGCAGTCAACTTCTCATACTGGCCATGTAGAACCTTCTCTTTATAAGATTCCATTCTTTTTACCCTGATTGCTTCCTTTGGCATTCCAGAGCCCAACAAGTTTTCTTCCCTTACTGCTTTTAAAAATGGTTCTTTGCTCAGCTCTATATAGCTATACAAACTGTTTACCTCAATCTCAACGCAATCCTCAACACTGATTAAGCCCCTGCCACCGTCTGCTCTTTTGTAATAGAGTCTGTCAACATCCGCCTGCGGGTGCAATGCTCTATATATTGTTAGCAACTTTCTGGTTTTCCTATCGACGGCTTTCAGCTCATCTACCCTCCAGCTAATTATTCCTGCACCGTATCTGATGATTGATACAGCCCTGGCATTTATTGCTTGGATGATGTTTCCACCATTCAGCTTGGATTTCAGTATTGATCTAACCCGCCTGATATTATTATTATTATTATTATTATTATTATTATTATTATTATTATTATTATTATTATTATTATTATTATTATTATTATTATTATTATTATTATTATTATTATTATTATTATTATTATTATTATTATTATTATTATTATTATTATTATTATTATTATTATTATTATTATTATTATTATTATTATTATTATTATTATTATTATTAATATTATTATTATTATTATTACACAGAGAAAACAAGACTTGTTTGTTTGAAAATTTTCGATCTAACGTAGATCTTCATCAGTCAAATAATGTTCGAAGAAATGCTCTACAATCTAACGCTATCAAATACGAATGTAAACTTCCATTAATGAAAGAGTCTAAAGTTCCTATAATGAAAAAGAGAATGGAGTACGATTAATGTGACGAAAGTGGATCAAACTGCTAAATATGTTTATATAATTTGTAATATGTCTTACCGAGCTCATTAAGACCAGAGTTTAGGCCGTTTGGCTCTTTGCAGTCTAACCGCGATATCCATAAGTTTTCAAAGTGTTCAAGTTTGTCCCTATCTCCCTCTAATCTTTGTAAAATGTGCACTTTCAAATCTTTTTCGAAGCTGCATGAATCACTCTCGTGAAAATGTTTGCCCAGTTCTGTGGCATCCGGGTCATTTTTTGCGTCACTTCGGTGCTTGTTAAATCTCTGACTCAATGTTGTAGAGGTGTATCCGACGTAGATCAGTTTATGTTTGGTACATTCAGCGGCATATATTACGTTTTTGCTGTTGCAAGATCCACCGTCAATATGACATGTTTTACCAGTCCTTGCATTCGTTATTTCATTTTTTTGTCCCATGTGGGTGCATAGTTTGAACAGAAGAAATCAGGCTGAAAGAGGGAACGAGGACACCTTGTTTTTACGGCCTCCCCAAGATTCACAAGACCTTTGAAAAGTTTCCCCCTCTTCGTCCAATTTGCAGTGGATATAGTTCATGTTCTTCGAGACTATCGGAATGGGTAGATAGTTTTCTGAAACCATCAGCAATGCAGACAAGCTCATATATCCGAGATACAACTGACTTTGTTAACAAACTAGAGGAATTCAAAAATAACACCAGCAAAATCAATGATTCCTTTCTGGTAACGATGGATGTATCCTCGTTGTATCCGAACATCGACCATGGGGAAGGTATAGCTGCTTGTAGAGAAGCACTTGAACGACGCACAAGTAAATCTGTTCCTAGCGATGTCATAGCCGATCTCATAGCCTTCATCCTAAAGAGCAACACACTTTCATTCGACGGCAAGTTTTACCACCAAATCAAAGGGACCGCAATGGGCACACCTATGGCTGTTAGCTTCGCAAATTTATTCATGTCAAAGTTTGAAACTAATTTGTTGGACGACTATAAGAAAGAATACCAAAAAGGTCCTGTTATGTGGATACGATACATAGACGATGTCTTTTTTGTATGGGATCATAATCAAGAAGAGCTGATGCATTTCCTGTCGTATTGTAACTCATACGCTGCTAAGAATTCCTATAAATCCGCTATAAAATTTACAATGGAATATTCCAAATCTGATGTTGTTTTCCTGGACACAAAAGTAAAGAAACACGACGGAACAATGATAACAGAATTACATTGTAAGCCAACAGCTACACATACCTACCTCCACAAACTATCGGATCATCCAACGCATACACTTCGCTCAAATCCATTGTCTCAGTTTATAAGGATCAGACGTATCTGTCATCTTTTGACTGACTATCGTAAACATGCAACGCAGTTCGTTAACTTTTATGCAAACAGAGGTTATTCAATGAACACACTTACAAAGATTGCAACCGAAGTAGAAACACGTGATCGCAACTGTCTTTTAAAGCCGAGAGTTGTTGAACAAAATAAGGACAACAGAGTTCCTCTAGTAATCACCTGGCACCAAAAGTTTAAGGGACTCTCCAAGATTTTACATAGACACTACAATTTCATGGTCATTGAACATCCAGATCTCCAAAAGGTGTTTCCAGAACCTCCAATAGTTTCATATCGTAGAAATCCGAACTTACATAACCATCTCGTTCGAACAAAGCCAAAAGAGAACGCAAAGGCCGGTTTTTCCGTTCGCTGTACATTAGAAAAAACAAAGAAAAGAGGGCGTCCGTGCAAACTATGCACCCACATGGGACAAAAAAATGAAATAACGAATGCAAGGACTGGTAAAACATGTCATATTGACGGTGGATCTTGCAACAGCAAAAACGTAATATATGCCGCTGAATGTACCAAACATAAACTGATCTACGTCGGATACACCTCTACAACATTGAGTCAGAGATTTAACAAGCACCGAAGTGACGCAAAAAATGACCCGGATGCCACAGAACTGGGCAAACATTTTCACGAGAGTGATTCATGCAGCTTCGAAAAAGATTTGAAAGTGCACATTTTACAAAGATTAGAGGGAGATAGGGACAAACTTGAACACTTTGAAAACTTATGGATATCGCGGTTAGACTGCAAAGAGCCAAACGGCCTAAACTCTGGTCTTAATGAGCTCGGTAAGACATATTACAAATTATATAAACATATTTAGCAGTTTGATCCACTTTCGTCACATTAATCGTACTCCATTCTCTTTTTCATTATAGGAACTTTAGACTCTTTCATTAATGGAAGTTTACATTCGTATTTGATAGCGTTAGATTGTAGAGCACTTCTTCGAACATTATTTGACTGATGAAGATCTACGTTAGATCGAAAATTTTCAAACAAACAAGTCTTGTTTTCTCTGTGTATCATCTACTTTAAACAAGAATAATCAATCTTACTTGACGTATTATTATTATTATTATCAATATTATTATTATTATTATTATTATTATTATTATTATTATTATTATTATTATTATTATTATTATTATTATTATTATTATTATTATTTCACATTTACCACAGCTTTTGATGTTAAAACTGGTTATTTTAAGTTCTTCATCAGGTGCAAGCACTTAAGATAAAGACTTGTCCTTCTCTTCTTCTTCAAACTTCGTAATCATAAAACTTTTCGTAAGATCCCAGCAGTTCCTAGCAGTGCTGATTTTTGCCATATCATAAAGTCATTCCTTATGCCCAGTTTCTCAGCAAATGAATGTAGTCTCTTTGGGATTGACCCAAGGGCCCCGATGACTATTGGTATAACGAACGTCTTCTTGTTCAGCATCCGTGAAAGCTCTACCTTTAACTCAGAATATTACTTATTTCCTCAAACTCCTTTTTATCTATGTTATAATCCGCTGGTAGTGCAATGTCAATAATGAAGCATTCATTAGTTTCTTTGTTGATCAAGAGAATATCAGGCCTCCTGTGCTCAATAACTCTGTCCGTTTGCATATCAAAGTCCCACAAGATCTTAACTTTCTCCCTTTCCAAAACTTTATCAATTCTGTGTTGGTACCACTTATCGCTGACATCGAAACCAAACTTTTTGCATAGATTCCAATGCACATTGCTGCAAATTTTATCATGGCGGCGTTTGTACTCATTTTGAGCAAGCATCTTGCACGAGCTGATGATATGGCTCACATTTTCCTCTTTTTCCCCACATAGGCAACACAGCGAAGATTTACTGCAAGCATATATGTGTTTTTTTTATGGACTTTGTGTTTAAGGCTTGCTCCTGGGCTGCCATTAACAAACTCTCTGTCTCCCTTTTTAAATCTCCATTTTTCAGCCAAGCCCACGAGTCTTCTGTTTTTAGATCTCTGGTTTCTCTCTCAAATTGACCATGCAGTGGCATTCCTATCAGTGCGTCCAGTTTCTCTTTCTGAATCCTTGAGCTATACTCATCTTTCCCCTCTATGTCATCAGGCTGTAATGGTACCTCATTTGCCACAAAGCTCAAAATTTCCTCTTTGCTGTTAGCAATCTAGGTTTCGAACTTCACTGGCCACACACTTCTCTATGCTAGTAAGCCCTCTCCCTCCGTTTTTTCTCTTCATGTACAGTCTATAATTACATTTGACTTTGGATGTAGCGCGCTGTGTTCAAACATCAGCTTCCTGGTTACCCTGTCAAGTTCTCTAACTTCTTCCTTTGTCCAATCAATCAAGCCAGCGATGTATATCATTATTATTATCATTATCATTATCATCATTATTATTATTATTATTATTATTATTATTATTATTATTATTATTATTATCATTATTATTATCTATTATTATTATTATTATTATTTGTTCAATGGATGCAAGGAATTTCACAATTTCTACAGTCGCCGTCACGATCGGATTGTTGGGAAACTTTTCGATGAAATAAAGTTGATATCAAGTGCAAGGAAGAAGGTTTATACAAACAAGTTATTAGAAACTTTGTTGCCGGAGAATAAAGAAGAGTTGACCGTGCTTCAACATCGGAAACCGGACATTGTGATAATGGATGAAACTTCACGAGATATTATCATAGCAGAAGTTACAGTGTGTTTTGATCTCTACTTTGGATTTTCGTTTCCAGCGAAGTGTGATCGCTACCAGGAACTGTGTGACGTTCTTCGTGAAAATGGTTGGAAACCTTCTCTTCATGTTCTGTGTTTTGGTGCGCTTGGGTGTATCAAAGAGGACGTCTATGAACGATTGAGGAATATTGGATTTGGAAAAGCAAAAATTAAGGAACTGTTAACTTGGTGCTCGATTTCTAATATCATTGGAGCGAATTATATCTGGAAGCACAGGGTGAAAAAATTGAATCACTGATTTCTTTCCATTTCATCTTCCGTTTTGGTCTGCTGTTCATTTGGTCTGCTTTTTTTTTTAAGCTACATCAAGTGTGATCCTTTTCATGTTTGATACTCAGTGATAAATTCATTCACCGTATGTGCTATAGCGTTTATTAACAGTAACTGTAAACCAACAAACATTCTGTATTTGAACTAAGCAGTAGGTCTTTGCCATTTGCTTGGGTGCAGAATAATTTAGGATCGTATTATTATTATTATCTATTATTATTATTATCATTATTATTATTATTATTTATTATTATTATTATTATTATTATTATTATTATTATTATTATTATTATTATTATTATCATCATTATTATTATTATTATCATCATCATCATTATTATTATTATTATTATTATTATTATTATTATTATTATTATTATTATTATTATTATTATTATTATTATTATTATTATTATTATTATTTCAGTAATTATCACAGTGTAACTGGCAATGCATTGTCCACTTTCAGGTTACATCCCGTAACCTAAGAAAGTGTGCGTACTGTCTGTATCGAAAACATAAAAAGTCTTCCTGCTATTCATTCTCTTATGTCCAGTACTTTTCTCACAATCCTGGCCGTGCCTATGAGGCATGCTTTCTGTAATGGTTGTACTCCTGGGTCAAAGTCTAATGCTGCAATGTAACTCTTGAATCGTTTTGAGACTACCCCAAGTGCGCCTATAACAACTGGTATTATTGCAACTTTCTTTACTTCTTCCTTCCACATTTTCAGAATTTGATACTTTAGTTCGTTGTAGTGGTCCAGCTTCTCCTCCTCTTTCTGCTTCACTCGAGTGTCAAATGGGCATGCCACATCGATTATTTGGCAGGTCTTTTCTTTCTTGCTCTTCAACATGATGTCTGGTTTGTTATGATCAATGCGAGTTTCAGTCTGAATGGAAAAATCCCACAGTAATAATACTTCATCATTTTCAAGAACCCTATTTTCTTTTGTCACTATATGGTTGTAGTACTTGTCGTCGCACTCGAATCCGAATTTCTTGCACAGGTACCAATGAATGACAGCTGCCACTTTATCATGTCTCCAGCTTTTGTATTCTCTTTGTGCTAATTTTTGGCATTCAGATACGATATGTGCAATTGTCTCTTCCCTTTCCCCGCACATTCTGCATTTTGATGATATATTTTCTTTATCAACATTGCTCTTTATCCAATTCGTTCTCAGGGCTTGGTCTTGTGCCGCTAAAATCGTCCCCTCCGTTTCTTTCTTTAGGTACCCCTTCTTAAGCCAGTTCCATGAATTCTCTTCATCTCTTACGTCCATTGTCTCTTTGTAGAATACTGGATGAAGTTTCTTTTGGAGATATTTATGCTATTATTATTATTATTATTATTATTATTATTATTATTATTATTATTATTATTATTATTATCATTATTATTATTATTATTATTATTATTATTATTATTATTATTATTATTATTATTATTATTATTATCTAAACCAAACCATCCTCAAAAATTAACAGAAAAGTAAAAATAAAAAACAAAACTGTTAAAAACCAGACGTATTATTATTATTATTATTATTATTATTATTATTATTATTATTATTATTATTATTATTATTATTATTATTATTATTATTATCATTATTATTATTGTACTCATTCACAGCGTTGTTGTAATTTACTGGTTTGCGTCCTACCAGCAGGCTACTTCCCGTGGCTTTAGCAGGTAGGCTTCTACTGTTCAACTAATCTTTTCTTGATGTTATCTCCTGTTCTTCTACTTTGTGTCCAAAACTTTCCTCAGTATTCTTGCTGATCCCAGAAGGCAGGTTCTTTGCACTACTTCCAACTGAACATCGCACTTCAGCTGCTCTAGGTAACTTTTGAATCTTTTGGTCACTGAGCCTAACGCTCCGATGATAATTGGAATGATAAAAACTTTGTTGACTTCACCTTTATATACTTTGAATATCTCGTACTTCAGATCGCAGTAAGCATCTTTCTTTTCCATTTCTTTTTTCTCAATTCTGGTATCGAAGGGACATGCCACGTCTATTATATAACATGTTTTTGACTTTTTCTCAATGACAACTATATCTGGCCTGTTATGTTCGATTTTAGACTCAGTCTGCATAGAGAAATCCCATAGAAGTTTAACTGCTTCATTTTCTAGTACAGCAATTGTGTTATCTACGAAGTGTTCATAGTTCTTTGATCCGCAAGAAAATCCAAACTTGTGACACAGATGCCAATGTATCACGGCAGCCACCTTATCATGACGCCATTTCTTGTACTCATTTTGTGCCAGCTTTTTACACTCCGAGAGAATGTGGCTTATAGTTTCATCCCTCTCCCCGCACATCCGACACATTGCAGATCCTTGTCTTTTATCTATCATAACCGATCTATCATTATTATTATTATGAATTGTTACTTTCTTTTGATTTCGGCTGTATACAATCTAGCTGCCGGGGATCATCCCGATACCTGAGGCAGCAAGAGGGTTTGTTATTTGCATGCTAACATTGATATGCACTTCAGCGTTACAGTTATTTGCTGTTCAGATCTTTAGATTGACAGTGCTTTGCGAAGAAGGTGGGTAGTACTTGTAAGTACTATTTTTTGTATTTCTTGCAAGTTTGGTTCTCCAGGGATTGCATTAAGATGATTTTGGATTCCCTTTTTCACCATCCCAAGTGCGCCAACTACGACAGGTACAATAGTTGTTTTAAGGTGCCACATCCGTTCTATCTCAATTTGAAGGTCTTTGTACTTTGATAACTTGTCAAATTCTTTGACAGAAATATTTCGATCTGTAGGAATTGTCATATCGATGAGGAGGCATGTTTTGCTCTTGTGGTCTTTGATGACTATATCTGGTCGGTTGGCTTGGATAGCTCTGTCCGTGTTTATTGGAAAGTCCCATAGTATCGTTGTGTTTTCTCCTTCTACTACTGGGGGAGTTTTATGTTCATACCATTTTTCAGCGTGCGGAGTGTTATAATGCTTGCAGATTTTCCAGTGTAAGTATTGTCCCACTCGATCATGCCTATTCTTATATTCATTTGGTGTAAGAACAGAGCATCCTGACACTAGGTGATCTATTGTTTCATCATATTGATCACAAAATCGACATTTAGGGTCAGCCCCGTTTTTCGCTATTTTGGATTGGTAATTTCTGGTGAACAAACTTTGGTCTTGCGCAGCCATTATAAAGCCTTCCGTTTCAGCCTTCAGACCCGTTCCTCGCAACCATTGATGTGTTTTGTCTTTATCGACATCAGCTTGTTGACTACGTTTTGGATACTGACCGTGAAGAGGTTTGCTTTCCCATTTTTCTTGTATTTTCTTCAGTCCTTCTTGTTTGGCTTTCTTCTTTAGGTTCTTAGCTTGTAGTGTACAAGGTAATTCTTCGTTTATTGTTGCTTCGATGTTTAGTTCAGAAGCAAACTTATTACTTTCTTTCTTGATTGAATGCATTTTTTTCCCTTGCTCATGGATATTTACTAACTGTAGCATCCAGTCCGTGGATGTTTCAAGGTATTTCTGTAAGCCAATTGTTGTCGTTTTCAAGCTTAGTTCTAATTGTATCATCCCCCTGCCCCCTTCCTTCCTTGGGATGTATAGTCTGTCTACGTCAGCCTTAGGATGATGCATCCGGTTGCATGTCATGAGTTTCCTGATTTTGACATCGATCTTCTTGATATCAGATATGGTCCAGTTGATTATGTTGAAGCTGTACGTAACTACAGGAATGGCTAACGTGTTTATGGCTTCTATGCGGTTCGCAGAGTTAAGTTCAGTTTTGAGTATTGCACGAACTCTACGATAACATTCTTTCCTTATCTTTTCTTTCATTTGGCTATGTTGGATTCCGTCACTTTCATTGACGCCTAGATACTTGTAAAGCTCTTCTTGTTCTAGGTCTTTTATGATTGTGCTTCTGTCCAGTTCTAGTGATGTTGTTTGTGTTAGCTTGTCTCTTGTGTTAGTTTGTGTTTGTGTTATTATTATTATTATTATTATTATTATTATTATTATTATTATTATTATTATTATTATTATTATTATTATTATTATTATTATTATTATTATTACCTTGTCAAAAAAGAGATTCGGTTTGGACTTGATAAAGGTATCTACGAAGTTTATTCAATGCCAAAATACCCGCCGAAAATGTCTGAAAAAGTCTCCAAATCATGATGTACGATTTTTACATCAAGCAACAGCTGAAACAAATATTCAATATGACACCCATGAAAACTCAAAGGAAGTAACAAAAGCTGTTAGATCTCAGCAAATAACAAGAATTTCAGATGAACTAGAATACCAAGGATACATAGTGAAACTGATGTGGTCACGTGGCTCAGATATATTCAAAAATCTTTGGACACAGACCAGAGACATCCTACCATCTAACATTTACAACTTCACAGTACGATATCTGATCAATACCCTGCCGACACTTAAAAACATGACCATGTGGGGAAAAGCATCAAGCGACATTTGCTTGGCTTGTAACAGTAATGCCCAGTCTCTAATGCATGTCGTCTCGGGCTGTAAAGTACATCTGCAACAAGGGCGTTACACCTGGCGTCATAATTCCATCCTCGCCAACATCACAAAAGCACTTGTAGGCTTAAAAGATGTTCAGATATATGCTGATCTTCCAGGGTATGCTTGTCCAACATCAGTAACAAGATCATTAAAAAGGCCTGATTTGATATTAGTACACCGCAACGAAAATGTCGTCGTCGTTGAATTAACGTGTGGATTCATAACAAAAGTAAAGGAGAACAGTGAAAGGAAACAAACCAGCTATAATGAAACGCTTCAAGACTTGCATGCCAGATACAAAAACGCTACTTTTGTCAATCTGAGTATGAGCGCTCTTGGACTAATCGGTAAACACGATTCTGGACAAAATCTACTAAATACATTAACAAGTATTGGAGTTCCAAAAGTAAATGCAATAAACGTAATTAGAACAGCAATCAATGTTTGTATTCGATCAACATACTATCTTTTTTGCAAGAAGGACAAAGACTGGCTAGATCCAGATCTCCTAGTATTTTAAAGGACTTGTCGATATGATGTAAGGTTGTGGACTTTAACAGCGGTAAAATGTATTTTGTCATGCCCATTTTGGAGAGTGGCATATACAATAATTTTTATCTTGTATAAAAAAAATATTTTATGTAACTTGTTACTTTTAGGGATGACATGTTTTCATTATTATTATTATTTTATTTAAGGTTGGCAACTTACATAGCTAAAATGTAAAAATGCTAATTCAAGCCAACAAATAAATTTACAATAATACCACAAAATAAGTAAAACAAGTCAATAAAATTACAAAGTTCATAAAATCTATATATATACAATCTAAACGAGATATAAAACTATAAAAAGCCGAGCTGGGGTATGTATTGTTTGCATAGTCTACAGTCACAGTCTACATGTTTCCAAAATTTTACTCTATTCTTGAATTGTTGCACAGAATTTGCATCTTTGATTTCCTGTGGAAGAGTGTGCCAAATGTGCTGTCCTCTACCGGGTGAGCCAGAAAAAAGTTCCCACTTTTGAAAATTCATAACACCAAGATTAATTCACGGATTTGAGTCATTCAAATTCTAGTTAAAAGCCAAAAGATCAAAATAGTTTTGTGATTTTTCTCGCTGTCCTACCAGCACTACAAATATAGGTAAATTCAACTTTACAAAAATTTCATGGTTGCAAAATGACTGAAAAATGGCCTAAAACATCGATCAAGGCATAAATGACTTCTCCCACAGAATAATGAAGGAAATGCAACTTCTCATGGGTGAGAGAGATATCCCCTAGGCATTAACTGCCTTGGGATTGAAAGTCTTTCGTATTTGTTTGAAAATCAATGTCTTATAACTCTCGAGGGAGGTGAAACGCCCAGGGCCTATTGTTCGATTTGAATAGAGTCCTTACGATTTGATCAATGTTTTAGGCCCCTTTTCCGTCATTTTGCAACCATGAAATTTTAATAAAGTTGAATTCACCAATACTTCTAGTGCCTGTAGGACAGCGAGAAAAATCACAAAAATGCTTCGATCTTTCGACCTTTGACTGGAATTTGAATGATTCAAATCCGTGAAGTAGTCTTGGTGTTATGAATTTTCAAAAAAGGGAACTTTTTTCTGGCTCACCCGGTATAACGGACTGTTTCAGTACCATATTTAACAGTATGTACGATAGGAACTGTGAATGTATTTGAATTTCTCAAATTATAAGCAGCATTTCTTTGAGGAAAAATTTCAATCATGAAAGTGGGACTTTGGTTATTTATTTGGTTGGTCGAACTTTGGTTGAACATTTCAGTCATTAGCAATTGCAGATTTTACTCATGTATCGTTACGGATCTATCTTTTTCCAACAAAGTTGCGAAACTAGAACAAAAGTCTTTGTATGCTATTCTGAGGGCTCTTTCGTGCAGCCTATTGATTTTGTTGTTCATTTTTCTGCTATGAAACATCCAAACCAATGGACAATATTGGAACTGACTAGTAACAAATGCTCTCATCAAAAGTCTCAATTATCAGTACCTACAGGGTGTCTCAAAAAAATGTTCGACGTTTGATTAAATACTAAAAAACAACGATACGCTGAATGGACCTTTGGTCAAGTCACCCTTGTCCTGAGATTTTAAATCAATCTTTGACACAAGAATCTTGCAAATCCGATAAAAATTCATGGGGTTACAAGCTTTTGAAGTTCAAGTTTGTGCGAAAGCTGAAACCAGAGGCCTCGAAATGGCATTTTTGGTAAAAGTCCCACAGGCCGTCGTTTCTGTTAATTCTCAATTGTTTCAGGGCGAGCCAAGTGGGATTCAAACAGGTATTCGATAACCTAACTGTCAAGCATATGGATGCTTTGAGGAAACAGATTCAGTCTCTCGCCGATTTTGTTTTGAACCGCTGTTTTGGACTTATGCAATGTTAAGGAATTTCGAGAATGATCGCAAGAAACAATTTACTTTAGAAGTCGTATTTGGTTTGCTCTGATATCAACGAGAGGTATGACATTGGATACGCTTCGCTTACCTCCGTTTTTAGGCTTTTTGCAATAGAAGTAATCTGGGGGGTCTCTGGTTTCAGCTATCGCATATGTTTGATCTTCGAGAGCTCGTGACTCAGTGAATTTTCAACCGATTTGCGCGTTTTTAGTCTCTAAAATTATTTCACAATCTTAGGAACAGGGTTATCTTTCCACAAACCTGTTCATGTTGTCTTTATTTTCCAATATTTAATCAAACGTCGAACAATTTTTTTGAGACACCCTGTAGATATGCAGACATTCGTGACAAAGGAAATAGTTTATTGCCAGCCTTTTGACAAATATTGCTAATGTGCTTTTCAAAGCTAAGATTTGCGTCAATTAAGATTCCTAGCAGCTTCTCCTCTTTTGAATTATTGACGGCACAGCTGCCAATATTTATGCTCACCTCTTGATTTGTTCTTTCACCAAATATCATAAAATGGCACTTGTCTTCGTTCAGTTTCATATAATTGTTTCTAAACCAATCGATTATAATTTTAGAATCATTTTCTAGCCTAGAGATTACATTTTCGAGACGAATATCGCATGTATAGATGGTTGTATCATCCGCATAGTTACAGATATCTGTTTCTTGAATTGATAACAGAAGGTCATTGATATAGATATTGAAAAATAGAGGTCCAAGTACGGGTCCTTGAGGAACGCCAAACCCTTGATGTTTATAGCTGCTGAAAGAACCATTGATTTTTACTCGTTGTTGCCGATTTTCCAAATAGCTGTAAACAAGCAATAAAGCTTCACGGCTAAATCCGTATGTGTGCAACTTAGCAATTAGTAAGTCATGTCGAATACAGTCAAAGGCCTTTGAAAGGTCCACAAAGATAGCCCCTATCTTCCCACCGTTGTCCAGGCAAGCTTTCCATATTTCAATTGCGCGCATCAAGGGGGCATCAATGCATGTTGGGCATTGTAGCCCTTGCGAAAACCACAAAGCAGCCATGATAAATACGGAGCCATGTGTGAAGAAATCTGAGTATCCATGAGCCTTTCAAATACCTTTGATACTGTAGGGAGAACACTAATTGGTCTGTAATTACCCTTGAAAGTTTTGACTTCTTTTTTGAAAAGAGAGGACACATCTGCTAACTTCAATTCATCCGGAAAGGAAGATTGTTCTATTGAGTTATTAAATATGATTTGCAAAGGTGTAGAGACAAGGTCGGACTCATTTTTCAACAGTTTTGGAGGAATACTCTTGACAGTGGTTGACTTGGAGGGGCTTAGTCCATCAACTTCGTTTTTCATATTTGGAACTGACACCTTTTCAAATGAGAAGGAACCAATGTTCACATTCAAGGAACGAATTTTTTGGATGCTTGGGTGCCTTGAGAATCTAAATAATATTTGATCAATGGGATCGCTAATATCTTCAGAAGGAAGAACAATATCTTCATTTTCAACAATTCCCAGAGAATCGGTAATAGTGACAAAAAAGTTATTAAAAGTTTCAGCTACTTCTGACTCGTTCGACATAATTTTCCCTTCTTCGATCAATGTTATGCGTGATTTTGAAGAGCTCTTATCCGAAATAAAAGGTTTGACAGTCTTCCAAAATTTTTTGTTGTCTGTAACTTCAGAAATATCAAGTTGATTATAAAAATCTCTCTTTACCTTAGGGGATAATTTAACGCAAAAATTACGCTGTCTACGGAGAGCGTCCCAGTTATCAGCCGTTCCATTCTTATTATGTTTATTTTTCAGCCTTGTGCGTAGCATGAACGTCTTGCGGAGAGTACGGTTCATAAATGGACTATCATTAGCACGAATGTACCTCTTTTTCATTGGCGCATGTTTATCTAGAACACGTAGAAAGGTATCCTGAAAGGATGCGTAGGTCAAACATTCTACATCAAGGTCAGCAAGTTCAGTTTGAAGCTCCTGTCGAAATGTTTCTGCTCGAAAGTTTTTATAGTCCCTGTAATTAACAACGTTTGGCTTTTGCTTGTCAAAGGAAGCTTTCAAAACTGTATGGACATCTTCATATGGACAAAGTTCCCTGTCGTTCAGAGGTTAGTATACTTTGGAATACTTTGTCAGACAGCATAAAATCCGCACAGAATCCAAGACAGTTTAAAAGAATTATCAAAAATTGGAAGGGAGAACAATGCCGATGTAACGTTTGTAAATAGGGTTTGTAATTAGATAGTTGGTTTTTATTAGTTTATATTAACTAGTCACTTCACCAACTGTAAATAAATGAATTATTATTACTATTATTATATGTATCGACCATTTTGTGAAAATCGGACAGCCCAGTTTCAATCGCCGTCGTATGTTGGAAGTTCCTTCCTCTATTCGTCAATATCAGATCAATGCACCTAGGGTTACCGGACTTAAAACACGTAGGCTCTTTTACCAAGTTCTTAAAAGCGAAAAGATCCATGAAGTCACCTATCTCCTGTTCCGTTTCCAATGCATTAAAATCTCCAACAATAACGAAATTTTCATATTTATCACTAAAATGATCTATTGCTGTACTAAGTTGGCCGAAAAAGTAAGACTGTGACTGTGTTGGTGGCCGGTATATGCTGAAAAAGCCCACTTATTTTTTCGCAAGTTAATTTCAAACCCAATACATTCTATATCATCCTCAAACTTGAAAGACTTTAGCTGTTTGGAAGGGATATTCTCTTTAACATAAACTAGCAGACCACCTCCATTGCTAATCCTATCTAATCGAAAAGGTTCCGAGTAGCCCTGGATGAAAAATTGCCCTTTAGGGAATGAGTTATCAACTTAACCCTATTTTAACCGGGGGGAGTTTTTCGCCCCCCCTCCTGAACTTTTTTTAATAGCTCCTAAACGATGACAGCTATGGCACTGAAACTCACTGACTTTTCCTAAAATTTAACTGGCAATCAGAAAATAAAAATTTCAATGCCTATTGTTAGACCGCGTGACCACCATATTTGGAGAGTGGTCACAAAGAAAAAGTCTTGAAAACTGCTCTAGTTTCTTTATTTTGTGCTGAATCTCGTCAATATATATACCATTCAATTTGTCTCGATGAGTACTTTCATTTGATATATAATTTATCTATATTTGCTGATGTCAGCAATTTATAATTTATGTGACGTCATACATCTTTGTGACGTCATATTTCTAATGAATTAGCAATTTTTATATGAAAAATCACGTAATAACTTGAAATACTGATAAAACTATTTGATTTCACTCAAATTATGTGAAATTGATTACGTTTAAGCATTGTTTTTGAGGAAACAATTTGCATTGAATCAAATTACCGTTATTTATTTAGTTAATTAATTAGGAACCACAAATATTCATACAAAACTGAATGAAATCTCAAACTAAGGCTATCAAGTAAGTATTTGGATAGTTTTTAGCCTATTTTAGCCAGTTATTTAATGTAAATCTACTTGTTTTTCCTGATAGCTCAATTTCGTCAAAATTTGCCTTATCTTTGGTTGCCTACCAACCAATCACGTGATTAAAAATTAATTGCTGCTATTTTTGGATTCTCCTTTGTTTAATTATAACACAGTGCAAGTTTCGTTGTCGTAGCTATTATAGTTTCGAAGATAATTAGGGGGCGAAAAACGCCCCCCCCCCCGGTAGAAAATCACTTTTTTTTCACCCGGTTAAAATAGGGTTAAGGCCGGTTTTCCACCAGGCGGATATTTCCGCGCGCAGCGGAGCGGCTATTGTTTCTAAAACAATGCACGCGTGGAAAACGATTTTCAATTTCCACTTGAGTAAAATTGTGAGCAGTCGCAAATAGCGATAGGCTTAGACACTGAAGTCATGTGTCGGAGCTTTCGAGTGATTTGATTGGTTGGCGCCATTTTAATTTGTTTGTTCTTTCTTTTCTTCTTGGTATATCTTTCGTTCTTTCTTGCTTAAATTTGTTCTTTCATAACTTCAACAGAGTTAGTTAGATTCACTGCCGAAATGCGAAAGGTAACGATCTTGGTTTGGCTGATTGTTTTTACAGTGGTTAGATATACCTGTAAGTGGAAAAGTTGAAATATTGCAATTATCTAAGGCACAGTTTGGACAGGAAGTCATTGATACAAGTACAAAACATACTCTTTGCCAAGTGACTTTCCGTAAATGTCTGAAAAACTCCATAAATGATGACATTCGATATCTGCATAATACAACATCAGAAAAGACTAACATCCAATATGACTCGTTCCATATAACAAAACTTGCGCTAAAAAAGATCCGGGAAGACAAAAAATCGAAGGTAGAGTCATTGCAGGTTCAGAGTACAGTAATTACAGAGTTATGGAAAACAGCACTGCCGAAGGCAAAAGATTTTTGGTTTAAAGTGCAACATCGTCTTCCTAGAAACATCTTTAATTTTACCATAAGATACATGAACAACTCTCTTGCTTGTTTTTCTAATTTAGCAAGATGGGGCATAAACGTCAGTGCAAGCTGTTCATTCTGTAGGGAGGTTCAGACCACAAAGCATATTGTAGCTGGCTGTGCATCATGTTTAAATCGCTACACATGGCGACATAACTCGGTGCTGTTAAATTTAGCTAAATTTTTGCAACCAATGGTCAAGAAGCTTTACTGTGACATTCCATCGTTTTTATCACCCGAAATTGTGACTGGTACTGCTGCACGACCGGATCTACTCGTTGTGGACAGGATGAACACTCTGTTTATAATTGAGCTAACAGTAGGCCACGAATCTAACACGGCGGCGAATGCTACAAGAAAGGCAAAGAAATACGAACATCTCTTAAATGATGGTGACCTAAAACGTTCGTATCGAAAAATCTGTTTTGTGAATCTCGTGATGACTACTATCGGCATCTATTCAAAACATTCAGAGGATTTCTTCAAATTGCTGAAAGATTTAAACATTGACAACACAGCAGCAACGTACATTTCTACAAAGCTAACAGAAATTTGTATACGTTCGTCTTATTATATCTTTTGTATGAGAACGAAAGAGTGGACGGAAGTGGATCTAATGAACTTCTAAGTTGAACCTTACCTTACTTTTGTTAACTATTCTGAAGCACCTATGCGAATGCAGGCAGACTATGCCTACACCGTAGTGAGTAGTCTGATTCTGTTACTGTTTTTAAGTTGTATGTAATTAGTTGGATTTTATCATGCACAGCAAAAAATATCAAAATTTCCCCATAGTTCTTTGGTGGAAATTTAAGGGAAATGGACAAATTTCTATGGAAAATTGAAGAGAAACGGAAATTTCCATCTCCCCCTTGGGAAATCATGGGAAATGTGTCCGTTTCCCCAAAATTTCCCCAACAAATAATGTGGTGAAATTTCATCATTTTTTGCAGTGATGAAAAGTTTCCATTATTATTATTATTATTATTATTATTATTATTATTATTATTATTATTATTATTATTATTATTATTATTATTATTATTATTATTATTATTATTATTATTATTATTATTATTATTATCATTATCATTATCAATTTCTTTAAAAGTGGGCTAAAAAATACAATAGCTATGATTAAAAGCTAATTTAGGCCAACTAAAAAATTACAATATACAAGAGTCAATAGTAGTTAAAATGGTAAATTAGAAAAATATACAATGAAATGCTCAGCATAAAAAACCAAAAAAGTTAAAATCAAATGAAGCCTAAGTTTGGGACAAAAGTTTGGCATAATCGGCAGTTGCAGCTTTCTCCAGACCAAGATTTGATTTTGTTTTTAAACCCAGTAAGAGATGCAGAATCTTTGATAAATTATGGAACGGTAGCCCAGACTTGCGGGCCTCTAAAGCGAATGGTTTCTGAGCCATATGTAACAGTTTTAATTCTAGGAAGAGAAATGTCGTTAGAGTTCCTCAGATTATATTGACTTTCTTGTTGACAAAAAATCTCTCTCATAAAAGCTGGATTCAAGCCATTTTTGGTCTTATACATTTCCGTCATGTTTGGTCTTATACATTTCCGGTTTTCTCTGGGCGTCATATCAATGGTTGGTCATATCTGGATTCAAGCCATTTTTGGTCTTATCTTTTTCCAAAATAATATCTTTCTCGACAAAAAGCTGTCCGGGGAGCATTGGAGTGAGAAATTTCTAAAATATGTTTACCGTATATTGAGACAGTTCCCAAGAGATGATAACTATGGCGTACGAAGCGTGGTTAATGATATATCGTATATTGAAAAGCAATTGAAATATATCAAAGAAACAATAAGGCCTTTCTTTTCCTTGAGAACAAACAACAACGGTCCAACAAATGAGGTATCTAAAGAAAAGCTAATTAATCTTTGGTTTGAAAAACGTAAGAAAGCTATTGCCATCATAAAAAACGATGGATTGTGGCCGGACAGTGTCCAAGCTAATATTTCAGTGGAGAGAAATGAAACATATTATCAGGAATCAAGTAAATGCACTGTAAGTCATGGTTTTGAGGAAGTTGAGCCAAGTTTCTTCGACCGATCAATGGCCGCAGGTACTGTGACCCAGGGAGATTACTTTGGCATTGATGAAATTGAGTCGATCGTTAATTCTTGTCCCAAACGGAAGAGTTGTGGATCTGATGGGGGTGTTCTATGAAGACTTGAAGCAAATTTTCTTGGATTATGGGCACACATTTGTAAATGTCTTGAATGTCATGCTCCTAAATCAACGGGTATCTTCTTTATGGAAATGCTGTATAATCCAACGTATCCCGAAAAAATCTTTCGTGGAAACTGATTTGTCAACACTTAGGGATATTTCTCTTCTGCCAACATGTTATAAAATATTGTCAAAAGCTTTGTGTGGCAGGATCACTATCTACATAATGAACGAAATTGCGTTTTGGCAAAGAGCCTTTTTGTGCCAGAGAGATAGACAAGAACTGATTTTCACATTGAAAGCAGCCATTGATGATTTTCGACATCTGAGCACTAAACTTACTGTTGTTTTCATCGATTTTGCTGACGCCTTTGGTAGTGTCAATCACAAATTCATTTTCGAAACCCTGGAAAACTTCAACATCCCTTTGAAATATTGTTGCCTGATTGAAGATATTTACAGGCATTCATCTTTCTCAGTGATATGTGGTGTCAAACTAAGCAAGTCCTTCAACATCATTAGAGGAACCAAAACAGGGGATCCGTTAAGTGCTTTATTATTTATCATGGTCATAGACAGAGTGTGTAAGCCAATGGTTGCTACTGCTATAAGTTGTATGACCATTCAGAATGAAAGAATGGTCAATCCCATACCCCTGCAAGCGTTTGCTGATGATATTGTTGTCGTACAGTATAACTCAGAAATTTCTCAACTGATCTTTGATGCCGGGGAAGAAATGATGGTCCAGGCTGGTTTGGAAGTAAAACCCGAGAAATGCGCTGTTTTATACGCTAGAAGGTCGGGTAATAATTGGTACAAGGGTAAATCGGACATAAAGCCAAAAGTGAAAGTACAGTCACATGAATTAGCTGTTTGTGGACGCAATAAGCCATATAAATACTTGGGAAAGTCGTTATCGTTATCTGGAGAAGATCCGAAGCAGGTCAATCAAATATTAGAAAATTATAAAGAGTTGCTGGACAAAATCTCAAAATGTAAGTTGCCACTTTCGCTGAAGGCAAGTGCTTTCAATAACATGGCTCTTGCTAAAATATTGCATCATTTTAACAATACAAGGTTTACCGAGGAACAGCTCGAAGAATTGGATAAGGCTCTAACACAAACAGTTCGAAATTTGTACGATTTATACAGTTCAACTACGCAGCTCATCATTTACCTACCTCGCGAGGACGGAGGAATAGGAATTAAACGTGTATCTGCTGTATACCGGACGACACGAATTGCGTTTCTCCTAAAAATGTTGAATCATGAGGAAGATCATTTTAGAAACAGTGCACGTCAGTCTCTAAGTCTTGACATGTTAAGGAGGGGGGTAGCAGAATCGAGTGATGAAAAGAACTTTCTTGGTTACGAAGTCACAGTTGATGGATATTTGAATAATAAAACAAACTTTGGTTGTCAGTCTGACTGGCCTGAGTTGTTGCGCTATGCAAGGAAACTAGATATCTCCATCGTTTTCAGAGATGGGAAAGCAGGTGTAATCATTGATGGGAAGTTTCACGACGACACTTCATCGCTACAAAAGATTCTATTTCATTACACAGTTAAACGTGATTTGATTAAGGCAAAAGAATTGTCAATTCAGGGGTGCTTTTTCGGTATGGATGGCATTCATTTGAAGTCATCACATTCCATTTTCTACAACTGGAAAATAGACGACTTGTTAGTGAAATTCAGCATAAAAGCACGACTTAGCCTCCTTCCAACTAACTTTTCGCTGCACATTTGGAACCGTGAAAATGATCCTTTATGCCCCTTTTGCCGAAATCATACCGAAAGTATGGCGCATCTTATGAATGGTTGTCATGAATTTCGAAATTTTTATAGTCGTCGCCACAATCGAATCGCTGATAAAGTAGAAGATGTTATTTCTCAGAGTAACCGTCTTCTACGAGTCTACTCAAACAAGCTAATGGAGACAATATTCACAGAGTATCGCGAGGAACTGCTGTTGATTGAACATCGCAAACCAGACATTCTTTTAATTGATCATGTATCACAGAAGTGCACCATTGTCGAAGTAGGGTACTGGCGGGATTTATCAGGCACTTAAGGCTTGTAAACTTGCCAATCAAAATCGATTTATCCAAAGCGACAAAAGATATTTCCTAAACATATTTCAAACATTCCTCGCAAAGTTTATGCAGCTGGTTGGTTCATCTTTTCACCAACCGAAGTGTTTATTGCAAAGTATTTTGACCACTCGCGGAGGTGAATCTCGTACACCGTCGGGATTTATCAGGCAGCTATTATTTTCATTTATTTGAATAAATGTAGCCACTAGAAATACACAAAGACATTAATTCCAAAGACTTAACATCTTTTCTGTGCCATATCACTAGCTATGGTGCTCTTTAGTTGACTTCAACATGCTGCACTTCAAGGAAGTTTCTCGCAACTTCTCAGAAGTTCGAAGGTCGGCCTAACCGTAGAAAAGATGGACGCGCGAAGTTTTCGGCCTTACCCGGAGATACTCCGCCGAGCCTGGTGAAATGAAACAAAGAGTAATTGGAATGATATTCCAATAGAATGAGAGAACAATGATCCAGGAAGGTTCACAAAGACTTATTTTTTATTTTGAAATGTTTTAGTCGTGTTTCTGGTTGTTGAAAGCTGCGTGTGCCTGATATATCCCGCTGCCTGATAAATCCCGCCAATACCCTAGCTGTGTGTTATGATTTGTACTTTGATTACGTGTTTCGAGAGAAGTTGGGGCGTTACGAGAGCGTTTGCTGTCTATTACGAGGTCATGGATGGAATGTTGAATTAAAGGTTATGTGTTTTGGCTCGCTTGTTTGCATAAAGAAGGATATTTGGAGAGAACTGAGATCTTTGTCGGTTGACAAATTAGTTGCAAAGCAGATGTTACAATGGTGTTCAATATCAAATGTTATTATGGCAAATTATATTTGGAGGCACAGGGTGCGGAAGTTATTCCCATAGTCTAGGCCTACATTTAGCACTTTTGAAATTCGAGGGCATTGCTCTCTTTCTCGTTTGAGAATGAGTCAGCTAAATGTCTGCCTGTGCTTGGATAGACTCCCCCCCCTTTGCTGAGGTAATTTCATGTGATACTGTTTGTAGTAGCTAACATAAACCTAGTATAGCGTATTCATACGTTAACTGAGCTGTTAGCTCAGGCACTAGGGCAGATACGAATACGAATACGAATATTATTATTATTATTATTATGAAAATTCAACGCTCGTCCATTGACGGATTTAATGTTCTGAACATCTAGTGACAACAAGTCTCCTTAGATTTCCAGGACCTTTCGTAGTATTCTTGCAGTGTTCAGTAATACGGTGGTCTGCATTTGGTTGATGGCAATACTTGATTCAATTCATTCATTTCATTTCATTTGATTTATTTTAGGAGGGTTGCCCTTCGGTAAAAACCGTTTTTCAAGGGGCCCTCCGATAAAAACTATTACTATACAAAAATACCAAATAAATTACCTTAACCCTAATTACAATAAAACCATAATATTAAAAACCTATATACAAGAGTTGATTATCTATATACATATTACAAATAAAAAAAAAAAATAAAAACAAACCCTAAGTCTCTGACAGGGGCAGAACCCGCAGCGCCAGCACCGGCAGCCCCCCAGCGACACGACAACCCGGAGCGAACAGCGATCGAAACCATGACCGCCATTCGCCCCAAGCCGGTCCGCCACCCAAGGACAACCAGCGCCACCGCCGCAGACCCCACCCCTGTAGTTATCTAAATAGATGTTTTGAAGCTATTCAGAGAGGATGCCTTCTTTGACTCAGCTGAAAGGCTATTCCACAATTTTGCACCCCTAAAAGAGAAACATTTCTGCCCATTTGCAGATGTTTTCTTTGGTACCCTCAGGTCAGTCTCGGTATTTCGAAGGCAACGGGTGGAGCATTGTGAATTTCTTTTGAAAAGGCTACTCAAGTATTGCGGAGCCAGGCCATTGAGTGACTTGAAGACCATTGTTTTTGACTCATTACTGATGAGTTGTTCAATGGCCTTCCAGCCCAGCCTTTCGATAAGTGGCCTGCTAGGGGAGTCAAAGCTGCTATTCGTAACAATCCTGGCAGCTCGGTTTTGAAGCTTCTGTAGCTGCTTGATTTCACTAGAACCACAACAACCCCAAACAGAACAACAGTATCGAAAGTGTGGCTCAACAATACCTGTGTAAAGATTCTCAAGAGTTACCCTTGGTAGGAACTTCTTGGCGTGCTTTAAAAAGCCGATGGCCCTTGAGACCTTGGCAGAGACAGCCTTTATTTGCTCTTTCCAATCTAAAGAGAAATCAATTTGGACACCAAGGTATTTTGTTTTTTGAACAACGTCAAGCTCATTGTCACGTATGTTCAATTCCAGATTCTGATCTGTACTTTTGAGAATGTTACGTTTTTGCTTGGTAGTAATAAGCATGGAGTGTGTTTTTGTAACATTCAAAGAAAGTTTATTGCCTTGGAGCCAAGCGTCCAATTGCTTAAGATCATTGTTTATAGCCCCATTCAGCTGAGTCATATTTAATGCCTGGTGACACAAACTGGTGTCGTCAGCATACATGGACACAGTTGAACCCTGGACGGCCAGTGGAAGGTCATTGATATAGATGAGGAAGAGAAGAGGGCCGAGACATGAGCCTTGTGGCACACCGACTTCTACATCCTGTATGTCTGAGGCAACACCATTAACCCTGCAGAATTGTTTACGGCTGGATAGGTAAGACCTAAACCAAGACAGCTCTCGCTGCTGAACACCATAAATTTGAAGTTTTTCACAGAGGATGTCATGATCAACAGTATCAAAAGCCTTTTTCAAATCAATGAATACTAGTCCCACAAGCCGTCCAAGGTCCAAGCCACTGTACCAGTCGTCAGTATTTTTGAGCAAACACGTAAGTGTAGAATGGAGCCTCAGAAACCCAGATTGATCAGGGGAGAAAAGACCATTTTCTTTCATATACTGATACAGCTGGTCAAAAACAAGTTTTTCAAAGAGCCTTGAGATAACGGGTAAGACTGATATCGGACGGTAGTTTGATTTTTCAGTCTTGTCTCCTTCTTTGAAAATCGGAGTAACTCTAGCTACTTTCCATGAATCCGGGAACTGGCTAGTTTCAATGGAAGTGTTAAACAAGAAAGCAAGGGAGTTTTCAATGAGGGGTAAGGCAAGCTTCAGAAAGTAGCTAGAGATATTGTCAATCCCAAAGCTCTTTGCAGTTTTAATCTTGGCAAATGCAGCCCTGATCTCTTTAACTTCAATGGTCTTGAAGTTAAACTTAGCCTTATTTGCATTGACTTCATATTCACCTGTAAGAAGAGGGTTGGGGACAGGATCAATTTTGTCTGCTAGTTCCTTGCCTATAGAGCAAAAGAAATTGTTCATAGCATCTGAAATGCCTTTTTTATGAACAGTTTCATTGCCAGCCTCTTTGAGACACTTGATGTTACTGGACTTGGATCTCTTATTGAGAAGTTCATTAACTGCCTTCCAAGATTCTTTCATGTTGCCTTGGCATGCAGAGATCTTATCAGTGAAATATTGCTTCTTCAACTGAATATTCCTAGAATTGACCTTGTTGCGGACCTGCCTATAAGAATCCATAAGAAATTGGGATTTTCTTTTGAAAGCAGCCTTTCTTAACTTATCCCTAGTCTGCATTAGGTCCCTAAGGTCTTTATCTATCCATGGGCAGTATTTCTCTGAAACACGCATTTCAGTTATTGGAGCATGTTTGTCTATGATCAAGGAAAATAGGTTCGACCAATTATTGACAAGTGTATTGATGTCATCTGTTTCAGTAAGCATTTGCTCCCAGCATATGCCAGAGACATCTGCCAAATCAGACACATCAATCTGTTCCAATTGTTTCTGCAGTGTTTTAGGAATCGTCCCAAGAGCACCAATAACGATGGGTATAATCTTGGCTTTCATGTTCCAAAGCTTTTGCACTTCTCGTTTCAGATCTTGGTACTTCTCGATCTTCTCTCTTTCCTTTATTTCAATGCGATGATCAGAAGGTACAGCGAAGTCAACAATTAAACATAATTTTTTCTCCTTGTCGATAATCATCATATCTGGTCTCCTTGCCTCAACGATATGATCAGTTTGTACAGTGAAGTCCCAAAGGATCTTGAACTTCTCGTTTTCAGTAACTGGCTGGGGTTCATGTTCGTACCACTTATCAGTGGTTGCAAAACCTTTCTTTCGACAAAGATCCCAATGGATCGCCTTACCCATCCAGTCATGCCTTCTTTTATATTCCTTTTGGGCTAGTTTAGGGCATTCGCTTATGATGTGGGTGATTGTTTCATCTTTTGCGTTGCACATACGGCACATGCTGTCATCTCGAGTCTTGTCGATTTTGGCCTTGATAGCATTCGTTCGGATGGCTTGATCCTGCGCTGCTATAATAAGAGATTCGGTTTCCCTCTTTAGATGACCATTTTTCATCCAGTTCCATGTTTTTTCATCGGCAACTTCCTCTATATCTCTAAGAAACTGACCATGTAGTTTTTTCTCCTTTAATTCCGCCTTTCTGTTTCTTTTAATTCGCTGTTTAACATTGTTAACACTTTCAGTTGATTCTTTGTCTTCCCCTCGTGCTGCGATTATGAGTCTTTCTGTGCTATTTTGAATGTAGTTTTCTAATCCTACTGTTGCAATTTCAACGCAATTCTCTATGCTAATAAGGCCACGCCCACCCTCTTTCCGACTTATGTATAAACGGTGAACGCTGTCTTTTGGATGATGAGCCTTGTGCATAGTAAGTAGCTTCCTTGTCCGTAGGTCCAACTTCATTATTTCCTCCTTCCTCCAGTCAATAATTGCTGCTGTATATCTAAACAGAGACACTGCCCAGGTGTTAATGGCTTTTATCAAATTCCCACTGTTTAGTTTTGACTCTAGCACTTTTCGCACTCGCCTAAGATACTCTTTTGACACTTTATCTTTCATTTCTTGATGTTTTATTCTGTCATCTTCTAGTACTCCTAAATACTTATAGGATTCTCCTTCATCTAATGACTTTATCTTTACTGCATCTGGTAATACAATGCCATCACTCTTTACCTTCGTTCCTCTTTTCATAATTAGGACTGCACATTTTTCTATTCCGAATTCCATTTTAATATCTGCACTAAAGATCCTCACGGTGTTAATCAGTGAGTCTAGCCCTCGTTCGCTTTTTGAAAACAATTTTAAATCATCCATATAGAGCAAGTGATTCAATTTCTCTTTGTTCTTATAAAATTCATATGCCTCTTTACAATCACGCAGAACTAATGTCAGTGGGATTAATGCAATAACAAATATTAGCGGTGATAATGTGTCTCCTAAATTATTATTATTATTATTATTATTATTATTATTATTATTATTATTATTATTATTATTATTATTATTATTATTATCATTATCAATTTCTTTAAAAGTGGGCTAAAAAATACAATAGCTATGATTAAAAGCTAATTTAGGCCAACTAAAAAATTACAATATACAAGAGTCAATAGTAGTTAAAATGGTAAATTAGAAAAATATACAATGAAATGCTCAGCATAAAAAACCAAAAAAGTTAAAATCAAATGAAGCCTAAGTTTGGGACAAAAGTTTGGCATAATCGGCAGTTGCAGTTTTTTCCAGACCAAGATTTGATTTTGTTTTTAAACTCAGTAAGAGATGCAGAATCTTTGATAAATTATGGAACGGTAGCCCAGACTTGCGGGCCTCTAAAGCGAATGGTTTCTGAGCCATATGTAACAGTTTTAATTCTAGGAAGAGAAAAGTCGTTAGAGTTCCTCAGATTATATTGACTTTCTTGTTGACAAAAAATCTCTCTCATAAAAGCTGGATTCAAGCCATTTTTGGTCTTATACATTTCCGTCATGAGATACTGCAAGTTTTCTCTGGTCCACAGTTATTGATCTATCATTTTCCATTAAAGCCTCAAAACTGGATTCATAGTCCTGATAAGTAACTCTTAGTGCTCTCTCTTGAATTTTATCAATTTTGTGACGAAGTTGTCGGCTGTGGAACATCCACGCCAAGGGACAGTATTAAAACTGGCTATTTGTGGGGGCTCTCATTAAGTACCGTAATTTGCCTTGATCCATGAAGGGGGCAATACGTGAGAGAGCATACAGCTTATTGCTAGCCTTTTGACAGAGCCCGGCAACATGATGTTCAAATGTCAACAGCTTTTCCTGAGTGCTATTCTGCACAGATGCATTACCAATCTTAATGGTGACCGGTTCGTCAAGAGAGGCACCTAATGCTAGAAAGTAGCATTTATCTTCGTTTAGCTTGAGGTAGTTGTCAGAGAACCATTTTATTGCTTTTTAAAGAGACGTTTTCCAGCCTTTCTACTACATTTTGTAGATTTTGGTCACATGTGTAAAGGGTGGTGTCATCAGCATAATTGCATATTTCAATATCATCAACAGAAATTAACAAATCGTTCAAATAAATGTTAAAAAGTAGAGGTCCTAGCACCGATCCCTGTGGAACACCCAAATTCAATTTCTGCTTAAAACTAAGCGAACCATTCATTTTAACTCGTTGCTGCCTATCACTTAAATAACTATACAAAAATTTTTGAGACCATGATCTTCACATGGTTGGAAAATGCCCTTTCTGTGGAGAAGTGACCATTATTAGAAATAAGCAATGCAAATACAATAGCCGCTCCGCTGCGCGCGGAAAAATCCGCCTAGTGGAAAACCGGCTTAAATCATTTTGCGAGCGAAGCGAGCGAAAATTTTTGAGACCATGATCTTCACATGGTTGGAAAATGCCCCTTCTGTGGAGAATTCACCACTTTAGGTACTGGGAAAAGGAATATGAAATTGAGAGGCTTTTCGGAGAAAATTTTGAGAATTGGGTATCAAAATCTCGAAGACTGCCTTGTTATAAGAAGTAAACTAATAGCACTTGCATGATTTCTTTTCGTTCTCTTTCGGACAGTTAGCGACAACAGATATTCACCTTTATGCCCTAATCTTTGATATTCATCCTATGCACTTGTGCAAAAAGTCAGCCAACTCCAAAGTAAATTTTCAGGATGAAGAACGCGATTGACATGCTAACGTTATTCAAGTAAGTAAAAATGTTATCGAAGTCCTGAACCCCCATCCTGGATACTGAAGCCCGCTGCATCGTCTATACTATGATCCTACGAGGATCCTACATCCGACGAGCTTGCTTTTGTTGATTTTACAAGGAAATCAGACGTATAAGATATTTTTGTGGCTTGGCTTGAATTAAAGCTCAGTTCACGCTGGAATTAAACACCTTAAAATTGGGATAAAATTGTATTTTCCAAAAACATATCAAATGCGTTTCTGGCGAGGCGAGCTATTAGCCTGCTATCACTTCGCTATCGAACAGTTCAATTTCTAGTTCCATCAAGGCATTTTCAAAGGCCAGAAGTCTTTTGAGACGGAGTAATCTCCCATACTTTTTTCTGTCGCATTTGTGCATTCCGACGTAATTTAGTGTGAACCGAGCTTTCGGGAATTTGGTGCCCCCTCAAAACGCTGGGCGCCTTCGGCGCCCCCAACTTCTCACTTCGCTGGGGGGGCCCGGCCCCCGCGGCCACCACGCCACTGATGTCATTGACTTCTGTACTGCACTGCATAATTGTTCAAATGTGAAGTAACTTGTTGGCATCCTGCAAGTTACTTCACATTCAACTTTCACATTCGAACAATTATGCAGTGCAGTGCAGAAGTCAATGAGATACGTGCAGCACAGGCATGGAAGAGTGCAACAAATAACGCACAAGGTAAATTAACAATTTCAAGATTGTAAACATATTATTGTTCCGTTAACTGCCAGGGCTTCCTGTGGTTTCGTTCGTTTCATATTTCATATTTTCACATATTTCATATTTTCACATATTTCATATTTAATTCTTTTAAGGAGGGCTGCCCTTGAACAAGTTGACTTTCAAGGGGCCCTCCGATCAAAATATTAATTACAATTTAGGAAGTTAAGTAATCCTTAATCCTTGAGTAATCCTTGGGGGTCTTGGGGGGACTCATGGAACCAAGCCTCATTTTGAAGATGACATTCATCTTCCGCTTAAAAATTGACAAACTGCAAAGGATGAAATTTCAATCGTAATAGAAACTCTCGCCAAGCTTTCTTTTACTCGTGCCTTATCATTTGTGATTCTGTCTCAGTAAAATGGAGGGGAAAATTGTCGGTTTCAGAAATCAAAATACAAACTCAAAATGAAAGGTGTCCTATATCCTAGCGTGATAAATGGATCACAAACGCAAGGTCCAAAACCCTGATATCGCAATTGAAATTGAAATCATGGGTTGTGGGAAAAGTAGAAGTTCCTATTAGATTAATTATCGTTGTAAAGAATAAGAACTGTCAGGCCTACCTTGTATGTTCTCTGTTTTTTCCATCCTCTCCCGTTGTCCCGTCGATTTAGCATCATCCTCATCTTGGCTGGCCCAACAAGTAATATGGCCTATCTCGTTTTCAAGAGCACGAGAGCACAGCCTCAGTTCGGCCTGTGCGCTCCTTCAATGAGAGTGGGGGTCGGTTCTTATTATTTACAACGATAATTAATCTAATAGGAACTTCTACTTATCCCATAACCCATGTTGAAATTAATCCTTTTATCGTAAAATTGTTTTTTAATCTAATTAGTCGATGGAGAGTCCAACTTCCCTCATAAATATCGGAAAGAATATGTTTCCTTTGTTTTCTATTGCCTATTGCGGCAATTGACGTTATAGCTGCTTAAATGTCATCAGTCTCTATGTTTACTCCATCAGTGCCCTATTTATGGCCCCATTGCTCCCAAAATGACTCTTTGAGCCATGACAAAACAACAAAACCACGGACGACGGACGACGCGCGACAGACATGAATCGCTCCTATACCATAGACTCCATGAGTCAAAAATGCTATCAATTACATCAAACTATGCTTCTATTCATAATATTCAAAACCCGTTTACATTGACGTTAAAAATTCAACATAAAATCAAAATGATGAAAAAAAACAGTTTTAGATACTAGTTTTCTCGATACTATACAAGGAGGTTGCCTGCTTTGACTCCGCTGACATGCCATTTCATAATTTTGCACCTCTATATGAGAAGGATCTCTGGCAATTAGTTGACCTTTTCTTTCATAGTCTCAGGTCGGTCCCCGTATAACGGAGGCTATATGATGAGCAGAGCGAATTTTGTGTGAAGAGATCATAACGGTATTGTGGAGCCAGTTGATTAAGGGACCAAAAGACCAGTGTCTCAATCAACTCGTCAATCGTCTTCCGTCCCATCCCTTCGATAAGAGGTCTCGACTGAGCTTAATCAGTTGCAAAAACTTCAAAACCGAGCTGCAAGAATTATAACCAACAGCAGCTTTGATACCCCAAGCAGACCACTTATCGACCAGCTGGGCTGGAAGACCATTGAACAACTCATCGCTAGTGAATCTAAAATAATGGTCTTCAAGTCCCTGCATGAACTGGCTCCCCAGTACTTGAGTGACCTTTTCACCCGAAACTCAAAGTGCTCTTCGTATGTTTTGCGCAATTCTGAGACAGATTTAAGATTACCCATGAAAAAGTCAAGTATTGGGCAAAAATGCTTTTCCTATCGTGGAGCAAAAGTGTGGAATAAACTTCCTGCCGATACCAAACAGGCATCTTCCCTGAATAGTTTCAAAAGATCTATTTAGGAATTTTTCCTTTTCCCTTTCTTTTATGTTAGATTTTGTAGATATTGTATTAGGTTTTTATATTATGATTTTTATATTGTAATTATTCTTTTTAGTATGTAATTGTATATTAAGGTTTTTAAGTGGAGGGCCCCTTGTAAAACAACTCTGGTTGAAGGGCTACCCTCCTTAATAAAATGAAAATGAAATGAAATGAAATGAAAATGTCTGCTTGGGGCATCGAGGCTGCTATTCGTTATGATCCTAGCAGCACGGTTTTGAAGTTTTTGCAATTGATTAACTTCAGTTTAACCGGCGCTGCCTCAGACAGAACAACAGTATCGTAAGTGGGGCTCCACAATACCTGCAGAGAGAGTTTGCAAAGTTCCTTTCAGGAGAAAAGACTTGGCATGTCTTTAAAAGCCAACTGCCCTTGAGACGTCGAGATCTGTTATTGTAATTTGGATGATTGTCAAGTAAAATGAAACTGAAACTTTATGAGAAACTTCTTACGAAACTCAATTATGAAACTCTTTTGGAATACGTAGGAAACTCGGAAGAGATTCCTAGCACTTTAAAATCTAATAATTTTAAAGAAAGTTTCTGTACTGGCACAAGTCTTATATTTTTGGTTTCCCTGATGTCTGGAGAGGAAGAAACTGTCGTGCTGTGTAAAGACCAATACAATCACCAAAAATAAATGATTCTGTTGCTTTTGAAAATGTTTTTGAAAGCTCAGGTCATCTTCCTCTCAATTTAAGTGATTTCAAGGGGAATTCCATTGTCACATCGACAAAATTCCAGCTGACGCTCGCCGAACTTTGTGTTGGAATCTGGGCTATTTTTTGGAGCAATATTCCACAGTGATCCAGAGCATGGAATAGATGTCAAAACACAAAGCCTTTCAAATGCAAAAACCGTTAAACTCTTCATTAAGAGGACACTCTGAGCTATTCAGAACAAAAATCCGTTTTTAAATCGGACCAATGAGTGCAGAGAAGTTGCAGTTTGAAGTTGACCAAAATTGTTAGGACATGTTTTTGTTTACATTTCCGGTCTATCACTTTTGAAATGGGCCTAAACCAAATTTTTCAAATTTTCATTTCTCCAGTTGTATTCATCCGATTTCGATAAACTTTTTTTTAGATTAAACCTCAACGTCTGCACTATTAGAAAACGTATGAGTTTAATGAATTTACGTTGATTTATGTCGTTATTTGGCACATATTTTTCAAGGAGTGTTTTTAGCAGTAAAACAGCACGAGACCAGTGAAATTCTTCTTTCCTGGTGCAAACAAAAAAAGTGAGGAAAAAAGAGTCTTAGCAACTCATTTCCTACTAAGCTTTAGGTATCGATGAAGATTTCTGCCAAAGGGTTCGTTCAGATTCGTTCAGGTAAAAATTTTATAGCAGATATAAAAAATCGTGTCATTTAGGCCCATTTGTGGTATTTTCTGTGATTTTCCGTTATGGAATGTACATTTTGTTTCTAGGTGCTTCTACTGCATAATTTTTTGCTTCCATTGCACGGCTGTAATAGCAAAGGTTTAAATTGTAAATGAAAAGAGGAGTTATTTCATTATTTAACAAGCACATGATTTCAGTGACTTGAATCGTACATGGGTTTAATTTGGGTTTGGAAAACCAAGCTTACCTGCATTTGACGTCTATGACTTTTGGGATACAGAGCTCCAGCTGGAGGTACAACTTCTGATCGTGGAAACTGCACTTTCAGGTTATAGTAGGTGTGGTGAGTGGCAGAAGGATTTCAGTTATGACTAAGTCCCACAATTTGTCAAAGATTTTGACACCCAATCCTTGAGTACAAATTATGTTTCCAGTAACATTTTTCATCGCAAAACCCCTGAAGTATTTTTGTTTAACATAAAACAAAGCATTGCTAAGACTCATTGCCTAACATCAAAATCACCTAAGAAGAACCGTATCAGTAGAACAGCAGCCCAATAGATAATGACCCCTAGTGCCAGAAAATTCACAATGAAATTATAATAGTTTACCCCATTCCCTGAATGTTCTGACAAAAACTACCATGAATGCCAATATGACCAGACATTGGAGCATCCCTTCCCCTGAGCTTTTGGTCTATCAACTAAATTTCTCTTTCACAAGTCATCAAAAAGGAGAAGTCTTAGTTTGATTTATAAGAGATCTTGGAAGCCTCAAAGTTTTGCTTCATCACATGATGGGGACAGTCACGAAAACTATATGGTTATCCTTAATCGTTTGAATTTATATTGACTACATAGGCTCTATGTTTATCACAACAATTTTTCTTTAGTTCGTACTTTCTGCTAAATATAAAGTCCCAAGAAAATTCACATTTATTTTCGGTTAACATTGAAACTGATTACAGGGTCGCACATGCTGAAAAAATCGTCTGAAAACTATCTGCAACTGACAGGATTAAAACTGCGACTTAAAATGCAGACCTTTTTGATAAAAATCAAACTTAGAGTTTGTGGAACAAGTTCATAGGAAACTTTGGAAAAAGTAATCGTCACAGCCGCAACAAAAATTGTTGTCATGAAATGTCAATGGCATCTTTGTCTGGATATTCATCAAATTTGTACCAGCCGTAGTTGAAACTAGACTTAATGCACTGTGAAGTGTCAAGTTCAGGGTTGTTTGAATCAGGCTATCCATGTGCCAAACCAAGAAGAAGCTCTTGTTCCAAACATAAGCAAATGAACTATAGTTAATAGATCAAATGGTGAGTTTGGACTAGGGCCTAGTGTACCCAAAGTCATAGATCTAAAATGCTAATCGGCTTGATTTTCATAAACCACGTTGGACCCACTTAAATCTTAATGTGCTTGTTAAATAATGAAAGAACTCTTCTTTTTATTTACAATTTAAACCTTTGCTATTACAACCGTGCAATGAAAACCAAAAATTATGCAGTAGAAGCACCTAGAAACAAAATATACATTCCATAATGGAAAATCACAGAAAATACCAAACATTGGCCTAAATGACACGATTTTTTATATCTGCTATAAAATTTTACCTGAACGAATCTGAACGAACCCTTTGGCAGAAATCTTCATCGATACCTAAGGTTTAGAGGGAAATGAGTTGCTAAGACTCTTTTTTCCTCACTTTTTTGCTTGCACTAGGAAAGAAGAATTTCACGGGTCTCGTGCTGTTTTACTACTAAAAACACTACTTGAAAAATATGTGCCAAATAACGACATAAATCAACATAAATTCATTAAACTCATACGTTGTTTAATAGTGCAGACGTTGAGGTTTAATCTAAAAAAATGTTTGTCGAAATCGGATGAATACAACTGGAGAAATGAAAATTTGAAAAATTTGGTTTAGGCCCATTTCAAAAGTGATAGACCGGAAATGTAAACAAAAATATGTCCTAACAATTTTGGTCAACTTCAAACTGCAATTTCTCTGTACTCGTTGGTCCGATTTAAATACGGATTTTTGTTCTGAATAGCCCAGAGTGTCCTCTGTAAGATGAGTTTAACGGTTTTTTGCATTTGAAAGGCTTTGTGTTTTGATGTTTATTCCATGATTTCTAAAGAGCTGGATCACAGTATATTTATTTCATATATTTATATTTGAATCTTTTAAGGAGGGTTGCCCTTCGGCCGAAGCCGTTTTTCAGGGGGCCCTCCAATAAAAACTTAATTACAATAAACAGTTAATAATAAAACTAGAATATAAAAAACCATAATTTAAAAGACTATTTACAATAATACAGTATTTACAATGGAAAGAAAAAGCTAACCCTTTATTGATTTCTTAAAACCATTTAGGGAGGATGCCGTCTTAGACTCAGCAGGAAGGCTATTCCATAGTTTAGCTCCCCGGAAAGAGAAGCATTTTTGCCCATTTGCTGAATTTTTCTTTGGCAACCTTAAATCAGTCTCAGTGTTCCGGAGGTTGCGGGAGGCGCATGCTGAGTTTCTGGTGAAGAGATTGCACAGGTATTGCGGAGCCAAATCATTGAGTGACTTGAAGACCATTGTTTTAGACTCATTACCAATGAGTTCTTCATCTTCCAGCCCAGCTCCACAATAAGTGGTCTGCTTGGGGTATCAAAGCTGCTATTTGTAATGATTCTATCAGAACGATTTTGGAGCTTTTGCGGCTGGTTGATTTCTGTGGAACCAGCACAGCCCCAGACAGAGCAACAGTATCGAAAGTGGGGCTCAACAACACCTGTGTAGAGAGTTTTTAAACTTGTCCTGGAGACTTTGGTAGAAACTGCCTTAATTTGCTCTTTCCAATCTAAAGAGCAATCGATTTGCACTCCAAGGTACTTTGTCTTTTGAACTACTTCGAGTTCATTGTCACGTATTGTCAGTTCCAAGGTTTCACTTCGACCTTTGAGAGAGTTGTGTTTCTGCTTGGTGGAAATGAGCATTGAATGAGTTTTTGCCACATTCAACGAAAGCTTATTGCCTTGCAGCCAAGTCTCAAGTTTCGTGAGATCGCTATTTATAGCCTCATTCAACTGGGTCAAATCGTGAGACTGATGACAAAGACTGGTGTCATCAGCATACATAGTCACAGATGAACCTTGAACAGTCTGAGGAAGATCATTGATATAGATGAGGAAGAGAAGCGGGCCAAGGCATGAACCCTGTGGGACTCCCACTTCTATTTCTCCAACATCCGAATCAACGCCATTAACCCTACAAAATTGCTTGCGGTTCGATAGGTAAGACCTAAACCAAGACAGCTCTCGCTGTTGAACACCATAAAGTTCGAGCTTTTTACAGAGAATATCATGGTCGACCGTATCAAATGCCTTTTTCGGGTCAATAAATACTAATCCCACGAGCTTACCTAGATCAAGCCCGTTGTACCAGTCATCGCTCATTTTAAGCAAACATGTTAGTGTGGAATGAAGGCGCAAGAAACCTGATTGGTCAGATGTAAAGAGACCATTTTCTTTCATATACTGGTACAACTGGTTGAAAACAAGTTTTTCAAGGAGCTTTGAAATGACAGGCAAGACAGGGAGTGTATTCATTGGCTCATTGTGGCTTTGCCGCAAACTATTGCAAGAGAATCAACGAGTTGCAATATCCCCTTTCTTTTTCCTTCCTTCGATCTGTCTTTCGGTTGGCAGAAATGCAATTCGCATTGCCATCATTAACCTACTTTTATCACACAATAACGAAAACGTCAGAGACGGTGTCTTCAAAGCCTTCTTTATTCTTTTAATCCATGGAATGAAGGCGTGTTTGCCGACTTCGTGATCTTTTGAGATAGTGAGCGGGGAAGCAGAAAGGTTTTTTGTGACGCAATACCAATAGAAGTATGCAAGAATGAGGGGTTGCATGACAGGAGGGGGGGGCAAAGGCATCTCGTCACGTCAACAGAATGAGAAAGGCCTGTTACCCTCATTACACTCCATATGTTGGAGAGTCTTCCCCATTTTCAAAAACGCCGCACTCACTAAACTAATGTCATTGCTAGTACGAGTCCTTGTCAAATACACTGTCAAACTCATTCTTAGGTATTCGTGATAAACAGACACGAGACCATAGTGCCACAGGGTCATTGGGCCATAGGGCCAGGGCCATTGATTGGTAAAACCCTTGTTAACGATGATTTGGCTATGAAATTCTTGAAAGAACTTTATCCAAGTTCCTTTCAAGGAAAAACAATTAAGCGCTGCTGAGAGGTTATCATCATATCCCTAGCCTGTGTAGCTGCGTAGGAGCCAAGTCTGCACGCAGGCTGCAAATCCCCTGCCAAATGTTGTTTCGTAATACTTCATGCTTCGAAAAGCTTAGATTTTGAATTGTTAACTTGGGAGTAGAATTTCAAAAAAGTACAGCAAAGACTCCACAACGATGGACACCCCATGGTGAACAAATTCTAACTGTAGAAACAACAGAAAGAACGATGGGGAACAAGAGATTTTAGTTTTTACTCTGTTTTTACAGAATAGCCTAGAAAGCCACAGCGAAGGGATTTTTCGAATTTTCGTCTTGTTCCAATACTTAAAGGGAATCGACATGGTAAAAGCTGGCCAGGGCCAGGTCAAAAACATAATCTATTGTACTTGGCAACTTATACGCATCCGGTTTCATTGTGTAGCCAAAGAAACAATGGATTTGTGGGCGTTTCTCTAGCCTATTTATAGCGGCTACGAGATATACCTATGTCTATTCCAGGTTTATTTATGAAAACGTTAGCCAACGTCATTCATAAAGTGCCTTGCATGATTTTGCATAACTGCTGTCTTTCATATTTCATAGTTCTTTCATAGTTCACGTCTCATATTGCCAAAAGTCAAAACAGAAGCCGGTAGAAAAATGTTCGCCTTCTAAGGCGCACTGATTTTCAATGGATTGCCAACCGACATTAGAAACGAATCTTATTTTGTAAACTTTAAACGGAAGAGAGATACCGTAAATTTTGTAAGATAATCGCGTATTAGCTAAGCTCTTAAATTTTTTACCTTGTTTATAAGTTTTCTTTAACAGGACCCTTATTGATAGCAGTATGTCACATGTACTGAAAGGCTTATCCTGTATAAATATGTATCATTATTATTATTATTATTATTATTATCATTATTATTATTATTATTATTATTATTATTATTATTATTATTATTATTATTACTAGCAAACTCAAACCATCACCAAAATAAAACAGAAATAAAATTAAGAGAAACACAACTGTTCTATGTCAGACGTTTCGATTATAAAATCTTCATCAGTGTATTTACAAATCTAGACAGCCAAGTATTTATACTCTAAACATAAAATTTGCATTAAAATGTATTTCTAAAACCCAGACAAATAAAAGAAAAATTAACATTTTAAAATCCTATTGAAATGAAAAGAAGTTTTTACATAAGAACAAAGCGGTTCCGAAACAATGAATGATTTCTGTGCCCAAAATACCCCCAAGTGGCCTTCCAAAGTCTCCTACTCCCTGTTTAAATTTTTGGATTTGGACTGACTAGAAAGAGAGTGAAAGCTCTGCGTGACAAGAACTTATACAACCCGAGACAGAAGGCAAGAGTGCAAGCTAGTGACCCTCCAAGGATTTGCTTAAGTTGCTAAATCCAGGATAGCTCGATGGGGAATTCCACCCCACCACTACGTGCAATTTTGCACGAAGTCAGCCAGCCAACACCCCTGCCATTATGCTGCCCATGATTTTCAATGCAATGGTAAGAGAACTAAGCAGTGCCACAAGCAAATATATCCAGCTCAACATCGGCTGCCCTCTCATTTAGGCCATTTGGTGTAAACAAACCCAATTTGTATTGCCAAAAAAGCTCCTTCCTGCGAAGGGAGTACACATCCTGTGCTCCATCAATGAGGCGAATAACGACCGAAAATTCACCATGGTGGCCTTCCTCGAAAAAATGAGAGAACAAGCTTGCCTGAGGGACCGCCTTTCCCGTATTAAGAGTACCAGCATTACGCTTCTGTTTGTAAGTCCGAAAGTATGATTTGTACACGTTAAATCTTTGACGAAATTTTGTTTTAGTGCTGCCAACATACTTTTTGTTGCAACATGTACATTGCAACATATAAACTACGTTTGTAGAATTGCAATCGTAAGCCCCTGAAAAATTCTTGAAAGATCGCGAATCATTCGCATTAGAAAAACTGCAGCCCTCTTGAATAATAGGGCAAATTTGACATCTCTTACCACTGCATTTAAAAGTTCCTTTTGGCACCAACTCCTGATCTTGAGTTTGCAACTTAGCGCGAACCAAAGTGTCTTTAAGGTTTTTAGCCCTCCTAAATGAAACGAAAACTTTTCCGCCAAATTGCTTGCGATGTTCGTCGTCAACGAGGAGAATATTAGCGCATTTTCGCAAAATATTGCTGACCCCTTGAAGTGCCGGATGGTAAGTTAGAACCAACGGTATCCTCGTGTCATCCTTCTGCTTGGAGATCCCATTTAACAGGATTTCCCTATCCAATTGTCTGACCTTGTCTAACTGAATGTCGATTTCCCCTTCATGATACCCCCTCCCAATTAGCCACGATTTTAAATCACCCATCCGTTCGTCAAAAAATGAATCTTCGGAACAAATACGCCTTATGCGAAGGGCCTGTCCGTATGGGATGCCCTTTTTGGTGTGATAAGGATGACAAGAAGAACGGTGCAGGAGCTGATGTGTATCAGTCTGTTTCGTGTAGAGATCTGTCACCAACTTGTAACCTTTTTTAATGACTTTAGTGTCAAGAAAGTTGACGCTCTCCTTGGACCATTCAGCTGTAAATTTTATGGAATGGTGTGCAGTGTTGAGGTATTCTACAAATTCGGAAAGCTTCTCTTCACCATGGGTCCAAATTAGGAAAACGTCATCGATGTAGCGCCACCACAGCCACGGCTTGCAGCTGGAACCCCTAAGAAGTTTTTCCTCCAGATCTGCTAAGAACAAAATCGCGTATGATGGCGCACATTTGGTGCCTATTGCTGTGCCCCTCAGCTGATGGTAAAACGCCCCATTAAACTCAAAAAAGTTATTCTTAAGTACTACATCTGCAAGTTCAACAAGAGATTCCGTAGAAACAGACTGATCGTTCCTAGAGTTTAAAACGTCACGCAAAGCCTTCAATCCCTCGTCATGTGGTATACTTGGGTAAAGCCCAACGACATCAATAGTGCAAAGAATAGTATCCTCTGGAAGCCTGTCTAATGACGCAATTTTTTGCAAAAAGTGGTTTGTGTCTTTGATGTATGAGCGGACACTTTTAGCAAGAGGTTGTAAATGGTAATCCAAAAATTCCGAAATGTTCTCTGTATAGAAGCCAGAGTTAGAAATGACAGGCCTTCCGGGAACACTATTCAACCTTTTGTGAATCTTCGGCAGTAGGTAAAACCTTCCAAGCTTGGGATTATTGACCATCAGATATTCTAATGTTTTATCGTCAATGTCCCCTCGCTCTCTAACCCTACTCACAGCTTGATTGACCACACTGTGAAGATGGTCCGAAGGATCATTATCAAGTTTGGAGTATACTGCAGCGTCCCCCAATTGGCTTTCTGCCTCTTTGACGTAATCTTCCCGATCCCACACAACAACCCCAGAACCCTTGTCTGCCTCCTTGATAACGATCGTTCGGTCCGACTTAAGACTATTTAAAGCCGAAAGTTCTTCCTTCGTAAGGTTACTGAAGTTTTTACCATCTACCGATAACTTCATTAGTTCGTCCTCCAATTTAGACAGGTAAACCTCTATAGCTACATCTTTGTGTCTAGGGTTGAATTTACTACGGGGCCTAAAAACAGGAACTTCTGAAAAATCTTCGCTATCTCTAAAATACCACTTAAGTCTTAATCTTCTGCCGAAATTTTCCAGGTCAATTTTGATTTGTGAAAAGTCTACCTCTTTTGGTGTACTAACAAATTTAAGACCTTTGGATAGAACTGATATTTCTGCATCGCTTAGCGCGCGTTTGGAAAGGTTAACTACTTTATCATTTTCAAAACGTCCTATCATACGACCATTATCATCTTCGTTAACTGAAAACACATTATTAATGTCCCCGTTCACTTCTTCTTGGTCACTGGCTGCACCTTGCGTTCTTGATCTTTCCAATAAATTTGGGGGTGGATTTTCAAAATTATCTTCCAGTAATTGTATTCGCACTGCATCTAGATTAAGATCGTCGTTACGAGTGGTACCACTCTGACCTGTACTTTCCATATCTTCACCAATGTCCAAAAATGATGCTACGTCCTTGAAAAATGAAATGGTCTCCAACAGACTATTCTCTTCACTCTTGAAGTTTCTATTGCCACATAACTTGGATAGTTTTTTGTCTCTTCGATCCCTGAGTTCTTGATTAATTTTTCCTATGTATCCAACAAGCTCACGAAAATTGCGTAGCACATTGGAATAATCTGTTTCATTGGATAACCACACAGAGGTCCCATTCCAAAATTCAACTTCAAATTCCGAAGATAAAGAGGCATATTCTTTCATTAAAACCTCGGTCAAGTTGTTTTCAGCACAGAGTAAAGTGTCATTCCATTGTGAAACAAAAACATCAGATCGCTTACCAATTTGTGCAGTCTTTTTCAACTTTAGGCCATTAGGAATCACATTAAAGGCGCGACATAAACTCAGGAACAACCAGTGATTTCTGTAGCGTGTGATTTTGCTTGCTAAAGTGAAAAGCTGCTTCTTTCCTACAACTTGGCTGTCTTCATTCATCTCTGACCCTCTCCAATTGGAAACAAATACAAGCAAACTCAAACCATCACCAAAATAAAACAGAAATAAAATTAAGAGAAACATAATATTATTATTATTATTATTATTATTATTATTATTATTATTATTATTATTATTATTATTATTATTATTAGAGGCTATTTTTTAATTCAACGATTATGTCGGACGGACAATCGATACTTTGAGCCTTGATTAAAAGTTTCCTAGACGTTGGGTAGTAAGTGCCTGTTTTTTTACATGCAGAGCTCAGCAACCTCTTTAGCAACCCCAGATGCAGAATTCAAAGCACTTTATTGTGTTACCGCAGTTTGACGGAGTAAGGCAGAGTCGGACGGACAGAGATAGAGTAGGCGTTCGAAAGAAAACCTTATGTCATGTAAAATTCTATCAAAACTATAAACATCAAGCATACACCCAATCAATTTCTGAACGAAGACATAAATTCATCATACTGACAACAAATCAAAATGATGTTAACAGAGTCATATTACTCTTGATAATTAAACATTTGAAAGCAAAACAGGTGTGTCGGACGGACATGTCGGAAGGACCAAAATGCAACACATAACCAACATTTGATATATATGCACTTGATTACCATAGAATGATGCAGGATACCGATACGCAATGACAAGACATATTCAAACAATGTAATACACACAGTGCTCTGCTACAGCAAGAGATTAACTTGCTTGTCCGTCCGACATGAATTTCAGTGTTGGGCATCTTGCTCTTAAAGCGTCCTTAAAAAGAAAGACATGCTTTCAAGGTCCTACATTTGAGGTTGCATAGGCCTTGTGATAATATGTAAAATGTTTTAAACTATAAATCGATACTGTAAGATACTAAGCAATATAACCAACATGTCCGTCCGACATATTTTCGAACTGGTCAGGGAAGAGGAAATTAAAACGTCATAGTTCTAACAATGCTTGAATGGAAATGAGAACAATCAACAGTCAGTCCTTTCCTTCAAGATGAAAGCAGTTCTCGTGAAACCAACACTTGCATATGGGACAGCAGAGCCATTTAAAGCCATCATCTCATGCATAGGCAGCAGAGCAATGATTGCAATGATCATCTCCAAGGTTTTGGTCCAAGTGAATGCACACCCAATGTCTAGGTCAGGTCAGGTTCACTTTGTTGGTCCTGCTACTGGTAACATTGTAACCCAGTACAACCTGCCGCATGGACGGGTTGTCGGCGTCTAAACCGGCTCCCCCACTGGTTTTTCCAGTGAGGAGGGTGGCATGACACCCAGCAGGACGAAAAATAAGACCTGTTAAAGGGCGGATGAGCTCAAATTGAGTCAACGGCTATCATGCACTGAACTTAAGTTCAATGGCGGTTCTGACAAGTCAACACGACATCAGCTCCGGCACCAAGCAACGAGTCGTTCCTACGGCCATCTCAGCTATGCTGTGTTGTCGATGAATAGGACTTCTCGCCAAGGGACGCTGCTCTGCGCCAATCAGCGTCGTCATCCAAGGCGTAGCCTCACAGATTTAGTTTTATGGCAGCACAGATGAGGGTAGACGATATAGTTACCGCATTCGGGGCAATCGATGCGCCACTTGATACGGCAGTGGCGACAAATGGGCGAAGTCCGTATAATGCTACCGCGTCCGGGGTAACCGACGAACAACAACGACAACATACTTTTGGAAATATTACAGCCTCCAAAAAGCAGCCGCTCACTCTCGGAGCTTGGAACGTACGTACAACGAATGACAGCGATTCCTCAATACGACCAGAGCGTGCAACGGCCATCATCTGTCGAGAGCTAGAAAGTGCAAACATTGACATATGTGCTCTCAGTGAAGTACGGCGTCCTGGCTCAGGAAATATCGTTGAACGTAGTCATACAATCTTTTGGAGTGGAAGTGAAGAAAAAACAGCTGGCGTTGGTTTTGCAATCTCAAACAAACTAGCTGCTCAAGGCATCAATCCAGTACCTATAAATGACAGACTCATGACAGTGCAGATACAGCTGAGGAACGGTGAACGTCTAACTCTCATTAGCGTGTACGCACCAACCATGCAAAGAACACAAGAAGAGAAGGAAAACTTTTACGAGAAACTTGGCAACTGTGTAGCAGCAGCTAAAGACGATTTTGTGATAATTCTGGGTGATTTAAATGCTCGCGTAGGCAAAGATTGGAAAGCTTGGCCAAAAGTCATCGGCAAACATGGAGTTGGAAATATGAATTCCAATGGTTTGATGCTTTTAGAGTTCTGCACCAGATTCGAACTCAGCGTCATGGGCACAATGTTCCAACAAAAAGATAGCTTAAAGAACACATGGCAACATCTACGTTCAAAACACTGGCATCAGCTTGACCATGTATTATCTAACCAGGCTGCAAAACAACATATTAAAGTTACAAAGATAAACAAAGCAGCAGATTGTTTCACAGATCACAAGTTGCTCGTTGCTAAGTGCCTCTTCTCTATAAAGCCCAAGAAAAAAGGCACCAAGCCACCAAAGAAGCTAGACGTAAATATGAATGATGACAAGAAAGAAAAGCTGGAACAATTTCTAAATGAAAATTTGCCTGTTGGTAATGTCGATTTTGAGGATCTTAAACTAGTCCTTCAAAATGCAGCTAAGTATGTGTTTGGAAAGAAGAAAAGAGTGCAAAACGACTGGTTTGATGATCAGGATGAAGAAATACGAAGTCTACTTAAAGACAAGAAACACAACAGAAACACCCTGAGAAAGCGTATAAGAGAGCTAAAGAACAATTGGTTTCAACAGAAAGCTGAAGAAGCAGAACGATATTCACAGGAAAAAAACCATAAAGAATTCTATGCCACCTTAAATGCCGTCTACGGTCCCAGATCTAAAACCTCCCATCCAGTGAGATCGAAAGATGGTGAGCTCCTGACTACACCAGACAACATAAAAGATAGATGGGTTGAGCATTTCAGTGATTTATTAAACCAACCATCTGACGTCAATTTCAGCATCACTGATTATATAGAGCAACACACAATAATCGGATCGATGGACAGCCCTATCGAAATGGAAGAACTAGATAAAGCTCTTACAAATACCAAATTAGGAAAAAGCCCAGGTCCTGACGGAATCATTCCTGAAGTACTTGTGCATGGTGGAAATCGCTTGAGAGATTTCCTGCTTATACTTTTCAACATCTTCTGGACAACAGAGGACATTCCTTCTGACTTGATAAATCCAAATATCACCATACTGTTCAAAAAGGGTGATAGAAGCATGTGTGGAAATTACAGAGGTATATCACTATTGAGCGTTGTGGGGAAACTGTTCGCAGATATCATCCTGCAGAGATTGCAACAGGTAGCAGAGTTTATTTACCCTCAGTCACAGTCAGGGTACCGTAATGGAAGAAGCACAATAGATGGAATTTTTACACTACGCCAATTGATGGAAAAAACGAGGGAGCAACGTAGAAGTTTATATATAGCCTTTGTAGATTTCACTAAAGCTTTTGATACCGTGAATCGCGAACTGCTTTTTATAATTCTCGGTAAGCTAGGCTGCCCGCCAAAGTTCGTAAGAATCATCAAAAAGTTACATACAGAAGTAAAAGCCAGGGTCATTGTGGATGGTGATCTAACCCAGTATTTTGAGTATAACAGTGGCGTTAAGCAAGGTTGCAAACTGGCCCCAACACTTTTTGGGATCTATGCAGCAGTTTTACTTTGGCTTGCTTTCAAGGAAATCAAACATACTTGCAGTGTAAAAATCAGATTTCGTTACGATGGTGATCTCTTTGACCTTAACAGGCTTAAAGCAAAGACCAAAGTTCTTGCAGAATTCATCAGAGAGGCTCAATATGCTGATGACATAGCAATCTTTAGCGACACAGCTTCTGGTTTACAGCTGCTTTTAACAGAATATAATGGTCTTGCTCGACAAATGGGTCTACGCATCAACACTTCCAAGACAGAGACTATGTGTATAGGAACAAATGCTGATTTCTTCATTGATGACACAAAATTAGCCAATGTCACTCGCTTCAAATACCTTGGAAGCTATGTTACCAATGACTGTTCCATGAACGAAGAACTTGCATCTCGTATTCAGGCAACATCATGTGCATTTTGACGTCTGCGAAAAAGATTGTTTGACTCACACGATATAACGACTGAAACCAAAATCAAAGTCTACAACCAATGTTTAATGCCAATTTTAGTGTATGGAAGTGAAACATGGACTTTATACCAACATCAAGTTCGAAAACTCCGTACAATTCAGCAACGACATCTTCGGCTTATTTTGAAGATCAAGTGGGATCATTTCGTCAGTAATGAGGAGGTTCTAAAACGTGCAGGTGTTGAAGACATTGAATTGAAGCTAGTTGGAAATCGTTTGCGCTGGCTTGGCCATATTTGTAGAATGGCTGACAATAGACCAGTCAAGGCACTTTTACACAGTGAATTATTTCATGGATCTCGACCTGTTGGTCGACCCTATCTAAGATTTAAGGATACTTGCAAAAGTGCTTTGAAGTGTGGTCATGTATTAGATCTATGGAAGACTGTTGTAGGTAATAGACAAGAATGGCGAAGGCTAATTCGCGCTGTCTGTGAAAGTCATGACATAAAAAGAGTGAAGGAGGACGAGAGTCGCAGACAGAGAAGGAGACAAAAGAAGTCAAGACCATAAAACTTTACTGTGTAATATCCGTTGTTTTTTTTTTGGGTTTATAGGCGTATTATTTATTATTGAATGCACACTTCTGGATCATTTGCTCTTCAGTACCATTGTGTGTGAAATGGAGAAGCATTTGATGCTGTCTGGTAAAACCGAAGCAAACAGACCTAATCTTTGTCGTAGAGCCGTTCAACTTTGCATACCTGCAATGTCGTGCGTATCTTTGGGGCTTTCATGACTTTCTATGACTTCTGCCAAATTTTTGTTCCACCACCACTATTGTTAGTGTGTTAGGTTTTGTTATTCGATTAGGCATTTGATCGACACTGCTTTAAGCATGGGTATTTAAATGCTTCATGAGCGGATCGAATCTTGGCATCTTTTTTTCTTTACTATGCCATGCTGTTAATTACATGTCGGACGGACATCAATTTTCACATTGAAAACATTCGTGCGCGAAATTCGGTAGACAATTTTCCTTGTCTTTTATGAAAAGGCAGCCACATTTAGAGATAATAAAAATTGCTGATGAATTCTGAATGCCATCAGCGTCTTAGAATGACAACTTTCCCCTATGTTTTTTATGTCGGACGGACATCATGCTGCTTTGGAACTGCATCTCTCTGCTGAAGAAAAATTTACAACCAATGCATTTCAACTCTGAATTAAGAATAGTAAGTTTTACATAGTAAAAATAAGATAATTCATGCTGTATCAGTGGAATTTATTTGTTCCTTGAAAAATAATTGTCCGTCCGACATACGATTTTCAATAACTGACAACTGCATTCGTTGATTTTTTGGAAGTTACATCGTCTAGATTGATAAAGCTAACATTATACCAGAAGCAGTAGATGTATCGCGAGGAAAATTCACGCAAACTACAATATTTTAATTAGTTTCGATTTTTCATGTTGTGATCAACCATTTCGAAAACAGCCTCATTATTATTATTATTATTATTATTATTATTATTATTATTATTATCAGGAAATAACTGATGCAATTATCGAAGCAGAGAACGAGGAAGATCCTGCCACTGTGTCGGACACGGAGGGGCAGATATACGATGAAAATAACGAGCCCATCTTGAAGGCGGGGATAAAATTACCAAAATCTGCACAACAATGGAAAGCTGCAGAAGACCATTTTAGAGAAGCACTTCCATTAAGGGAGATATCGCCGAATTGCTTGAATGAAAATATAGAACAAATGAATCGATCCCTCTATGATTACTTTGTACGAAAATTTGGGAAGGAAAACGACCGATGCCCCTCTGAACTTGCAGAACGATACAAAGACAAAACCAAAAATGATCTGAAAAGGATTCTGAAAACTTTGAAAAATTCCCCTCCAGAAAATATCGATACTAATGAGATTAAATACGTTGCGAAACTACTTCGACAGAAAATTAAGGATAATGCGGAAAATCAAGTTCCTTTCTCGACAACAGAAGATCACAATATCCTTGTACAGAAAAATGTTTGGAGCTACGCGAAGAAATTTATCAAGAAACCATCAGAGATCTTACCAACATTTCCAAAAACTGATTGCATCGAATACTTCAAAAAGACCTTCAGTGTCATTAATCCCAGAAAACTCTTTAGGGTACCTGATCACATACCAAAATTCGATCAGCCGTCAATCGAATTTGACTTAAAGGAACCAACTTACCAGGAAGTAACTAGAATTATTCGAAGAATGAAAACCTCGGGTTCCCCCTGCCCCCTGGACCAAATATCCATAATTTGTTTGCAGAGGATGCCCTGTTTCAGAACGTACATCCACCGTATTTTGGTAGAAGCATGGAAGGCTGGCTCAGTACCTTCTACATGGAAAAGGGCGGTAACGGTGCTAATTCACAAAAAGGGTGATCCCAATGTTCCTGCAAACTTCAGACCAATAACACTCGAGTCTGTGCCCCTGAAAGTGTTTACATCCCTGATTCGTAACAGGATGTTTGACTTCCTTCTCAAAAACAAATATCTTGAACATAACATTCAAAAAGGCTTCATACCAAAAATTTCGGGAACGTATGAACATACAGCGCAAATGGCTTTTCTTATCAATCAAGCTAGATTAAAGCAACGATCTCTGTTTATCACATTACTCGATCTTCGTAATGCTTTCGGAGAGGTCCATCACAATCTCATCCAAGAAACACTCAGATTCCATCATGTTCCAGTTGTGATCCAAAACCTAATAAAGGATTTGTACACAGATTTTAAAACGTCAGTCATTACCACAGGGTATGCAACACCATTTATCCCAGTGACTAAAGGTGTTCTTCAGGGTGATTGTTTAAGCCCTCTTACGTTCAACATGATATTTAACATTTTCATTCAACTTATACGAAAAGAAGATTACTCGCAATTAGGATATAAACATGATGCATTCTTAAGGCCCAGAAATTGGCTCCAATTTGCAGACGACGCATGCGTAGTAACCGGCCAAGAATATGAAAATCAGATCCTTCTGAACTGTTTCACAGCTTTCTGCTCTTGGGCAAATGTGGAAGCGAGGCCAGACAAATGTAAAGCATTCGGCATGATGAAAGTCAATACAAATTGTAGTCAAGTTAGCCCAAAGGTGTTTGTCTCAAACCAGCGAATCCCTCCTGTTTTATCCACTGACTCATTCACTTACCTTGGTAGAAGTTTTAACTTTAAAATGGACAACGAAGAGCATAAGAAAAAGTTACTGGAGACAACTAATCTGCTGCTGGAAGCAATAAGTAAGCTACCACTTCATCCGAAGAACAAGATTCTTCTCTATTCGACGTATTTCATGTCTAAAGTGTCTTGGGACTTGACAATTGCCGACTTAGACATCACGTGGGTCAAACAAAATCTAGACTCACTAGCGCACAGGTACATTAGATTATGGCTTGAAATACCAATCAGTGGAACATTGGATATAATTAGTCTTACGAAAGAAAAATGCGGGCTAGGAATTATTGACCCGTCTACGAAATTTTCCCAGTGCCAAGTTTCGCTTAGGAAATGTTTAAAGAAGTCCCCGAATGGAGACATACAATCACTACATAAAGTAACTAGTCGTGATAAAAATGTGCAATATGACACATACGCCAATGGGAAGGAGGTAATCAAAGAAAATAGAATGAAGAAAGTCCACAGGATCACACATGAATTGTCATCACAAGGCCTTATACTGAAGGCTATTCTTGAGCACACTACAAATAAAATAACAAGCATTTGGAGTGAGGCACAGAAACTTCTACCGAAGAACATCTTCAACTTCTCTGTACGTTACTTGAATAATAGCTTGCCTACAAAGAAAAATATGAAATTTTGGGGCAGAGTCGAAAGCGAGTTGCGTAACTTCTGCCAACTCCCACAATCCCTTCTTCACGTCGTCTCTGGTTGTAAATCCATGCTTGAAGGGAAAAGATATACTTGGCGTCACAACTCTGTCCTCTTGACGATTGGCAACTTCTTAACAGGAATAAGGAATGTTAAAGTCTATGCTGATGACATTCCAGGCTTCAGACCATCAGCTGTTATCACTGGAAACAGCAAGCGTCCAGATCTCCTTGTGATCAATGAGGGTGTATTATATGTTCTAGAACTGTCTGTTGGCTTCGAAACAAACATTGGAAATAACGAGGCTCATAAAAAGCAGCGCTACGAAAATCTCCTGAAAGACCTTTCATCCTCATACTTGCGCGTGGAATACATAAATCTATCGATGGGAGCAATAGGAACAATCGGCATTAACGGACACAAAGCGTTTATGAATATGTTGCATAATTTATCAACTAGTAAGCAAGAACAACTTTACCTGGAAAAGAAAATAATAACAATCTGTGTACGTTGTACGTACTACATATTTTGTAAGAGAGACAGTGAGTGGACAAGTCCAGAACTGTTAACGTTTTAAATTATTTTCTTTCAAGATGTGGACAAATATTATATTTCGAACGTATTAGCTGCATACTTTTCAATTTATTTTAAGGAACATTTTAATTAGAACTTGTAAATTTCCCCATCATGCCTAATTGAGAGTGATGGGTGTCATCATGTATAGTAGTATTTGTAGGGAATAAAAAGTTTCCATTATTATTATTATTATTATTATTATTATTATTATTATTATTATTATTATTATTATTATTATTATTATTATTATTATTATTATTATTATTATTGTTGTTGTCCTTTCTTCACGCCTTTTTGTTATTTGGCGGCTTTTTCTGGGCAGCGGATTGAATCCCTCAATCTTAGGTGTCCAGAGTCCTTCTAATTATCTTCGCCGTGCCAAGTACACAAGTCTTTTGCAATAAAGATGTCATCTGTCCCATTTCAAGTTGCTCAACATATCTCTTAAAGTTTTTGCTCAGCGTACCAAGAGCTCCGATGATGATTGGTATTGTCACCACTTTCCTGACATTCCATAGTTTTGCCACTTCCCTTCTAAGATCTTCGTACTTTTCCCTCTTCTCTTCTTCTCTTTCGATCACTCTTCCATCAAACGGGCATGAAACGTCAATGATTTTGCATTCATTTTTCTCTTTATCGTGTATTACGATGTCAGGTCGGTTGTGATTCAACTGCTGATCCGTTTGAATTCTAAAATCCCATAAGATCTTTGACTTTTCATTCTCTAAAACACCTTCTGGAATATGATCATACCATTTCTCTGTACAATCGAACCCATATTTCTTGCAAAGCTCCCAGTGAATTACTTTCCCAACTCTATCATGCCGCCAATTCTCGTACTGGCTCTGGGCCAATTTTTCACATTCAGCCACTACATGCGCAATAGACTCTTCTCCTTTGCCACACATTCTGCAAACAGGCTCTTTATAGCATTCGTCCTCAACGCCTGATCTTGGGCTGCCATCAACATCCCCTCTGTCTCCTTCTTCAGCGTACCTTTCCTCAGCCATTCCCATGAATCAGAACTTCTTATGCCTGCAGTCAACTTCTCATACTGGCCATGTAGAACCTTCTCTTTATAAGATTCCATTCTTTTTACCCTGATTGCTTCCTTTGGCATTCCAGAGCCCAACAAGTTTTCTTCCCTTACTGCTTTTAAAAATGGTTCTTTGCTCAGCTCTATATAGCTATGCAAACTGTTTACCTCGATCTCAACGCAATCCTCAACACTGATTAAGCCCCTGCCACCGTCTGCTCTTTTGTAATAGAGTCTGTCAACATCCGCCTGCGGGTGCAATGCTCTATATATTGTTAGCAACTTTCTGGTTTTCCTATCGACGGCTTACAGCTCATCTACCCTCCAGCTAATTATTCCTGCACCGTATCTGATGATTGATACAGCCCTGGCATTTATTGCTTGGATGATGTTTCCACCATTCAGCTTGGATTTCAGTATTGATCTAACCCGCCTGATATATTCCTTCTTGAGTTTCTCCTTCATTTCTTCATGTTTTACGTTGTCGATCTCTAAAATTCCTAAATATTTGTACCCCTCCTCTTCAAGACCTTTCATAATTTCATTACCTGGCATAACAATACCATCACATTTCACAATTTTTCCTCTCTTCATGATCAAGATCGCACATTTGCTGATTCCAAATTCCATTCTAATGTCATCGCTAAATACTCTTACTGTGTTGACAAGTGTATCTATTTGGTTTTCGTTTTTGCCATATAATTTCAGGTCATCCATAAATAGTAGATGATTTATCCTCACTTTATCGAGAACACCATCTCTAAGGGGGTTGCCGACCAAAGCTAAAGAGTCCCCCCTACCCATGAGACAGACTAGCCCCCGCCGGACGCCAACCCGGAATTTCAAGGCCTCGGGGAGAGCTAACAGGTACTACATCTTGCTCAAGGGTGACCTGGAGGTAGTTGTGGCAAAAGGTAACCTCATTATCCCACGTCGAAACTCCACAACCGGATGCAGTTTTATGTCATACCCAGGACATATTATTATTATTAGTATTATTATTATTATTATTATTATTATTATTATTATTATTATTATTATTATTATTATTATTATTATTATTATTATTATTATTATTATTATTATTAAGAGAAACGCAACTGTTCTATGTCAGACGTTTCGATTATAAAATCTTCATTATTATTATTATTATTATTATTATTATTATTATTGTTGTTATTATTATTGATTCTCAACACAAAGCATTTGGCTGTCTTTGCTTTGGATTAGTCACTATGAATGCGGGCATCAACCAGCTGCCAAGGAACTCACAGGTCACTGAACCAGACTTTTAGGAACCAAGTACCAATCTTAATAATCTTGCTGTCCCAAGTAGAGCTGTTTTCTGCACATGCTCAATTCGAATGTCTATCCCAATCTCCTGCATAAATTTCCCAAACCGATTTGTGATTGCTCCCAGCGCTCCGACTACAATCGGAATTATAGTCACTTTCTGCATTTCCCACAAACGTGCAATCTCATCCTTTAATGGTTTGTACTTATCGATCTTTTCTAGCTCCTTCTCACATGCTCTAACATCTCCAGGTATCGCAACATCTATGATTTTAACTTCTCTTCTTTGCTTGTCTACTACAACAATGTCCGGTCGGCGGGCCTCAATCTCTTTGTCACACTGAATCATGACATCCCACAAAATCTTATAGTTGGCATTCTCAATGGCCCCATCTGGCTTGTGGTCATACCATTTGTTGGCTCTGTCCAGTTCATATTTTTCACAGATGCGCCAATGTACATACTTGGCAACATTATCATGCCTCCGTTTGTATTCCCTCTGCGCCAACATTCTGCATTCACTTATAATATGTGAAACTGTTTCATTTTTATTGCCACACATTCTGCAAAATGGGGAGTCGATGGTTTTATCAATTTTGAATTTGGTGTAATTTGTTCGGAGAGCTTGCTCTTGTGCACTGAAAATCAATGCTTCAGTAGGGCCCCTCAAGTCACTTTTCCGTAGCCATCGCCAGGTGTTGGCTTTGTCTTTGCCCTCCATTTCTCTGAGGTATTGACCATGCATCGCCTTGTCTTTCCAGGTGTTAATCCTTTCTTTTTGTTTAAGTTTTTTAAACTCGTTTGGTTTCATTGACTCTTGGCAAAGTGGTATCGTGTTGCTATCCTCAACTGCAATGAGCAATGGTTCATCATGGTTTCTTACATACCAACCAACCAAGGCTATATTCTTCCGTGACAACACAGCTCTTGCAGCCTATCAGCCCCCTACCACCTTCACTTCGCGTCACGTATAACCGATCAACGTCACTCTTGGGGTGAAACTCGTTATTCATAGTCATAATTTTCCGAGTCTTTCGGTCCATCTCATCAACCTCGGCAACATTCCACTTAATGATACCTGCCCCGTATCTCATTAAGGACACTGCCCATGTGTTCATTGCCATGATTTTATTCCTTCCATGTAGTCTACTTTTCATGATAGCTTTTGTTCTACGTACGTATTCTTTCCTGAAACATTCTTTCACCTCACTATCCTTGATTTTATCAAACTCTGTAATTCCAAGGTATTTGTAGCCTCCATCTTCAACTTCCTTAATTTTGTCACCACTAGGCAATTCTAAACCTTCTGTTTTCACCACCTTTCCTTGCTTTAAAATAAGTGTGCCACACTTCTTGGCCCCAAATTCCATGCCTATGTTGTTTGAAAATATTTCTACCGTAGAGACCAATCCATTGATTTCACGTTCACTCTTCCCATAGATCTTAAGATCATCCATGAATAGCAAGTGATTTAGCTTTAGTCCACACTTCAGAGTGTAACCCGTTGGGACATTCCTTAATATCTCTGTGAGGGGGATCATACTGATCACAAATAAAAGAGGTGAAAGACTGTCTCCTTGGAAAATCCCTCTCCTGATGTTAACTTTTCCCAAGAATTCACCACATGATGGTTATTATTATTATTATTATTGTCCATAATGTAAATCTCAGACACGTTTGTCTGGTAAGTTCTTTTGTTCTTTTATCTTTGAGAGCGGGTAACAACAAGTCACCAGGGGTCTCAAAGCTCCTTCTCCTGTTTCTCTAAAGAGACAAAACTTTTCGCAGTATCCTTGCTGTTCCAAGCAGTGCCGTTTTCTGAATAATTTCCATCGCGATCTTCACATCCAACTTCTCCATGTATCTTTCAAACTTGTCTGAAATGACTCCCAATGCTCCAATTACTACGGGTATCACCGTAACTTTATTCATTTGCCATACATGACCTATTTCTTCTCTCAACATTTGGTACTTTTCAGTCTTTTCAAGTTCTTTTTCTGCTACTCTTGAATCTCCTGGCACAGCAATATCGATTATTTTCGCTTCTTTGTTGTTCTTATCTACTAACACAATATCTGGTCGCCTTGCCTCAATAAATCTATCACACTGAATGGTGAAATCCCATAAGAGCTTGAAAATTCTCATTTTCAATTACTGCTTCGGGTTGCTGTTCATACCATTTCTCAGCTCTTTCCAAGCCTCCTTTGTTGCAAAGTTGCCAATGAACATATCGCGCCACATTATCATGTCTTCTTTTGTACTCCCTTTGAGCTAATTTTCCGCATTCACTAACCAGATGACTAATAGTTTCTCCTTTTTCTCCGCACATTCTGCACAGTTGAGAATCAGCATTCTTATCGATATGGAACTTTGTGTAATTCGTTCTTAAAGCTTGCTCTTGAGCACTGCATATCAGTGCTTCTGTGCATCCCTTCAAATCTCCTTTTGCAAGCCATTGCCATGATTTATCCCACTTCACTCCTTCCTTGTCCCTCACAAACTGTCCATGCATCACCTTCTGTCTCCATGCATCTTCCATTTCCTGGCTCTTAGACCTTTTGTATTCATTTGGTTCCATTGCCTCCTCGGTGTTAACTATACTGGTTTCCCCTACTTTTCTCAAGACAATCTCTCTGCTGTTCTTTATGTACCAACCCAGGTTATTTTCTTCTCCCTTCACACAATTCTCACAACTCATCAAACCTCTTCCACCTCTTTTTCTTGAAACGTATATTCTTGCAACGTCACTCCTTGGATGAAGTTCCTTGTTTATTGTCATAACTTTTCTTGTTTTTCTATCGATCTCTTGAAGCTCATTCCTAGTCCATCTAAGTATGCCTGCCCCATATCTCATAAGTGACACAGCCCAGGTGTTTGCTGCCAATATTTTGTTCCTACCGTTCAATTTTGATTTCATAATGAGATTGACTCGTCGCAAGTATTCCGTTCGGAATAATTCTTTCATCTCCTTCTCCTTTATCTTATCAAGCTCTAAAATACCAAGGTATTTGTATCCTTCATCACTAACCTCCTTAATACTTTCTCCATTTGTTAGTTCTATATCTTCACATTCGACCAATTTCCCTCGTTTCATGATAGTAACGCCACATTTCTTTACCCCAACCTGCATTCCAATATCCTGACTTATCACTTGCACTGTCGAAACAAGCCTCTCAATTTCATTCTTGTTCTTCGCAAACATCTTCAAATCATCCATGAATAAAAGGTGATTGATTTTCACGTCTCCAAGCCTGTACCCTGTTTTCGCCTTGCGCAATACTTTTGACAAAGGTATCATACAAATTACAAAAATGAGTGGAGAGAGGCTGTCTCCTTGAAAGATCCCTCTCTTAATGTTGACTGTTCCGAGAGACTCTCCACATGACGTCAATTCCGTTTTCCAGTTCCTCATTGATCGCTGAAGAAAACTTGTCACATTTTGTGGTACTTGTGCCATTTTCAAACATTCGATTATCCAGGAGTGGGGCACCATGTCATAGGCTTTTTTATAGTCCACCCATGCCATAGCGAGGTTCTTTTGCCGTTTTTTGCAATCAGTGAGAATCATCTTGTCAATCAAAAGTTGGTCCTTCGTTCCTCTGCTCTTTTTTCTGCATCCTTTCTGTTCTGTTGGAAGAATATCACTTTCTTCTAGCATCTTGTATACACTATCAGCAATTACTCCTGTCATCAGTTTCCACATAAGTGGTAGGCAAGATATTGGTCTATAGTTATCAACCACATTTCCTTTCTGCGGGTCTTTCTGGCACAGCACTGTTCTGCCCGTTGTCATCCAGACAGGTATAGGAACCCTGTTATTCATCATTTCATTCATTTGTTCGGCGATCCTGTCATGCAGTGATGTCAACTTTTTTATCCAGTATCCTTGAACCCCATCAGGTCCAGGAGCTTTCCAATTCGGTATCTTCTTATTATTATTATTATTATTATTATTATTATTATTATTATTATTATTATTATTATTATTATTATTATTATTATTATTACTATTATTATTATTATTATTATTGCTAGAAATAATTTTGTCGTTCTAATTGTTTAATTTGCTAATTATGGGCCAACTTCAGTAAACAATTTGACCTTGAACTGACATTGAAGAAATTTGAAAGCTAAATCCCATGTCAGCATGTATGCTGATGATACGGCCATCTCCCTCTCTTCAAAAAGTATGGATGACCTACAAAATGACCTAAACTTGGATCTTTGAAGCTACAGGATTTGTTGCATGCAAACAAACTTTCTCTGAACGCTGTGAAAGCGCAATCACTTATAATAGGCTCTGGTCCAAACATCCGTAAGATCGAGAGCCAGCCTGATGCTCCTCCACCATCTTTTTCCATAGATGATCAGGACATTGAAATGATTACGAACACAAGATACTTAGGTGTTCAGATAGATAGTAACCTCAACTGGGACAAAAATATAGATACTATCAAGACCAAGGCTAATCGAGCACTTGGACTTATTAAGTATTCTGAGAAATATCTTCCATCTGATGTGCTCAACAAAATGTATAGAGGAATTGTTGAGCCCCATTTGAGTTACTGTTGTTCCGTTTGCGGCTGCTGTAGTGAATCAAAAATTGACGTCTTGCAAAAAATCCAAAATAGAGCGGCAAGAATTGTAACTAGTAGCCCATACGATGCCTCTGCTGCTCCGATAATTGAGAGCATTGGTTGGTCAACTATCAGTGATCCTATAAGGAAGGAGACAGCTACGCTAACTTACAAGTCTTTGAATTCTTTTGTACCAAATTATTTGAGAAAATTATTCGCAAAATGTTCGGCTAAAAGAGAACGGTTTCTGTGCTCATCAGAAACTGATCTTAACATACCGTTCCTAAAGACGACCAGTGGCCAGAGGGCTTTTTCTTATCGCGGTGCAAAACTGTGGAACAGCCTAGAAAGAGCTACTAAATTGCCCCCCTCCCTGAAAACCTTCCAAGAACATCGATAGTCGGGGATAACTTTTATTTGATTTTTACGTTCTCTTTTATTGCCTTACTTTTGTATGATATTGTAAATTAAGTTAGGTCAGTAATTCCTTTGTTTTGGTACGTATTTTAATCTTTTAAACAGGTCAGGTTGAAAAACATATATAGCTATGAACAATTTTAAACCTGTATAAACATTATAAAATGAAAAATGAAAAAATGAAAAGAAAAAGAATTTGCAGATCTTCAAACATTTCTAGCAACGTTGTTGGAGTATTTTCTCACTTGCCCAGTAGACTTTGATGTTTTCAGCTTTTCATCTTGCACCTGAAATTTATTGTCTGCTTTATACAACAAAAAAGTGAGAAAGAAAAAGAACAATCGTAGAAATAGCAAACGCAACAGTTTTAATTCACTAAATCCATAACAACAAATCGCGTAAAAATAAGAGCTTTGATCTTCGTTCTCAGCAATAAAAAGGTGAGCCAGAAAAGAGTGGCCCCCAAGATAAAAAATTCCTTAAAAATTAAGAACAACATCAACAACATACCCACTGAGAGAAAATGACTTAACATTTACAGAGGAATGAGCTTTTGAAAAAGATTATCTCGCAAATCACTGTAACATAATCGCTATGTCTAATCAGTTTAATACAAGATATTTGTTGATGGCATGCATTGTTTCCAACCCTACTGGCAAGTGTTTGGATAGGAATAATCACTATGTTGCAGGATGTCGCTACAAAATGAGAGACCTTGAAAATAACGATTTAACAAGTAGCAAAAATTAGAACTTTGACATTTTCTTAAACTGCTAGGATATCTCTTGTATTTAGAAAGTTTCCACAAATATTATCTTGCGGATTACTGTTTTGGCCCAACCGCTATATGTGCCGCAAAGTTATGCGTACTAATGGTGATTGCACCCTGACATTCACCCTTCTATATTAATACCATTTTGCAAATTAACTGAATGAAGGATACACTAACCGATAGAAGTCCTATAGTCAATGCACATTTGTTACTAGTTATTCATCAAAATGGTAGCAACGAAAAATATACATGGTAGTATACCATGGGTTAATGCCGCCATTCATCAACACTTCTGACATGATATAGCAATAAACTGACCTGACAGTGAAAGATTTCATGATATTTTCTTCTCGAATCAGGCTTCGATGATCTCTTGCTCAGCGGTAGTCAAATAATGCAGGATACGTTGCAACGAGACACAGAAAACTAGTATCTCTCTCGTCCTAATCCACTTGACAATATAAGTTATCTATCAAGCAGAGACTGAAAGGACTCCACTCCACTAGTACAAAATGTATGTATCAAATGTCAGATAGTTCGATCCAACCATGATGTCAAATGCTTTGAAAACAGCGGCTGCGGACATACAATGAGATCATTACATGACAATATGATGTCAATGAAACACAAGAATACTAGGAAGTGTGTAATGACTGTCAATATACGAGGGTACCTCTATCGTAATAAGTATGCAAAACAGTGAACATCAGAACTGTGAGCACCAGAACTTGACCTTTCAAGCTCCACAATTTCATTCGAAAAAGTAATGATAGTTCATCATATTTGACGCGAATTTAGGCACAGTTTTTAGCTCGTTATAGATATTGCCAACGAAGACGCCAAGAATTGCAACTAACAGCTATAAGATGGCAGAAAACCATCAGCACATTTTATAACTGCATTTCCAAACAGACAGGGAAATCATTATGGTGATGGGGCTGCACCATAACCACAGGGTATCAAACAACATGCGCGCCCTTTATATGGTCTCTGTGAGGGAGCCATGAATCCAAATTGCCTGTTTTTCAAATTCATGAATAGTAGGTAGTTGATGATTTGTACGGAGCGAAAAACAAAATCACTGGTTACTTCAAAACAAATCGACTTTAACTTTACATTGCTACCACAGAACACATTTTGAAATAATAAATAAATAACTACCTGATCCACTAGCGAAAAATAGGAAAAAAGTTACATTTTTAAGTCATTTCCTTTGATCTTGACAAGGGGCAATATTAAATCCTATGGTTTGAGGCAAGCCAAGATCATCGTTTGGTAATGTCGACTTGTTTATTTCATCAATCATCAATTACTTATCAGATTTATATATACTTGGTTTCAACTTCAAAGTTAAAACATCTATCAAACATCTAATCACAAGAAGAGAAAAATCAAATTCATCATGGCTGCCCTGCAGCAACCTCTCAAATGGTGCAAATGTTTTTGGGACAACCTGCAGTCAAAGGTTGCAAAAGAGAAAAATATTGTCTCAATGAAACGATTCAACCGTCCACTTTACAACATTGCTGTTCGCGTAAATTTTTCTTCATGACAGCAAAGAAGGTATGTTTCCGTTTCATGTAAACCTAACATTAGCTCTTTGCGCCAACATGATTAAATAAACTGTCCTTGAGTGCTTGCGACATCAGGCCATGAACTGCTTCGATACCCGTCTTACAGCTGAAAACAGATAAATAAGACAATTTAAGAGCATAAAGAAAATTAGGCTGCGCTCAGACTATGCCCCCCTGATGAAAAGGCGTACCTTTTCGATAGGAAGGGGGTATAGTCTGCACGCAAGCTAAAAGAATATGCGTTGTACCCCTTTCATAATGCTACAATTAAACCAGCCCTACCTAACCCTGGTTAAATATCGGCTGATCAGAGTCACTGATTCGCTTAAAATGCCCAATTCGATAACCAAGTTTGGATCAAACTTGCAACTGTGAATAGGGCATTAGCAGGTGTTTCAAAAATGCTCCCATGCTATTATTATTATTATTATTATTATTATTATTATTATTATTATTATTATTATTATCATTATTATTATTATTAAATTCTTTATAGTTGGTATTTACAATAGCTTAAATACAATTAGCTAATTCAAACCAACTATCTAAAAAGGAAAAATTTACAATAATATAAAGAAAATAAGTATATTTACATCGATTTACTTGATTTACATAATTACTGTTTGCGGAGGGATTTCCAAGATGTTGTTCTCAACAGCAATTTTTGCATGTACAATTTTCACCCTTCCATTCTTTTATCGATCTTTTGAAAAATTGACTTTTCAACGATTGACCGACGATTGACATTGCACTGCAACAGTGGCACAGACCTGGCGACATGCTAGAAATAAAATCTTTTTTTGTTAGCCCTGAATAAATCTTTGCCTAGGGATAGATAATGTGTGCTTGAAGGTCTGCTTGCTAGTTTGTCTATTCCATTATTTCACTACCACAGAGCTAGCCTGTTCCTTCCGGTACGCAAACAGCCATCACTACTCACTAGAAATTGAACTTCATTAAATAGACGGTTTCGAACAAGAAATGTCTGCAAGATTCTTTGTGTAAAGTTTTTTGTAAGATCCTAAGATTGATGCTTACCTATCCTTGGTTGCTTTTGCAAGCTTTCCGTCTTCTCTTTTGTCTGGATCTATACTAAGCATAAAGCTTCCAGATTTATTGACCTACAGAGAATTCGATCGTATTTGAAAGGCATAACTGATTACACAAGAGCCGGTTCACCTAAGCATGTAACATCTTTAAATGATAATTGAAAAATAAACTATAACTTTGTTAAACGTTTCGGTTTTCAACTTCTTCAGTAACCGTTCTAACAAAACTTGCGAACCTACCTAAAAAACTTGATTATAATGGGGTAACAGCAAGAAACATACTTTTAGTCTGAGTGTGCCCCAACATTGAAGCGAAATCCCCATGTTACTCAAGTTGAAAATTGAATTGTTCCAACCAAGATCCACTAACATAAGTGATATTGCAAGATTGGATATGAGCTTGCCGGTTTAGGAGACAGGGCCAAGTTAGCATTCTCTGATGCGCATGTCACACATGTCAACTCAATTACCAATTCAAACCAAACCACCAAGAAAGTCTTTGCCAAGCTCGAGCTCTCGAGCAGGAAGAGAAAAGAACATGCTTTCTAAGAGTCTGGAAAGTTACAACAAATGGTAGGACAGGAAAGGAATCGGAAACTTTCTTATGGAGTTTAGCTTCTAAGATCGCTAACAAAGAAAACTCTAGCTCGTCATCAATACCAATTTAGATCAGGTCAAGACTATCTTTTGAAATAATGAAAAAATCAAGAGTTCCATTTCGGAGGAAAGAAAATAAAGAACTCAAAGATTTTATATGCATTTAAATATTTTTGAATTATCCATATTAGAAAGGTTTCACCAAGATTTATAAAATGATATTATTCGAAAGCTTTCATCGAAAATCTATGTAAAACCAAATTCATACGGGACTGGATAGAAATGGGGTTTGATCGATTTGGATCCGATCCACATTTTGAAGAATGTTTACACGGGATCGAATCCAACTGGACTTCTTGGATCCTCATACACGCATTGCCTCATTTTTTAAAGCTCACAATAAAGGACGCTCAACTTCATCATGTCACTTCCTATCCGTACCAGTGTGGATCAGATCCAATTCAAACCGCTTACATGAGACAGTTTTGGTGTCATGGGATCAGTTTCGAAAGCGATCTGCTTTGGTTTCAGATAGCATACTTAAATGGGATCGGGTTCGTGAGGGTCTTAGTTTAGTATTACAGGGGCCTTGCAAGTGGCATGTTTTATGAATGAATCAAGTTGTGGGCTCTTTATCATCACCATTTTCATGGTTTACGAAGATAGCTGCCAACAAGGAGATGGCACGTGAAAGGTATGCCCAATGCAGTTATCTCGCTTTTTTGAGCTAATGAATTGGTGAGATATCGTTTGTTGTCTACCAAATTTTTCTTATTCATTTTCATTTTCATTTCATTTTATCAATATTTATACACGGGCTACCTTTCAGCAAATACAATAATTATTAACAATATTTGTTCAAAATAATATGGGAAAAGATATAATTAATATGAGTTGCTGCTCTACCAAGGGGTCGTGTTTGAGTCCTGTGAAAGGTTCAAAAGATAGTCTCTAAGACCTGTTCTAAAACGAGCGATTGACTCTCTTTCTCGAATGTTGTCAGGGATATCATTCCAGTTTTTGACACCAGAGAAGTAGAAACTTCGCTTTGCATATTCTAACCTAACTTTAGGAATTTGCAGATCTCCACTGTTTCTGGTTCTATACTCTGAAATCATGGATCATTCAGTGAAGATTTTCGGGACAGAGGTCATGCAAGATTTTATATGTCATGACTCCTTGGTCAAAGGAGATCAATGACTTTACATTGAGCCATTTGCAAGTCCATCCGTCCTTATACTTGGCATTCGCTATTAGCTTCTTTGCCCTTGTCTGTAATCTTTGCAACTGGGATAGCTTGGTGTTGGAAAGAGCACTCCAAACAATGTTGCCATAGCGAAGATGGCTTTCAAAGAGAGCTTACAAACTTGATCAAGTTTCCTTTGTGGAAGGATGTTTTTCAGCTTTCTTAAGGAGCTCAAGCCCCCTTTCAGCTTATTTTTGATAGCTTTGTACTGCTCCTTCCAGTTAAGGCTTTCGTCGATGTTTATCCCTAAGTATTTTGTCTTGTCAACCCTTTTGATAACTTCATTATTGAGGACAAGATCTGGCAAATCATTACCTATCTTATTCAGTTGTCGCCTATGGCCTATAACCATATATTCACTTTTGCTGGCATTCAAACTAAGTTTATTAATCCTCATCCAATTCGATATATTTTCCAGCTCGTTTTTCAAATCTATTAGAAGTTCATTCAGGTTTTCTGATGCGATATTCACACATGTATCATCAGCATACATATTTGGGATCGTGCTTTTTAGACAGTTCTCAAAATCATTAATGTATAGTATGAAGAGTAAGGGTCCCAAACACGAGCCCTGGGGAATACCACACTCAATGCTGCTTTTGCTGGAAGTGGATCCGTCAAAATAACAGAACTCCTCCTTATTAGTTTTATACTTAATGCCTTCCTCATCGAGCAAAGGCAACTCAAAGGCAACGATGATCTTAAAATAGGTAAGTAAATAAGGTGCAACCAAGACAATGCTGTTTAGAAACTGCTAATAGGCATGAAACTACCACAGTACAATTTGATACTCATTTCATCCATTATTTTAAATGTTGTGACTAGAAGTTACAAACCTGATTCTCTCCTTGTTCCAGTTTTTCAGATAGATCGGAGATTTGATGTGTCATGTAGTCCGCATTCTAGAGAAATGAAATGATATTAGATTGACGCAAATGCAAGCATATTTTATTATGGAACTGCTACCATTGAATAGCATTGCAAATAAACCATCTTGTCGATCTGAAGTTTGAAATAGATCGTTCTATCAGATGCCGTAAAGCCAGTTGAAAGAGACAATGTATGCCGCCATTGGTGCAGTAAAACGCAAACTTACAAAATTGGCCTACAATAATGTGTTGCTTAAAGCACATCCTATACAAAGGTTGTTCTTCAACGCACTTGGACTTTGTTTTCAATATCAATACAGAGGGAATTTCAATTGCGCTGAAAATCTAAGAAAGAAAGATCCAATGCAATTACATAAAAATATCAAATATCGCCAAAAGCAGCTTTGGGTTGGAGGAAAAAAAAGAAGACAAATTTCTGTTTTCAGTGTAAATATACTGTGCATAGTCTGCATGAAGCAGCCAGTACTCTCCCTCATTAGTGAATGACTGCACATACTTTGATAAGAGTTGATTTAATGCAATTAAAATCAATTTTAATACGGAAGAAAAGTTGGCATTCCAATAAGGATGGTCAGCGACCAATGCTCTGGGATGCCTTCCTTTTTCTGTTTACTTTTGTTAGATCAGGATTTGTTATTTCCATCCACTGGGGAGTTTAACATCAAGACTCTTTGATAGACTGCATTACATAAGTCACTCTAACTTACGCTTGTTGTTGTTGTTGTTGTTGTTTTTGTTATCGCTTCAGTTGAGGGACTTATGTCCTTACGCTTCAATACAGGGACTAATTAGGCCAAGTCCGCCGTGTTCACGGCGCGTCCAATCAGATCACTACTTTCTTAATAAGGTAAGACCACGTGCCAATTCTTAGTATTTGATTGGCTGATTAGGAAAATGCTACTGTTTGGAGTGAAAAAAACTGGGCCTGAGTTGAATGTGTCGGGGGGTTCAGCAAAGAAATAACATTGATTTAGTCAGCATCTTTTGTAAATATTCTCACTGCTTTCGTGGGCTTTGTTTGCAAGATGAAGGATCGTGCCATCGAAGCCGTGGAGGCTTGATTTAAGACGACTCTGCAACACGCTGCTCTGATGAGCACGGAAAGTCGGTTTTCAGAATCTGCAACCAATCGGGCTATCGAAATTCTGTAAAAAGTATATGGGATTGCTCATACTCTTGGCAATCGAAAGACATATTTAACAAAAGGGTTTACCTTCACGGTTTTTGAGAAGGCTCATTTCATAATATTGTACTAGCTTCAGAATCAAACTTTTCACCAAACACACAACATGCTCACGGACACACATGCCAAATTTTAAGTCAAAAGCTTGGCCAGTTTTTCCGCAATAAAATTCTAAAGTTTGGTAGTCCACACGTTTTTAATAAGAAACTTATATCAGGCCATAGTACTAAAAGTTTCTTCATTTCACATGAAATTTTGTCCATTTTAGTACTGAAAGTTTCTTAACTGGTTTCTTATTTTTGAATGCATGAATTATCAATGTAGTCAGTCGCTAACAATGCGGTAAATATGTTTCTAGACATTTAAAACATCATAAAGGAATAAACAGTGTTCTTTTATGTTGAAAACACAAATGGTTTTGCTCAAGAATAAAGGTTCGGCGATCTATTTGCTATAATATCCATGCTGTAAACTTTGAAAAGTTTCTTAGTACTTATAAGACATAGTACTAGAGTTTCTTGAAATTTTAGTACTAGTTTCTTACAAACCAGTTTCTTATAAAAAAACATGTACTCGACAACAAACGCAAAAAAAGTTGGTCAGTCGATACGATTGGAAAGATTCAATGAAGCGCTTGCAAGCACCTTGTATGAAAACAAGTCGGCAGTCTTTCGAGACTGACAATACGAATCAATCTTTTTCATACAAATCTTTTGTGCTTGCACGAGCTATGAAATATCTTCTTTGAGTCCCAAGGCGAAAGAAAAGAAAGAGGTTGGCAAAACAGTGTGTGACAGAAAGGAGAGAACAGTCGCTTTGGAATCAACCCCATGTTCTACCTTCGTGATTGCATCATGTTGCCCACTCCCAAGAGACGCCCTGCCAACATAACAAATCAGAGTCGATGTTGCCTCCCCCCCGTCTTTAAAACTTTAACTTGTTTACGAGGCGCAATTTGGAAAGGAGGCGTTCGATTGTTCGTAAGATTTTAGTCCCTGCTTAGAATCCGTTTGGTCGTGAGTCCTTCGTACGAGTGAAATCAAGACATCAGATTACAAATGTTGAACGAATACAAGGAATCACGTCGTCAGTCCAACTCTTTGATTGAATATTGATTATTTTTCCCATGGGCACTTTTTCCAGTTTTTACCCCTTTGGTTCTTATGGGCAACAACGAACTTTAGGCAGGTGGCAAATGGTTCGTCGATTGTTTATTTGCATTCGCAAGCAGACAGCCAAGCTAAACAGACGTTTTGGAAGAGTGTCCTTTAATGATTTTTACCCTCCCACCCCCCACAATTTGGGACAGATTTCGGTAAACTAATGAGTTTTTTCTAGTGAGTCAAAACATATAGGGTGTTAAAACCAATGCCTAATTTTGCTTGGTTTTGTCCGATCCCCCTCCGTGGGATGTTCAGGGCAATGGATAATTGGGCCTAACACCCAATTTGCCCAATCAGCCCTTATGATGATGAGAGGATATGATAAGCACTGAAGTCCTTTGTTGGGAAAAATAGTGCAGACTTGATTAATCTGAAGGGCTATATTTTTTCAATACATTTGTTTCGGGGAATTCTCAAAATTACTTTCTGCTCTTCTTTGTTTTTTCGACCAAGTATTAGTGCATGCAAAATCAAGACTTATATGAATTTCAATTGATGACATCACGCAAAAAGTGGACTTCACAATCTTCTCCTATTATCATGAGTACCAGAATAGACTGGTCACTAATCTTGAATAACCATATTCAAATTTGCAAAAGCACTGCTCACCGTTAATAGTGGAGATGACGATAATGTGTTGACCCAATATCTGTTCCACAGGGAATCAAGAAGTTTCTGATCTAACGCAGACTTGAAATACGAAACATCCAGCGAATAATACCTAAACGAAAAAAGTATTACTTTTGTAGGTGATCAGCTCTGCTGTATTTGATTCATGAAGCTTCTTTGCTGCAGTTTTCTATATCTTCCTTGCGTTTTACAACTAAAACTTTGGTGTATACGTCTTAAACGCCTTTATGAAGACAATCCATCTCTAGATGAGACAAAAACAAGATTTGAGATCCATCATCGCAAATAAATGCCTTCTTGTTTGGTTAGATGTGTCCAAAATCAAATTTGATAGCGTCACATACTTGAGAAACTTGGAAGTAAATAAACACTCCTAACTAGCAATATTTCAATTCGATGACAATTATGGTTTTCAGTTATTCACCGGGCAATTCCGAGGATGATGGCAGATCTAGGGTGTCTGACAATACCTGCATGCCCATTGAATGGCTACTGTGAATGAGCAATGAATTCAATTCTCCTGTTTTTTCAAATTTATGAATTGAAGCGATTTCAACATAGAGCTTATTTATTGGCAAGACGTAGCCTATTTATGGAGAAACAAGGTCAATATCACTAACTAGTTGCTTCAAAACCAGAGGCCATTCTTCATTTTACCCGAAGCCTATAGAAAGCAATATCATTGGTTTAAACAAACATCACGACTTTCGGAAAGTAAAGTAACTGATAGACGCTTGTCATGGCCGGCAGCATTTATGTTGCAAGGTATCATTTCCAGCAACCCGTGATATTCTATATTTTCCTGGGTTATCACAAAATCCAAACTTATGACGACGAGCTTCATTATTAAATATCAGAAAACCGAGCTAAGTAGGATTTTTTCATTCAATTTTTTTATCTTTAAAATTAATGGAGAAAAACCATATCGTTATATCGAGACTAGAGTGCTATCGCCCTGAATCGGCACCTTTCAGATAAATCACCTGTGATGATAGGAACTTAGAACAATAATTTGCCGTCAGAAGATTCTTCAGTTCATGATGTTTACTGCATCACTTCATCAACTTCCCACATCACTCTTCCCACTTTTTGAAGTACAGCTAGAACTTAAAAAGGAGCAGCGGTAAAAATCGGCCTAAATGAATTATATCGCCCTGAACCGGCACCCCTCATTTTACCGCAATCAGCTATCCCGAAAGAAAATTGTACTCTACTGTCAAAACAGTTATTTTCTAGGGTCACATCCCCTATGTGATTAACATTCATTGCATTTTGATCGGATGGAAAATTAAAGCTTTTCGTTCCTCCCCAGTTTTAACCTCTCATGCATACTAACGTCATTACGTTATTCCGAAAATGCTCCTCTTCCAACTCCACGAAAAGACATCAAGCCAGAAAATGTGTTCCTAGAATCAAAATATCATTTACCACCTGTTTTTATTCATAAAGTCGTCCAATGGACAGGGGGGGGGGAGGTCACTATTCACAACAAGAGACCATTTTCACACACTATGACGGTTCAGGGCGATTTTTAGCCAATCCACTTGCTTTGGAATAGAAACCCCCTGAACAAAATTGGAAATCGACAACTTGAAGGAATTTTCAAATATTGCATTCAAAGGGGCAGAACAAACTATTGAGACAAACTATTTGACCTTTGCCAGTATTGTGTCAATGAAAATAAATCAAAACAAAAACGCGGCTTGGAAAAATAAATGGAGAAATGAACAAACGCTTACCGTCACTTTTCAGGTACGTTGAAAAATTCTTCGTAGGATGTAAACAAAGCCAAGGAAACAATCAAGAACAGCCAGAGAGCAAGAATATGGCGTCAGCAAGCCATTTTCGCGCTTTAGTTTCATTTAATAGTCCCAGACCGTTCTATTTTTAAAAGTTTGTTAACAGGCCAAAATCTCGGAGAACGCGCTAGGGTGCCGATTCAGGGCGATGGTACTCTAGTAACTTTTACTTTCTTGCTCCACAGATCAACAACTACCTAGCAGATTTACTCGAAGAAGGTCTCCAGTTCTGCTCTCAATTGAATCATTCAGTTGAAACATCCTAACAACGGAGAAACTTGATTTATGGCTAATCTGCAGCAACCTTTTCTACGGTTGCAAATGTTTTTAGGACACCCTATATATTGCAATAACGATAATTTACATTTTAACTATTTATAAGTTCCTACTCATTGGTCACAATTGTTTTTGGAATGAATGTCACATGAACAATGTTTTCAAAAGAATCATTGTTGATTCAAGGCTTGCCCAGTTTCTTTTCAATGGATACATCAGAACAGAAATGAGAGGATCAAATGAAATTGTAAAATTGGGTAAAGCAGCAAAAGCTAGCAAACTAAATGATTTTTATTTACAGGGTGTCTCATAAAAATTGTTCGACGTTTGATTAAATACTAAAGAATGACCATACGCTGAATGGACCCTTGGTCAAGTCACCCTTTTCCTGAGATTTTAAATTAATTTTTGAAACAAGAATCTTGCAAATCCGCTAAAAATTCATGGGGTTACAAGCTTTTGAAGTTCAAGTTTGTACGAAAGCTGAAACCAGAGGCCTCGAAATGGCATTTTTGGAAAAAGTCCCATATGCCGTCGTTTCTGTCATTTCTCAATTGTTTCTGGGCGAACCAAATGGGATTCAAACAGGTGTTTGATAACCTAACTGTCAAGCATATGGATGCTTTGAGGAAAGAGATTCAGTCTCTCGCCGATTATGTTTTGAACCATTGTTTTTGGACTTACGCAATGTTAGGAAATTTTCAGAATGATCCAAAGAAATGATTTACTTTAGAAGTCCTATTTGGTTTGCTATGATATCGACGAGAAGTTTGGCATTAGATAAGATTCTCTTACCTCCGTCTTCGAGCCTTTTGCAATGCAAGTAATCTGGGGGGTCTCTGGTTTCAGCTATCGCATATTTCCGACCTTCGAGAGCTTCTAAGTCAGTGAATTTTCAATTGATTTGCACGATTTTAGTCTCTAAAATTATTTCATAATCTTAGGAACAAGGCTATCTTTCCATGAGCCTGTTCATGCTGTCCTTATCTTTTAATATTTAATCAAACGTCGAACAATTTTTTTGAGACACCCTGTATAAAAGAGGCCATATAAGATGTTTCTATGCAAGAGAGAGCTTGGACTCAGGATAACGTTGAGAGTTCTACAATTGCAAATAGTCGACCACTTGTCAAATGCTGTATTCACACTGATACTGTTAAACCAGCTATATCAAAACCAGTTTAATTTTCAACCAATCCAATGACTGGATTTGTTTGATTGACCAATCAGAAGGCCCTATTCAAAAACCTGGTTTAATTTAACTAGTTTAACTTGCAGTGCGAATACGGCAACTCAACCAAAATGAGTACTGAAATGGTTTTGAAATTCTCTTTTTGCAGAATACACAATCCGTCTGCTGAAGGTTCCTCAGCAATCAAAAACTTTTCCACTCCCTGAAAATGCTTAAGCATATACTTCTTAACAACGTCATCAGGAATATGTCAGACTGTATAAAATCATAATGGGCTGCTTTTGAGGAAATCAACTTTCTTGGGGAGGGGGGTTGGCTGTCTTAGACCCACTGTAGGGCAGCAGCAAATGTGCCCAACAACCAAAAACAGTTACAGCAGACACAGGCAGTTGGTGCAAAAGGTGTCCTCTCTCGAAAGAGCTGACTGGACATAATAGTTCATAATAATACAGGACATAACAATAGCTCGGCGATAATTCACAAAAATGAGGCTTATACGGAAGAACTTACTGTTTGCAATGCACACCGAAATCTTCGATTTTATTCAAGGGTATTGTCTGATACTCTGAAGGACCTTCATCTGGGGGTTTGAAACCCTGAAAATTACAAGAAATAGAGTCACTATCATTCGTAAATAGCAAGCAATGTGCTACTAATGAAAGGACATTTCAGCAATTGATATAAGACAGCCAGAGAAGATTCCCAAAGAGCTACGGAAGGTCACCACAAGAGTATTTATCGTGAGTTCATGAAGTCGGAAAGCTTTCTAGCTTTTCCAGCAAGGAGGAAATGAGAATATGAACCAAAGACCGCAAAAGTTTTTTAAATAAGGATATCTTTAAAGTGATAACCTTTCTGTTTGGTAAGTGGACTTGTGACTGGACTTCTGAGCTACTAGAAGTCTCTAACATTTTCTCAGTTAAAGCAACTCGCATTTTTTGGCATGGTGCGATTGAGAACAAAATTTAAGATGACACAAGTAGATGAGCAAAACACAGTGAAATTTCTCAAACATTACACCATGTTTAAATCTGCCACATTGGAAAGAGAAAACTACAACTACAGATCTTGCGACTGCAATGGTGTTGTTTATTACTTTGTGCATGAACCAAGAGTCTAAAAAAAGCATAAAATCAAATATTTAGATTTTTAGATTTAAAGATTTCTGAAATCATAATAAGCCTTTATTTGCACCATTGTAGATTTTTTCCAACCACGGTAGCACTACTGATTTGCTAATAATTGCGTGGAACTTGGCTTACCTTTGGGTAGGTTCTAAAGGCACCTAAATTTACTTTCCCAGCAGAAATGGTCCTCGTTGGGTCAATCTATCGAAAAGAAAAATATTGATAGGACAAGGCATGCAAACAGTTAGGGGACAATAATGACTCAATAAAAGAATTTATGCAAGGTTAAGTATCCGTGAGACATGGCAGCAGTGATTTGAGAGCTTTCGGACGGAGATTGCAAAGTTTGATATGAGGGAAATGATTTTTTGGGGCCCACGGTCCTTGTTTCCTGTTGTACACTTTTCCAAAAACATCTGCTTTGAACATCGTGCTGAAAACTCAGCGAATGGAAAAAAAAAGAGAGAAGGCAGGAAGTTAAACAACACACCGAATACAGATACATGTACTCAAATACCCTTGCTCAACTACAACTGAAGAAACTCTTTCATACGACATGGATTCCAACGTTCTTTGCAGAAAAAGTAGTTCAGTCTATAACTCCCTTTCCTTGGTACCAAAGTTTGTATTTTACAAACTCGAAAATCAACAAAGATGACTGTAACGGAAATTTCTGCATACTAAATCCTTGACGCGGAGGCATGGGCAATAAAAGAGAGGTTTCGCAGCTTCACACACACGGGCATTAAAACGGTTACGTCATTAATTTATGCAGACACGTGACTGATTGCCGCGACAACAGCAGCACAGTTGGCGTGGTGAACGGATTTCAGCTGTGATAGCCGTAAGTATCAAAACGGATTTACTTTTGTCTCATTTATGTCTAATTTGATTGAAATTTGAAGACCTTAATGTAACATTCAGTTCCTCGTTGCATTCAGGATTTAATTTATATGTTTCTTTCATAATTTAAGTGTTGATCTGTCAATTTGAGCTTGTATAATCCGAACCCAATGCCAATGGCCATAGGCCCTTATTGGCCTAACCAAGTACAGGCGCCATATCTTATAGAAAGCAAATCTTCGCAAAAATCCTTGTATTTGATGATGCGTCCATGGTCAAAAAGTCTCTCTAAGAGTCGCAATAACATCATAAGTATTTTTCACGTAAGTTTTGGATCATTTTTACGTAATTTGGAACCATCCAATGCCAAGAAGAATGTGTTACTTAAATCCTTTGAATCTTTTCCACACAGGACACTGTGAATGATGGCAGAAAGGAAGCCAGCGAGATTTTCTCCAAAATACGACATTGCTCTCCTGAAAGAAATAGTTGCTCAAAACCCATTTGCCCAGAAGAACAGTAAAGTGAAATGGCTCCATATAGTTGTCAAAATGAATGCCCTGTTGTCTCAAACCAGGACTGATATTGCATTCACAGAGAGAGGGTGTAAGGACAGACTAAAGATTCTGGTAAATGCATTCAAAAAAGATACATTAGCATCTTTAAAAGCTTCAGGCACAGAGGAAGAATATAATGAGAAAGACCAGCTCTTGACTGAAGTAGTTGAGCTTATGGAAGAGAAAGAAAATATTGCAAAGGAGGCAGAGAAAAAGGAGCATGAGAAGGAAGAACAAGGTGTAGACATCAGAAGAATTTCCATGGAGAAATTATCAAAGAAAAGAGCTGGTGATAATGATTCAGATTCTAATGGAGTTTCACCACCAATAAAGAAAAGGAAAGTGGTACAAGGCTATGTAGAGTACCTGAGGGAAAAGGATGAGGCTGACAGGAAATTAAAGGAAGAAGAATTAAAACTGAAACAAGAGCAGCTTGAACTGGAGAAGAAGAGAGAGGAACAAAGAATGCAAAGAGAAAATCTCATGATGAATTTACTCGTAAAGATGGCAGAAAAATTCAGTTAGATTATACTGCTATTCATAACTGAATTGATGCTAAGAATCATTGTTGTGTTACAAACCAAGAGTGCTTGATTTCTAAATTTCCTAAGTTTTCAGTATACTTATTATTTGTGACTGTCATGTCCAGTATTGTTTTGTTCTTTTGGTTAATTTGGCTCTATAAACTCATGTTTGTGACAAATGGTGATGAAGTTATTAATGGAATTTCCTGCTACTGAACAAGTTATTCATTGGTGGCAAACCATTCTCATTTGGATTGCAGGAATCATTTAACTTTGGAGGTGTAGGAAATATTTGAAGAAATGTTAGCAAGCTTTTGTTGAGGTGGTTTTTAACTTTTCAATGTTCATCACAATCACCTTTTATTGGATAATACACTCAATTTTTATGAGAAACTTTGCTACCTGAATTGAAAAAGCCAAGAAACTTTGTAAAATTGGATTGAAAAAGCCAGTTTAAATCATCATTTTCACAAGCCCAGCAGCCAAGATTTTTTATAAAAAATGAGTGTATTAAGCATTTTAGAATTTTAACATAGCATCTACACTGTTTCTTGCCAAATACCCAGGTACAAGTTTGATGTCTGTGATTGGAGTTCAAACAAAATGTAAATATTCTTCAACAGATGGGGGCCTCAGATCAAAATAGTCACTTGCAGGGGCGGCGGGCAGTGGTATTAGCGTTATTACTGTAATAACACTTTTTTTTCAAGAAAAGTTAATAAATCTGAACACTTTTTCCGCGACTTTTTCAAATAGTTTCTAAATCAGGTCACTGCGCCAAGGAAGTTTATGCAACGAAGGAGCCGCTTTCTGCTCTCAAACTCATAGAATGACGTAATAAATACCATGGTGTCTGCCCTTCATTCAATTCGAGACAAGTATAATTAACTGCTAATCCTTAACGACTGGAATCCTTTTATGTCTTTCAAACCACTTCGTAAGCATTCGTCACGTTATTACTTTCTCGTTTCTAATAACGGATGCAGCAAATTCTTTGTCTTGGCAGTCATCAATGACGTAAAATCCGATTGTTTTGAGCACTTCAAATAGAAGAGCCTAGTGGCCCCGTTATTAGTTTTCGATTTCTAATAACGCGGCCAGTTTTCCGTTGCCAGTGCTGTTTTATGCTCTTAAATGCTCTTACTGATTTGTCAACTGTTTCAACATGAATCGTGTTTTATAAGATCAAGTGGCTGGTCATCGTTTGGGTGTTCAAAATGTATTTTCCATGATTTCAAAACAGGGGAAATTAACTCACGAGCAGCGTCTCGAGCTGAAAAGGGGTGGAAGGCCATGCCCTGAATTGAACATTAAGAATGTAACGAGTAAAGAAAAATACGAGAGGTACCCATGGATATGTGGAGATAAAGAGAAGAATACATTTTATTGTTGGCCTTGCCTGGTCATGGGAGACTTGTCAAAAGTAAGTAAATCGACTTATTTTATATTTCTTTTTCGCAGTCCCAAAGCTTCTTGAACATGTGTGCAGAGGGTTCTCGACCAGCGGTTTCCGTTATTAGAATCGCAATTCTAATAACGGCCCGCATGGCGGCTAAAGAGTAGGAGCCACCAAATATTTCTACACGGCTACTCGGCCATTACCACTGCTCGCAAGACGTTCGAATGGAAGATTAGTTGCAACCGCCGAACATTCCTGCTTGTTCAGGGCAAACCAATGAAACTAAAATAGGCCTATCTCTTTGAGTACACTTTGCGACAATTCCTTTGGATACTTTTTATAGATGCCATGTTGATACTTACCTCCCGTCAAGATGCTGGTAATCTTACACAGAATACAGGTTAAAATCCTATTCACTGCTTTTGGGAACAGTTAATTCAGTTAAAATATCATGTAAACGTTGCACAAAAATTTCTGAGGAATCTATTGAGCATGTGACTCATTAGAATATCTTACTTTGTAGATGACGAACGTGTCTTTCGTCCAAGAACATGGGCTGCGATCCAGTGGGAAAAACTTTTGGGTCGTCGTGAATCGTCACCAAGGAACTCAGAACCACATGGCCAATCATACAGCCTACAAGCTCCTCGGAAATGTCGATGTTGCGTGTGCTTTAGATCAAGCAAGACAGCGAGAAGTAGCAAGACACAACCACGATGCATCAAGGTATTCTAAGATGTTAAAGCATCATATTGATGTGGCTGTTTTCCTGTCTGCACAAGGACTTGCTTTTCGTGGTCACGATGAAACGAAGTGTTCCTCCAATCGAGGAAACTTTCTGGAGCTTTTAGAGCTACTAGGAAACTACAGCAACGACCTGCGATCTTTTCTGGATCACGATCATGTAACGTACACATCACATGAGCCTCAAAACGAGCTCATAGAATGCATTTATAAAGAAGTTCGACAGGAAATACAGAAAAGAGTAGAAATGTCAAAATTCATTGCAGTTATGATGGACGACACGAGCGATTCAAGTAACATTGAACAATCTGCTGTATCGGTACGTCTTGTCCATGATGGTGCGGTAGAAGAACATCTACTAGGGTTGATTGATGCCTCTGGTGATACGTCAGCTGATCGCCTTACAGCTATCCTACTGGAAACTCTTGAAAGCTATAACGTGAAGCCAGAAACTGGCGAAGCTAAGGTGGTTGGGCAGTCATATGATGGTGCACCGTCGATGAGCGGAGAACTCAATGGGGTTCAAAAACAAATCCAAGACCATTTCCCTTCAGCCTACTATAATCATTGTGTGGCGCACAGAATGTCCCTTTGTGCCTCCCAAACGTCTATGTCTATTCCAAAAATTGCAAATTTTTTTGGTACTGCTGACAAGCTAGTGTCGTTCTTCAGAAGTAGCCCAAAGCGCAGTCGAAACTTTGGACAAAACTTGCCAAGACCTGGAGACACACGTTGGCTGTCACGTGACACAGCCGTCAAAGCAATTGATACGCATTACGAGACCATTGGGAATTTTCTATTTGCCATCGCCAATGATACAAACGAGAAGCCTGAGACTCGAGCAACAGCCAGAGGTCTAGGTATCCACATTCAGCAGGTTGAATTCTTATATTTCCTGAAACTTTATCGGAAGTTGTTCGAGTACTGTGCTCCAATAATCACAGTTATGCAGAGGCCGACCATTGATCCAATTCAACTGAGATCTATGCTCAATGATTTTCAACGAACCTTGAGCAGATTTGATTACCACCAGGTATGGGAGGATGCAATGCTTGAGGATCCAGAATTCCCTGCTGTGCGTGCAAGAGGGGGGTGGAGGGGTCTTGGGCAAGAAATAGATGGCTCACAGGAAAGCTGGAAAATGTCATTAGAAACAGTTGCGAAAACAGTAACCGAAAAATTCTCCGAACAATTGACCTGGAGATTTGCGAACTTAGACAAATTTAAGTGGATGGAGTTAGTACACCCGACGAAGCTCGAATCACGGAAGAACGCGACTGCTGCTCAACAAAGAGCTTTGATCGGAGACGTTAAAAAGCTCTACCCTTTTGCAGTTCAAAATGTGTCAGCGACTGAACACAATCTGGATGTCCTCTACAATAACGAGGAAATAAAGATCCTTTTGAACAAAGTTGTTTCCGAAAGAGATGCCTTAGTTGCCAAGAGAAAGGAGAGACGACGAAGGCATATTCGTATGTCTGCTTCTACGGCTGAGGAGGACGATGGTGCGGACGCAAGTCACCCTTCAAACGTCGAAGAGGCTGATGAATTTGAGATTGATGATGCAGGAAATGATATTGACGTAGATGCTGTGAGAGCAGGCGCAGCAAGTATTCAGGACCTTCTTTTGGTCATCAAAAAGGCAGAACTCGAAGAAGCTCTTCCTGAAGCCGCGACACTTCTGGAACTTGCTGCCACAACACCACTGACAAGCGTTACATACATACATACATACATACATTATTGATTTGTTAACGAAGGTCATAATCGAGTCAGCTTAAATAGCTGATGTGGACCTGCAAAGTAAAGGAAAAGCTTACGTACTAACAATTTGATTACTTAAAAATAGTTTAAAAATAATTAAAATGATTGTCCCTTTGTTTAAATGAGAAATTATTAAAAGATATTGTTTCTAAAATGTTCATTGCGAACGTGTTTTCAGCCGCATGAAACGAGTTGTTTCAGCTTCTCGCTCACGGATGAAGCAAAATCGAAAAGAGCAGCTTGTTTTGCTGCAAGTAGAACACAATATTTTGCGTTGGCTAGCCGGACAGCCTTCTTTCAAAGATAATGTCGTAGCAAGGTTTAAGGAATATAACCACCGTCGTTTTGAAAGATTTTCGAGGAAGTAGATAATTCGATACTAACTAATATAGTTTGTTTTTAACTGAGGTTATACTCAACATTTTTTCAAGATTTAAAGATTTAAGACATTTCGTACAAAGTACAACGTGAGCTTTTAGCTTGCATTTAGAGGCAAGTTAAGGCTGTAATTGATCAAAAAATGCAAATCTCTCCAGGGGCTTCGCCCCTGGACCCCAATGGGGGGGCTTACAGCGCCCCCCATACCCCCAGCTGGGAAGGGTTAACAATTTCTTCGCTTCGCGAAGAAATTGTTAACGTTCTCCTCTTTTGAGCATCTCCACAAATTCCTATAAGTAATACCAAGGAAAATTTTCTCCCAACCGCCCCTGGTCACTTGTCTGATTTCCATAAATACATGTATGGCAATTTGCAAGTAGAGCACCAATTAGGTAGTATTTTGCCACAGGCTGAAGGTAAATCTTAAGATTCTTTTTATAGTCAAGAAAGGCAAATATATTCAAAATCTTTCCAAATTCCCATTCCACACATTCTCTAACTGAAGACATTGCCTGGTTGAAAGCGCTCTCCTCTTCTGTCAAGTGTGCACCTTTGAATGGAGACAAGAGATAGTCTCTTATGGGGTAAGCTGGGTCACCATACAGAGCAAAGAAAAGACCATCTGCTGTTGTCCATTGTTTCTCTTCCAACTGATCCATCAGGCCACTGAGACGAAGAAGGGCACAGTCGTGCCTTCGGCCCTCAATTGGACCAAACAAATGACCAATGAGTCCATTTGGGAGAACAATTGATTGAAACTTCAAAGCATGCACTCTTTTGTGACCATTATAACAAACACGCTGGTATCTGGTTGGTCTGCAAATAGGTCGAACAGTGCCATCTATAAATCCGAAACAGTTTGTCAGAGGTGCCCCTTTAGCATGAATTGTTGCAGCATATGCTTCCAACGCTTCTTGTTGAAACCAGGGTTGGTCCAACGATGAAAGGAGATACCCATGTCTGTCATAGATGAAGTCCAAAGTATGATTGATTATCAAGGACAATGTGGATTTAGGCCTGCCAAACAGTGTTTCTAAGTCACTGAGTCTGTTAGGGTAAACCAGACGGCGAAGAAGAATGCAAAGTGCATCTGTTCCAGAACAGATGCAACGACTTGCCAATTGAATCTGGTCGGGTAATGCAAGACTGCGTGCCAGTCGATAAATATTTTCTTTGTCAAATCTAAATTTGTTCAGAGCTTGCTGATCACTTTGGTCTTCCAGGTTGAACCTTGGCAAATCAGGGTCATAGGTAGTCCTACCCTCCGGTGGCATTAGAAGCAATCTTTGTAGATTTTCGTCATTCCTTTGTATGGCTAGGTATAGCAGTTCTTCTTGTTCCGCCATGTTGAAAATATCGTCCGTAACCGTAGCAACGCGTTCCTTATCCGTTGTATGTGCGAAACCCCTTTTGAATCCGCAAGCACGGAAATCGACACGGGAGCTGATACCCGTTACCGTATCCGTATCGGTCAAGCTGCGAAACCTCTCTAAAAGGAGCGACATCATACGGAAAACCCCTTTTCTAGCTTCATACAAATGGCATAAAGAGGGACTAATACTGAATCTTATCGTAGAGATGGAATATCATCCTAGGACTTACCACAATGGCCACAAATGGTTCCTGGTATTGTTGATTAACCATTTGTGTACTAACATCAATTCCAGAAAGCCAACAACCATATCCAGGATGACTATGATACCAACCAATTGCATTTTCCAATCTTCCTACCTGAAATTCAATCATTATATGTTCAATGATAAGTTCAATCCGAGTGATAAAACAGAAAATGACTTACTGCAACACATCTAAATCCATATAAAGGAGCCAGCTTATGGAATGAACTTCCTACAAAATTCAAGGAGATGCACAATGGAAATCTCTTCTTGAAATAATTAATCCCTTGATGGAATAATTTAATGGAGAATAATAATAGCTAATTACTGAAGAATGGTTACTAGAGAATGACTGCTAATTACTGAAAACTATTCAAGCACAATGTATACCTAGCTCTGGCCCTGCGATTCCCTCTAAGGTATATCACATGTCCGAAATATCTCTTCTGGATAAAAGCTGGCAGTAGTAGTATTACCTTTTATCAATCGACATGACATTGCAATCTTTCGGAAATATTCAATCCTGAATTTTTTACTCAACAACTGCTACTGGCATTGATGAGATAACTAGTGATAACATCCAGTCTCTTTGACAAACATTTTCCATGAAGAATATGTTTCCATGAAAAATTTGACCTAGCAGTACGCGAATTCTCATGAATACATATGCATAACCTCCTACAATATCATTTCAAGTAAAATTAGCCCATCGACCACAAGCTTCAATTCAAAATGAAAATGCCTGCATGCTATCAGAGGAAAGGAAATTAAACTATGAATGCAAAAGGATATCTTTGTTTCCAGAGCGCTCAATTTACTTACTCGTACCCTGTTAATTTGCCTTCTAGTTATCTAAAAATCATTTAATGAAGATTTCAATGGAGATGAGGTAGAAGATAACCGCAGATTTGCTTGGTATTGAAACATCAAAGCTAAAGAACCTGTGCTGTCTCTAACTGGCAGATTGACGAGGAGAATAATCATTTCATTGAATAGTTAGACAATTCGCTTTCAAAGATATGAAACTTATTCCAACTACACTTACCAACTTAGCTGACTCGATGTAAGCAGTCATGTATTCATATGCAGCAGCCTGGGCATTTACACGGGTCTCAGTTCCTTCAACTGGCAACGCAAAAGCATCCATTACCACCATTGTATCTCCATCAACTTTTCCCAGCATCAATCCCATGACTTCTAGAGTTCCACCAGATCGGGCATGCATTACCTGAAAATGACATTAGATCATATTCTAGATTGAAACACCATTTCAAAGATGAAAGATCCCGAAGTTTAATTCATGTTTCGTTTCAATTCTTTGACAGGAAACGGGTGAGTTCATTATTCTTCAGAAGGTTATACCGGGTGTCCCAGGAAAAAGGTAACAGATTTCATCACGACAAGCGCTAAGAATTTGGCTTGAATCAGTTGGAAATAACTTTTAAACTAATCACCGATAGTTAAATTGAAGATAGATACCTTGTTTGTTGATCTTGGAGCATTGAGAGTAGAAATTTTAGTCTTGAAAGTCTAGATTTGCCTCTATCTCCAAACCAGAGCCGTTGGGTTTTGGCCTAAGCTGTCAACGCGCTTGTTGTGGAATCTCCTGAATCATAGCCAGGACTAGCCAGGTACACACAAGAAGCCTCGTGCTTCGGAAAAATTCTTGATAGAAATCCAAATCGAACTTGACAATCAAACTCAAGAATTTGTTCCCAAAGGGATATCTCTGTTCATTCTACGTAAGCTGTGAATTACCGCTGCCAAATAAAAGTTACCCTGCAGGGAAATGATTCCCTTGAGTGTGGAAAAATCTTCCTTGTTCGAATAAAATGCATTTTTTGATCATTGAAATTATTACAAAACAAGAATTCGTCGCTTATACCCAAAGGATTAAATATCCCACGAGGGTAAGATCCTTGAAGGCGCTCCCTAGTGCTTAAGTTGTTTCTTTTTCGTAAATTCATTTTCATTTTGGCTGAGTAAAGATATTCCTTAGTGACTTTTTCAGTTTTCAGTTTTTGCATTTGTACTCAAATGTGCATGCACAAAGCAAAGGTCCTTCCTCGGACTTTCTACATTGTGCCTATCCTTGAGGAGATTCCCCACAACAGCGCGTTTGTAGTTTAGGCCAAAGCCTAAAGGCTCTGGTTTGGAGGTGACTGCAAATCTGGACTTTCATGATAAAAATGCTTACTCTCAATGCTCCAATATCAACAAACAAGGTGTCTATCTTCAAGTAAACTATCGAGGCTTAGTTTCAAGGTTATTTCCGATTGATTGGAGTTAAATTCTTGCGCTAGCCCTGATCAAATCTGCTACCTTTTTTTTGGGACACTCGGTACATTAAAAGATAATCATTTAAATTCTATGCTTATTTCAGGATTCTTCAAGCGGGGATGTTTCAGTTTCAGTTTTCAGTTTCATTTTATTTAAATTCACTACATACAATTTCTGCTAACAATACAAACAAATAACAAAACAACAAATATGAATGATAATATCATAAAAAATTAATACAATGATACAGAAAATTAATACAATATACAAATGCAAGGTGTAAATAAACTGTATGCAGGGTTTTACTTAAAAGGAGGAGCTCTCTCAATAGGTACACTATTCGAGGAGAGAGCCCCCTCCCTTCTTTCCTAAGATATAGTCAAATGAATTTATAAGAGTTGCGATAATTGTGCATTTACAGTACCAAAATAGCTTAAATTCAACGATCGAAGAGTGTTCAATAAATGAATTTTTAGTTTTGTTTTGAACATTATTTTGTCGGAGCATTTCGGAGTTCCAAGGGTAACGTGTTCCCAAGTTTTGCACATTGATATAGAATAGACCTCAGACCATACTGAAGGCTGCTTTTTTAGAAATATATAGATCACCTTGATTAGACTGCCTTGTGGAATACTGATGAACAGATGAACTGAGTAGGAAAGAGTCATAAAAGCAACTAGGTGAAATTTTATCAACAGAATCAAAAACAAAAGTTAAAAGTCGCAGTTCAAAGATCTCAGAGAGTTTACGAAGCTCTAAATCATTGAAGATCGGAAGAGAGGGAGCTTGTGAGGCTGAGATGAGATAGCTCTGACTGCTTTTTTTGTAACTTGAAAACTGGATCAATGTATGATGTATATGTTTGACCCCAAACAATAAGACCGTATTGTAAGAAGGGCAGAAACAAAGCATTGTACAACTGGGAATGGCCCAGTGGTAGCGCATTTTACTTCCAATCTGATGGTTGGTGGCTCGAGTCCCCACTTTGTCAAACCAGCAACGTAGAGTGAGGAGAGTTGCCAACTCTCTGTAATTCCAAGCTTGCAGAATCAAGAGGTGTGGTCACATCTAAAGGAAGCACCAGGACACTGCTTGATAAGCTTGGCTTTCAGTCTGTTCTAATGCTATCATCGGATGCAAAATAGAAATGTAAAAACGAGGGGTCTTGCGAACAAAATTCATAACAGTTCAATGGTGAGACCAACTTTAACATAATAACACACTTTTACAGTATATCTGATTCAGTGTTTGTTCTTTTAAACAAAACTTACTAAAAAACAGAGATTGTGAGCAAACTCTATTTCCCATATTATGGCCACATGGTAAACTTTAAAGAGACACAATCGCAAATAAATAACATTTTTCAAAACTGTTGCCAAGTAAACAAAATTTCCCCTAAATTATGAACAAATCATTATGAGCTTTTCTGTTTCTTCGTGGAATTTGATGGGGGCGGCAAACAGAGAAAGGAAAATGTGGGTGCGAGCGGCGCGAGCGACCGAACTTATTCACGAGAAATTGTCGTTGAAATTTTCGCTTTCGTGGGAACAATACGACCGAAGATTGGGATGTCGACGGTAAACGTTCGTGAGTGCAGAAAGGGCAGTCAACAAGAGCAAGAGTGGAAAGAAGTTTGTCGTGACAAGCTGTGAATAGGCCTGGTGTCGACATGCTCCGGTGCCGGCGAATCCGCTTTGAAGCGAAAATTCTAATGACCGAGAATTAATAAGACGAACTCGCGCGATGAACCGATCTATTGTCTTATGCGCACGGAACCGTAAAAAAGTGTGGGTATAAAATTTTCGTTTCCCCATCCTTTTCATAGTTTTTCGATACTTCCAGATGTCGTACGAAAAGGGCAAACACATTTTCGGAAAGTACGAGGCCTCTACTTCATGCTGGAGAATTCTCGTCGTGATTTTCATACACGAAAAAAATGCGATTGTGTCTCTTTAAGAAAATCAAAATTCAAGAAATATAATGCCAATGAATGTATTCAATCATAAGGAGATCACTCCAAAGGACGTCAAAGATAAGTAATGGACTCAACTCCAAAGGACGTAGTTTGCATCTTTGGCAGTTGAGCGTTATCACAATGCCTCAAACTGTAGCTACTATTTCGTTGTGTGAAAATGTCCTTCATGAACGATGGAATCCGACGGCATTTTGTTTTATAAATTTGCAGTCATGAGCAACTGTAGGTTTCGTACTTGGATTGGCACTGATTTAGATTGTTCTAGGAGAAAACCAAAATCATTCTCAAAATCTTTGTATGCAATGCGTAATGCCCTTTCGTGAATATGGTATGAACATTGTCTATCCCTGTGCAAAAACCATGATGCAAAAACTGTGACAAAAATAGCTGTTTGCGCATACAATACATGAATCATGACTTACCATTTTTAAAAGTGCTAAAGCAGACACCTTGATATTCTTGAAATAATGAGGGCTGAAAAAAACAATAATATTTAATACTGTGTGCAATACGAGCAATACTTGGTCTTAGGGAAGTAATCAATTTCTGAAAAAAGAACGCCTTTTGGAGAATGACAAATATTTCTCAAATTTTACACAAAGATTTGAAATTCTGGTCTACATCCCGATCAGTCCCTGTTGTAATTTTGTGCAAATTATCAACTGCCTCTTAGTGGAATACCTGAATATCATAGTTTCCTTGACAGGTACTGAACATGTTTGAGCTAAGAATATTAGGAGAAACGTGAATGTTAGTTCAGCAACGTGAACATATAAAGATACTGTAGCTACCATAATGGTACATCACTGTTGTCTATGTAAAAAGGATAAAAAACTTCACATCATACTCTTTGGTCCATGGTTTTCTTTGTAAAATTGACTGCTGTTCTTCTTTGCTATATTTGTAAATCTCATCAACACTTTGAATTGTTTCAATATTATTTGATAACTCGAAAGTCTTCATTGCTGCATAAGAATCCATCATCTGAAATCAAAGAGATGCTTTTTTTATATTGATATTAAATATTACAAATAACAATATTACTTTCTACCATACAAAATTTCTAATTACTTTACTACACTACAGGGACGATACCATGGGGAGCGAAAAGATAATGACTACCCCATGACCAATAAGAAAACACGCAACATTAAACTGACAAACAGCTACACTACGATTTAAGACCTAATGGATAATGTGCTAGTTTCTGTTTGACATTAGATGTCTGGTCAGGGCTTCAGATAAATAACATGTAGTCACGAGAACAAGTCGTTCCGTGAAGTTGAAAGATGGTAAGACTGCCTGGCATCTAATGTGAAACAGAATTACAAAGAAAAAGAACATTTACTTTAAAGGACTTGGTGGCTGCTTGGTACGGACGTTGCAAATGATTTTAATCAAAGCGACCAGTATCGTGGATGAAGCGCAAAGTCAATTCGAGTATATTTCTGTTCAATTCAGTAGAAAGGTCTTGATCACCATATAATAAAAGCTGTGTCAAAGAATCATTTGAAAGATCGGTAATTTGCCTAAATGGTCGTATTAATTCAACAATTCCAGCGAAAAGATCCCGACGTTGAGCATCAAAAGTTGGGCAGAGCAACAGAAAGTGCTCCGTATCCTCAATGCCATCGCTGGTTGGGCACATTGGGTTTATTGTATCCCTATAATTATGCTTGAATTTCTGGAAATTCAGTTTGCTTAGACCAACCCTGAGTTGGGTAAGATAGGATAATCCTTTTGGGTCGTAAATTCCAGACTCTAGCTTTTCCATTAGATTTGGTAAAATAATGTTTTGACTGAATTCACATACTTTAGCAGGAATATGGTAAATAACAGCACCATAGTCCAAGTGGGGTCGAACATAAAGCTTATATAATTCATTTAGAGTATGCCTGGGCAGATACTTGGAGAGATATTTCAGCAAACCGATACCCTTTCTAGTTTTTGAAATAGCTGATTTTATGTGAGCTGAAAAAGATAGCTTTGAGTCCAAGGTAATTCCTAAATGTTTATGTTCATCTACTTTCTTCACAGGTATGTCGTTGAAATGGATCACTGGATGATCAATTTCAATTTTCTTCCTTGAAAATGTTAATTCAACAGCTTGTTTTTGTGGGTCAGGATTAAAAGACATTCTCCAAGCGTGAGCCCACTGACTTATCGAATTCAAGTCATGGTTCATATCGTTGGCTGCTGTATTGGAATCTTCAACCACTGTGAACAATGATGTATCATCAGCAAATAACTTAACATTGCATTTTAAGCCTACGGCTAGATCATTTATGTATACTAGGAAAAACAGAGGTCCCAGAATAGAGCCCTGAGGCACCCCGGCTGAAATACCTCCCCAAGTAGAACTCTGACCATTCAGGACAGTCCTCTGCTTTCGATCCTTAAGAAAACTTTGGATTAGAAGAAGAAGTTGTCCCGAGACACCACATCGTTTTAATTTATAGATTAGACCATCGTGCCACACCCTATCAAATGCTTTAGATATGTCTAGATACGCAGTACGAACATCGAGAGGAGGATTACAGTCAAAAGCTTTAAATATGGTATGTGTTATTGAGAGTAACTGATTGACTGTTGAGTCTCCTGGACGAAAACCTGATTGATTTGGGTTAAGCAGTTCATGCGATACAAGATGCGAGTATAGAGAGTCGTATATGAATTTTTCAAATATTTTCCCAAAAATTGGTAAAAGAGAAATAGGACGGTAATTTCCCTTCAGATTTTTCTCATTTTTCTTATGGACCGGAACTACATTTGCGTATTTCCATATTTTAGGAAATAAACCACGCCTCAAACAATTTGTGAAAATTGTTTTAAGTGGGAGAACCAATGCAACATCGCTTAACTTTATCATCCTCACGGATATTTCATCCCAGCTATGTGCTTTATTAGGATTAAGCGATCTTAAGATATTAAGTATCTTTTCCTCAGAGATGAAAAAATCACTTATCCGAGTTGTACTTATTGGAGTATCTTGTGGGATTTCACTACCTGTATTAATGGTCGTGCACTGAAGTATAAAATAGTCATTAAAGATTTGAGCCTTTTCGGCAAAATCTGTTACAAATAGCCCGTTTTCTAGAAGAGGTGGTATCGTGGGAATCTTAACTTTGTTTCGAACAGTATTAATTAAAGTCCAATAAGTTTTGCCACTTGTTCCAGCATTTGCTAAAGTTTTGCCTGCCTTAAGGAAGTAATTCCGTTTGCCTTCTTCAATCAGTCTTGCTCCTTCAGATATCATATTTTGTATGCCTTCAAGCTTGTCGTCTGGCCGACCATTCCTCACGAAACTTTTATAAGCACGATTCTTTTTCCTAAGAAAATTTTTGATAGCTTGCGTTATCCAGGGTGCTTGACGAGGCCTAATTGTTTTTACTTTATTTGGAATGAAGTTAGAATAAGTATTCAAAAGGACTTCATTGAGTAGTTTTACCTGTTCATTAGGACAAGTCATGTTATCAAGATGTTCGTGCCAAGCAAACATTTCAATGCTTTTCCTAACGGCTATAAAGTCTGCCTTGTCATAGTGCCAAATTTTACGGGTATATGGAGGGAGTGCTATATTTGAAACAGATAGTTTACCGTAAACTATTTGATGGTGGCACTGCTCATGCAATGACGGATGAACACCAGACTCAATGATGAGATTAGGTTGATCAGTGAATATCAAATCAATACAGGATTTGGAATCACCTATCAAATGGGTTGGTTCTGAAATCAACTGATGAAGACCATTGTCAGATGCAAGTGGCTCAAATAGTTTTCCTTCGTTATTTTCGATATCATTTTCCCACCACTGAGTTGATCTACAGTTGAAATCTCCAGTAATGATAACGCAGAATGGGTTTTCGGCGTGCATTTTGGATAACATTAATTCAAAGTTTATTGTAAAGTTATCAAACTCCTCAGGCCCCTGACTTGGACTTCTGTAAATTACAGCAAAGAAGTATTTTTTCCTGTTTAATTGAATTTCATACACAATACATGCTGTATTGTAACACAAAAAATAAAATAGGAAAACAATCTCAGAAATGAAACATGCACAAAGCAATGCATAATATTGAATCTTACACCAACAATTTTACATATCAGACAGTTGCTCCAAACAACGAGGGCAAATCCTGTAACAACAACCTCTGTTTCTTTTGAGTGACACCATATTTGTTTTCTACAGTTGCATCTTTTTCCACTTCTGATGTGGTGTGTGACATGGTAAGGTGAAAGTTGTAAATTGCGAGTTGCACTACATTTTGTGTGTTATAAGTTGTACTTCTTGTGCGAGTTACGAGTTGCAGTTGCACTTAATTTGCAAGTTGCAAGTTGTAAATTAAACAAAAGTTGCGAGTTGGAAACTCTAAAGAACGAGTTGCAACCAAACTTGCTAATTCCGTGTCTTCTTCAGAGAGAATGGTTTTGTTCCCAAACAAACAAAAAGGTTTTTTGAAAGTGCATTTCAGTTTGCAAACTATTTTATGGATTTCCTTTTGTAAACAAGCATTCTCGAGCTGTTGTTATTTTCTCTACCTGGCAAGTCAATGATAAGGCCTTAGCGTTTCAAAAATGCTGCTTCCTGACTGTCAAAGCAATGATATTGATCAAAGGGGCAAATTAGCCATGTACAAAGAACGCTGCTACATGACAAAGCTTTAAACAGTCATTTTAATCTTTTTCCGGTTTTTCATTTTATAATATCAAAGTTTCAGTATAAGCTATAAATGCTGCTTTCCAAACTGATGTGTTCAAAGAAATTAGCCATCTGAAGGCACTGAGGCACTGTGATCCAGATTTGACGTTTTGTGTAATTAATGTGAAAAATGAGCTTTCCATAATTCCGCCAAATGTATTTGTTATTTGTTTCCCATACCCTAAAGCATATAAAAACGCAAACGATTTTCAAATCAAGCAACAGGAGCCCAAGAAAACATTTTTTGAAGTTAAGGCTAAATTGGGAATTGTGTAAGCTTCTTGCTAGACAAGAAGAAGTCACAAAGTAGCATGAATTTTCAAATTTCTGTTTCATCGCGTGTATGTGCCCGATTTAAATTATCTTTTCTTTGTTTGGTAGATTGAACCTTGTAGAATATGACTTAAATCAGTTGATCAACGATTTTGGCTTTATAATGTGGACATTTTGCAAATTCATAATGGTAACCAACTATTGAAAATCAGGTCACCTGCATTATCAAACCCGATTTCAACACTGAATACAAAACATCTATGTTTCAGAAAACTTTGAAAACCTGTTTTAAAATGGACTTCAGCCTATTGTTGACACTCTTGCCAAAGCGCTAAGTAGAGGCTCCACATAGAAAATTTTCGCGATTTTTTTACGAAGTTAAGTGAAGATGGGTTTTTTGACAAATTTTGTTGACAACTGTCATTTCAATGCTGGCAAGTATAGATGCTTGATGAGACAAAATTTTCCATCGTTTCAAGAACAAGAAGCAAAAAAGAAGCACAGGTACACAGGTGGATGGGGAGAGAGCCATGGCGGGACTGAAAATCTCTTTTGATCAATGTTTTAGGCCCTCTTCAGTCATCTTTTGCAATTATGAAATTTGTAAAAATATAACTTTACCGATACGTAAGAATGAAAGTCCCTGTAAAACATAGAATATAGAAACCTCCCGCCTCGCGACAATATTTGTGTGTGTACATTGAGACAGTTTGTCTTAATGTAAGTTTAAATTCGGCTACTGTAATCCACGGGTCACCAGGTCATGTAATCCACGGGTCACCAGATCACCAGGTCATGTAATCCACAGGTCACTAAATTTGTGGTCGGTGGCCGAGCGGCTACTGCTTTAAGCATTCCTGCACTAGCTGGTCCGTAAAAGATGCCGTTCTTTAGATGCTGGAAACTAACGTCATCGCTTCTGCTGGTGGGTTGTCAATGGAACGATACACTATTGTGCATGACGAAGTTGCGATGTTCATTCATAAAACGACAGTAAGACTCTGCTTGAAATATGTTCCTTGTTGAGATCTCTGTCAGTTAGGAAGCTATCGAAAAAACCGATACTCAAAATATATCACAAAATTGATACCAAATATGTTGAATAACCAATTTAAATAATTTGCGATACATTTTTCCTTGTATCAAACTACTTAGAGGGTACATGAGGAACAAACATTGGAAATGCTTCAACCATGCTTCAACAACGATTTGAAGTTTTCACGAAGGAACGGAAGTAGGAAATATGATCTGTTACTGAACCTTTATGAAACTCGTACGAAACTCGATCGAGTATACATTCATAAGAAACAGTACACGTTCTTAAGAAACAGCAGGTAAGAGTACACGTTTTTTAGAAACTTGGATCAGGCCGTAGTACTAAAAGTTTCTTAATTCAACTTGGAAAATTTCTGCATTGTAGTCCTAAAAGTTTCTTAGTCTGTTTTTTATATTTCGAGCGCATAAATTCTCATATGGTCCCTAGAGGTATATTTTTTGACGTTTAAAACATGAGGCACATAGGAATAAACAGTGTTCAATCACGTTAAAAAAATCCTAGTTGGTATTACTCAAGAATGAGGGTTTAGCGACGTATTTGACATAACATACTTGAATTGAAGTTTTGAAAGTTTCCTACTCCTCCTCAGATATATACAAGAGGTTTCTTAAAGGTTTGCCTATCTTCATACCAGTTCCTTATAAACCAGCTTTTTGTACGAAAAGAAAACGATACTGTAGAGGAACATATTATGTGTACTCAAAACCTGATAATTTTAAGAAATGCTCGCTACTTGCTCAAATGCTAAGTTTCTTATAGAAACACGTGTAGCTAAATGTCATTTTTTTCCACGAGTTTGAAGGACTGGTATGCTCCCGCCAAAAATGACACAATGATATCGAAAATTCTGCGGACAAATTACGTAAAACCACCAATGAACTCTATTCATTTGCCAGTTAAGTCCTCGATTGTCTTTCACAATACGCTTCAAGGTCAAATTCCATTGCTTTTATCAAATCTTCTCAACCAGAAATGTCTCTTTGTATCAATCATTGGTTACATGACAACTTGGATAAATTCTTTACATTTTTGAGGTACATCACAAGGATAGATGATCAAAAGATTACCGTGCGTGTGCATCAGAGAACAAAAAAAGGCACTTACCTCAGTTGATGCATGCAGTTATGTATGTGTTTATAACTTATTTAATTTGTATTGATAGGTATATTCGATTTTGATTAGTTAACTCTGTGTATGTATATATGTATGTATGTATGTATGTATGTTGAATTGAATCAAAATAAATTGACAACAACAACAACAAGCAGTTCACAGATCAGCCGGTGTAGGAATGCTCACAGCAATGGCCGCTCGGCCACCAACCGCAGATATAGTGACCTGTCAATTACATTACCTGGTGACCCGTGAATTACAGTAGCCACTTTAAATTAGGCAACTGTGAGTTGGGCCTAAGTTGTAGTTAGGAAGGGTATTGCTTCAAACCTATCAGGGTATCCCATGTTAGTCACAAGGATACTCCCCCACTGCAGCTTGCGTCATCAATAATTGGTATCTTTGAATTCTACACATTGGCAGTTCCTGGTTTTGAATTTCGCAATCTAAGCACGTAAGCCTTCTTCAACCAATCAATATACATAACGTATTTCCGCCTTCCATATTTGGCTCTGCAAGCACATACTATTTAAGTCTGCGCTCACGTCTTCTGATCAGTCAAAGCAACTGTGTGGCAAATCGGATCTTGCCTAATTTCCCACCCTCCCTCTACCCCAGTCTGCAAAAGCTGACCTGCAATTGAGTACATATTTCTAGAAGTGGGTAGCGTATTTCATCCTATGGGAGAATATTTCATATTCATTCAAATTCAAAATACAATACTTGCATATCTTAAATTGTTGTTTTAGAGTAATTATTTGTAATCGTTGTATTTGTATTGTTATTGTTAGTTCTATTCTGTAAGTTGTATTTAGAAATAAATAAATATTTATATAATGACAGAAAAAGTTAAGAGTTAAGGAAAAACATGCGCAAAACATCTAAGAAACTAGAAAACTACTAAAAAACATCCAAAACGTCCGATTAAAATATATTCTTTAAATGACTGTTCGTGAACCCCTAATACACAGTAGCATTGAGCGCCAGATTGGAAAGTTTGTCTTGTGCGGCCGATTTCTCGAGTGGCCTTGGCGCGGAGCGCCAGAATATGGAGAAGTCAGAGCGGAGAGAAATTCTGTTTTTGCCAGAATATGGAGAAATGTTATAAAGTCTACTATTTTCTCTATGATTGTCCTTCTTTGTAATCAAACAGTGCTCTGCGTTATTTTAGGTGATTTAACATAAGATGGCTTTTCAAAAATCCTTACTGTTACTGTTGTCCTTCTTGTTTGTAAGTTTTGGTCCGTTTTATCTTGGCCATCTTTCTGTAGTAGATATGGCATTAATCGTGGCATTAATTAATAGCTTCTTTTGAGTGTCTATACAGGTAGGAAATCATTTTAGACTCTATTTTCTGACTCTTCCTTGATCGAAATTTGAAAAATATTTGGTTAAATTCACCATCTTTGGCCAGAATATGGAGAAATTTCATACTGGGGGTCAATCCCGGTGGGTGCAATTCAATAGCAAAAGGTACACCACCCTCGTCCATACTATTTCATAGAATACCCTTTTCTCTGATTTTGTGGTTTGCGAATGGACCCCTTATCACGGAGAGTTTTCAAAGATAACACCCTTTTAAAGAGTATCACTGGACTTTGAATAGATTTTCACAGTTCAAATACTGGTTCGGAGAGAAAAGTTTGGGATTGTTGCACTGCATTACCATTCACTTTTCTAAACCACTAGACCATGTAAAATTCACTGTATTCTAGGGTCTCAAGTTCATCAGCATTTAAACGTTTTTAGGTTATGTTCTGAAGAAAAATACCCCCTATTTTGAGATTCTAGGTCCTAGGATTTTGCTTCAAATATACCTCTTTCTCAGTGATATCATGGACGAGGGTGGTGTCATATCTACATTAACATTGCACCCACCGGGGGGTCAATGCAAAAAAAAGGTGCGATAAACGAATGGTTGTAACTTACATTTTGTAAATTAAATTGAAGAGAATCTTCAGGATGTATTTACATTGAAAAAATCACATAAGACTTTGTAGAAAATACACTTAAGAGCTTACTGCTCTTTAGCCAGAATATGGAGAAATTTCATACTGGGGGCCTATCAAAATAAAAGAATTGTGATAAACGAATGGTTGTAACTTACATTTTGTAAATCAAATTGAAGAGAATCATAATAACGTATTTACATTGAAAAAATCGCATAAAACTTTGTAAAAAATGCACTTTGGAGCTTTTTGCTCTTTAGCCAGAATATGGAGAAATTTCATACTGGGGGCCTATCAAAATAAAAGAAGGGCGATAAACGAATGGTACATTTCATAAAATAAATTGACGAGAATCTTAACGTTTATCGCACTTCTTTCATTTTGATAGGCCCCCAGTATGAAATTTCTCCATATTCTGGCTAAAGAGCAATAAGCTCTTAAGTGTATTTTCTACAAAGTTTTATGCAATTTTTTCAATGTAAATACGTTATTATGATTCTCTTCAATTTGATTTACAAAATGTAAGTTAAAACCATTCGTTTATCGCATCTCTTTTTATTTTGCATTGACCCCAACTTTGAAATTTCTCTATGTTCTGGCCAAAGATGGTGAATTTAACCAAATATTTTTCAATTTTCGATCAAGGAAAGTTAGAAAAACAGAACTTAAGTAAAATGATTACCTGTAAGACCCTCAAAGGAAGCTATTAATGCCATATCTACAGAAAGATGGCCAAGATAAAACGGACCAAAACTAACAAAAAAGAAGGAAAACGGTCTGGTGTGCAGAGTATGGCACTTGCACACCGGAGATTTTCAATAGACTATTCAAAATAGACAATAGAGAACAAAAGAAACTTTTTCTTGCACACCGGAGATCTCGTCGAAAAGTGCCATACTCTGCAGACTGGAAAACGGTAACGGTAAGGATTTTTGAACAGCCATCTTATGTTTACCTAAAATGAAGCAGAGAAATGTTGGATTACGAAGAAGGACAATCATAGAGAAAATAGTCTACTTTATCCCATTTCTCCATATTCTGGCATAAACAGAATTTCTTTCCGCTCTGGCTTCTCCATATTCTAGCGCTCCGCGCCATGATGGATGGATTTCTCTGCCAAAGACTAAAAGAGATCTGTGTTCTCAATGACATAATTTTACAGTACTTTTTGTGTTTCACTGAAAGTTTCCTTGCCAAAAGCTTGTGAAAAATTTGACATCATTTAGAAATAAATTCAACTTTGGCCCAACTCTGTCTGTATCTCATGGTCCTCTAATTTAAATGAGAATCTTATCCATTACCATTTTGTGGCAAAATACCTCGCCGGGCCCCCGCCGGCGGATATCCAGTCTCGCTACGTCAGACATTCAAAAAGAACAGCAGTAAGACACTTACCTACGTACAGCAGCAGCGTCTAGAAGTTATCAAAATTGTTGCAACTTTTCTTTTTGCAAAATTAACTTCTTGAACAGTGCAGAGCAGTTTGAGCTGTGCAAAGAAGACAAAATTGTATGACAACAACAACAGCAACACCTCTAGAGCAGACATCTTGAAGCTTCCTCGTTTTGAGTCCAGAATGAAAGCGAGATTTCATTGAAGGCTGTGTTCTTTTTTATTGGACGCCATTTTCTGTGGAATCTCATTGGATTTTGAAATCATTTTGCAGAAGGATTTCCACCAACCAGTGACACTACCAGTTGGTATGAACTTCTTTCTCACATCCGCGGGAAATTTGTGCTTGTTTATGAGCAGAGCAACTTTATTAATACGCACTCTATCTATATGATGTTTATGCAATATGATAAAAAAACCGAAAATAAGCTCCAGCCTCGGGCAGCTTTAAAATACTACCTCAAATAAGTATTTCACCACCGAGAACAAAATGCTGGCGGCCTAAAGTTTCTTGCAATTCAATCAACAAGATTTACAAAACAAATGTAAAAGAATGGAAGGGTGAAAATTGTACATGCATAAATTGCTGTTGAGAACAACATCTTGTTGGAAATCCCTCCGCAAACGTTGGAAATCCCTCCGCAAACAGTAATTGTGTAAATCATGTAAATCGATGTAAATATACTTATTTTCTTCCTATTATTGTAAATTTTTCCTTTGTAGATAGTTGGTTTGAATTAGCTAATTGTATTTTAAGCTATTGTAAATACCAACTATAAAGAATTTAATAATAATAATAATAATCACAGATAATCACCAACACCAGCATTTACAGGTTTCTCTACTACTGGGTGCTTTTGCACAGAAATTAATTGCTATAATTTGTCTTGGTAAAATGAATTGTTACTGTATTTTGCTCACTTCTTTGATAAATTAACAAAAAATTTAGAACAACATTGATTAGGATTTTGGCAGAATAACTAGAGGAGAAGGCCATGTGGAAGCCCAGCAGAATGAACAGATATCTTAGATCAAAGGAAACAAAATTTCGTAGGTTTCAAATCTGGACTCAGCAAACTTCAATGCCATGACAAATTGTTCCCCGCTTTGAATAGGTTAAAGGAATAAAATTCAAGTAAAGAAGAAGGAAGTCATTCAAGGCAATTGAACTTAAGTCGATCTTAGGAGAGGTCCTGTTTCGAAAAAGAGCTTCAGTCTCTTTTCAAGATTTTAATCGCCTCCAAACTAAATTTGAGCACGAGGATTTTGTTAGGTACAGTGGCGGCTGGCACGCAAAAGGAGATGGTACTAGGAATACAAAAATTTGTGAGCGAAGCGAACGAATTTCTGTCTCAGACCAGCTGGGGTATGGGGGGCGCTGTAAGCCCCCCATTGGGGTCCAGGGGCGAAGCCCCTGGGAAGCTTTGCATTTTTAAGAATATATCATCGTGGATTGTCTCTAAATTGCAAGCAAAGCGCCTTGCCCAACAGATTTTTGAGAAAGTTGTGTAGGTAGACTTTTAATTCAAACATGGGAAGTATAATATTTTACAGTTGAAACTGCAAAAATTATCTGGAAATAACGTTCTGCTTCTTTTTTACAAACGTTACTACTTACTTATAATGAATTCATTTTTGCAAGTCTTTCCAACCACACCGGTTGCATCACTGAAACCTTTCCACGGAAATGTAGTGAGTCATGTCGATCGCTGGCTGCGGCCATTTTTAGATCCATGTGAGCAATTCATTTGGCAATTAATCACTGGTGGCACCCAGCCCACTACTGGCTAGCCGCATTTCATGAAGGTACCAGAAATGAGATTCTAGTAACGTGGGTTTCTCATTCCACTGGTGGTGTCCAATACACACGAACTCGCATTTTTCATCAATCATCTAACATATGAAAACATATGGAATAATTTGAATGGTTCCATTTGCACCAGGAATGTATCGGTGTGGGAAAACAGCTTTCAAAGATTGCCTTCCTTGCAGTTAATAAAGAAGAAGCCAAGTCTTCGCCATGCATCCATAACAAACTCTTATAAGCAGCCTCACTGTCTCGGTTCTTAACTTTAACTTTTAGGAAAGGTCTACCATCCTTCTTTAAACTAAGACCATGCTCGTACGTTGCATGATTAAATGACCCTGAGCTGACGACAACGAACGAATACGCGTAACTCTAGAACTAGAAAGGTAGTAAGTCCCTGCCAATCGGCCACTTCGGTTCATTTTCAGCAGAATCGTAAACAACTTTGAACTGGTCACTGCCCAGAAACGAACACAGACCTAGAAACTTTGTAACGTGCTTTCAAATATTTCAGTATCGTTCAATAAAACAGCAGAGAACACATTGAACTAACAGTGGTTTAACATGCCATTTGATACTGCTGAAAGTAGCTACTGGGGGGTCGATTTCGTAATCTTGAATGGATATGTTATTTGACGGCCACGCAGCATTACCAGAAAGAGGAATCTAGTACTGCGATCGAAATTTCCAATTGTTGGGCTTATGGGTACACAAAGAGTTTTACGTCATGCAAGTCACCAATCACAATGGGACTGCTATCTGCAGTACCAGATGAATGAGGTCTAGTACCGTGGAGTACATAAAGGATTTATTTCAATACGACTCATTCAACAAGGATTAACACGTGGGAGGGTCATGGTGAGATATTGGCTGTAATGTGCTCTGCCGCTCTTCGTTCTGTTTTTCTCATGGTCCATTCACTTGGTTTGTATTGTTGAAGTATTAGAAATTAAAAACATGATAATTCCAAGCTTTTAAAATAAAATGGTACTAGACTGGTACCGCTAGTACCGCTGCCAGCCGCCACTGGTTAGGTATATCCAAATCATGATATCTAATTGTCAACCACTTACCTAAAATTTGCTATGAAACAAAAATCAACGCTAATTCAGTCCTGGTAATATGAAATTTACTGGCATGCTGCCATTCACACGCCTTGAAAATTTTAGGCGTGCGATGGCGAGCGTCAGCGATCCAGAAAAGTGCTTTTTATCCATGTTCAAGACACTTCATCTTTGAGGAGGATTTCACTCCCAGAATATCTCATACACTATCGGCAAAAACCCATTTGTTTTAACAAAAAATCACTAAACTCTTTTTGCTCCCAAAAAAGAGTGAAATCTCCCTTGATTTGTTTAATCATCACTGGATGATCAAATGGTAAGCGTTGTCAGTTTCGCAAGGCGTTCAATGCACAAGAAAACCTTAAGAATCCTGCCAAACTTCATTGTAGCATAATGATCCCAATGAAAAATCATACGAAAAGAACTGCAACAAGCAAGGAGGAGACACTTCATTCTGTCAGCGTAAATAATTGTGTTCCCGCACTCTATCGTCATTTTGGACAGTTGAACGAAAGTCATGATTACCCAATTTTTGCCACCATATTTACAAGGCTTCACTTATCTGAAAAGTGCTGAAAAGTACTCACAGAGTTCTTTGCTCTAATCCCGTTCTTTAATCTGCTAATGACTCTTTTGGAATCGTTACTCATTTTGAATTGATCTTCACACTTCGTTAAACAGGACAACAGGAAAAGGCGGATCATTCATCTTCTTGACCTCTCCGGTCTGCCACTCAAGTTTGCTAGTTCAATCGACCAACAAGGATAACAGTTAGAAAACGCTCCTAAACTTTCAGAAACTTTCTTGAAAATACTGCCGACAGAAGGCCCATGAAGGAAAGCAAACCAAAGCAAAAACATATCATTATTTATTAAGAACAAGGCAGAAATCTACGAAAGTACCATTAGTAAAAAGCATTGTTGCACGTGCGATGAAACGCACACCTTGGACAGTTCAGGCGTGTGTGGAGGTGTGCGCGTGCGATTGCACACCTAATATCGCCAGGACTGCTAATGTGATAAAAATAGTGTCAACCATATTCTTACCTTGGAGTAGCTTCTTCTGTTTCATCTCTGTTTTATATCCAGGTCGCATTCCTCACGGAAAGCTTTTGTCATAGAGATAAAGTTTGGAGACTCAAGATTTGAAAAATGCGAAGTTTTGTTATCTTTGCTCTAAGAAATCTATTTCATTCTTCATTTTGTTGTGGCCTATCCCTCCAGTTTTGCAGCCAAAATCTTGCTCACTGTTGTCCTCAGGTTTTTGTTGATTTATCGAAGAAACCAACAAAACAACATTTCATTTTACTGTTAAATAAAAACTAGACAAACAGACAATTATTTTCCCTCCAAGACACCCAGCAGAGAAACCTTTAAAATGCTGATGGTTTGGCATGCAAATTTTGTCACTTTTCGCCGCCATTTTGGATAATGTGGTGCACTACTTATGTTAGGTTAATGTAGAATATGCTAGCCCAAAGGAAAATGTGTCTCGTCCTAGGAGACAATGTTTATTTTGTCGATGCTCGGTCTCCTCTTCATACGGAAGACAAATGGCTGTGCAAAAACAAAGATGGAAAAGCATGAAATCCTTTGCTTAAAGTCTGTCAGTCACTGGAGGCTAAGCAATCATATATATGATGGATATATCTGCATATTGACTCCTTCGTAACCCCAAATGAGTTTTGATACCGTTTTAGCAGCAAATCAGAGAAATGAATGAGCTGCCCAAAGTTAGAATGCGTGCAGACTCTACTGATCCCTATTCAGACCAGGTTCTCCTCCCGTAGAGTCTGTGCATCGGCGACCAAATCCTTGTTCTCAGTTCATGAGAAACGTGGAACCTTTCCTGATTGGCTGACGCCTATCCCCTTTCTTTCATGGGCATCCCTGTCTTGTTGGGGTCTGCAGGTATTTAATTAGTGCTTCCATGTACAAAGCTGGCCGAAGAAACCTTATTGGGTTTATGCCTTCCCACTCTATAGGTTGCTCTATTGAATCCAATTCAGTGACTTGGTTCCTCACTCAAGAGAGGGAATCGCGCGTGGCTCAGAACAAGGATTTGGTTGGCGATGCGTATACTCTACTGGAGAAGAACCTCCTCTGAAAAGAAATCAGTAGAGTCTGCATGCAGGCTACCCAAATGCCTTCAATAAGAAATCAAACACCTTTTATACAGTACCGGGTGTCCCAAAAACAGTATCTGGATTTGGTCGACCCTCGCGATAAGAATGTAGCATGAATCAATCCAAAATGATTTTCAATGCATACTTTGATAGCTAACTTGAACATAGATACCTTGTTTGTTGATATCGGTGCATTGACAGTGAAGATATTAATCTTCAAAGGACAAATTTGCCTCAACCTCCAAACCAGTGCTTTGACATTTTGGCCTAAGCAAAATAATTTTGGATTGATTCGCGCCATATCATTATCGCTAAGGTCAACCAAATCTGGATACCTTTATGGGACACCAGGTATAAGACCAAGAATCACCTGAAAAGCAGTTTTTGATCTTTATGTGCATGCAAAATCAGGATGATATGCGAAAATCAAAAGTCTTCAGTCCTAGTTTGTCTATTTGAGGCCATACCCGTACATTAAAAGCTCGGAATTTCCTAGGAATTCCGAGGAAAATTCTCGGAAAAAAATCCGGGCTTTCCGAGAAAACCTAGGAATTTTGAGAACTCGGAAAATGTGCAAAAATCCGAGGAAAGCTCGGACTTTTGCGGGTCCGAGAATTCCTAGGAAGCTCGGAAAGCTCGGACAAATTTCATCTCATGAAAAGCTCGGACAATTTTCCGAGGATTCCTAGGAAGCTTGGAAAGCTCGGACAATTTCATCTCATGAAAAGCTCGGAAAATTTTCCGAGGATTCCTAAGAAGCTCGGAAAGCTCGGTATGCGTATAAAAATCCTAGAGTTCGAAAAATTTCATTTCACGGGCAACTTGGAAGGAACACACGAATTGTTATTAGAAGAAGCTTGTCTCTTGTCTTCGTAGTCGAATTTCCTAATTTTAAGTACCGTTGTTAGCTAACAACATACCGTTGTTGCTATAGCAAAACTTATCACAACTTCTTAATTTTTTTCGTAGTGAAATTAATGACAGGATTTATCTAATCCAAGACCGCGCTGAGGCTTTTTGGGCCTAGAGAATTAGGAAAAGGCAAAGGATAAAAAATACGACTTTCTAGTAATATCTCCATTGATGAAAGAGGCGAAGAGGCTACTACAGTTTCCTTCAAAAAGATGAATGCATTCTGAATAAATATTCAAGAAAGCCAGTCAAAGTCTAATTGTCCCAAGAAAAACGCAGAGGCTATTTAGGCAGTTCTTTTCAACGTACTTGATGTTGGTTCATGTGTTGTCACCTCGAAGGTATGCAGGTCTCTCCACCACTCTTTCTCCTCGAGCCTTAAAAACAAACATGTTAGCATTAACTACCGAACATATTTATTCTTAATGAGAACTGCAAAAATTCTGTGGTTGTTTATATCTTTGCAAGTATTACTTAAAGTATCACGGAGAACACTGAGGGGCAATTCTCTCAAAAAATCTCGTACATTCTTGTAGAAAGCCTAAAAAGTCTTCAAAAATCCTGGAAATCTCGAAAAATCTCGAAAATCCTCTGGTATCGCAAATTCTTATGAATATTTAGACTAAGTGGACTAAGATTATCAAGAAACTGTGAGCAGATAAACACTGACAGAAAATTTGACGTAGGAGCACTTGTGTACACTAGGCCTAACAGAAGTCTTGCGTGTGGTTCTCGATGTGAGATTTTCGCATTTAACTATTGGAATAAAAGTAACGCTTGGAATACACTTACCGACTTGCTTGCTTGCATGCATCTTATGCTACATTCTCTTCTTCTTTGTTTCTTGTTATTTGAAGGCATTCTTGTGAGTTTTAGTGAGTTACTGAAAGGCCTTCCCCCACAAAATCGATGACAAAAAGGACGATTTCGCGCTGACGCCAGATCGAAGACTTCGCCAGATCGAATTCGAAATTCGCGCTTTTTCCAGTCACATGACTCGAAACAATCGAAGAGAACAAAAGACCACGAAACAACGAGTCTATGAGAAGAAGGAGGAGACAACGATTCCTTGAGGTGTCACTTCGCAAGAACGCAAACTGGAAATGAAAATGCTGAGCGGCAAATAAGTCGTAAGATTCATTTTGATTTGCCCTGGGCATGCCCTCCTAATCATTGAATTTCTTGTTTCTGATGGCAATTGGAAGTTTAAAATAATGTTCTTGAAACATGGGGGAGGACCGCTTTTTTAGTTTTTCATCAGCATGAACTGGCGAAGGAGTTCATTTATTTATGCGATTTCTGCAAATTGGATTGCAACAAGAAGAGCAAGCTTCGCGTAGTTTTCCATAAACTTTTGAAGAAACAAAACAAAGACGATTGCGAAACTTGTTTTTTTCCGAGTTTTCCGAGCTCTTGCAATTTCTCGGATTTGCTGCATTGCTGAAGAATCCGAGAATTCCTAGAAAGCTAGGATCGCTGTCGATGTAAATCTTCACTTTCCGAGTTTTCCGACCTTTTGAATTTTCTCGGACTTGCTACATATCTGAAGGCATCCGAGAATTCCTAGAAAAGCCAGGACTCCTCTAGCTTCGAATCAATATTTTCCGAGTTTTCCGAGATTTCAGATTTTCTCGGACTGGTTACAAAGCTCGGATTCCTAGGAAATTTCTCGGAAATCCGAGTTTTCCGAGCTTCTTACCGAGCTTTTAATGTACGGGTAGCTTGTGCATGAAATAGTTTGTATGTATGTATGTATGTATGATTTTGCCATAAAATTAAAATTACAATACAAATTAATAAAAGGAAAGTGATCTAATTACAGGCAAAGTTCTATATAAGTTCTAAAAGGGATATGATATTTACAGGCAAAGAGTTAAAAATGACGTTTAAAAACACCCCAGGTTAAAAATGGCAGGGATAGCATTAAAAAGGTCAATAAGACCTTGTTTCCATAATGGTCCCTCCGGAGGTGTTATAAAAATAAAAAGAGATTTGTTCCGGGAAAAAGGATCTCTTAAAAACAAAATTATTATTTCATTTTCATAGGCGGATTTTGCGTTTTCAATAGTATATGTAGGGGCTATCATCTTGACTTTGGAGATCATTGAAGAATTTATCTTTGATCTTATGTTTGAAACTGTCAATGCTCTTTGCAGATTTAAGTTCTGATGGTAGATTGTTCCACAATTTGTCCAACTGCCCCAAGTTTGATGTGCGAGATATTTTAACATAGGGGGTGCTCTCTCCTCGATTAGTTTATCTACTGAGAGAGCTCCTCCTTTAAGGAATTCCCCACATACAGGTTTCATATGTTCTCTCCCTTAGATTAATTTTAGGTGTTTGTATTGTTTTTTTTTCTTTTATATATATATATCTGTATTCTTGTATTTAATGTATTTTATAGTGAAACTTGTATGTTGAGAATTTTAAAGTGAAAACTGGAACTGAAACTGATTCATCACTATAACTCAAAATTATTTGTGCAAAGCACTTCAGTTGCTGTTTGCAGGCTTTTGATTTAAGACCAGCACTCACCAAGACTAGACAGTAAAGTCTGGACTGCACGGGGAATGCATTTCTGGTTTGTTTTCCATCTGCGCAATATTCTTTAAGAGACCAATTTCTGTGCAGATATTCCAACCAGTTTGCAGTGTTACTCACACAGTTTTCAAAAAGAGACTTGAAAATTTTGCTTCTGCCTGCCCAGAACAGAGCAGTTTCAATACAATTGTTGTAGCTTTGCTCTTCATTTGGATGGCTTGATGGAGCAAGGAAAATAATAATGCATTCTGGAGACAGCCGTGGGCCTCCTGGAGTAAGGCTGCAGTGGAGATCTGGGCACGTATGTGGTACTTATCGATAGAATCCGCGCACAAGTGGTTTGCGATGGAATTTCTTGTGCGTAATTTTTTGGAGTTAAAACTAAACGTTAATTCAAGAGTGGTTGTATAATCCAATGGCTGTATAACGCCTGGTAAACATGGGAATGCTATATTTTTCTGGTGCGAGTGGCTTGAAAGGAACACCTCACTTCCAGAGTGTGGATATCATGTCCGCATTCAAGGGCCAGGTGGGTCAATAACACGGAATGCCGAAATTCCGCGGGACATCAAAGAAAAGCAAAATTGATACTTTGGCATTAAAACAAATTTTTCAAGTTTCAAAAAGTTCTGCGAAATCCAATTCCGTGTTATTGATTTTGGTCCTATGCAAAAATCAATAACACGTAACATTATCGCGGAATTTAAATTCAGAGGTTCCACGGAAATTCAGCATTCCGTGTTATTGACCTGGCCAGTATTCAAGTACTATCTTTTTATTAACAGAGTGTATTTTTCCCTAGTTTTGCTTTGTTTTGAAGTTTTTTATATCATCGAATTACTATGCCAGCCCATACATATTGTAAACACAAGGTTTTCTTGAGAAGCAAAGTATTTTTCTCCAACTGACGTAGAGATTTCTTTTCAACATTGTTCAGTAGCTTAAATGACTCCTTTTCCAGGCCCAGATTTCAGAGGCGCTTGATCGAATCAAGCACCTCCACACTGGCCTCGATAATTCTCCTGGCTTGATTATGCCAGCAATTAGTTTGATCAAAAGATGCTTCCTTTAATGTTCTGTAATTATGATTTGTTAATGCAGTTGACATAAAAGTTTTAGCCAAGGTCTTCTTCCTTTTATCTTTGCAAAATAGCGATCATTTGAAATGAGGAGCTATGAGCCAATTACCTAACCTTTACCCTTTGCTTATTTCAGGGCCTGAGCCCTTCCATACTCCTCTTATGATATATGAAAGTGCCGGCTAATAACTTACAGTAATAATGATTACAAAAATCCACATCCTAGAATTGTTGTGAATTTCATAATGTTCTTTTCCAGCCATGTAATCCAGTGACAGATATTCATTCTATTTATTTGGGAATTCCTTTGTTCAGTGATTGACATTTTGCCAAGGACTGAGGCGCGAAGCTCAGTCAAAGGCATTTTTTTATTCAATTGTTTTTGGACAAAAGATCTTTGTTCTTGCCAACATTAAGGGTGATTGCATTCCTCATCCCTCGAGTGCCGTCACTGCATGTGTTCATATTTGTCCTGTTGTCATTTTCAGAGAGATAAACAAAGTTCAAAATGACCGATCCTGTTCATGTCTATGGAGCACATCAGGTATAATAAGCAGTAATAATGTTCTTCTTGATAATAAGAATTTGCTGTTTTGTATGTGCACTGTAGTTTTTCAATACATTAGTGTAGAGATCTTGTCCAAGAATGAAGAGGCTGCTGGAGAACATGGAGGAACACAGCGGTGATACTGAAAGTGAAGTATCAAGCCACGCAATGTTTATGGCAACACAACTCTTATGTATGTCTTTGAAATAGCAGAGGTTTGCTGACAATAGTGTCCAAGTTGAAAATTCGGAAAGCGCCGCATCTGTGCAAATCGCGAGAATCACGGAAAATATACTTTTCTTTCTATTCCAAATATAGTTTCCATAAAAAGGAATTGAAAAGTAGAAACATCTTCTGTTTTTTTTTATAACTGACAAATTAAGCAAACGACTTTGAAATATACAATTTGGCCTTTGGGTATGGAACAACATAAATTCAAAAGCACGGAAAGGAAAACGCAGAAATCAAAATTCTCGTTTGCATGCAAAGTGTTCCCAAATAAAACTGCGGGAGGCTCTGCAGCTAGTAATTTTCAATGGCTCTTCCAGATTTGTCTCTATTCTGCTAAGAGTCGCTAACGACCAACACAGTAAAGGACTATAGTTAAGGCCTAAATTTCCTTTGCTGAAGCATTTAAGAGAAACGCAATCTTCCAAACGGAATTTCATTCAAATAGCCAATGCTGCCTTGTTCACGATGGTTTTATTGAAATTTTTAAGTAATTTCCCTAGTTCATCTATTATTCAGAAAAATAGATGTTTTTACTTTTCAATCCTTTTTATCCCGTTCTGAATGAAAATTATGCTTTCCACGATTTCCACGGTTTGCACATTTTCCACGTTTTCAATCTGGCCTGACAAAAGTTGTAGAATTAGCGGTAGCATTCCTATGTCCTTTTTCATATCTTCTAAGATATTTAGAAAAAAGGGGTCTCATCAGATCTAGCCACAGATTAAGAAAAGTGGCTGGGTTCTGAGGAACTTAAAGTCAAGCTCCAAATAGTTTAGAATGCAACTTATCAATTAAAATAATTGTAAGCCGTTTTTATTCTAACAGTCTAGCTCAGAGGCAGCACAATTGTTGGCTACATTTTGGCCTAGAGTGATGGCAGAAATCAGAAATATGGACAACGTAAGTTTTTTAATCTCACTCAATTTGTTTCATTTGCCAATTGTCAATGTTTGAATGAAATTCCACACCCAAGAAATCCTTCTGCTAAAAGATACTTCCTAGGGCGTTGCTGTAATGATCACAGGAGGCCCAATCACGTATCATGGGGCCTAGGTAGCTTTACTGAAGCAATTTGTGCTACTGCTTTTTCTAACCGCAACATAGATACAGCACTACTCTTTCTCTTAACAGAAGAACAAGAAATCCAAAACCACCAACATTTCGTCCATAAATATCGAAGTGAAACACATCTCTGACAGTGCTGGCGTAGCAGAATCTATGAATGATTTCTTCTGTACCATAGGAGAGACACTTAATGAAAAATTCCCAGAGCAAAAAACCCTCTTCTTGAGAATGATTACGAGGTTAATCCACAAAAAACTATGTTTAATTTCCACGATATTGACACAAGAAAAGTTTTTGGCAAATTGAAAACATCAAAGGGATGTGGGAATTATGGTATTGCTAGCTGTTTTCTAAAAATTGCACTTCCGGTTATTTCAGAATCTCTTTGTGAGATTTTCAATCTTTCGATTGCTACTGGTTGCTTTCCAGATAGCTGGAAAATCGCAAGAGTAGCACCCATTTTTAAAAGTGGACAACCTGATGACCGATCTAACTACCGACCTATATCAGTTCTGCCTGTTTTAGCTAGGGTCTTTGAGAAAACTTATTCATAACCAATTATACGATTATTTGGATGCAAACAAACATCTGTTTTCAAACCAATCTGGCTTCAGAGCTCTTCATTCTGTTGTCACGTGCCTTCTTAATAACACAGATGACTGGTATGTGAACATGGACGATGGCAAATACACTGCAAATATTTTTATTGATCTCAAGAAAGCATTTGATACGGTGGATCATGACATTTTACTTGCTAAGTTGAGGAAATATGGTGTTGACAATCTAGAACTTGCTTGGTTTACGTCTTACCTAACTAACAGAAAGCAATTTTGCAAAGTTAACGGGATATGTTCCAAAACTACAGATTTTCAATGTGGTGTGCCCCAGGTTTCTTGTCTTGGCCCTCTTTTATTTCTGATTTATGTCAATGATCTTCCGTCTGCTCTAAAGAAAGGCAAAGTGACGATGTACGCAGACGATACGAGTATTTCTTATTCCTCTTCGAGTTTAGTAGACATAGACCAAACTCTAAATAGTGAACTGAATGATTTGAAGCTATGGCTGCAAGGTAATAAACTCTCTTTGAATGTCCTAAAAACTCAAGCTATGGTTGTAGGCTCCCAGCCCAAAATTAAGAAAATTACTGACAAAATCGTTGATCATCCACAGTTTTTTATTGGGGGCTCTCAAGTTGAAAATGTAGACCGTACAAAACACCTGGGTGTAATAATCGATAGGAACTTAGATTGGGAAGAGCACATTAGCAATGTCCGTACCAAGGTTTCTCGTGCAATTGGGTTTCTGAAATATTCCAGGAAATTTGTACCTCAAAACACACCGAGTAAAATGTATCGGGGTATTGTAGAGCCACATTTTCGGTTCTGTTGTTCGGTATGGGGGTGCTGTGGGGTGACCAAGCTGCAAACCTTACAAAAGTTGCAGAATCGAGCGGCTAGAATCGTTACGAAAAACAGTTTTGATACCCCTTCTATAGATTTGATACAAAGGTTAAATTGGCCTTCTGTAAGCGACATCATTAGATGCGAAACTGCAACTACAATGTACAAATCACTAAACGGTCTAGTCCCGGGGTACCTTTTCAGCTTGTTTGAAAAAAAGTCGACTCGAAATGCCAGGGAACTGAGAAATACCGAAACCGATCTTTCGATACCTTTACGAAAAACTAACAATGGGCAAAGGGATATATCTTTTCGTGGACCAAAGCTTTGGAATAACCTTGAACTTGATTTTAAACAGGCACCAACTCTTGCCACCTTTAAGAGAAGAATCAAATCGTTATAGTCTTAAAACGTTTATGCCACGCCCCCCTGAAAAGCAGTTCTCATGGACTGATGGGGCTACCGTGCCTAAATAAATAAAAATGAAATGAAAAAGAATGAAGAAAATTAAAGTTCATACCATTGAATGGTTGATTGTTTATCTCTGTGTCTTTCCTCATGCTCCAAAGTCATTACAGCATTCTGCCGCTATGACAGCATCAGATATTCTGCTGCTTTTGCTGTACTGCAATGACACAACTTTATTGGTTATTTGCGTATTGTACAGCAAGGACTGCAGTTCTTTTACCTACTTAAATCTAACAAAAGTTTCGTCCTCGCTTGATCTCGGCGAACCTTGCATTAAACGCCCAGCACTTTGCACCAAAATAATTTCCAGCTTTTAAACATTGTACTCAATGCATTCGCTTTCACTTTCCTCCGTGAGATGATTGGAAACAAACGTGAGATAAAACTTATCTCTGCGACGGTTTGGAATGTGTTGTGACCAGGGAGCGCCGGTTGTGACTTTGCTCCACCATCCTGTCCACATCAGAGAGCGCCAACGCTCGATATTCAAACTGAATTCGTTGCAAATCATAGTTTTACCCCCAGAATCTTTCCTAGCAAGGAATATTGGCTGCAAGCACTGCTGCTTTCTCTCTTGAACAAGGCAAGGAAATCACAAGATTTTCAGCAATTTTTTAACCAATACACCTTCTGGTTTTGAGGCTGCCAACAATTTAGACTTTCTTGCTCAGTAAATCAGCAACTACTGAACAGAATTACTCAAACTTGGTGTCAACCTTTAAGTTGAAATCTCTTCTATCAAAAAGCTTAATAACGGCAACATTGGATTTATGGCTGCTCCACAGCAGCCACTCAAACAGGGCACGTGTTTTTGGACAGCTTTTCTGTGGTAATTTAAGGCCAGTGGGCTTTTGCGTGGGACTTCTTCGGAAAAGCTACAACAATACTGCGTAATGCATTATTGATACTTTCAATTTTTGCCAAGAAGAATGGTTCTTCTTTCTACCTTATCAAAAAGGGTCAAAAGTCAACTGAAAGCATGCCTCTATTAGTGAGTTGCTTTTGAAAGATAGAAAATTCCATGTGGTTGATATTTTTGGCTGAAAGGGCCTGCCTCTATCTCCGTGCTTTTGTACGGTAAGCTTCGGTTTACAATGTTTTGTTCATTACACAGCAGACCAAAGCAGAATTTAATCGGCAATACATCGCCCCCGAAATTCCACCCCAAGCAAAGTTTCTCGCAAAAATATATCTTGTTTGAAATTTATTGATTTCCATCAAAACCTCCAGAATCATTTCAAGACTCAAGAGCTTCCATTAGCACGGATAAAGAAAATTATGAAACAAGACGAAGAGGTGAAGATGATCAGTGCTGAGGTTTGTTTATGACTGCGTTAAATTTAGATATGTACCCTCTATTCCGCTAACTATTATGCTTGTTTACACTTCGTGAAGATAGGAGACAACAACTTGAGTTTTTACAATTTGAATGCGCCAGAATCTTGTCTCGTAGCAAACATTTTTATCAGGTTTGATTTGACGCTTTTAGAGCAATGATGAATTGGATTTTTTTTCATTCAACTCTCGCCATGATTTTGACGAAGCGGCCTCTGCTTGAAACTATGGAACGCCGTTTGCACAAAAGTGACATAAACTATGTTTATGTACATAAACTATGTTTGTGTGCATTTTTGTGCAAACGGCGTCGTAGCCATTGTTCTAGGAGGCGTCATTATCATAGTCATAATAGTTCAGTCATGTTGGAAACAATAGAGGGCTTATCCCCAGCTTGGCTGTGTCTGCATTGTCCGTTCCTCCACGGTAGAAACTGACGACCTTTCATCTCGTGTAGGAAGCGGCCCTAAGACTCCTCGTATCGAAAACGCAATGATGAAAAAAAGTCATTTTACAAACAAGACTGGATTAAAAATGAAACGCGCAGTGAACACGCTGTCTCTCCCTTCTTTCATGAGGGAGATGAAACGCGCTGTCTTTCCCTTCTTTATGAGGGAGGTGTTAAGTAATTTCGCTCTAATTCTCCCAGGCTTTCACAAGAAAGAGTGACGTAATTTGCGGGCTGTTCATCAGGGTATAATTAAGCCGCGTCTCAGAACAATGGCTACGACGCCGTTTGCACAAAAATGAACATAAACTATGTTTATGTACATAAACATAGTTTATGTTGATTTTTGTGCACATAAACATACTTTATGTACATAAACATAGTTTATGTTGATTTTTGTGCACATAAACATAGTTTATGTACATAAACATAGTTTATGTTGATTTTTGTGCACATAAACATAGTTTATGTACAAAAACTATGTTTATGTGCGCATAAGCTATGTTTATTTTACATAAACTATGTTTATGTGCGCATAAGCTATGTTTATTTTACATAAACTATGTTTATGTGCGCATAAGCTATGTTTATTTTACATAAACTATGTTTATGTGCGCATAAGCTATGTTTATTTTACATAAACTATGTTTATGTGCGCATAAGCTATGTTTATTTTACATAAACTATGTTTATGTGCGCATAAGCTATGTTTATTTTACATAAACTATGTTTATGTGCACATAAACTGTGTTTATGTAACATAAACATAGTTTATGTCATTTTTGTGCAAAAGGCGCTCCATATGAAACATGGTGTATTTTTCATTCAGTTTATATTAAAGACTTTATTTGGTTGTTTATCTGTTTCTTGTTTGCACTAGAACAATGAACAGTGAGGCCTGAACCTGCAAACAAGGCACACAAAGCAATATACGCTTGCTGTGGAAACTGTGCGAGGAGATCCTTAACTTGTGAATTTATTTGGAGTAGTATAATTGACCTTACATCGTGCATCCAAACCCTATAAGCTGTGTTGTAGAATGTCTTTTTTCTTGTCTAAGTACGTTATTATATCAGTAAAGGGTCTGTTGGACCGAAAGGCAACACACATTTTATTAGATTTCAATAGGAATTATATGCCAATTTCAAATTCCTTGACTGAGTTGGTAAATCTTTGTGGAGACAACGCCTGATAAGCCTACTGAAGTATGCAGAAAGTGGCGAAATATGCTGGAACGGTCCAAATCCCCCTCTTAATCCTGATTTAATGGCTTCATTTGCCAAGAGATTTTACTGAAACTTTTATCATTGCAATTGATTTTAGTGAAAATGTTTGGTTGACATTATAAAGACCAACAAGAATGAGCAGGAATTGAAGTATTTTATTTCCTAGGCTCCAGTTTTGTTTTCAAAAGCAGCTGAGATATTCATCAGTGAGCTATCATTGAGGGCATGGATACATACGGAAGACAACAAAAGGCGAACACTACAGGTATTTTCTTTTTCAATTGAAGTCTCATCTTCCTAGACTACTACCTGGTGAGTCAATATTACATGCTTGCAATCCCATATTTTGGTAGTTATTTGTAAGGACTCTTAAAACTGACGCTATTTGTGTAGTTAACACGTGAGGATACATAATAGAATTTAAGTGATTGCGATCGTTAGGGTGGTACCCAAGTTATAAGTAATTTTATGAAAAGTTTTTATATCACATTTATCTGCGGTTTTAGGTCATAGTTCTTTTTTTTTATAATCTCATAAAAATACAACAACTGCACAATTACACAACTACACAACTACATAACTACGAAAGATTACAAAAAACGATGCCACAAGGAGAACGGAGATACATATCAACCCTGTGGCCATTTAACATATAATTATAAATCTAAACATAAAGAAATCAACTAATATAAATCTAAGGTTACAATAAGGTTAATCATAGTTCTTCAAAGCAGGCGAAGAACTGTTGAAAGAAACTGCCCATTCCAGCTGGAATCCGGCAATAATGTTTCACAAAAATACTTTCCGTCCTTACTTTTGTATGTTCAGCTTTTCAGCATTTTACTATATTATAATTGATCGGAAAGATTGTCATATTTGATGTAATAACAATTATGCATCCAATGATGTAGCTATGATTCGATTGACTTATCAGTACAACATGATTTAGCAAAAAGAAAATACATATTATGTCGATTTCGTAGAAAATTTAATAATTTTTATATTGTTCAACTTTAGTTATCCATTTCCCTTTTCCGAAAAGGAATTGTTGAGCCCCTCGATCTATCTGTTTCTGATTGCATTACTTCGAAGGATAGATCATTCAGCTTAAAGATAATTCGACTACCAGCCGTCAAAATGGCTCGAGCCAATCTCTTGTGATTTCTGTCGAAGGCTAGCAAATCGAATCAGGCATAGGGTTCAAATCTTTCAAATCTTTAAAAAGGCGAGTGTAAAATTTTATCACATTCTTCTATGAATTGATTGATTTGAAAGGAACTTTAGATGATTTGCTGTAAATCTGCCATTGTAAGTTTTAATTCCTTGATTGTTTTCTAAATGGCCGCATTCTGATTATTCCTGTAAAAATTAAAGTCATCGTAAAGCTTAAATTACTTGAAGAAAATTGATACAATCTTCAAAAAACATAGTTTATGAAGGTCTACAATGTGATCGCAAGCAGAAATCTTTGGCTCTTCTTGTTAAGGACTTTTAAATTTGATGATGTCACAGCCTCAAAATTAATAGCTGCTGCCATTCTAAAATAATAAAGATATCAAAAATTTGCATGGCATAGTTACAGCAATTCACCCAAAGTTCCTTTAACGCAATTTTATTCAAAGAAAAATATAGCAGAATTTTACACCCACCCCATTGAAGATTTTAGCCCTATGCTATTAAATCATAAAGTAACATGAGCCTTCCAGATTGCATCATACAAAATGTTTTCCATGGTTCTTACAATTTCCTTACCCTATCTAACAGCTTACTATAGCTTGAATTCTCATTCTAGCGAAATGACATTGCTTTGGCAATAACGAAATACGACCAGTTTGACTTCCTTATTGACATTGTACCACGTGATGAGCTGAAACCACAAAAGAGACAGGTATTGTTTAAAATTCATTGGTCGGTTGGTTGATTGGTTGGTTGGCTGGTTCAAAAGAGTTAAAAGTAATTTTAAGTGGGCTTAGGGCCCTGTATTTATATAAGAATGACAGTGTCATGATCGTAGGAAGAGATGTTCCATGATTTGATTTTTTTGGCTGCAGTACTTCATAATTATTGTATTGCAACAAAAATAGGATAAAATGTCCTCTGTTTTGCTTTGATAATAGTTGCAATGTCATGTGTCGTGTTAATATGTTGAATTGAATAGAATTGAATTTGTTTAAGCAATAATAAGCATGTGTCTTTAACGACAATAAAACAAGGAAGAAAGTCATGTGTTTTGAATTAGAAATATGAACTAGCATCTGTGCAAAGCAATTTAAGCATTGTTCTTCATTGTTTAATTCATTTAAAGATCTGCCATAGTGATAAACCTGGTTCTGTTAAATGTGTGACAACATTTTGCTATTCCAGTACTGTTCAAATGGCTCCCGTGATTCCTCGTGATTTGTTGGCATTCCCCACGATTCCTCAGCAATATTCTCCGTTCCTGCTTTTAGTGATAGCCCTGTTCAAATTGCCCCCCATCATTATCGTATTATATGAGTAACTGTCGGATTGAAACAGGAAATTATTCTATTTGCGTGACCACTGGGGAAAGCTGTTGCAGACTTCAGTTATCACACTCTAGGACAACATTGATACATTGATACATTGAAAATTGTAAATAGAATTACTCTACTAGCTTGACTTAAAGTCATAGCAATCATTTCCAGCCAATATTTTTCTCTAAAGCTACCTGTTCCTTTGAAAACTTATCGAATTTTCTGATTCCTTTTTTTGATTTTGCTGAGTATATCTTCACATTTTCTGAATTACCAAGTGGCTCTTTGCGAAGAGCAGTCCTTTTTCAGACGAGGATTGACTGAAAAGAGTAGAAATTACCCCAGGTCAAACTGAAAATGTTAAGAAAGAGTCGTTGTGATCTGTTGACACTTTCAAATTTTGAGTGAAGACTGAGCTCTATTTAGAAGTCTAAGTTCATTTTCGGACACACTGGCAGCAACTTGAAATATTCAGTGAATTTTCACGACAGCTTTGCAAACAGAATAACAATTTTTAGTCACCCCGTATGTAGGCCCTTGATGGAAGCCATTATGTACAGAAGCAAATCGATTTTTCAATCTTTTTCATTTTGATAATCTTCATTTATATTTGTTTGCTGCAGGGAGCTATGGTGCCAGAACAAGTTCAATACTATTTGCAATTGGCTCAGATGCAACAAGTAAGCTGTTTGTTGATTATTACTGTTCTTGCTCTGTTTGAGCCAGTGCTGTACTTTTACTCCGACTGTACTCCATGCCAGTATCTCTGCCAAAGCGCCTGCTTATATGAGGAAAGGGTCGATTTCTTTGTTTGGCTGATGTGCAGACACACCCTAAAAATTTTCACACCTTGAAAGCCAATGCCATTTGATGATATCTGATCACGATCGGGAAATGCCCCCTTTTGGCCGGTTTTTACCCCTTCCCTCTAGAAAGCCCTGTGTAAATTCCATCACAAAATTTTGGACATCTTTTTGTTTCACACGTGTTCAGCAAGCCTATGAGCACATTTCCTCGCGAAATGTTCTGATATTTCAAATATTCGTAATATTTCTTCGATTTAAAAATGATTCAAGCCTTACAGTCTAAACCTACTCTAAACACTTGGAAAGCAGCAAATATCGAGTAAATGAAGGGTAAATTGTGAAATTCAAGAAAAGCACGTCATCGATTTCAAAATCCTTGGTCGCGCTAGCCTATCTAGTCTCGTCAAGGAATGAAGGCAATGTTTATGGTTCGTTTACGAAGAGAATGCAAATAAAAACTTACCAAGGGTTCCCATGAATGCTTTTCAAACTACTCTCCATTTGTGTAGCGTATGCAAACAATTGATATTGCAGTAAATTTGTCACAAGATCCTTCTCCTTTAATGGGCAGTGGGTTCAATACTTGGTAAGGCCCCACCACTTGAGTGTCCTGGACAAGGGGTCGTGGATTCGATTAACGCTTAGCCCAATCTGTGATCCCTGACCTTGGCGCTAAAAATTGCAACTTCACCTTCACCTTCACCGTTATATACAATGTAAGCAAGGATTTAGTTTTTGGACCATAATTAAATTTCGTTCTCACAAATTAATTGAAATTGAATGACATATAGGTATGAACTAAAAAATCGTACATCAACTTTCATTGTCATTACCCTGATAAGGACTATGCCTTCATAATTTCATTCTTATCATTGACAGACCCAACAGCCCACAGCAAACCAAAATCCACAAGTTGGAGGTGTGCAAGTGGCACAAGTAACTCAAGGTGGTCATGCTATCCTAGCTGCTACTCCACATGTTGCAGTTTCAATCAATCCTTCCACAGTAGGTGTCAACATTTATTTCATCCCGTTACAACTTTGGTTACAAATAGTTAAAAAGCCATCCAATCATCGACATTTTCATTGTCTTGATTATTTTGAAATCACAGCTTCTTTCATATATCACTTCGTTTGATACTGTAACGTCATCAAATTTTTTATCGTAAACCAGATGAGTAACTTTTCGGTTTAGAATCCAATCATGTTTCCTTTCTCTATATTTAAAATGCAATTTTACGAAGCAAGCTACTTAAAGGAGCTGGATAAGGAGTATGTAAACAAATCCTCGTTTTGTGCATCAAATATCGCACTTTGAAAGGAGAAATTCCTTTGTAATTGGCTAAATTCAAAGGGAAAGATCCTTGTCTAGATACAGGCTGATCTTTGGGGGGTTTTACCAATCAATGGCCCTGGCCCTATGGCCCTATGGCCCAATGGCCCAATGGCACTGTGGTACTATCGTCTCGTGCCTGTTTGTCACGAACACCTGAGTATGACTTTGTCAGTATTTTTGACTAGGATTTGTATAAATATTGCTTCAAACAAGCCCAAATTCAATTGTTGGGATTTCCGCTTCAAATGATTTAATTTGAGAGAACGATGACCGAAGCCTTCAAAAACATCTTTCAAAAGCAACAGAACAAACCATATACAGAACTCGTGTCAGTACTGAAAGTTTCTTAAAATCATCAAATTGTCAGTAGATGGAGTCTCTTCCGAGTTTCGCACGTCTTCCATACGTATTCCCTTCCATAACTATCGTTATGGTTGCTTCCTTTTCCTCCGTGAACATTTCAAATGTAGGTTTTTTACAGGAAGAACATGCCAAAGATCTCCTTGACTAGAATAAAGTTTCTTAAGCTGATTTTCCCAGCGAGGAAGTTTCTAATTTTTTAGCGATCTGGAGAGAATTTTCTTGTTTCTTGGTAAGACTTCTCTCATGGAGACCTTAGCCCCGTTGCTGTGAGTTATACCGGGTGTCCCAGAAAAAAGGTAACAGATTTGATCACGACTAGCACTAAGAATCTGGCTCAAATCAGTCGGAAATAACGTTTAAACTAATCATCGATAGTTAAATTGAAGATACATACCTTGTTTGTTGACCTTGGAGCATTGAGAGTAGAAATTTTAGTCTTGACATTCTAGATTTGCCTCTATCTCCAAACCAGAGATTTTGGGTTTTGGCCTAAGCTGTCAACGCGCTTGTTGTGGAGTCTCCTGAACCATAGCCAAGTACACACAAAAAGCCCCGTGCTTCGTAAAAATTCTTACTAGAAACCCAAATTGAGCTTGACAATCGAACTCAAGATTTTTTTCCCAAAGGGATATCTCTGTTCATTCTACGAAAGATGTGAATTGCCGCTGCCAAATAAAAGTTACCCTACAGGGAAATGATTCCATCCCTGAAAGCGCTCTCTCGTGCTTAAGTTGTTTCTTCTTTGTAAATTCATTTTCATTTTGGCTGAGTAAAGATATTCCTTAGTGACTTTTTCAGTTTTCAGTTTTTGCATTTGTACTCAAATGTGCATGTACAAAGCAAAGGTCCTTCCTCAGACTTTCTACATTGTGCCTATCCTTGAGGAGATTCCCCACAACAGCGCGTTTGTAGTTTAGGCCAAAGCCTAAAAGCTCTGGTTTTGAGGTGAAGGCAAATCTGGACTTTCAAGATAAAAATATCTACTCTCAATGCTCCAATATCAACAAACAAGGTGTCTATCTTCACGTAAACTATCGAGGATCAGTTTAAAGGTTATTACCGATTGATTGGAGTTAAATTCTTAGTGCTAGCCCTGATCAAATCTCTTACCTTTTTTGGGACACCCAGTAGAATTGTAAAGATTTGCAAGTTCCTTCCTCTACGTATCATGCAACTTCAGCATCCCCCTTTGCCTTGTTTCCTGATAAAACAAGGAAATTTGCAGTGGGTGATTCCCTGCATCATGTCGCGAAAATTCTCACTAGCTGAACGAGATTTTTGTCCATGAACTTGGGTATGTTTGCTTGCAATTTTCAAACGAATTCTAATGGCATACATCATCAAACTCGTGATTTTCTTCTAACGAAGGACTCAAGGCTATTGGGCCATAGGGCCATAGGGCCATAGGGCCATAGGGCCATAGGGCCATAGGGCCAGGGCCATTGATTGGTAAAACCCGATCTTTGGGTGAAAGATAAACGAGAATACTTTTTAGGAATCCATTTATATCTCACCCATCCCAAAACATATGGAGCTCAGCTTGTGTCAGAAGAAAACTGCAAAGGCTAATTTCCAAGATGAGCGATTCATTTTGAATTTCTTTGAACAGTTGCATTAAATAAGCTCAGCAGAAAACAGCCAATTCCAAACTTTCCCCAATAGTTTCTTATCCAGCTCCTTTAAAGTAAGTCAACGGGGTTAAAAGCAAACTTAGCTGATGGGACTGGGCAATCTAAATATAACCTATTGTATTTGATGTTTTCCATCTATGAAAACAATAAGAAGATTAGTGGCGCCTGCTGTTCTTTTGTGCTATGTTTAGATAATGTCGCTATATCTCCGTTCATTTACTTAAAGACATTATGTGCGTGCTACTTTACTGCAGTACAAGAACGATACCACGAAGTGCAGGAGACCATGAAACTACACATTCATGAACATGGAGGACCTGTAACTAAAATAAAATTGTATACACACCTTCGAAAAATACACATGAATAATTTTTAGTGATAATTACTGAGGCTCGTTTTACTTTGCATGTCGGGCTAACTTTGGGCAATCATGTACATTGATGTAGAACAGGGCCTTTTTTAACATTAAAACTGGGGGGGCAATTGCCCCTCCATCCCTAGAGTTTGCCCCCCCCAGTCTCTAAAGTTTTGACCCCGGAAAATTATCCCTTATTTTAACTAAGTTATTTTCAGAACATAAGTTATCTCCGCCATCACTGCGTTGGATTTCAAGGCAGGATGCGAAAGCCACGTGTAAATGAATGGAGTAGGATAGCAGTACTTGTTTACTAATTTCATGGAAGAAATTTATCGAGGCAGCTCATTGTTCAATGCGCAGCCCAATAATTTTGACAATCAAAATGTTATTATGTACAAGGCTAGCGGCTCTCCAGTGAGATCTGGAATAGCTGGTCGCATACCGATAATCAAAGATCAACTCAAAAGTTACAAAATATATTAGAAACTACGTGGAAATACGAATGAACGAATGAATTTCAAATGAGAATAAACTTCATTTTATTCATTGCAAGTAGCTTTGAAGGGCGTGGCCACAAAAATATTCAGCAAGTAGCCCCTACTCTCCCATACTTTCTGGCTTCGTTTCTATCAAATCAGACAAACCGCTCCCTTTTCTATGATTTGCCTCCCCACTTAAAATCCCTTAAAAAAGGCTCTGATGTAGAAATTATAACATTTTCAATTTTGCCAAAACTTTCCTTGAATGCAAAGTGGATCAGACCTGGCCAACTTGATTATTTGTGCCAAGCCTGTTAAATCTGTTTTCTCTTGCTAACTGGCTACCATTGGCGATTCATTATATTTGACGACATCACTTTGGTATCATTAAACTAGTTAAAAGTAATGCCCTATTCACATTTGCAAGTAAAACCAGTTTAATTCAAACCAGGTTATCGAATGGAGCCTTCTGATTGGACAACCCAACAAATCGAAGGCATATGATTGGCTCAAATTTAAACTGGTTTAAATAAAGCTGGTTTAACTGTGACAGTGTGAATGCGGTAATAGATAGCAGGTAAATTCTGGCTCGAATGACCATGCAAACATCCATATTTTGCAGTCACAGCCTCAGATCATTCAGATCCAGCCCCCTGACCAGCAACAACAACAACAGCAGCAGCAGACACAGCAACAACAACAACAACAACAGCAGCAACAACAAGTTCAAGCAGCCACTCACGTTCAGAGTGCTCAACAAGGAACGCAGGCTGGTCAACAACCAGTACAGCTACACGTCCAACCTGGAGCAGCTGATCTGCAACAATATGCGGTAAATTTATGTCAACTATTAGTTCCGGATATTTCTCTGTTCGGAGAAAGTTCGAATTCCTTGGAATGAGATGCTAGTTAGGCTTGTTTGCTGTTCTTTGGCAAAGCACGCTTACATTCGATCATGACAATTTCTGCATTGCATTTTTGATGAATGGTTCTTGATGTATTTCTTTAACTGTCATGCCACATATACATTTCTTGACGTATAAGACAACCTTTCAAAGTGAAGAGACTTCTGCTTGGCTCAAGGCAAGAATTGGAAATGGACGTTGCTGAATAATTGCTAAATGCAAGGACATCTTTGCCACAATTTCCTTGAATTTATTTATCTTTTGCAGTTAGCGCCTCACAAGCATTTCTTGGATTAATTTGGCCGTCCCCTTGTACGTGTTTCTCATAAAGTAACATACATTATTACCTAAAACCTGCAAAAGCCACCAACAGTGTGAACCATAACTACAGTCTGGATAGATTCTTTCAAATCGCAAAGTCTAGACTGTAATATCCCTACATATTTTATTGAATTTTTTTGTACTTTTAGTCTATTTGTAATCTTTTCATTTTCTTAAATTCATCTTGCAACTATCTTAATGGCAAGAATCATGCATGCATAGGTGAAGAGACAGGAAAAGTAACGGCAAAGATTGGACTTGCTAGATTTAGTTGCCGCCTACTCGGTATAGCTACAGCGCACTAACAAATAGTCTTTGTATGATTTAGTATATCCCAGATTCCAGCTGGTACCCCATGAAATTTTTAAAGCTTCGAGGGGGAAGGGCTAATTGGAAGTTTTATGATCTTACAAATATTGTATCAACAGCAGCTGTCGAGGATGATCAAATGCGATGCTTCCGTGGTTTTTTTGCGTGTGTTAACTTAAATCATGACAGTTAACATTAGCACGATGCATCCCTGGATTGTTAGGGAAGCGGTCCTTTGCGAGCGAGCGCTCATTCAACAATTTATGGCGTGTAGCTTTTTTGAAGCCGCAATAGATTTCGTATCGTAGTTCAGACAGCTTATTGTTCATTTTTTTCATTTGTCGTATTATCAGGTGCAGCTGGCTTCAGGTGCCCAGATGCAATACCGACTAGTGCCACAAATAATCCAACAGCCCGGTGGACCTCCCGTTGTCCAGCTTCAGGCTCAGCCACATCAAATTCAACAAGCGAGTGGTGGTCAAACTGTCATAGCGGTACAACCAGCCCAATCGCAACAGGATGGCCAGCAACAAACTCCTGAGGTTAACTATAGTCAAGTACGTGCACATGATTAGTTTACGATCTTGTTCTAAAAGATATGGACCAACAATGGCCCTTATTTGTCATATACGGTGGCCTTTTGAAGACCTCTGACAGGTTAGAGAACTGCGATCTTTTGTCAGATTGTTACTACAACTGATATGGCAAATTTAAGCAAAGACTGGTCGTTTTGTTTAGGTTGAATGACCTTACTAAGTGTACAAGGTGCCGAAACAAATTTCCTTACCTTCTATTTACTTCATCGAAGTATCAAAGAACCACATATTATCTTATTTCGTATTTCCCAACATTTACTTAAACAAATTTACGGTTTCTTAAGTTTGTAAATTCACCTAAATTTTTAAAACTCTGTGACTAAAACTCAATTAAATCATTTAGCACCAATATTAAGGACTTTCCTTCAATTTTTCTTTTATTCGTAACCCAAAAGGAGAAACGCCTAACAATTGAGGTATTTTTTCATATTTTCTCTGGTATCATGGGATTGCCCAAGTCGTCCTGTAAGAAAGAAAGAGACGAATTGTCTTAAACAGCTCACAGCTTGATAACACAGCTAGATAGCCGGACGGTTTTTAGTACAGCAGGCGGCACCTTTGATCATGATGTTTGGCCAATAGCAGACAAGATGCTGCTTTTCCCTGAAAAAATGAGGGGGCAAACCAACATTGAAACATAAATGGCTGTATGTCAACACGAACAGATGCTTATTGCTGCCACAAATTTTACAACAGTGTACCTGGGTAGGCAGTTACAACTGACCACCTGGTTTTCAAATTTCTTGCGTTTAGGTCGTGTTACAAAAATTGGGTCAAATCAGGTCACACATATCTTTGTGAATGATGTTGAGGAGCTTTTGGGAACAAGTCGTCTCTTTCTTTCTTTTAAGACTACTTGAGCAAGTCCATTGCTATACCAAAAGCGTTTCCCAATTTCAACAGTAGCGGGAAAAGATCCAGGTTTTTTTGTACGTAAAAGTGCAAACAGCAATATATTGGAAAACGCCCAACCTAAATCTAGAACGTTTTAGTCCATGTCTGCAGCTGTGCTCAGTGATTTGCTACGGATATGTTTTTGAAAACTTGGGATGAAACTCTCCCGAAAAGCTCAAAACAGCTGGTCTATAAGGTTTGAAAGTCCCTCCTCAAATTCCACATATACAGTTACATTACCTCTCATAAGTATTGCACTGCCTGATCCAAAGTGGCGGCCAAAAATTTCATGTAACTTAAGCAACAAATTTGCATAATAAAAGCACCAGCATTGAAAGGTTCTCTACCGGGTCACACACAGCTTTGTGAATGATTACTGAGGAGCTTTTCTCATCCAAATTTGAAATCCTGACATTTTTTTATCTCTGTTCTAAAAATCTATCCATTCTTCATTTTATTGTTGCTTACTCCTCAGATTTTACTGCCGAAATCTTGCTCAATGTTGGCATAGTGTTTTTGTTATTTTATCAAAGAAACCAACAAAATGACATTCAATTTAGACTGCGTTCACACGATGCCGGCACAGTTTGAAATCGGTGAAAATGTGATGGATAGGTCTCCCGTTCACACGAAAACGGCCCATTTTTTGCCGGCCGATTTTGAAAGCGGTAGATTTTGACAATGGATTTGTGAAAACGTCATCGTGTGAACGCTAGCTCAAATTTTGCTACCGTCACATTTTTCACCGTTTTCATAATGTGCCGGCATCGTGTGAACGCAGTCTTACTTTGGAATAAAAAGTAGACGAATCAACAATTATTTTCCACCTAAAACATCCGGTAGAGAAACCCTTAAATGCTGATGCCTTTATTATGCAAATTTTGTTGCTTAAGTTACATGACACGTTTGGCCGCCATTTTGTATTAGATGGTGCAATACCTATGTGAGGTAAGTGTATATCAAGGCCTTTTACAATATCCTATACGCACTGCTGGGTGCCAGTCTTATGTATGACATCGACATGTTTTTGTACGCTCTTCGCACGCTTAGTAGAAAACTTGGCAGTACCCCCCGGGGGTCCCCTTCTGGCATGTTTTGACAAACGGCTTCACAAACATTGCCTTATTTTGATACCCCGCTCTAGAAAAAGTAGGTGAAAACGATCGGCACATCCTCATTGGTCAAAGACACTAAGCACCACCCCACCCCCCACCCTCACGGGAAAGTACCTAATATCAGCTTATTCGGATAAAAGTGAGCCTCTAAAATAGTATCCCGTTTAATTTGCTTGAAACGATCCATATTTCCTTCAGTTGTTCAAATTTGAAACGTTTTCTTCCTAAACATCCGGCATATGCATGGGTGGTTAGACACCGCAATGGTACTTCATTGCCGCAGCTTTGTTTTCTTGACGAGGAAATGCTTTCTACTACTGAGGAGCGAGCGTAAGACGCAGATAGATGTAAATTTTCCTCCGTGTGAGCATATATGCTAATCATGTACGTACGGTGTCTAACTACCCATGGTGTATGGTGCAATACTAGAACCACAGAAGAGAGCCTTTCTCTCTCTTCTGTGGTAGAACTTAGAGCCTATGAATCAGTACTCTGTTGGACTGCTCTGCGCTCAACGCACATTGAACAAGGACTCGCCCTTCTCGGCGCATGAGCATCACTTGTTGGGCAAACGCCAATCCTGCAAAACAGCCGGGATTCAGCTTTGCAGAATAAAGGAAAACTGCTTTGCAGGCGATTTCAAATTGCAGCCTTTGACAGGGCTCTCCAAGTGATATCTACAGGCCATGGCAAAAGAAACTACGAAAAGGTCGGCTCAAAATGACTTTTGAAGCCAGAACTTATGAATCCCACCTCTCTGTTGTTCAATTTTATTGTACGTTTCTGTTTTTGTAGATTTATCAGCTAGCAGCGGCTCAAGGTGGCGGCCAAGGATCTATCTTCATCACTACACACTCGGAACAGACTCAAGATAGCCAGCAAGAAACGCAGCCAAGTGAGTGAACACTCCCCTCTTCACTAGCTGTCCGATTATCCGGTCATAGCGTTGCTCAGAGGCCGATAAAGTGTGGGAACAGAGGAACGTGGTTGTCAGCAAATTTCTAGCATCATTTTTAGGCTGTATAAACTTTTTTGAATGATGCTGAATGTTTATTCTGCCGTCAAACACAAGAGCCTGTCACAATTGTCATGAAGAAAACAAATTAAATTTTTGAAAAAACTTTCATTAAGCAGAATCTTGACAAAGAGTTTTAGACTTCGTCCAGGTCAACAATATCATTTAACTGCTCAGTTACTTCTTCTGCATCACATTTATATCTGCATTTTTGTTGCTCCCTTACAATGACTGTGCCTATTTTGAGCTACCTATACTTAGCCATTCTTTTTAACTTGAATGCAATATTGGTATTTATTTGGTTTTAATTGATTTTAACTGGATCTTGGTTTATGTACGTGTTAAATTTCTCGGCTATCTTTAAAATCCGGAATCCGGAAATTCCGGCGGAATTTTTAGAAAATCCGGAATTTCCGGATTTTTCGAGAAAATCCGGAAATTCCGCCGGAAATTCCGGATTTTCTAAAAATTCCTCCGGAAATTCCGGATTTTCTCAGCTAATTGGCCTTCCAATTAAGTTTGCCTTCTTAAGCAATATGTCTTATCTACATAATTTTATGGTATGCAGCCTTCTCAATAGAATTGAATAAATGCCAGCGTAATCAAGATACAGATGCATGATAAGGGTCGTTCTAATTTAATCCATTTTGAACCTATTTTATGCCAAACAGTTAAACACAAATTTGGCAGTTATTGTAGCTTCCTGACGTCACAAACTTTCCACAAAGTTAAAACTTCTGATCAGTGGCGTAGCGGAGGTGCATGGGGCCCTTCGTGAAGAAGGGGGGCTGGGGCCTCTTGTACCTATGTCTATGACGTAATTTGAAGGTTGGGGGCCCCTCCGGAGCCCCTAATCAGTGGGGACCCTTAGTGGTACGCCCTAAAGGTAACCACCGTCGGCTACGCCACTGCTTTTGATCCTAGCCTGACGATTTCCATGACATCGACATCCTGACTTTGCATTTCTCGTCTTTCTTTTCAGTTCTCCGGGAGGGGGGTATCTTAGTAATTTTTGTTGTACTGGACGTGCCATTTTTTGTAGGGGTACCCTTTTCAAAACCGTTGCGGAATTATGTGTATCCTTTTCAGAAAATTAACGGAATCATGGGTCTTGTTTTGGAGAAATTTTACAAATGTATGGGAATTGTAGGAAATTCTTCATAATTTTCTGAATTATGGCCCTAAACTTATTTGAAATATACGGAATTGCGGGTATCAATTTTTTTCGGGCAAATGTCACGTTCCCGTCAGATGATAGGTCAAGATCCTCCCCCCCCCCCGAGTTTCAATTAGTTTCGATGACATACAGAATGAATTCATAGAAAGAGCCTTATACTGACAATTTATCTAAAAGTTTGCTGCTGATATCGTTATGTTCAGATTTTTTTATTAAAAAACAGCCATATCCTTTATAGTTTGTTTTTGTTCCTGTAAGTCTCTATTGATTTACCTGGGGTGCAATATTCTGAGTAAGGGGATGGTTGCCCATATTGGCGGGCTTTGGCATGAAACATGTTCTAAAAATTGGTCTTTTGAAGGGAAAGTTGTTTGATCTATTTGAGCCGGGTCACAGGGTGGTTTACGAAACTTGTTCGTGTTGGTGGGTTGATGTAAAAGTTTCAGCTTTCAGAATACGGTCACTCTCCGAACAACTTACCAACAAATTTGTACCTTCACTGTTCCTCTACCACGGTCTTTTACTCGTGTTGTAGGGCCTTATTGTAATTTGCGAAATTGCGCTATTTCGCAATTTCGTTGTTTCGCAATTTCGCAAATTACAATAAGCCCTCTTGCAAAAGAATAAATGAAGATTCCCTCCTGTGCCACAACGCATCGAGAATGAAGAATATAGCCTTAAGTTTTTATGATAAGTTAAGAATCTGAGCCAGTTCCAAAAGCTTCATAAAATAATCCAATAATTAGCACTCAGAGTTTCTTACGAGTTTCTGAAAGGCTTCGTAACAATCTTCATGTGTCAAGGATCTCAGTGCATCATGAAAGTAGATAGTTCCTTAAGCAATATCTTCGCAGCTCTTGAGTTTTCTGTTTTTTTTTTGGCGATTTAAGAGCTGGGTTTCTTATCAAAAATAGTATACACGAGAAAGGGACAGGTCTAACCTCCATGGCACCCCAGCATACTCAAAATCACAGGAAATCATGATTTCGATCTCTCAAAATCATGTTTATGTGGGGAGGGGTAAGCCCTAAATTTGAACGATCCTTATCATTTATCTGTATCTTGATTACCCTGGCATTTATTAAATTCTATTGAGAAGGCTGCATATTATAAAATTATGTAGATAAGAAACATTGTTTAAGAAGGCAAATTTAATTGGAATTCCAATTAGCTGAGAAAATCCGGAATTTCCGGATTTTCTGAGAAAATCCGGAAATTCCGGGGGAATTTTGAGAAAATCCGGAATTTCCGGCGGAATTTCCGGATTTTCTCGAAAAATCCGGAAATTCCGGATTTTCTAAAAATTCCGCCGGAATTTCCGGATTCCGGATTTTAAAGATAGCCAAATTTCTCTAAGTAGCACGAAAGCTTTATTCTACCTACAACTTGCACGAACAACTCTCTAGCATCAACTAAATCAGTGTCAAATCAAAAACATTTGCAGGAAGTCTTGACACAATGTTCGCTGTTTCCAGCAGCACGAAAGAAATTTTATCGGCCTCTTAACTATAGATGTATACTTGTAAATAGAAGAACAGTGTTGAGGAAAACAGAACGCATTTACTTTGGGTGTCTTTGAATGACCCTTTCTTACATTTGATGAACACTGTGGCAATCAGAATCCTGGATGGTTGTGATTTAGTTAAGTATAGGAGCGATGAATACCATAAAAAACATTCATCTAAAGGGGGGGGGGCGTTGGTGAAATATTTTAAGTGAAAATGAACTTTTTAATCATGCGGAAGGAGTAAATTCTCGGTTGCAACAAATGTGAAACGATATGAAAATACTTTGATGTGGTCCTTAATTGAAAGATTCACCCACGTGAGGTAGCTCTGTAGATTGTGCAAAGTAGTTTAATGGTTGTATTGAGTACCATCCCTATTCTGGAGCAACCATTAGTACTGTGGAGGAGGGATACCATCACCTCTACAGTGAATGCTGATGACATTAGCATGATGAAGGATACTGATGGTATCATCATTTTTACCTCATTACTGAAAAACGATGGTTACACGGTAGTGACGGTAGCTTCCGCAGCAAAGTAGTGTGCATAATAAACCTTCTCTTGATTGAAACTATTTTCAAGAGGCCCTGCAACAATCTACGAAGTGAATAAGATTGTTAAATTTGTTTCAAATATTTACAAATCCACAAAATGAATAAGATGGTTAGATTTTTTTCGATATTTACAAATCAAGCTGCTTGAAGATAAATGTTCAAAACACATCACCAGTCAACAGCGAGCATGCCAGACTGGATACATTTTAAGGGATGGAAGACTGTAGAGTTGAGAACAAAACAGTATGAAAATGACATTTTCTGGTCAGTTTTGATAGTCAGGAGGGGCTGTCCCCAATGGACTTTCCTCAGCGGTATTTCCGGTCAAAGGTTGGCTTCTTTGATAAGCCAGGGGTGAATATTCTTTAGAAATGTTTGCAGTTTAAGTCCAAAACCAGAGATTGTGGTCCCCAAAAGATTTGCCAAACAATATCGTTATGAAAAAGAAGTTCCCATTATAATTTGTAACAATGGTATATATACGCAGCTAACCTTTCAGGGAACTACTAGCAAAACAACCTAGGAAACGAACAAAAATCCCCCCCTCCCCACTACTTAGGTTAGTCCTGTTTTTATGTGCCTCTATTTCTCCCTTTTCCTTTGTTTTTTTTTCTACCGACTTGCGAGTTCTCACAAGTTCAGGTTTCCCGTATGATTTGTTGTCGATGAAGAAAGAACATGGTGCCCCCATGAACAACCCTTCTCATGTGCTCCGAGGGAATAGTTTTAGAATATTGTCCGCTTGGAAGTAGTAGCATTTATTTAAGTTAGCAATGAAGAAATAGTAGTATTGAAGTATTGTATTTCTTATTGAAAAAGACTACAAAATTGTCATTTCTTATGCCTTATGCTTTGCAGTTTACTCAGTTCACGAAATCCTAAACAGTACTTCCTAAACTAATACCTCAGCAGTGTTATCTGAACCTTTTTGAATTTCAGCCTATCGAATGGCAAATGAATTCGATTTGTATTGACCAATAGAGGATTGCGCTAAAGATGGCGGCGAGGAATTTTTTACCAATATGCACTGCGTTCTTTAAAGGGTCTGTTTCATCCAGCATGCCTTGCACGTGTCGTCTCTTGGTTTGCCTTTGTCGTCGCCATTTTCATGGCCCATGAAAATGGCGACAAACGAGGGTTAGCCAAGAGACGACACGTGCAAGGAATGCTGGATGAAACAGACCCTTTAATCGAATTCCTATAGAATCGTTAAAGATTTGTAATTCGAACGCAGAGCATCTCGGTAAAAAATTCCTCGCCGCCATCTTTAGCGCAATCCTCTATTAGAGCGCGGCATCTGATAACCTTTAACTTGCCATCGTGAATGGCTGTAAACCATGGCAAAAGGTTGCTGGAAAGTTTGGAGTCCGCACTTTGGTAACAGTTTTTTATGGTTTGCTCAACTTAGTATGCGTGAGTGACTTGGTGCAGTCAATAGCTTTATCAGTATCTCATCAGTTAATCTGGCGTTAAAACAACTATGTCAATCATTTGCTGTGGTCATTTTCTTTTCACGAACCGAAAACGCTCTGCTAAAAAACCTTCAGTTAACATTTACTAAATCACGTCTGCATCACTAACGACAAAACTATCTCGGGCTGGAAGGCAACTTGTGCTTGCTCCCCGCAGGCCTTAACATAACGGAATAATGCATTTTGTCATTACTAATATCTGTATTAAACTGTAAACCAGGGACCTGGGCAATCTAAATATAGTCTATTGTATTCTATTGTATTTGATGATCTTGAGAGATTATCAAAACGATTAGACAAATGATGGCAGGCGCCTACCTTTTGTTCTATTTTTAAACCAGACGCTATGTATCCGCCATTTGTCTTTAAACTGGAAAGGAGAAACCCCGGAGTAACTTAGGCCCCGTTCACACTGCTACGTTTTCATATGAAGGGAAACAAACTGTCCTTTTGGGAAACAAACTGTCCTTAAACGTCCTTAAGACTCACGCAATGGTAGTTGGTTCCCGTCCAAAGCTCAAGAGGATTTCCGATGAAGTCAGTGAGCAGCCTTCCTTTTTCATAAATGGCACACAGATAGAAACCGTTGAAAGGACTAAGTACCTCAGTGTCCAGTTGGGCAGTCATCTTGTCTGGGATGAGCATATAAAGTGTGTGAGAGCCAAAGTCTCACGAGCCTTAGGCTTTCTGAAATATGCAAAGAAGTTTCTCCCACAGGACACGCTCAGTAAAATGTACAGAGGAATTGTTGAACCCCACTTTCGTTATTGTTGCTCGGTATGGGGATGTTGCGGCAAAACTCAAATTGATATCCTCCAAAGACTGCAAAATCGAGCTGCCAGAATTGTTATTAATAGCAGCTATCATGCTTCTGCAGCTGGTTTGATTAAAAGGCTGGGATGGCCAACAATCTCGGACATTATTCTAGGTGAAACAGCGACCATAAATATTTGAGGTAACTCTGCTTTCCGCTCCAGTGAGCAGAGAGTTGCCGTTTTGCAAAACCACTCTTCTCGGAAAGCAGTTAATTTCTCCAATACTATTCGGTCGATCGAAAATCGGTAAAAAGGACGTTGTTCTACATAGTCTATGCAATCGAAAGATATGAAAATCGCGATGTTTCCGTGAAGGCTGGCTTTGCAAATTATTTTTCAAAACTTTTCGTTGATTTCAGAAAATTGGATTTATCTCCAAAACTATTCGAAAAACTTTTGGTTTTCTTTCGCTATATCGTTAGCTAGATTGTTTACCTACAACTTTACCAAGTCTGATTGAAAAAGCTAGGCTAGATCTCTCGCAATCGAATTTCATATTTCTGTTTACTTTTCGACAGCGAAGGGTAGAAACCTTGGTCAACTGATTAGGACATAAGAAAGAGTTGAGCCCTTTAGTAAAAAGTTTAGTTTCTGATCTCTGTTCATTGTGAACTCTTAGAGAAATTGTTTTTTTGTGAATGCTCATGAAACTCTCAAAGGACACGAAACGGAAGGTTGTGAAAGAAATTGCTGCGGTTTTGCTGGTAACATTCAAGAAATGATACTTTCATATTCGCTCCATGGATGTCTATTGAGACTTGAGTATAGCATTCCCAACAGCTCACGTTCATTCTTTTGCCAATGGAAACATTTCAGAGAGTTATTCTAAGGCTGAGTGTTTGAAAGCGTGATTCGTAACATGGTAATCTGTTGACCAAGGTTTCTACCCTTCGCTGTCGAAAAGTAGACAGAAATATAAAGTTCGCTTGCGACAAATCTAGCCTAGCTTTTTCAGTCAGACTTCGTAAAGTTGTAGATCAACAACCTAGCTAAAGATCTAGCGAAAGAAAACCAAAAATTTTTCGAGTAGTTTTGGAGGTAACTCCACTTTTATGAAATCAACAAGAAGTTTTGAAAAATAATTTACAAATGCAGCCTTAACGGAAACCTTGCGATTTGCATATCTTTCGATTGTCAAAACTGTGTAGAATAACGTCCTTTTACCGCTTTTCGCTAGACCGAATAGTATTGGAGAAATTAAGTGTTTTCTGAGAAGAGTGGTTATGCAAAACGGCGACTCGCTGCTCAGTGGAGCGGAAAGCAGAGTTACCTTAAGTCAACAAATAGTCTTGTGCCTGAATATCTTTCCGACCTATTTGTAAAGAACTCAGCTCTTAAAGTAAATCAACGGGGTTAAAAGCAAACTTAGCTAAGGGGACTGGGTAATCTAAATATAACCTATTGTATTTGATGTTTTCGATCTACGAAAACAATAAGAAGATTAGTGGCGCCTGCCATTCTTTTGTGCTATGTTTAGATTATGTCGCTATATCTCCGTTCATTTGCTTTAACACAATGAGACTTAGAAATACTGAAGCCGACTTGCGTGTTCCTCTCTTTAAAACGGCAAATGGGCAGAAGTCAGTTTCATTCCGTGGGCCTAAGATTTGGAACCAATTAAGCTCTGATTTCAGACTTCCACCCTCCCTTTTTACCTTCAAAAGGAGGCTAAAGGAAGTCATAGAGGGTTGATAGTCTTTTTTATGTATTTGTAAATTAGGTTTTAAATTTGTAAATTATACTTATTTTTGCACGGCCCCCTGCAAAGCAATCTATGCAGATTGACGGGGCTACCGTGGTCAAAAAAATGAAAAGGAATGAAAGTAAAACTTCTCCGTTTTTGCCTTGCATTCACATTGCTCCGCTGTGAAAACGGGGCTTTTCGAAAACGCTAGTGAAAACGCGTAAATTTGAAAACGGTACGCTTTGAAAACGATCCGTTTTCAGTGTGAACGCCAAAAACGGAGACATCTGAAAACGCTGCACGTTCCTTTGTTAATAGACTTTCGATTACAGTGGCATTCAAAGTCACGATTGGCGCCTTGTTGTCAGCTATTAACAAAAGGCTTTGTTTTGAAAAGGGGATTAACAACACCGTTTTGCTGGAGCAATGTGAACACCTATCGTTTTCAAAGCGTATCTACTTGAAAACGGAGCAATGTGAACGGGCAGCGTCTTCATCAACAAAAACGGATAGAAATGAAAACGGAGCAGTGTGGTGAACGTAGCCTTAGGAATGAAGTATGTGAAAATGGTTAAGCTTATCACCTTGCTTAACTTGCAAAAAGTGATGCAGAACGTATACAACTTGAAGATCTTGTTGCACGTTAAACAGAGAAGAAGCATTTACAAACAAAAGAATTTATTTGAATAGGAACGTTTCAATACAGCAATCTAACGCTAACAGTAAAAACGACTAAGATTTTTCTCTGAATTTAAGCAAAATTGATATCAGCAAGGTATAAAAAGTGGCGTCTTTTATGAATGAAGCAAGAGCTCATTGAAGGCTCAGAGGTACAAGCATGTTTGTTGCACCATAGATGAAATGAGGCCACGGTCTGAAATGGGGGAGAATCTGGCGTTTACTGGCAAATTGTTTCATGAATTTCTGCAAATGACACTTTTCAAAACACAAACTTGCAAAGGTTTCTTGTAGCAGCCCGTAAAAAAATCCACTACGTAGTATTTGCAGGGAAAGCCTAACTCCATCCTTGACCATTTGCAATGAATATATTGGGGTGGCAGAAGCAAAAAAAGACAGAAATTTTGAAATTACTAGCACATTGCGGGCTTCTAAACTATGTTATCTTGATCTTAAACAAAAAACTGGCTGTCTAAAAAGTAGTCCCATTTGAAAAATCACCAAACTTAATCACACGGCTGATCTTCAAATTTGAAGATCAGCCGTGTGAATTTCTTGTTTTTTTAAGTTGATCAAGGACCAAATTATTTGCCCAGACTTGAAATCGGTTTTAGAATTAGCAAATTTGCCTTCTTTAGGTTTTGAACAATACAACAAGGAAGCACTGCTCGCCAGATTTCTTTGTGCATAAAGCTTCTAGTTTTGCCATAAATGACAATAAGAAATGCACACTATTACGGGGGACTGCAAGAATGTTAAAAATCTGAAGATTTTGACTCTGAGGCAAGATCAACTAGTCAACCATTTGGCTTAAAAGTATAGCTCAGAAAAAGGTTTTCTACATGTAATTTTTCAACCTTCTTGTGTCAAATTGCAAACATTTTATAATGTTTTAGGGTCCTTGGCAAAGCAAATCATAGAGACAATTTTATCTAAGGTGTTGACAAATTCTTTAAAAGGTGTACTTTTTTGGAATGCCTGGTATCATAGATGGCTGAGGAGTGCATCTTAGATTTTGGTGTTTTGTTTTGCAAAACTGCTACACCTGGCCATAAGCAAATATTTATCCATGAAATGTAAGGAGAACCACAAATTTCCCACAGATATATACTGAATCTGACGCTTAGCTATTCAACCAGATCAGTGCTTCATCCCAACTTAAATTCCTAATTTTTTGTAAACCTTGAGAAATTCATTGCTTGAGCATGCTGCTACCTTGCTTGTTATCAAGGGTTAGGACATAGCCACTAAGGGCTGAGGTTGGCCAAATGATGCTCAACTAGATATACCGTAAAAGCTCTATCAAGCCCCCCTCATTATTAAGCCCCTCTCTAATAAGCCCCTTCCCTCTGAGTCAAAGTTGAAATACAGTAAGCCCCCTCTCTATCAAGCCCCCTCCACTTATACAAAATTCTAGAATTTACCAAATATTTTCCATTTATTTAGCTACACAACCTTGCATGTTAATGCAATTATGCTTTGGGATAAAAATTATTTGAGCTGTAAAATTGTATGTTGATTCCTCAAAATATGCAATAAAAGAACTGAAAAGCTACCAAATACATCCTTGTCACTTGAATTTGTGAATAAGCCTCCCCCTCCTCCTCGCTAATAAGCCCCTCTCTATTAGGCCCTCTGGAAGGTCTGAAATTAAACAAGCCCCCCAGGGCTTAATAGAGCTTTTAAAATATGAATATTGGATGGTGATGATGTTGCACAGAAAATATTCTTGTCTCTTGCTGCATATTGTTTCTTTCACACACATTTTTTATAAGAAACTCAGCTCTCAGATCGTAAGAAAATTAAGAAACTCCAGTACAATACTGGGAAAATATAACTTAAGAAAGTATTTAATTTCAAAAAGGCATCCATAACTCATCTTTACTCGATTTCCACTTGTTTCTTGTATCATATTACTTGTAAGGTATCTGAGTATAGTCTAAACATTGGAAAAGCTTCAAGAACTTTGCTTTGAAAAGTTCTTGACGTACCAGGTAGTGGACATGAAGACTGTTATGGAACTTTCAAGAAATTTGTAAGAAACTCTGGAGGCTCAAAATCTGATAATTTTAAGAAACTTCCAGTACTGGCCTGATTCTTATTAGTTTCTTATAAAAAAATATGTGTGTGCTACACTAAGTAAGTCTCCATAGTCTAATCATCTTTATTCTTCTCCTGGACTTCCATATGATGAACATCAGCAACTGACATCCAAAGCTTTTCAGTGACTTTCTCTCCCAAGATATAGCATCCAGCAGTGATTAATGGATACAGGACAAAGCAAAGAATCCTAACAGCCACACTTGCTCGTCTCAAAAATGGGTAGCTCCAGTAGCTTCCAAAATAGGCAACACACAAGACCCAAGCGATGAAAGCCAAGGAAGTGATGACAGAAATCTTCATTGATTGCTTTCTGTTTCTGTTGCTCTTGTGGTAGGTCATGACTGTCTCCAGGAAGCAAAATACGAGGGGGAAGACATGCAAATACATCATGTAGTATGCTGTGAGATCCTCTTTTCTTCTGTTGATGAGAGACACAAAGAAGCCAGTATTTGCCTTGGTTAAAACAGCAAAAATCAGAGTATGGCCTACGCCGAATGGGAAGCAAATGGTGTTGAAAATCTCATCTCTGATGCGAACAGGCAACGGCCTTTCATCTTTTTCCATTGGTCTGCATGTGTAGCCAGTTATGATGTTGTAGATGTCAACAATCAGAGCATACACTGTGTACAGGGCATTCGCATACAAAAGCCAATGAGACATGTACTTCCACTGGCCGCCATATCTTTGGAAGGTGAACCAAGCGAACTTCGTGTCCCATGAGCGCCTTACAGCTAGCACACTAGTAGTTAGGCATATTACATGGAACACAAGGGATACTTCTTGTTCTGCTGTTGTTCTCTTCATTTTTAACAGAGAAATCAGCAACTTTTCGACGTGTAAACGAAAGTAAATTCTTCTGCTTTACTTCCCTCCTCGCTTGCCAGTGCCAAACAACTTCTTCCTGTTGCTGCAACAACAACAGTAACAGCAACAACAATGATTGTTCTCTTTTCATTGGTTTGTCTCTGTCTGTGATGTAAGCGAAAGGCAAAGCCAGTAAACGAAAGGCAAATTTTAGTCGAACCTAGAACGAATTGCAACAGAATTTTTTTCACTGCAAACCATTCTACATCTGCTACTAAATAGCATATCAAAAGTCTAAGAAAATCCAAGCATCGGAAGACCATGAAATTAGGGAAATTAGATGTATTTTAGCGGGTAATCCACATCGTTCCATCTTTTACGATATAGTTTTGAAGACCAAAGCTTGTCGATTTCACAAATTTGCATTGAAAGTGCCCAGTATATAAAATGCGGACCATTGGAAAGTTGGACCTTTGTTGTTGTTCTTCTGTAAAGATTCCGAAAAAAATTGCATTTCGAACGAACATAATGCAGAGATCTCAATTGTTTGGCTTGCTCTAGACGTTTTGGATATCAAATAGCACTACTGAAACTATCAATTCTCTCAAATATAATTTTTGTTATAAATCTTTGTTTCAATCTCGATCTACTGGACCATTTAGGCAAATTACCGATCTTTCAAATGATTCTTTGACACAACTTTTATTATATGGTGATCAAGACCTTTCTAATGAATTGAACAGAAATATACTCGAATTGACTTTGCGTTTCATCCTCGAAACTGGTCGGTTTGATTAAAATCATTTGCAACGTCCATACCAAGCAGCCACCAAGTCCTTTAAAGTAAATGTTCTTTTTCTTTGTAATTCTGTTTCACATTAGATGCCAGGCAGTCTTGCCATCTTTCAACCTCACGGAACGACTTGTTCTCGTGACTACATGTTATTCATCTAAAGCCCTGACCAGACATCTAATGTCAAACAGAAATTAGCACATTATCCATTAGGTCTTAAATCGTAGTGCAGTTGTTTGTCAGTTTAATGTTGCCTGTCTTCTTATTGGTCATGGGGTAGTCATTATTTTTTCGCTCCCCATGGTATCGTCCCTGTAGTGTAGTATAGTAATTAGAATTTGTATGGTAGAAAGTAATATTGTCATTTGTAATTATTCATATCAATGAAAAAAATCTACTGGACGAAGATGAAGAAGCCACAAAAACAAATTCTTCAAGGGGAAAATGCTGCTGCAAAGGCTTTGATTGATTTAATGGGGAACGGGGACGGATCTAGCCTGAAGTTGAAGGATGGGCAGCTGGCAGAGAGGGTGCCCAAATTTCGGTAGAAAGTAGGCGCCCCGAAGGCGCACAAAAGTGTCGGACTCCTGATTGGAAAAATTCATTAGTTTTCTACTAAAGAAATGTCTTGATTTGCATTTTTGCTCCACATTTAAGAAACTGCCTACCAACCCCTATAAATTTCATCTGAGAGCGTAGCCTACGAGGAGGCCCATTATTCAAAAGAAGAGAGGGTCCAAAACAAAGAGCAAAAGATTGCTGTTACGGTTTCCAGATTTCTGGAACTTGATTTATGTGACCTGTGTTGAGACACATTTCGCACATTATTTGAATAGGGGATTAAAATGATTTACACTAAGGCCCCGTTCACACGGGAACGCAATCGTTCTGTTCCATCTTCGTTCCAGTTTCTGGAACGCAAAAATAGACTGTTCACACGGGAACGGAACGATTGCGTATCGGTTTTTGTTTCTGTTCACACGGGAACGCAATCATTCCGTTCCACAGTTTTCTCCTTAGTCCATGCCAGTTTTTCCAGCAACAACTACATCCACGCATGCATTTAGGGCAAAAATCTTATCGTTCCGTTTTTTGGACCAGTCTTGCACCTCATTGCCTGTTGCGGGGTGAGTGGCCGAGTGGCTTATACAGTCTTCGTCAGGTGACTGAAGTTAAGCTTGGTCGAGTGAGGTCAGATTTCGGATGGGTGATCTACTCCAACCGATCGCCTATCTACCTGGAGTAGAATCTACTTGGAGTAGATTCCCAGTCGACCAAACCCATAACTGCGGGTGACCTCTGAGGACTGACCTCGCAACTCACCTCGTCGTCCTTCGGAAGGGACGTTAAACTAGGGGTCCCATGCCTGGATGCGGCATGCACAGTGGGCCTAAATTAGCTTTCATTAGCTGGAAATCCTGACAAGCTCACTCAAAACAAATTGAAAACAAACAAACAAACAAACGGGAACGGAACGGAACGATTGCGTATCGTTACTTTTCGTATCACTTATCTTATCGTTCCACTTTTTGGAACGGAACGATGTTATTTCAAGCGTTCCCGTGTGAACGCAACCCCTGAGCGTTCCACTTTCCGGAACGGAACGATATGGAACGGAACGATTGCGTTCCCGTGTGAACGGGGCCTAATTATTCGGGCGACCGTAGCAAGTTAGTGCTCTTTGCTTCATACTCTTTGTTCATAGGCCATTGAAAGCATGTTTCCTCCCGATTTAAAGTCAAAAAAACCACTTGCTCATGAAATTCGCACTGTTAACGTACCCCAACGGCAAAGGCTAACCCTAACAGAATAATATCTTTCACTTATGAAAGCTAACAAGTCAATTTTTTTCTGAATTTTACAGAACAGTATGTCCAATCATCGCATGTTCCAGAAGTCCGCACTTTATATGATACCGGATTTCAATACCGTTTTATGAAATTGAAAAGTTTTGTTTCCGCTTCGCAACTGTCGTGTATAACATGGAACAGAGAGGATTATTCTTTTAAAATATGTCGAATTTGGTGGTCTTCCGATGCTCTGATTTTCTTAGACTTTTAGTTTGTTAACTAGCACTGTTTAAGCTATTAGATCCTGCAAAAATCATTTCTGTTGCAATTTGTTCTTGGTCAAACCCTAGATTTACTGGACGAATGATGAGATGCATATGTTGAAGATATTATTAGAAAATATATCCCTACAAGTAAGACTAGGAAACACACTCGGACAAAAAATCATTACCAAAGTAGGAGTCCCACAAGGTGACTGTTTGAGCCCCATCTTATTCACACTATACCTAGCACAAGCACTTGATGAAAAGAGCGATGAAGACCATAATTATGCACGAAAAATCAATAGAATAGATCCACCTCATCTGAAAGATCACAAGTATGCCAAACAAACACAATAATAATGATAATAATAATAATAATAATAATAATAATAATAATAATAATAATAATAATTTATTTATTTAAGGTTGGCATGATAAGATAGCTAAAAACTAATTAAGGCCAACCATTTAACAGAAGTGAAACTGAAATGTCCTATTTACATGGTTCTATAAAAATCCTAAATTATTTAAATAGATCCTGCACAATCTACAGTTGCAATCGTTGAAATGATGTTTTTTTATTTTCCTCTTAAATTCTGTCAAGGTATGAGACTCTTTTATTTCTAGCGGCAACGATTGCCAGAGTTTGTGTCCAGTGTACCTGATTGTCTCTATACCATACGCATTTGTGCGTGGAATTGGTACTGACAGGTGGTTATTACATCTCAGGTTATATGAGATGTTCTTCTCGACAAAGATTTCACCCATGAATTTAGGGTTAAGGTCATGTTTGGTCTTATAAATTTCTGTAGTCAGCAACTGTAGATTTCTTTGGTGAATGGTGACTGGGGCTGCCTTTGTTAACAATTCTTCAAAATTTGATGACGTATCCTTGAAAGCGATTCTTAATGCTCTTTCGTGGATTTTATGTATTTTGTTGTTCACGTTTCTATCATGAAACATCCAAACTACAGGACAATAGCTAAATTGAGACAATATAAAAGCATTCATCACTGTCTGTAATTTCTCCTGGTCCATGAATTTTGCAACTCGTGCAAGCGCATGAAGCTACTGGCCAGCTTTTTTGCATATATTTTCAACGTGACACTTGAAGTCTAAGTTTTTATCAAGTGTTATACCAAGGAGCTTTTCTTTGTCAGATTGTTCTATACAGGATGTGCCTACGTTCACTGAAGTGCCAGAAGCCGTACTTCCGAATAACATAAAATGACACTTTGCATCATTTAGCTTCATATGGTTGTCAACAAACCACTTGGAAAGGAGGCAAGCATCCGCCTCTAACTTATAAAGAACGTTATTTACATCAGGATCGCATGCAGGAGCGCACTCAAGATCAACTATACCTAGAACAGCAATATGCAGATGACATCGGCTATATAACGAGTGCCAAATACACCTCTGATTATATCAAGACAGAAATACCAACTAAGCTGAGAAAATGAAACCTGAAAGTTAATGAAACTAAAACTGAGGAATATAAAATCAAAAGACAAGGAGAAAACAACTGGAAAAAATGTAAATACCTGGGCAGCATGTTAGACACAAAAGAAGATATAAAAAGAAGAAACAATTAGCAATGGTATCCTTTAAAACATACCAGCACATTCTAATCAGTATTGTAGATCTTCAAACGAGAATGAGAATATTCCGAGCATATGTGACCAGTGTATTCATGTACAACAGCGAACTATGGACAATCAACAAAGAAAGAGAAAACAAAATAAATGTGTTCCAAAGGAAATTACTTAGAATGAGATTCAAAATACACTTGCCCTATAAAATAAGGAATGATACGGTAGATGAAAGAACAGGCGAAATAGAATGGAGTAAAAAGATCGAAGAAAGAAGAATGAAATGGCTGGGACACATGCTTAAGACTCCCTGAAAACACACCAGCAAAGCCAGCCCTCAAGGAATCACTGAGACCTGTTAAGAGACCCAGGGGTAGACAAACAGACACCTGGAATACTATCATAAATAGGCAATTAAAGGAAATTGGACTTAGCCTTGGAGATCCCAGAATAGAGGAAATTGCGCAGGACAGGAAGCAGTGGAGGTTTCTTACGAACGGAGGAGGCGCAGTGCCGACCAACGGAGGAAACGCGTGACAGAAGAAGAAAAAAGTCTGTACTACTGTCAGACTAACTACGTCAGTCCCAGCTTCCGCTTCGTTCATTGAATTGGATGCCACCACTGCGCTTGGGCTTGATAATCAAACTAACTGAAAATCCAGCCAAAATCGCCGCAAAAATGGTGCGACCAATCAGATCGCAGGACCTTCTACTTGTGATCTGATTCGTCGAGAGAGGATTAACGTTGCGACCTATGCTATACGAAAAGTCGATTCCACAAAATGATTCTGTTTTCCGAGCCCATAATGAATGCATGAAAGAATGCCATGGAAAAACGAGAGCACTTGGGAGTTATCTGGCATTTAAAGAAGAACAACACAGATAATTTGCCGACCATGAACATCCATTTTATGTGTATTCCACGGAACCGGAATCATCATTACGAGGCTGACTTCATCTAGCCTCAACTGCCCGATTTGTCGAATAGCTTGATCATGAGTCGATGAGTCCGTAGTTGCAGCGATTATCAGCCTATCAAGGAGCGAAACTACGACATGTAATCAGTCTATACTGCTGTACTGTCTTGGTCTGTTTATGAAATATAATGCAATCACCATAACATCTCAACTAAATCTCAACTAAAAGAACGAAATCTATCATGTAATGAAGAAAAAAATAAAGAATTTCATGTTACAAGAAAAGGTGAAGTAAAATGGCAAAATTGTCAATACTTAGGATCTTTAAGCAACTGAGAAAGACATCAAAAGGAGGAAATCACTGACTCTAACAGCTATGAATGACTTGCATTAAAACGTCTGGTAGACTATCTTTGAGCCAACAGCTAAGCATATTCAGCTCTTGTATTGCACCAATTTTCCTCAGCAATGCCCATCTGTGAACCATAAATGAAACAATGAACGGACAGACTGATGCATTTCAATCACGACTCTACGAGTATCTGCTAAATATCAGAAAATTAGTAACCTAACACTAGAATCAATCATAGAAGAGCAAAAATGGAGTGCCTATCTACCAACCAGGAAGACAGAAAATCAAATGGCTTGATGTAATGAAAAAGCAACTGTGTGAAATTGATATGCAATGAGATGAACTTCCTCATTTTTTTTTCATTTATTTCATTTAATCTTATTTAAGCACAAAATCCATTCAGTTAAATACGATACCAAAAGAAAATAGAATAAATTACAATTAAAAGTTTACAATATAAGCTCAAGCTATGTTACACCCTTTCCCTCCCCCCGTGTACTGATCTTCCATGGATTCGTGCAAACCTATTTTATTTATGTCAGCTCAAAAGGTGAGATTTCAGATCTTTTTTGAATCGAACAACGGATTCGGTGTCTCTGATGAGCTGTGGGATACTATTCCAGGCTTTTGGACCAGTGTACAAAAAACTTTTTTTCGTATGTTCTAATTTTAGTTTTTGCACATGGAGATCCTTCATGTTCCTTGTCTTATATTTTGATAAGGCAGACCTCTCTATGAACTTATTTTGTAGGCTTTCAGGACAAAGCTGATTGACAATCTTGAAAGTCATGACCGCTCGGTCAAATGTCATTAGTTGATTTACATTAAGGATGTTTTTATTGTAATCGTCTTTTATCTTGGAGGATTCTATCAGGTCGAAAGCTCTGTCCTGATATCTTTGTAGAGTGCTAAGCTTAGTACTGGAGAGAGCGCCCCAGACCACGTTTGCATACCTTAGATGGCTCTCAACAAATGCTTGATACACATTAAGCAACTGAGATTGTGGTAAGATGTTTTTCAGTTTCCTGAGAGATGCCAGGCCACCCGCTACTTTCCCTTTGACAGATTTGTACTGTTCATTCCAGCTTAGCTTGTCGTCAACAGTAAGTCCTAAGTACTTCATTTTATGAACCTGCTTTTTTCTAATATTATCCAGATAAAACGGTTGCAGCTCTGGTAGTTTGCTTTGCCTTCGAGGCCGAGGGTGGTCAATAACCATGAACTCTGTTTTCTCGGGGTGTATGCTTAGCTTAGGCTCTGGTACCCAGGGTAAGCTTATTAATTCTCATCCACTCCGAAATCTTTTTCAGTTCTGCCTGGAAGTTCCTCGCCACATCACTAAGTTCGTTCGACGAGAATGAAACTTCCGTATCATCTGCATAGAGATTAGCCCTGGAGAATTTTAGGCAAGATTCAAAGTCATTAAGGTACAGGATGAATAATAATGGGCCTAGACAGGATCCCTGCGGTATCCCACATAAACCTCAACTAGCAAGAAATAAAAAGACCTGGGACAACGTCGCCACAGGCTGGAAGAAATATTTGAATAAACTCAGTGTATAGTAACAGAGTAGTTTGTCTGTTTCAATCCAACAAAGCATACAGGTCAAATCCTTACTGGTTGGTGAAGCACGCAAAAATTCTCCGATTTAATGGTATTCAGCCAATCAAATAGCCCCTTTCTAACCGCGTGATACCAAATTGGCCGTTCGAAGTGAATTCTTTAGTACCCTCGCGAAAAGTGAAATGGCTACTAGGTTATAATAACTACATGAAACTTTCTTTGATGAATCCTTAGTAGAAAGGATGCCCCTCTACGTTTTGTAGCGTGCTTGGAATAACATCTAATTTGAATATTAAAATAAGCTTAAACTCTTGGAGGGTATAAATCCCGCTAAAGCAGCAGGACTCGACAATCTTGCAGGGAAATTCCTTAAGGATGGTGCATCAATTTTGGCAAAACCAATTACAGAATTATGCAATCTTTCCATCTCCCTATCAAGTTTTCCAGATGATTGCAAGCAAGCTAAATTGAAACCACTGTTTAAAAAGGGTAACAAAGGCGAACCAAAAAATTATAGACCAATCTAACTTTTACCGCAGATCTCTAAGGTAATTGAAAAAGTTGTCCACGAGCAGATACAAGGATATTTGGATTCTAACAACATTATTTATCGATACCAGTCCGGCTTTCGTCCCTACCACTCAATGGACACATGTTTATCTTACCTAAGTGATAAAATCGTAAAAGGGTTTGAAAAGAGGATGTTTACTGGTATGATACTAATTGATCTACAAAAAGCGTTTGACACCATCGACAACGACATTTTCCTTCAAAAAATGAAACACATTGGCTTTGCCGACTCAGCTATATTCTGGCTAAAATCATATCTAACAAATCGAACTTAGGGAAAGAGTCCTCATTGCGAAAGGGAAAGATAGGGAAAGAGTTCATAAACGTAGGAAAAGAGTTCACAGGGAAAGAGTTCGTTAACGCAGGGAAAGAGTCCTCATTGCCTGGCAAATTATCATGTGGAGTTCCGCAAGGCTCTATTCTAGGCCCGCTAATTTTTCTCTTGTATGTCAATGATATGCCTCAGGCAGTTGACTGTGGCCTTCTTTTATATGCAGGTGACTCCTGCCTTGTATTCAGCGACAATAGTGTCAATGACATAGAAGAACAATTAAATAAGAATTTCAACTCTCTCTGTGATTAGTTAAACTAAGCATTAACTTTGGAGAAGACAAACAAAATCCATACTTTTTGGAAAAACAAGTAAGAAAAGTGGCAATAAGAAACTAGACATCAGAAGGGGTGATAAAAAGATTAAACAACACACCTCAGTGACCTATCTGGGCTGTATTCTTGATGAGGAGGCGAGTCAATGGCTACCAGGACCCTTGGTAAAATCAATGGCAGACTAAGGTTCCTCTTTAGAAAGCAACATTTCCTTGACTTCCCTCTTCGTAGGCTACTAGCAAATGCACTAATCCAGCCCCACTTTGACTATGCATGTAGTGCGTGGTTTCCTTTGATTAATAAAAGATTAACTAAGAAAATTCAAACTGCCCAAAATAAATGTATCAGATTCTGTTTAAACCTAAATAACAGAGCACACATAGGAGTTAGAAAATTTGAAAATATAAATTGGCTCCCTACTAAAGAGAGATTTGAACAATGTGCAGCTACAAGCGTTTTCAAATTTTTTAATAACTCAGCCCCATCCTATATGTCAGAAATGTTCTTACCAGTTGGCCAGAGCCGAATTACTCGAAGATCAAAAAACAAATTAAACCAACCGTTTAGAAAGAGTAAAACAAGGGGCAAAATGGTCTCTCCTACCTAGGACCTAAAATCTGGAACAACCTACACTCAGACCTAAAGTCAGCGGTGAGCATAAACAGTTTCAAACATAAGATCAAGGACAATTTCTTTAAAGAGCTCCAAAAGCGAGAAGACAACCCTTATCAATATTACTAAATTTTCAAATTTTGCAATTAAAACAAGAGTCGATCATTGCTCTCTACAATGATGTGGAAAATACGTTTCTTTTCACTTTTCTTCCTTTTTTCAAGAAAACTTTTCTTTCAAGAACACCCGCTGGGGGACCATTATGGAAACAAGGTCATGCTGACCTTTTAATGCTATCCCTGCCACCTTAAATTGGGGGGTGTTTTTTATGATTGATTTTATTCTAGATCTTAGTTCATTTTTCTTATTACTATCCTTGTACACATGGAATTAGCTCTCCGTTTATTTTCCTGTAAAAATGTTTTTTTTTCTTTTTAACTGCAATAAAAGCCGCCGCAAATGAGATGTAAGGAATCATTGTCCCATCATTGTGCATTATGCTAGTAGTTCTTTAGATATTGTCAACAGACAGCGATTTCAGTGAACATTTTTATTACAAATATTTCGATAGCTTGCCGACAGTTAATTCCAAGTAACACCTTCTAAGTTTCAAAAGAATTTTCCGGCGAACAACTTCTAAGTTGCTGTGGGGGGGGGCAGTCGCCTCCTTACCTCCCGCGATCTCCGGCACTGGGCACTAGTTTCCATGCTTCGAAATATAGTAAAGAATTCAAAAGATTTACCTTTCATTTCATTTTAAGGGTTGCCCTTCAACAAAGTTGATTTACTTTACAACGAATAATATATACCTAAAAAACCATAATCATAAAAACCCTATTTACAGCAGTATGACAGATCAGAAACTGTGCACGCATGCGCAAATTCGTTAATTTGAGTCCCCCTAGCTCGCTGCACCTGATCCAAAAATTCGCAACACTTGATATTGTGTTCCTTTGGCCTTAAACTCTTAACTTATCATTTCAAAAAGCTTATCTGTTCAAACACTTCCTTATCCCAGATTGCTCGATGACGTCATTTACGCAGTTTCTGCTCTGTCCAGCAGTATACATATTTACATAAAAAATAATAAAAACAGATCACCACTAAATAGAATGTTTAAAACAACTTAATGATGGTATGCGTGCTTAGAATCAGCTGAGAGGCTATTCCATAATTTTGCTCCTCTATCAGAGAACATTTTTGCCCATTTGCTATGTTTTCTTTGGCAGACTTAGGTCTGTTTCAGTATTACGTGGTTACGGAGGCTGTGGGAAACACACTATGAGTTACGGGTGAAAAGGCTACACAGGTCAGGTATTCTGGAGCCAGCTAAGGACTTGTAAACCATTGTTTTTATTTCACAGTGCACAGTAATCTCCAAAAATTCTGGAAAGAGCCGTACATCATCAGTTAATGGATAATCTGGAACGAAACAAACTGCTATCTGAAAAGCAATTGGGTTGCCGAAGCAAGCCTTCCACTGACTTGCAACAGTTTTTTTTATTGATTCTATCCAAAGATCAGGTGATAAAAGACTGCTTTCCGGAGCTGTCTACCTGGACTTATCTAAAGCATTTGAGACGCTCGACCATGGTAGGCTTCTTGAAAAAATGAAGTCATATGGAGTCAATGGATTAGCCCTTACTTGGTTTACAGATTATCCATTTCAAAGATCGCAAGCTGTCAAGCTAGGTCAAGAGCTTTCAGATCCATGTCCTCTAACTTGTGGAGTTCCTCAGTGCTCAGTCTTAGGCCCCATCATGTTCTTGCTGTTTTTCAATGACTTCGAAGACTGCCTCCGTCATAGTAACGTCGTACAGTTTGCAGATGACACAGTGATATACCTGTCATCAAAATCCACTGATGAAATAGAAGATAACTTAAACGAAGACCTCGCCTCGATAGCTACTTACCTTTCTTGTAACGATCTTGTAATCACTCTAAAGAAGGGTAAGACAGAGTGCATGTTACTTGGCACTTCAAAACGTATAGCAACTGTTGCACCCGATTCGAGAGATCTAAACCTGTCTTGCAATGGTACAAAGATCAATTGTACTCAGTCATATAAATATCTTGGTATTGTTCTGGATCAACAACTAAATCTTGCTGCAAATTTTGAGCAAAAGTACAAGAAAGAGTCATCTAAACTTGGCCTCTTGCGCAAGTTGAAGCCATTAATGACCCCCAAACTTCTCTAAAAAAGGGTCCCATTTTCGGTAGATTTTCCATAAACATGGGTGGGGTTAGCAGAAATTGGCGAAAAATAGCCAAAAATGGGTTGTTTTCCGCCAAAATTCATCATAAAAGTGGGTTTGACAGCAAGTTTCGGTAATTAGAGGAGGGTACCTTTCTGAAAACCGGGCGGCAGACCCCCGTCCATCCGCAAGTCATGTACCCCCCTCCCCGGGTAGTGACCATTAAGGCTGCAAATGCCTTCTACATGAGCGCCATCATTCCAGCCCTTACATACAACTGCATCGTTCAGCTGAACCTCACATGAACCAAGCTTAAAAAACTGAAATCGATAGAAGCACGAGCCTCCTCTATATTGAAGTCAAAGATATGCGACTTAAAACACGAGATCGATAAGCATGCTGTTCTATTAGTGAGAAAGTGTGTAAATGGAAATGTGTGTACAAACTTTCAAGACTATTTTATGATTAACGAACACAATGTGAGGACAAGGAACAGAAACATTCTTTTACAAATTCCCAAAGTTAAAGTTGAGTTCGCTAAAAATGGATTTTTCGTTATGGGTGCTAGGTTATGCAACTCACTTCCTAAAGATATCAGAGAAAGTGTAGATGATTTTGAGAACAAAGTAAATTCATTTTTTAAGTAAATTTTGATTTCAAGACATTGATAGGCTTTGGTTGAATCGTAAGTATATCTCAACGTATTTACTTATTCATTTATTTATGTATTTATTTTTCTCTTTATTAGGTCTAAAAGGACACATGTTGATAACAGTTTTATATTAAACTGAAATGTACATATCCTTTTAAAATATTCATAATACATACATACATATAAGCTCTTCAATGGCAATAATGGTCAATGGCCTTCCATCCTAGCTCTTGGTTAAGTGGCCTACTTGGGGCATCAAAGCTGTGTCATTACCCCTGCAGCACGATTTTGAAGTTTTTTGCAATTTCCATTGAGCCACAACAGCCCCAAACAGAGAAACAATATCGAAAGTGAAGCTCAACTATACCCGTGTAGAGAGTTTCCAAGGATGCCTTTGGCAGGAAGGACTTGGCATATGTCAAGAACCCGACTGCCCTAGAGACTTTAGTGGAAAACTGCTTTGATTTCATCAAGAAATTTACATCATAACTTGAATTTGGTGTAAGCAAACCGTAACTGATATGATCTTACCAAGGACGTCTCTTTATTTACCTTGTTTTGATCGTTGTGCCTTCTTCTCGACTTGCGTTTTTTTGCTCTGTTTTGTCTTCAACAGATGGTGCAACTCAACTGCTCTCAAGTTGCTCGAATGTAACTCCCTTTCTATTTCTGTGTCAGAGCAGAAGACAAGACAAGAAAGCAAGACACAAGGACCAAAATAAGGTAATCATACCCCAAAGCCACCACGCAGCACTCACTGACTTTTGTACATTGCAAGTTAACTCGTTATTGTGGTTGTTGCTGTTTGCTGTTACGCTGTTACGAAGTCAAGTCGAAGCGAGGCAGGTTTTTCTGCCATTTTTCTCACACACGCAAAATCGAATTAAAATGGGTAAAAACAGACAGAAAGTCGGTGAGTAGCATTGCTTTAGCTAATGGTACACATTTAAATCCGCAAAAGTTCGTTAGTAATGATTCAGGTACGAGGAATATCTTTCGCACGTTGATGAAAGTTTTATTGTTTTTGAGGAAGTTGAAAATAGGCCAACAACACAACACGGAGGATGATATCTTTAATAAAACTAAGGAATAAATGTACAGACTATTTGATATAAAGGTAGGCCTAGAATCGGTTTTTAGATGAGTTTCTTTGTGTCGATTCGCGACTGAATTTCTTTCAGTTTTGAGTATTTGCTGTTCATGCTTAAAAAACACTCAAAAGAGAACTAACTTTCAATTAGATGTTTAGACATGATTTGTGGTACTCAAATAGTAAGTTAAAGTTGGTCACAACAGAGGTAGATAGCGAACTCAAGAGCTGCATTTATAAGTCTAAGATTAGCTTATTTCTTTGATGATGTATAGATTATTTGGCTGTTTCTGCCAATCTTCAAGGGCTGTTGGTTTTCTAAAATATGCCAAGATGCCAAGAATTTTTGGGACTAGTCTGGAATTGCACACCTTATAGGGTTTTGGTAGGGTAGTTGGTAGGGTTCAGTTAGGATCACTATAGCCACATGTGCGATTCTAGGATAGCCTCAAATTTTCTACCAAGGGAAACTCTGAAAACTCTCTACACAGGTATTGTTGAGCCTCACTTTCAATATTGTTGTTCTGTTTGGGGTTGTTGTGGTTCTACTGAAATAAACTCAGTCCTGGTAATATGAAATTTACTGGCGTGCTGCCATTCACACACCTTGAAAATTCTAGGCGTGTGATGGGGTGCGATCCAGAAAAGTTCTTTCTATCCATGTTCGAGACACTTCATCTTTGAGGAGGATTTCACTCCCAGAATATCTCATACACTATCGGCAAAAACCTATTTGTTTTAACAAAAAATCACTAAACTCTTTTTGCTCCCAAAAAAGAGTGAAATCTCTCCTTCGCTTTGTTTAATCATCACTGGATGATCAAATGGCAAGCGTTGTCAGTCTCGCAAGGAGTTCAATGCACAAGATAAACTTCATCATAGCACAATGATCCCAATAAAAAATCATGTGAAAAGAACTGCAACAAGCAAGAAGGAGGAGACACTTCATTCTGTCAGCGTAGATAATTGTGTTCCCGCACTCTATCGTCACTTTGGACAGTTGAACAAAAGTTACGATTACCCAATTTTTACCACCATATTTACAAGGCTTCACTTATCTGAAAAGTACTGAAAAGTACTCAGAGTTCTTTGTTCTAATCCCGTTCTTTAATCTGCTAATGACTCTTTTGGAATCTTTATTCATTTTGAATTGACCTTCATACTTCATCAAATGGGACAACAGGAAAAGCCGGATCATTCATCTTCTTGACCTCTCCGGTCTGCCGATCAAGTTTTCGACCAACAAGAATGACAATTAGAAAACGCTCCTAAACTTTCAGAGACTTTCTTGAAAATGCTGCCGACAGAAGGCCCATGAAAGAAAGCAAACCAAAGCAAAAACGTATCATTATTTATTAAGGACAAGGCAGAAATCTACGAAAGTACCATATTAAAAAGCATTGTTGCACGTGCGATGAAACGCACGCCTTGGAAAGTTCAGGCGTGTGTGGAGGCGTGCGCGTGCGATCACACGCCTAGTATCACCAGGACTGTAAACTAGTTGCAAAAGCTTCAGAATCAGACTGCCAGAATCGTAACAAATAGCAGCTTTGATACCCCAAGCAGACTTCTTATCGAAGAGCTTGGTTGGAAGACCATTGAACAACTAATTAGCAATGAGTCTACAACACAGGTCTTCAAATCACTCAATGAGCTTGCTCCGCAATACTTGTGTGGCCCTTTTTTCAATGCTGCGCCCGTACCCTCCGTAATACCGGCACTGATGCGAGGTTACCATAGAAAAATTCTGCAAATGGGCAAAAAATCTTTTGCATTTTGTGGAGCAAAATTATGGAATAGCCTATCTCCTGAGTCAAAACAGGCATCCTCTCTTCTCTGAATAGCTTGAAAAAGTTTGCCTACTTACATTAAGCTGATGTGGACCTGCTGTCTACTAAAATAAATAAAACGTTTTACAAGAAGTTCCTAACAGTTTTAAAGAGTGTTTCTAATAGTGAAATTAAACTATTCTGGCTAAAGTACGAACAATAAAAACCTAATAATAAATAAAATCCCTCTGTTTGCTGTGTATCAAACAGGCTTCTTTGTTGAATGTAGGTAAATATATTTAATGTGGCTAGTCTGCAAAAGTCTGAGAGACTTATTTCCAGCAAGGGCCATGGATGTTTTACCATCAGTCCGCCGCAGCTACCCGCCGCAGCTACCCGCCGCAGCTACCTGCCGCAGCTACCCGCCGCAGCTACCCGCCGCAGCTACCCGCCGCAGCGACCAGATTTCCCTCTCATGGCTCTGGTTGACCCGGACTAGAGTTACGGACAGCGACCAAACTGTCCAGCGTGGGATTTGAACCTACGGCTGTTCTGACCTTTGGCTTACGAGTCAGACGCCTTAACCACTCGGCCACACGAATGACACTGAATTTAGAAGTTCCTTCATGCTTTTCAACTTGTTCTTGAAAGAGCCTATTCCTTTGATACTTCTTAAGTTAATGGGTAATGTGTTCCATAACAACGGACCCCTCCATCTGATTGACGTTCTTCCAATTTCTCTGGAGCACCTTGGTAACGCGAATGACAAGTCATCTCTTGAGCGAGTCAATTTTCTACTGGCATCACAGATTTACCCCCAGATCAAAGTTCTTTTCCTGACATCATGTCATTGCCAATTGCTTTATTCGGTTTCAAGCTAAGAATCTGGTGCAATAGTTTTCCTCATTTATTTCAATTTCATCACAGATTGGAGTTACTCTGTTGATGAAACTATTGCCACATCTATCAGATTCACCAAATTTCTTGGCCAGATTTTCACCTATATCTGCAAAGAAGTTACTGTATTCAAGATTTCCACTTTCTCTGTATCCAGTGTTCAAAGCATCATCTGTGAATCATTATCTGTGAATCATCATCATCATCATCTAAGCATCATAAGTGTTCATCCCATCATCATCTTTAAGGGCAATCTTAGCATTCTTTGTTTTTTTTTCTTAATTTTCCCACTATCTGCCAAAATTCTTTTGAGCTTGATGCATTTGCAAACTGATCTTTCCACTAATTTGCTTCATCTGCCTTTCTCAGGCTTTTGTTTACTTTGTTTCTCAACTCTTGGTATATTCTTCTAAGCCTACTGTCTGTTCTATTTTGCTGCCACTGTAAAAGATTGATTGATTGATTGATTGATTGATTGATTGATTGATTGATTGATTGATTGATTGATTGATTGATTGATTGATTAGATATCTTTAATGAGGATACCCCAATCACCAAGAGGTGCTTTTCATGGGGGTCCTCAAAAATAAAAAGTTACAATGAAGGTATAAAATATAGAAATTAATAGTAAACTACCTAAACCTAATAAAATCTTACACAGTTAAAAGCGATTACAGTCCTTCTTTACAATTCAAATTGTTCATTCTGTTCTTTAAAAAAATAATATGAAGATCTTTGCTTCCCCCAATTAGTTCTACAATTCAGTATTCTAAAGTTCCCCTTATTTCGAGTATTATAGGTATGTATTTCATTACCCCTCACGTTGGATGTGTTCACATTATTGAGTAAAGTTTTCTTTAAAAATGAACTCCTGTGTGCCTTCCTTCTTTCTTCAAGTGATTCCCATTTCAAAGTAGCAAGTGCATCAGAGCTTGATGACCTATTTGGGTGGTCCAGTATGACTTTTGCAACCTTATTCTGCCTTATTTGCAACCTTTATTCTGCCAGTATGACTTTTGCAACCTTAGAGTGCCTTGTATCTCTTATTCATTAGCTTTTTTAACTCTCTGTCAATCCATGGTTGTTTGTGTGTCATTACCTTTGCTCTTCTAGTTTTTGTGAACTCATTTAAGATGTCTTTACAGTATATAGCTTTTCTCATGTCCAGCAAACATCACCAACATCATCAAATGATCTCCAAAGTCAAGATGATAGCCCCATATACTATTGAAAACGCAAAATCCGCCTATGAAAATGGAATAATAATTTTTTTCTAAGAGATCCTTTTTTCCAGAACAAATTTCTTTTTATGTTTATAACACCTCTGGAGGGACCATTATGGAAACAAGGTCTTATTGACCTTTTTAATGCTGTCCCTGCCATTTTTAACCTGGGGTGTTTTTAAACGTCATTTTCAACTCTTTGCCTGTAAATATCATATTCCTGTAATTAGATCACTTTCCTTTTATTAATTTATATTGTAATTTTAATTTTATGGCAAAATCATACATACATACATACATACATACATACATACATACATACATACATACATACATACATACATACATACATACATAAAGATATTAGCTATCAAGAAAGGGGTCTCATCCAATACCTGCTTGAATCTTTCTTCATCAAATGTATTCTTAACCCTGACATCCTTGAACTGTGCTTTTGAGTACTTTCTTTTATATTCAAGGTATAAAATTTTGTTTTGTGATCAGATATCCCAGGCTCAAAAACTCCATGCTTACAAATTTTATTATCATCTTTCACTATTATCAAATCAATCAATGTTTTGGTAGTGTCTGATGTATGTGTTGGCTCTTTCATTATGTTGGTCAGGTCATATGAATGTAAACTTCTCTTTAACCTCTTTCCTGGGTGGTTTTCATTGCTCCTTTGCAGAAGGTCTGAATTCAAGTCCCCTATCAAAATTATATTTTTCCTTTTTGTTATGATCTTGCTGAGTATATTTTGTAAATTTCCATAAAAGCTAAAGTCAGTTGGAGGTCTATAGAGAGCCCCTAACAAGAACCTCTGAGACATGATGTTGACCTCAATCCATGCACCCTCAACCTCCCTAAATTTATCTATATCATCACTAAAGGGAAGCACTGTCAGGTCATCTTCATAGTAGATTAAGCAACCACCTCCGCCTTTTCCTTTTCTGTCTTGCCTCTCCATGCTGTATCCTGCAATTAATATTTCCTCATCTCTTATCTTTGAGTTCAGATGTGTTTCTGTGATTGCATAAACATCAAATTTACACTCAACCAGGAGGAGCTCTATATATCTGTAAAAACTTAGATAACAAACCATTAACATAAATGAGCCCAATTTTTATTACATGTTTCCCCATTTCAATCTTTAATTCTTCAAATGCATTGCCAGCAAAGCTAGTCTCTCTTTCATCGATAATACTATCCATAGGTACTGTGCTTTCATTTTCAATCAGGCCTATTTCCAAGTCTGTGTTGCACGAGGGGCAATGTTTCTGCCAGCATCTTTTTGTAATCATGCACAGAAATATTGCTTAGAGATGAGGCAGTGGCGTAACGGACTAAAGTTGCCTTTAGTTCGAAAACTAAGGATCCCCGACCTCTAAGGGCCTCGAAGGGGCCCGCAGCAATGAAAATTCGTTTGTTACTGTAAAGCTGATACTGTAGCTATGATAAAATGACGAAGGGGCCCCATGGCTGCATGATTTTTCATCCTAAATGTACAGAAAGCGTGTTGATTAAATTCACCGTGACGCTCTGTGAATGATGATCATGAAAACATACTTATTAACACGGGGGGGGGGGTTCTCGGCAAAATTTCGGGCAGGGGTGTGCCACCCACTGTTTCAAAATAGCACCGTTGGCTAGACCAATTTTTCTGAAAATGACACCCTTGGCTAGACTAATTTCTACATCAAAGTGCCATGAATTGGCATTTTCGAGGCAAAACTTGCCAAACTTTTGCATTCTATGGACCAAAATTTGAAAAAAATTTGGGTTTCTTTACAGGAATTACCGAAGTTTGACATTTCTTTGACCAAAATTGCCAAAAAGTATACCCTTGCCCAGACTAAATGGGCGAAAATTGGCAAAAAGTATACCCTTGGCTAGACTAAATGGACTGAAATTGGCAAAAAGTATACCCTTGGCTAGACTAGAAGGTTTGAAAAGCATACCCTTGCGGGCGGCACATCCCCAGGTACCTTTACTATGGAAGAACCCCCCCCCCGTGCTTATTAACAATTTTTTCGAAGGATTAGACAATGTCCGCGATGTCCGCGTTTTAGGTTTTTCCCTATGCTAAAACCTAAAACGTGGACATTGGTTTCGCGGACCTGAAGAAAATTTCACACAATTAATTTTCCGTGACGTTCTGTGAATGATGATCATGAAAACATACTTACTAACACTTTCTTCGAAGAATTAGACAATGTCCGCGATGTCCGCGTTTTAAGTTTTTCCCCATTTGGTTGCCTCACAGCTTTTAACAGCACATGCACAGAATTATTTTCATTCAAAAAATGGTTTCAAGAACAATCTGAATTTCATTGTTTTGGGGGGCTTCAAACGTTGTATTTTCTTGTGCCATCACTAGTTTGGTAATGATAACCTGATGAAGGTGAAGGTGAAGGTGAAGTTGTGGTTTTTAGCACCAAGCACTGGGATTGCAGAAATGGAGCAGACCTAATCGAGTTTGCGACCCCTTCTTGTCATGATGCTCAAGTGATGGGGCACTACTCAGCATCGAACCCAGTCCGCCTGACTGTTCTGGCTACAAAGTCAGAGGATTACACCACTGTGCCACAACACCTTCTGACATGCAATTCTACTTGACCCCCATAATATGCTACCATGCGGAGAAATGCTACCTATCACCTCCCATTCACACAAGAATGCTACCCTAACAAACAGAGACATTGCTCTCTCTGAGTCAAGAAATGTTAATGACCCTACATACGCCTTGGCAATCCTGTGGTGGAGTGGGTTGGGGCAATGAAATGATCATGGCTGCTTTACTCTCATTTATCTCCATCTACCAACTTTAAGAAACGTTTAAAATTTCCAAGGTAACTGTGTAAATTGACATCGCACAAGACAAATCGTAAGAATGCATAGCCTTTATTGCCAATTCTTACAGCTAGAGCAACCCTGGCCCAAAAATGATAATGCCCTAAGAATTTGCCTCGTTTGAACTTCTTTTTAGTATTGAATATTGATTTATGTAGCATTAGTATTTAATATTGTTTTAGTATTTAGTTTTAGTTTTTAGTTTTAGTATTTAACATTGATAAGAAAAGGGTTATTAGCCTAGCTAAAACCAAACAACCGCAAACTAGTTTGCTGATGCCATTGAGTTAACTCTTGCTTGTTTTCATTGACATTCAGCAAAGCACACCATCATGGTAAATTATTGAATTTGCTTACCCCTTCTGCGATGGAATTGTGTGAATTCCCTCAAATACAGGGTGTCTCATAAAAAGCTTCCCAGTTTTAAACTCAAATATCTCTTCACCTGCCCATCCTAAAAAACAAGTAGAACATTTTCTAAAAGTTTAGCAATACAGTTACTAAATGAAAACTAGCTTGACGAACTTGAGCAACGTGAACAAGAACAGGGGGTCATCAAATCTGAATTAACTTTTCAGCATTTGCAAACTGCTGTTTACAATATCAACATGTAGATGAAACGCTTGCCATTTTTGCTGCACTAATGACTAACCCCCATCTTGCTTGCAGAAGTGGCGTTTGACACACTTGAGATGTTTCTTTTGCTGAGGTGTTATCAGTATTGAGATGAATTAAAAATATAGGGACATAATCGTGGTATGGCTGATTACATATGCTGATGTTGTAAGCCGCAGCTTAAAAATACTGAATGGTTTATTCAACTTTGACGACCCCCTGTTTTTATTTCCGTTGCTTAACTTTTTTACATTCCAATGAAAATATACAATAGAAATTTACTACTAGCACTACTTACAGAATACTTGATGATACTACGAGGACGATGCCACTGGGTGCAAATTATTATATGACTACTCCGTGGCATCACAAAAAACTAAGACGATTTACAAATAAATAGCACTACACTCTGTCTCAAACTAGATATCAGGTGAAAAATGTCCGTGAATGATAGCACACAAGATATTTGCTGCGTTATGAGTAATTTTGTGTTATCACAAATCTCACGTCATATATAATTTGAGACAGAACTTTATATATGATAGTTAACTGGTAAGTAATTGTTGGCTTACAAGTGGGGATCGGGGCGAGATACTTTATTCAAGGGTACCAGTGCTATGTATAAAACGTATTGTTAACTCAAGAATGCTTCTATTGAGGGTGTTTGCAAAATTCTTATCGCCGTACAGTCAGATTTTGCAACAGAACATCATTTGCAAGAATTGCGTATCCATATGGTCGTACTTGAGCAACCGGCATTTTGTTCCGGGATTTACGTCATGAGGCTCTGGTCCTAGTCTCTTTTGAAGTGCGTGACTTTTTACAAGAAAGCATCAAAACGGGGTACTTTGAACCCTCATAATTTCCAAACGAGGGCCAATTTAGCACAAAGAGTCGTGACATATCATTTACTTGCATAGTTTCTATCGATTTATGAAAAGAAATGTGTTGGGTTTACTGACACTTTAAGGCACTTGCTGCTGGCCATAAACAGTTATATGCCACAGAGGTGAAGGAACTTTTTGGCTGTGAGTTACTTTGTAAAAAAAAATGATTTGCTTGGGAAAGAACTTGCACTTCTTCGACGGGTTCTCAATTGGGGCAAGGCTCCCGTAGTCAGAGACTGAAAAAAGATCTAAGAAAACGACAGCGAAACCACGAGGAATAAAAACCAATGCCATTAGCTGTGACTATGGTACTGGCAATGACTTCCAATTGCTTCCAATCTGGAGGTTGCTAACTGCTATTATATCATGGACTGTGACCAACTGTCAGTGACTGCCAATTGCTTCCAAATCTGGAGGTTGCTAACTGCTAAGTTATATCATGGACTGTGACCAACTGTCAGTGACTGCCAATTGCTTCCAAATCTGGAGGTTGCTAACTGCTATTATATCATGGACTGTGACCAACTCTCCGTGACTGCCAATTGCTTCCAAACCTTGAGGTTGCTAACTGCTATTGTATCATGGACTGTGACCAACCGTCTGTTACTGCCAATCGCTTCTAAATCTTGAGGCTGCTAACTGCTATTATATCATGGACTGTGACCAACTGTCAGTGGCTGCCAATTGCTTCCAAATCTGGAGTGTGCTAGCTGCTATTATATCATGGACTGTGACCAATTGTCAGTGACTGCCAATTGCTTCCAAACCTGGAGGTTGCTAGCTGCTATTATATCATGGACTGTGACCAATTGTCAGTGACTGCCAATTGCTTCCAAACCTGGAGGTTGCTAGCTGCTATTATATCATGGACTGTGACCAATTGTCAGTGACTGCCAATTGCTTCCAAACCTGGAGGTTGCTAGCTGCCATTATATCATGGACTGTGACCAACCGTCTCTTACTGCCAATCGCTTCTAAATCTTGAGGCTGCTAACTGCTATTATATCATGGACTGTGACCAACTGTCAGTGACTGCCAATTGCTTCCAAACCTTGAGGTTGCTAGCTGCTATTATATCATGGACTGTGACCAACCGTCTGTTACTGCCAATCGCTTCTAAATCTTGAGGCTGCTAACTGCTATTATATCATGGACTGTGACCAACTGTCAGTGACTGCCAATTGCTTCCAAACCCTGAGGTTGCTAGCTGCTATTATATCATGGACTGTGACCAACTGTCAGTGACTGCCAATTGCTTCCAAACCTGGAGGTTGCTAGCTGCTATTATATCATGGACTGTGACCAACTGTCAGTGCCTGCCAATTGCTTCCAAATCTGGAGGTTGCTAACTGCTATTATATCATGGACTGTGACCAACTGTCAGTGACTGCCAATTGCTTCCAAATCTGGAGGTTGCTAACTGCTATTGTATCATGGACTGTGACCAACTGTCAGTGACTGCCAATTGCTTCCAAATCTGGAGGTTGCTAACTGCTATTATATCATGGACTGTGACCAACTGTCAGTGACTGCCAATTGCTTCCAAATCTGGAGGTTGCTAACTGCTATTATATCATGGACTGTGACCAACTGTCAGTGACTGCCAATCGCTTCCAAATGTGGAGTTTGCGAACTGCTATTATATCATGGACTGTGACCAACTGTCAGTGACTGCCAATCGCTTCCAAATCTGGAGTTTGCGAACTGCTATTATATCATGGACTGTGACCAACTGTCAGTGACTGCCAATCGCTTCCAAATCTGGAGTTTGCGAACTGCTATTATATCATGGACTGTGATCAACTGTCAGTGACTGCCAATCGCTTCCAAATCTGGAGGTTGCTAACTGCTATTATATCATGGACTGTGACCAACTGTCAGTGACTGCCAATCGCTTCCAAATCTGGAGTTTGCGAACTGCTATTATATCATGGACTGTGACCAACTGTCAGTGACTGCCAATTGCTTCCAAACCTTGAGGTTGCTAGCTGCTATTATATCATGGACTGTGACCAACTGTCAGTGACTGCCAATTGCTTCCAAATCTGGAGGTTGCTAGCTGCTATTATATCATGGACTGTGACCAATTGTCAGTGACTGCCAATCGCTTCCAAATCTGGAGTTTGCGAACTGCTATTATATCATGGACTGTGACCAACTGTCAGTGACTGCCAATTGCTTCCAAACCTGGAGGTTGCTAGCTGCTATTATATCATGGACTGTGACCAACTGTCAGTGGCTGCCAATTGCTTCCAAATCTGGATTGTGCTAGCTGCTATTATATCATGGACTGTGACCAATTGTCAGTGACTGCCAATTGCTTCCAAACCTGGAGGTTGCTAGCTGCTATTATATCATGGACTGTGACCAATTGTCAGTGACTGCCAATTGCTTCCAAACCTGGAGGTTGCCAGCTGCTATTATATCATGGACTGTGACCAACCGTCTGTTACTGCCAATCGCTTCTAAATCTTGAGGCTGCTAACTGCTATTATATCATGGACTGTGACCAACTGTCAGTGACTGCCAATTGCTTCCAAACCTTGAGGTTGCTAGCTGCTATTATATCATGGACTGTGACCAACCGTCTGTTACTGCCAATCGCTTCTAAATCTTGAGGCTGCTAACTGCTATTATATCATGGACTGTGACCAACTGTCAGTGACTGCCAATTGCTTCCAAACCTGGAGGTTGCTAGCTGCTATTATATCATGGACTGTGACCAACTGTCTGTTACTGCCAATAGCTTCTAAATCTTGAGGCTGCTAACTGCTATTATATCATGGACTGTGACCAACTGTCAGTGACTGCCAATTGCTTCCAAACCTGGAGGTTGCTAGCTGCTATTATATCATGAACTGTGACCAACCGTCTGTTACTGCCAATCGCTTCTAAATCTTGAGGCTGCTAACTGCTATTATATCATGGACTGTGACCAACTGTCAGTGACTGCCAATTGCTTCCAAATCTTGAGGCTGCTAACTGCTAAGTTATATCATGGACTGTGACCAACTGTCAGTGACTGCCAATTGCTTCCAAATCTGGAGGGTGCTAGCTGCTAAGTTATATCATGGACTGTGACCAACTGTCAGTGACTGCCAATTGCTTCCAAACCTGGAGGGTGCTAGCTGCTATTATATCATGGACTGTGACCAACCGTCTGTTACTGCCAATCGCTTCTAAATCTTGAGGCTGCTAACTGCTATTATATCATGGACTGTGACCAACTGTCAGTGACTGCCAATTGCTTCCAAATCTGGAGGTTGCTAACTGCTAAGTTATATCATGGACTGTGACCAACTGTCAGTGACTGCCAATTGCTTCCAAACCTGGAGGGTGCTAGCTGCTATTATATCATGGACTGTGACCAACCGTCTGTTACTGCCAATCGCTTCTAAATCTTGAGGCTGCTAACTGCTATTATATCATGGACTGTGACCAACTGTCAGTGACTGCCAATTGCTTCCAATCTGGAGGTTGTTAACTGCTATTATATCATGGACTGTGACCAACTGTCAGTGACTGCCAATTGCTTCCAAACCTGGAGGTTGCTAGCTGCTATTATATCATGGACTGTGACCAATTGTCAGTGACTGCCAATTGCTTCCAAACCTTGAGGTTGCTAGCTGCTATTATATCATGGACTGTGACCAATTGTCAGTGACTGCCAATTGCTTCCAAACCTTGAGGTTGCTAGCTGCTATTATATCATGGACTGTGACCAACTGTCAGTGACTGCCAATTGCTTCCAATCTGGAGGTTGCTAACTGCTATTATATCATGGACTGTGACCAACTGTCAGTGACTGCCAATTGCTTCCAATCTGGAGGTTGCTAACTGCTATTATATCATGGACTGTGACCAACTGTCAGTGACTGCCAATTGCTTCCAAACCTGGAGGTTGCTAGCTGCTATTATATCATGGACTGTGACCAATTGTCAGTGACTGCCAATCGCTTCCAACCCTGGAGGTTTCTAGCTGCTAAGTTATATCATGGACTGTGACCAACTGTCAGTGACTGCCAATTGCTTCCAAATCTGGAGGTTGCTAACTGCTATTATATCATGGACGGTGACCAACTGTCAGTGACTGCCAATCGCTTCCAAATCTGGAGGTTGCTAACTGCTATTATATCATGAACTGTAACCAATTGTCAGTGACTGCCAATTGCTTCCAAATCTGGAGTTTGCGAACTGCTATTATATCATGGACTGTGACCAACTGTCAGTGACTGCCAATCGCTTCCAAATCTGGAGGTTGCTAACTGCTATTATATCATGGACTGTGACCAACTGTCAGTGACTGCCAATTGCTTCCAAATCTGGAGGTTGCTAACTGCTAAGTTATATCATGGACTGTGACCAACTGCCAGTGACTGCCAATTGCTTCCAAATCTGGAGGTTGCTAACTGCTATTATATCATGGACTGTGACCAACTGTCAGTGACTGCCAATTGCTTCCAAATCTGGAGTTTGCGAACTGCTATTATATCATGGACTGTGACCAACTGTCAGTGACTGCCAATCGCTTCCAAATCTGGAGGTTGCTAACTGCTATTATATCATGAACTGTGACCAACTGTCAGTGACTGCCAATCGCTTCCAAATCTGGAGTTTGCGAACTGCTATTATATCATGGACTGTGACCAACTGTCAGTGACTGCCAATCGCTTCCAAATCTGGAGTTTGCGAACTGCTATTATATCATGGACTGTGATCAACTGTCAGTGACTGCCAATCGCTTCCAAATCTGGAGGTTGCTAACTGCTATTATATCATGGACTGTGACCAACTGTCAGTGACTGCCAATCGCTTCCAAATCTGGAGTTTGCGAACTGCTATTATATCATGGACTGTGACCAACTGTCAGTGACTGCCAATTGCTTCCAAACCTTGAGGTTGCTAGCTGCTATTATATCATGGACTGTGACCAACTGTCAGTGACTGCCAATTGCTTCCAAATCTGGAGGTTGCTAGCTGCTATTATATCATGGACTGTGACCAATTGTCAGTGACTGCCAATCGCTTCCAAATCTGGAGTTTGCGAACTGCTATTATATCATGGACTGTGACCAACTGTCAGTGACTGCCAATTGCTTCCAAACCTGGAGGTTCCTAGCTGCTATTATATCATGGACTGTGACCAACTGTCAGTGGCTGCCAATTGCTTCCAAATCTGGATTGTGCTAGCTGCTATTATATCATGGACTGTGACCAATTGTCAGTGACTGCCAATTGCTTCCAAACCTGGAGGTTGCTAGCTGCTATTATATCATGGACTGTGACCAATTGTCAGTGACTGCCAATTGCTTCCAAACCTGGAGGTTGCCAGCTGCTATTATATCATGCACTGTAACCAACCGTCTGTTACTGCCAATCGCTTCTAAATCTTGAGGCTGCTAACTGCTATTATATCATGGACTGTGACCAACTGTCAGTGACTGCCAATTGCTTCCAAACCTTGAGGTTGCTAGCTGCTATTATATCATGGACTGTGACCAACTGTCTGTTACTGCCAATAGCTTCTAAATCTTGAGGCTGCTAACTGCTATTATATCATGGACTGTGACCAACTGTCAGTGACTGCCAATTGCTTCCAAACCTGGAGGTTGCTAGCTGCTATTATATCATGGACTGTGACCAACCGTCTGTTACTGCCAATCGCTTCTAAATCTTGAGGCTGCTAACTGCTATTATATCATGGACTGTGACCAACTGTCAGTGACTGCCAATTGCTTCCAAATCTGGAGGTTGCTAACTGCTAAGTTATATCATGGACTGTGACCAACTGTCAGTGACTGCCAATTGCTTCCAAACCTGGAGGGTGCTAGCTGCTATTATATCATGGACTGTGACCAACCGTCTGTTACTGCCAATCGCTTCTAAATCTTGAGGCTGCTAACTGCTATTATATCATGGACTGTGACCAACTGTCAGTGACTGCCAATTGCTTCCAATCTGGAGGTTGTTAACTGCTATTATATCATGGACTGTGACCAATTGTCAGTGACTGCCAATTGCTTCCAAACCTGGAGGTTGCTAGCTGCTATTATATCATGAACTGTGACCAATTGTCAGTGACTGCCAATTGCTTCCAAACCTGGAGGGTGCTAGCTGCTATTATATCATGGACTGTGACCAACCGTCTGTTACTGCCAATCGCTTCTAAATCTTGAGGTTGCTAGCTGCTATTATATCATGGACTGTGACCAACTGTCAGTGACTGCCAATTGCTTCCAATCTGGAGGTTGTTAACTGCTATTATATCATGGACTGTGACCAACTGTCAGTGACTGCCAATTGCTTCCAAACCTGGAGGTTGCTAACTGCTATTATATCATGGACTGTGACCAATTGTCAGTGACTGCCAATTGCTTCCAAACCTGGAGGTTGCTAGCTGCTATTATATCATGGACTGTGACCAATTGTCAGTGACTGCCAATTGCTTCCAAACCTTGAGGTTGCTAGCTGCTATTATATCATGGACTGTGACCAACTGTCAGTGACTGCCAATTGCTTCCAATCTGGAGGTTGCTAACTGCTATTATATCATGGACTGTGACCAACTGTCAGTGACTGCCAATTGCTTCCAATCTGGAGGTTGCTAACTGCTATTATATCATGGACTGTGACCAACTGTCAGTGACTGCCAATTGCTTCCAAACCTGGAGGTTGCTAGCTGCTATTATATCATGGACTGTGACCAACTGTCAGTGACTGCCAATCGCTTCCAAATCTGGAGGTTGCTAACTGCTATTATATCATGGACTATGACCAACTGTCAGTGACTGCCAATTGCTTCCAAATCTGGAGGTTGCTAACTGCTAAGTTATATCATGGACTGTGACCAACTGTCAGTGACTGCCAATTGCTTCCAAATCTGGAGGTTGCTAACTGCTATTATATCATGGACTGTGACCAACTGTCAGTGACTGCCAATTGCTTCCAAACCTGGAGGTTGCTAGCTGCTATTATATCATGGACTGTGACCAACCGTCTGTTACTGCCAATCGCTTCTAAATCTTGAGGCTGCTAACTGCTATTATATCATGGACTGTGACCAACTGTCAGTGACTGCCAATTGCTTCCAAATCTGGAGGTTGCTAACTGCTAAGTTATATCATGGACTGTGACCAACTGTCAGTGACTGCCAATTGCTTCCAAACCTGGAGGGTGCTAGCTGCTATTATATCATGGACTGTGACCAACCGTCTGTTACTGCCAATCGCTTCTAAATCTTGAGGCTGCTAACTGCTATTATATCATGGACTGTGACCAACTGTCAGTGACTGCCAATTGCTTCCAATCTGGAGGTTGTTAACTGCTATTATATCATGGACTGTGACCAATTGTCAGTGACTGCCAATTGCTTCCAAACCTGGAGGTTGCTAGCTGCTATTATATCATGAACTGTGACCAATTGTCAGTGACTGCCAATTGCTTCCAAACCTGGAGGGTGCTAGCTGCTATTATATCATGGACTGTGACCAACCGTCTGTTACTGCCAATCGCTTCTAAATCTTGAGGTTGCTAGCTGCTATTATATCATGGACTGTGACCAACTGTCAGTGACTGCCAATTGCTTCCAATCTGGAGGTTGTTAACTGCTATTATATCATGGACTGTGACCAACTGTCAGTGACTGCCAATTGCTTCCAAACCTGGAGGTTGCTAACTGCTATTATATCATGGACTGTGACCAATTGTCAGTGACTGCCAATTGCTTCCAAACCTGGAGGTTGCTAGCTGCTATTATATCATGGACTGTGACCAATTGTCAGTGACTGCCAATTGCTTCCAAACCTTGAGGTTGCTAGCTGCTATTATATCATGGACTGTGACCAACTGTCAGTGACTGCCAATTGCTTCCAATCTGGAGGTTGCTAACTGCTATTATATCATGGACTGTGACCAACTGTCAGTGACTGCCAATTGCTTCCAATCTGGAGGTTGCTAACTGCTATTATATCATGGACTGTGACCAACTGTCAGTGACTGCCAATTGCTTCCAAACCTGGAGGTTGCTAGCTGCTATTATATCATGGACTGTGACCAACTGTCAGTGACTGCCAATCGCTTCCAAATCTGGAGGTTGCTAACTGCTATTATATCATGGACTATGACCAACTGTCAGTGACTGCCAATTGCTTCCAAATCTGGAGGTTGCTAACTGCTAAGTTATATCATGGACTGTGACCAACTGTCAGTGACTGCCAATTGCTTCCAAATCTGGAGGTTGCTAACTGCTATTATATCATGGACTGTGACCAACTGTCAGTGGCTGCCAATTGCTTCCAAATCTGGAGTGTGCTAGCTGCTATTATATCATGGACTGTGACCAATTGTCAGTGACTGCCAATTGCTTCCAAACCTGGAGGTTGCTAGCTGCTATTATATCATGGACTGTGACCAATTGTCAGTGACTGCCAATCGCTTCCAAATCTGGAGGTTGCTAACTGCTATTATATCATGGACTGTGACCAACTGTCAGTGACTGCCAATTGCTTCCAAATCTGGAGTTTGCGAACTGCTATTATATCATGGACTGTGACCAACTGTCAGTGACTGCCAATCGCTTCCAAATCTGGAGGTTGCTAACTGCTATTATATCATGAACTGTGACCAAATGTCAGTGACTGCCAATTGCTTCCAAATCTGGAGTTTGCGAACTGCTATTATATCATGGACTGTGACCAACTGTCAGTGACTGCCAATCGCTTCCAAATCTGGAGTTTGCTAACTGCTATTATATCATGGACTGTGACCAACTGTCAGTGACTTTCAATCGCTTCCAAATCTGGAGTTTGCGAACTGCTATTATATCATGGACTGTGACCAACTGTCAGTGACTGCCAATCGCTTCCAAATCTGGAGGTTGCTAACTGCTATTATATCATGGACTGTGACCAACTGTCAGTGACTGCCAATCGCTTCCAAATCTGGAGTTTGCTAACTGCTATTATATCATGGACTGTGACCAATTGTCAGTGACTGCCAATCGCTTCCAAACCTGGAGGTTTCTAGCTGCTAAGTTATATCATGGACTGTGACCAACTGTCAGTGACTGCCAATTGCTTCCAAATCTGGAGTTTGCGAACTTCTATTATATCATGGACTGTGACCAACTGTCAGTGACTGCCAATCGCTTCCAAATCTGGAGGTTGCTAACTGCTATTAATCATGGACTGTGACCAATTCAGTGACTGCCAATTGCTTCCAAATCTGGAGTTTGCGAACTGCTATTATATCATGGACTGTGACCAACTGTCAGTGACTGCCAATCGCTTCCAAATCTGGAGTTTGCTAACTGCTATTATATCATGGACTGTGACCAACTGTCAGTGACTGCCAATCGCTTCCAAATCTGGAGTTTGTGAACTGCTATTATATCATGGACTGTGACCAACTGTCAGTGACTGCTAATCGCTTCCAAATCTGGAGTTTGCTAACTGCTATTATATCATGGACTGTGACCAACTGTCAGTGACTGCCATTCGCTTCCAAATCTGGAGGTTGCTAACTGCTATTATATCATGGACTGTGACCAACTGTCAGTGACTGCCAATTGCTTCCAAATCTGGAGTTTGGGAACTGCTATTATATCATGGACTGTGACCAACTGTCAGTGACTGCCAATCGCTTCCAAATCTGGAGGTTGCTAACTGCTATTATATCATGGACTGTGACCAACTGTCAGTGACTGCCAATCGCTTCCAAATCTGGAGGTTGCTAACTGCTATTTTATCATGGACTGTGACCAACTGTCAGTGACTGCCAATTGCTTCCAAACCTGGAGGTTGCTAGCTGCTAAGTTATATCATGGACTGTGACCAACTGTCAGTGACTGCCAATTGCTTCCAAACCTGGAGGTTGCTAGCTGCTATTATATCATGGACTGTGACCAATTGTCAGTGACTGCCAATTGCTTCTAAATCTTGAGGTTTCTAGCTGCTATTATATCATGGACTGTGACCAACTGTCAGTGACTGCCAATCGCTTCCAAATCTGGAGGTTGCTAACTGCTATTATATCATGGACTGTGACCAACTGTCAGTGACTGCCAATTGCTTCCAAACCTGGAGGTTGCTAGCTGCTAAGTTATATCATGGACTGTGACCAACTGTCAGTGACTGCCAATTGCTTCCAAACCTGGAGGTTGCTAGCTGCTATTATATCATGGACTGTGACCAATTGTCAGTGACTGCCAATTGCTTCTAAATCTTGAGGTTTCTAGCTGCTATTATATCATGGACTGTGACCAACTGTCAGTGACTGCCAATTGCTTCCAAACCTTGAGGTTGCTAACTGCTATTATATTAGATAAATATTGGTTGTTTTCTTCTTACTAGATCCCAATCTGTCTCAAGCAGAGCTGATGTTGATGACCATATCTGAGATAATCAGTCAACTTGTTGATGCACATGAAAAGAAGAAAGATATCAATTTGAACAGGTTTCCTTTTGATAAGCTATTGTGTTTAATAATGTTATATATTTTCTTTTTTTCCTGCGTAGCATGCATTTTTTAAAACAGGTTTATTTCGATTGTCATTGATATAGGCCTAAAATAGAAGAGGCCCAAAGCACGATCCCAAAATGTGCTACAATGCATTTCTTTCATAGCTTAGTGAAGTTCTGATTCGTAACATTTTTGTTGAATTTCTATGGAAGAGACTTGAAGGTTTTCATATTATTAATGCTAAATGTTAGCTGCTATATATAGCAACAAAAGTAAAAGTGCAGCTTTATTCTTGTCTATTGTTAAGTTAAACAGAAGGACGAAACAACTCATATGTTGGATATAACAATTTCTCGTACATCATTAATGGTAAGTACAAATTCATGCCTTTGACAGTGAGAACAAGATGATCCTGTGTCTTTGCACGCTTTGAATGGCATATTTAATGTAATCTGTTTTTGTAATTTGTTTTTGATTTGTTTGTGCATAAAAAATGCAAGCTAAATGGCTGTAAATAACATTAACGCCCATAATAATACAACCGAATTCGATGGCGGATACTGCGAAGACTATTTTAGATTGAAGGAGCTAGAAAGGAGCTAGAAGTTTGAAGGGGATTAAGACTCCAAAAGATTCTTAGACCAAGCCCTCTACTTTGGCTGTGAATTCGACCAATGCATTTTTCATAAGTAAAATGTCAAAGACAAGATATTTGTTTGATGTATATTCAATCATTGAATCGCCATAACAACTTCATGAAATGAAGTGCATTGTGTAACAAGCTTTTATTTGATAGCGAAGGTTCTCGGCCAGGGGGGGGGGGGATATTTTGGATTAAGGTAAGCGACAAAAGTAAAAGCGCAGCCTCATTGTTGTCCATCGTAAAATTAAACTTTGTGTAATTTCGTGGAATCATTACCTTTAAAAGATAGATGATATGGGAGCATAGCCTCTATTACTTTGGCACTTAATTTCTATATTCAAAAAATGACTAGAAACTGCATCAAGTGCATTTGCAGACTGGCAGCAATATGACGACGCCTTATTCAATCTTTGAAAGATTTCCTGTGGCCGACACTTTGTCAAAAATTTCTTGGGAATGATAGTATTCCCTTTACCATACTTTATCGTTCTCTGTCATATTGACAACTTTTCTGTATGCTGACTGCCACAACCACCTGCATAAGCCGAGAATGACGAAAAAGTTGAGCAAACGACAATGATGCTGTGGCTGTTGCTATCGTCTCTTCACAGAAGATCTATGTTTATTTTTTCTGTTTTTGGCTCACGCTTACTGTTACATGGCATTTTAGGTCACTAAGAAGAGAGCTTTTACAAAACGATCAGATGTGGACGGAGATGAGGTGCACGGGGGCATGCCTCCCGGACAAATTTTTAGACTCTGGTTGCTATTTTGCTGTTGTGGGCTCAATTTTCGTATCTTCAAATAGCCAGTTCATATTCACGCGTCATTAGCAACATTGTGTGCTTGCCAGCTAATAGTTGGCAAAATATGCTTGCAATCAAAGCACTCAGAGTACAGGAGAGGGGCCAGCTACTATTTTTATTTTGTGCCTGCAAGAGACTCCCACTTGAGGCCTACACATAAATTTTTAAGAATGTGGTTAAAAATGCTAGACACAGTGTGATTGTTTGTAGGCCTCTTTGGCTATATACATGCCTAGAGTGTGTCGAAAGTAAAGAGGCAAATAATTTTCGATGCTGTAAACCAAAAATGCAGCAAAAAAGGAATTCTAAAGCTTGAAATTTTGGAAAGTCCATTTTTTAATGGGTCTAAAAGGAAGGACTAGATTACATTTGCTCCCAATATCGATGGATAGCTGGAGACAGTTATTTTAGCGGCTTGTTGCTTCGAAAAATTCACGCTATATCCTTCAGAATTATTTTTTAAACATTTTGCATGAAGGCTTTCACACCAATGAAGGATTCTTACAGCTCAGCTCAGATTTATAAAGGGGGTAGACTTCAGCTTGCGAAACTGGGAAGTTTGTCACATCAGGATTCAACTGTAAATGCAAAGAGTACATGCCTTATGCACATCACTGTGACAAAAATGTTTAATACTTTGATAAGTGTTCTTGAGTGATACGCGGAGTGATACGAAAACTTTCAATATTTTCTAAAGAATTCTCCGGCAGGAGGCAGTGTTTATTTGTGCTAGACCTGTGCTGTAACTTACCATGGTTTAATCTTAGTTGTTATGAAAGCAGTTCCCTATGTTGTTTCCTATGTTGTTTCCTATGTTGTTTCCAGTTTCCTAAGCAGTTTCCTATGTCAGTTTCCTTTTAATCTTAGTTGTTATGAAAGCGGTTATCAGACCAGTTAAAAAATCTGTGTACAGTGTTTATAACATGACAGGTATTAGGAACCTAACGAAATTGCGGGTGAAATTCAGCCCACTCAATGAGCATAGGTTTCAACACAACTTTGACTGCCTAAGCCCTCTTTGTGTATGTGGTACGGGAAACGAAGATAGCGAGCATTTTCTCCTGCATTGCCCTCAGTTTGACTTGATGCGCACAGATCTCTTCAGTCAACTAGCGGATGTACCTGGGTTAGACATCGCAAGTATGGATTCAAAAGATTTGTGTGAACTACTATTGTACGGGACTTCTGATTTGAATGTTGTCGAGAACAAAATCATTATTGAAGCAACAATATCCTTCATTGAACGATCCAAGAGATTTTGCTAAAAACTCTTTTAAGTAATTTTATAGCAGCAACTCTCCTCTATTTCCCTTTTTGATTACAAAGTCCAACTTTGTAATCTAAGAGGGCACTCGATGTCAGTCAGAAAGAAAGTAAGTAAGTAAGTAAGTAAGTAAGTAAGTAAGTAAGTAAGTAAGTAAGTAAGTAAGTAAGTAAGTAAGTAAGTAAGTAAGAAAGTCACGCTCGTTAATGGAATTGATAAACGTTTTACCGCTGCTAATGAGCACTCAGATAAAGAAAGCGCACAGAAAGCGCATACAACACAGAAGCTTCCCGCGATCCTATAGCAGAATTTGACGTCGGCTTATTTCATGTTAGACAGATTTGACACCATAAGATGGATAAATTACTAGGATGTTTACCCTGGCACAGCAACAAATTCACCCAGAATTGGCACGTTCTTGACTTCATTAGCAGCTTAATTATGTCAAAACAATCGTTTTCTAGAACGAACGAATCATTAGCCACTTATTGATAGTACTCATTATGCAAATAACTCAACTTTAGAGGATGATGTAACCGGCGGCCTGCACAGAGGCTAGCATTTGCAGCATAACCAAAGGTAGAAGGACCCCCCTCCTACACAGCAACGGATGCAATCATCGCAGGTGAAGTTGAGACGAAAGGTGCAGAATCCCAGCAAGCAATGGCGCCATGGACTGGGGGAAGGGACGTGATCACACTGAACCAAAACATCTTCATGCATATCATTCTGCACAGAGGAATCTTCGTGACTGCTTGTCTCAAATTAGATGCCCGCGAATAGCAACAACTGAAACGTTCTGTACGGTTCTGCATAAGTAATTTTGCGTTATCGTAAATCTCACATGACATCTCATTTGACACAGATGCACCAATAGTTTTGTGCACGAACTATAAGCAAACTAGGGGTAATGACTTTTGATTTTCGTATCATTCTCGTTTGACATTAAGACCAAAATATTGCCTTTGACCTTGAGGCGATTCTTGTCCTTATACTAGGCGCTCGATTTTCCATTGAAGGCGACTTTAGCAGCAACACTCATCTCTCTGACTGTAGCAAAAAACAGAATCAACGATCATTTGGGGTTATGAAGAAATCAATAATCAGATATTCTTATGCTTGTTTAGCTCAGGACGGACTTTGTAATCATCCAAAAGGATCTTATGTTCTTTCTTTGGTTTAGCTTTATTTCTAGTGTTTTTTTCTAGTGTTTTTTTTCATTATTATTTTATTATTTGTTATTATTTTTTGTTCTCGTTGTTTTTGATTGTTTGTTGATTTTCTTTTTGGACATTGTGAGCCTTAATTTGTAAGTCCCATCTACAGTGGGAACTAGGTGACCTCGTGTCTTTTCCCGCTGTGGATGGGACAAATAATGTATTGTATGTTTCGATTAGGGTTTTGCTTGACAAAAAAAAGCAGTTTCCTCGATTTCATTTTAGATTGAAAGGTAGTGTTTGTCGCAAGTATGGGTTATCGTCACAACCGAGATTGGTTGATATCATTGCTGCCGTTCCAACCACTCATAAAAAGGTTTGTTGATTCTTCATAAATGTCGTGCTTGTATGCAGGATATTCCAAAGAACTCTTGCCCCGCTTGAATGGCTGTTGTTGAGCAGCTGTGACTTTCATTGCCGTATTTTTTAAACTTTCCTATTGGTCGAAGATGTGACTGTGGCTAGACGTGGGGCTAAGCCGGTTGTAACATGTAAGTAACAGTATGAAAGAGTATAGGATAAAAACATTTAATGATAACGTAGCTATGTCAACGATAATCATCGGATTATGATCATAATATGTTATGTCACAGATAGAATAATTGTGACCATGATGAAAGAACATTATGAACGAATAAATCGAAGAGCATGGTAGCTTTAAATTGCAGCTGAGTAATAAGAGCTACGTTAGAGTTCGGTGTGAAAGTAGTCGCCAAGCCAAGCCAGGCCAATGAAACATCGTTCCTTGGCTTGTTTGACACTCATGAGTTGTCTTTGTATAGGAGTTGCCATTATCAGTAGGTCATTAACAGATTGTCCGAGTTTACAGAAACTTTTTGCAGTTCCTGCCAAAAACGTCTCAAATTCGCAGTGCCTTAGCAAACTTTGCCTTGTTTTGCGATTTTGCTCCTTTCGCCCTTAGAATTGTATTGTTCTGTGAAGGTATTTGAGATTACAGGGTAGCTTGTGATTTCGATGGACTGCGGGGACCAAAAAAACTTTTTGGTTCCTGTATGTCTCATGCACTGGTAATTGTTGCTTGCATTATATAATCAGTCTTTTTGGCAATTTATGAAAAACTACAGTTAATTAAAGTTTATTCTCATCTTGTGCCTTTTCTTGTTCCGTAAAGAAGGGTAACTTGACCCATTTTGCATGTTTTTCAACATAATTCTAATCAGAAATGACAAAGATGTAATGCAAGTGTTTCATGTGAGCATTGTGAATTGGAACCATTATATGCAAAAAAGACACAATATTTTGATGCTATTTTCCACGTTTTTTGCAGCTTTTAACTGGCGGCTTACGGCAACTCTGAGAACACCTTTCGAGCTTCATTCCTAGGGATAGCATATGCGATTAAGTTTACTTCTGTGATTCCAGCGCTTGGTGCTAAAAGCCGTAACTTCCTCTTGCCAAGTGACAGCTTCGTGGGTTTTTTCTGTGTCAAAATCACTTTTGAGAAGTTATGCGTTTTGGATATGAGCACTTTAGCATCCTGCTTTCAAAGTCTAAGTTTCTGTACCTTCAGCTATAAAAGCAAGATAGTCTGACTAAACCTCACTGTTGATAGCATTCTTTTAAAGAGAATACAAATTTGAACCTGCCGTGTGAAGTTGATCTTTCGTCGGTGGTTTGCAAACGACCAGCCACCTTTATCGTACCAGTTTTTGCTTCATCTGGTCAGTGCTCCGCCCCCTTCCAAGTAGCTGCTTGTTTAGCAGAGAATACATTAAAGTTGGAAAGGACTAAGTGGCCATTGGCGGTACATTTAGTGTAGTTATACAAGTGATATGAGAGTAAGAACATCATATGACGTTTTAATGTCACCAATTTTCTACCTGAAAATGAGAGATGATTATCTCTCAAAGTGTTACTCTCATGGAATAAACCTTATGTTCATGTTACGATAAAGTTGGTTTTCATGAAAACAGCAAAATGTTGTATATGGATAAAAACAATGCTAGTAAAAATATTTTAAAATCATCTGCGCAAATATTTCAAAGTCTAAACGTAAGGATGATTTGCTTTTGAACAAAATTAATTGTATAACACTTTGCTAATCATTATGATTCACAAAATTTTACATGCAACTGTTTTGATACACTTTTGAATTACTAGAAAGAGCTAAACTTGATCTAAGAGCATGCTCTTTGGGTGCAGCTGTTTATGCATAGTTTTCAAATTATTTTGACCATTTAGCATACATTACGTCTGAAATATTTTGTTTTCATCTGTTTGGTGATTCAAACGATCTATCCATTGTCTGAGAACCGATCTTGCAGAAACTATGAAATTGATTCAGAAGAGGACGTTTCCAATTCTTGACTCAGGCTTTAGCTTACATTTTGGAACTTGTTCACAACTTACAACATACGATCGAATCAACAGTCTCCCGAAAAACTCATTTCCATGGGCTTTGGCTGAAAAATTAGACACTGGCGGCTGTATTTTGTTTACTTCTAACCATTGGTACGTTAACCAGCCTTTTTCAATGCACACAGTATTTCATTATTATGATAAGGAGCCTAGTAAGGTATAAATATTTTCGCAATGAATTCTAGAAACAAAAAAAGAATGCTCTTTGTCATATTTTGTATCAGACTGGGAGTATCTACGTGAAACTTCCAAAACTTCCAAAAGTATCCAAAGGTTGGATCCCCATTGATCAAAATGATTCATATTGTATTTATTGCTTTCATCGTGATCGTCGTCGTCATCGTCATCATCATCATCATCATCATCATCATCATCATCATCATCATCATCATCATCATCATCATCATCATCATCATCATCATCATCATCATCATCGTCGTCGTCGTCATCGTCATCGTCATCGTCATCGTCATCGTCATCGTCATCGTCATCGTCATCGTCATCGTCATCGTCATCGTCATCGTCATCGTCATCATTGGGATGGTCATCATCACCTCATGCTGCTTGCACGGATTCCAATAATTTTCTCCCTCCGTCCATTTCAGTTGTTCATCATCACAAACAAGTCTGATGGATAGCTTTCTAGGTCCTTACAAAATTCTGTGATAATTGTTTTGGCCCCCTTGGGTGCAATGCAATATTAAAAGTCACACCACGCTCGTCGATACCATTTCATTGAATACCGTTTTTTGTGACCTTCCAGTTGGCAAAAAGACCCCAGATCACGGAACATCTTTTTTAAGTAAACCCATTTTAATGGAGGATCACTGAACCTTCTCAAGTGATTTGTACTGTACAAATGCTGGTTCAAAGAGAAAGGTTTCGGATCCTTGCAATTAATTACTATTCAATTTACTGATATCTCTTTATTGGAAAAAAATTGAATCCTGCAAACTTAAGGGGTTAAATGGTTTTCAGGCCTGGTGAGATTCACTACTATATGCTACGGTCTCGAGTTCATCAGCATTTAAATGATTTTAGGTATATTTTCTGAAGAAAAATACTCCTTATCTTGAGATAGTAGGTCCTTAGATTTGGCTTCAGATATCCTCCTTTTTCAGCGAAATCCTTTATGAGCGTGGTGTCACACATTCATTAACATTGCACCCACCGGGGTTTTGGTTAGTCACCCAGCACCAGCCCCTCCATGTGTTGGTTTCTGTGAAAAAATGTCACTGATGATTACATTGTTTTTGCCCTACAGCAGTGGCCAGCGAATCTTGCCCTGCGTTCTTTAACTTAACTATCTTAGATGTTAGAAGTTGGCTGCCAACAACTGTTCAATCTTCAAACAAGCTTTCCAAGGCAAATTTAGCGCATACCGTAGCATTCTTAGAACCAAACAGAGCTATAAAGCAAGACAGATGTGACAATTGCTTGGCAGAAGTCTCTTTCAATGTCAGCTGGTCGATTAGACTTCCATGCTATAGTGATAATTATCTACAATGGATAATGTTTTCGCTTAGTTCTGTAAACAATGTTGCTTGTATTGCTGTCGCAGAATTATCTTTTAAACAATGATTACAATTTGACTGACACCATACTGTTCATCAAACCTTTAAGTAAGACCTTGAAGCAAACACGTTAACAATTAATCTATTGTCTGATATCATAGCATGTTTTGAAATTGAGAACTTTGAGGCATTTTGATTTGTGGGAAAGTTTCCAAATTATGTACTGTATGCTATAGTAGCACATTTGAAACTGAGGAGTGTAAGGCTTTTAATGTTTTGGAAGAGTTTGCCATATTTCCCAAGCCTTTAACTCCCTTGGATGTTATGTCCTTTTATGTACCGGGTGAGTCAGCAAAAGGGGTGGGGGGGCGTTTGGTGGATTGTGACATCGCATTTAGCCATCCAATTGTCGTGAACTAAAGTTTTACGTGCAGCCAAGACTCTAACTTAGATGATAAAGCTTTCCCCATCGAAATCGGTCATTTGATGCATTTGTTAAAAAAGATTTTCCTCGTAAGACCTTGTATGGGAGTCTTGCAAACTGGTGAAACCTTTTGCCAAGCCCCTTCCGCATTTTGTCTTGGCAAAAATTACAAGTACACATAGTATTATCAGAGGAGAATGAAATAGTTAGGAGATAGTATTTTGTCCCCTGGGATGTCTTAACATAACTTGCCCTGCGTGGAGAATGTTTGAAAGACATCAATAATGCGTGCTTCTCTGCCTTGCGAAGAGATTTCCTCCAAGCAGATCAGTGCTCGATAAATCGTATTGGGACCTCTTGCAGACAACAGAAAGACCCAAAAGACAAAGGACTCGAACGCTGCGTCTTTGTCTTTTGGGTCTTTCCGCACGATCTTAACGACCTGAATGACCAAGTGTGAACCAGGCATAACTTTTCAGCATTCCCTGATAATACCACATGTACCTGCAACTCTGGAAAGGCTAAAATGCTGAAGGGGCTTGGTCAAAGATTTCATCAGTTTGCAAGACTCCCATACAAGGTCTTACGAAGGAAATCCTTTATAACAAATGCATTAAGAAACTGATTTCATTGTAGAAGGCTTTATGATCTAAGTTAGACTTTTGGCTGAATGGAAAAATTTAGTTGACGATGATCGAGTGGCTCAATGCGACGCCACAGTCCGACAAACGCCCACGTTTTTTCGGACTCACCCGGCAAACATGTCTATTATCTGTTTATTCGAATCTTCTACAAAAAGTGGACAGATTCATTTGTTTTTACATGAAGTTGAGATCTTGAAGTTGTCTCCAAGATTTGATTTCCCCTGCATTATTTACCTTTTAGGTTCTCATTCCTAAATTGAAAGCAAAGCCAATAAGGACTGCATCAGGCGTAAGTGAAAATTTTATTGTATTTATTTATTGCGCCAATTAACACCAGGTGAGGGAGATAAAGATCCCATTTTTGACAATTCGTAACACGCTAGAGTACAAGGATTTGACGATGCCAAAAGTATGCTGATGCTCAAGGGAGGACTTTCACACCATCCCCTTGCATTCATTCTTCTAATCTTTGCATCTTGAGAATGAGTATATCATCTAAGTTAGCCTTTGATTGACAGATTAACATTCTCATTTTTGGGTATAGGCCACATCAGCCAAACGGGTAAACTTATTCTTAACTCATGAAGCTCAATTGTTCCTTGCTCAGGTTTGGATAAATCTCATTTTAAGATTCTATAGGTTTCAGAAGAACTTCACTATCTAATCTGCGAATCTAAACTTGTAAGTCAAATTTTTTGCCACTGACAATGTATGATCACGGAGGAGATGCTTGCCGAATTCAAAGGTAAAAGCTTGGTTGGATTTTCCGCAATAAAGTTCTTAGAATGAGAGGCGACGCCCAAATTACGACTTGAAAAACCATATATCGAGTAAGGTTGTTTGCCAATATGTTTTACTTCATCTAAGAAGCGATATCCTTTGATTTTATATAATATTTCCAGTCCTTCATGAAATAAAGCCTTTTCAAGGACATAAGCAACCAATCTGATAGTACGGGACAGAGGCTCAACGCAGTAATCATTTCTTGCGATTTCCGAGTATGTTCCAAACTCGATGCCTTATAGAATTTGAGATTTCCTCAAATTGAAAGCAACTTCAGGAATCTTATGGAATATTCCCAACTGGTGATATAATCAGATTTTTGCGATTTTTCGGAAAGTTTTCCTTTTTGGGTCACCAGGGAAGTGTATATGTTGGATACTGAACGACATTAACGTCATTCAAATCTGATGACTACTTATAGCACAAAAGGACTGCGAACATAGCATTTAATTATTGGACGTGGTAAGCTGATTGCAATGACTTGAAAACTTGTATCCTAGATTGCTGTTGTTGCTGTAATGTGTAAGCCACATAGATGTCCTCACATCAACATGACTGGTAACATATGTGTGTGAGTTTGTTTAGAACCTTTTTCATTTTTAAGCGTAACAGTGTTTGATGCAACACATGGAAACTGCGAGGCCATAAAGTTGGATCATTAGGCTAAAACATTATAGAGCACTATCGCCCTTATCAGACCACTTTTCAGAAAACTAAGATTTTCGGAGAGGTCAAAGAAGTTCTTGAAGAGAACTCACCTTGAATAGGCTTCTCGGCTCTTGCTACAAACCTCAAAGTGAGAGTTGTTCCATCTGTTTCCTTGTTGTCATGCTGGAACCACACAAATACGGACACGTCTGAAACGCATAAATTAGGCCGTATCGCCCTTATCAGACCACCGTATTTTTTTTTATTCAATTTATTTAACGTTGGCTATATAAACAATACAATTAATAGCACATGGTGCTAATTTAGGCCAACTACAATCATGTAAAAAATAATGATAAAAATAAAGAAATTAAATTTACGCTAAATTTTCTTCTAAATTAAATGTAACCTAAATTTTCCACATATCGCTTGCATAGTCTACAGTCACAACTAACCGTTTACGTTTTAATTTTTCTTTTAAACACTGAAAGAGATTCTGATTCCTTTATTTCGGTAGGTAGTGTCCTCCAGAGCTTCTGCCCGAGGAACCGCACAGTTTCTGTTCCAAACCTCATTGTTTTAAATTTTGGTATACATATGTTTCCGCCATCCCTCAGTCCATATGAAGGCACCTTTTCCATGAAAATCTCCTTCATAAAGCTAGGGGCGTTTCCTGATTTTGTTTTATATATTTCAGTTAGAAGTAACCGCAGATTTCTCTGATGGACAGATGCCGAATTTTTATTCACGAGAAGGGTTTCAAAATCTGAGTGATTATCTTTATATACAATACGTAAGGCCCTCTCTTGTATCTTATTGACTTTTTTATTTATGTTTCTATCATGAAACATCCATACCAATGGGCAATAACTAAAATGTGACATGATGAATGCATTCATCAATGATGCAAGCTGTTCAGTTTCCATGTAATTCGCAATTCTAGCCACAGCATGTAATTTTTGGGCAGCCTTCTTACAGAGCGTTTCAACGTGGGACTTAAATGTTAGTTTATTATCTATGTTGATTCCTAAGAGCATTTGCTCCTTGGTCTCTTTGATCACAGAAGTAACAATTTTCACACGTATATCGTCATGTATTCCACCAAAAATCATTACATGGCATTTTTCTTCGTTAAGTTTCATATAGTTATTAGGAAACCAGTTTAAGATGGCTGCAATGCCATCTTCTAATCTTCGCACAACATCATCTATTTTATCACTCACAACGTAAATAGTGGTATCGTCAGCGTAATTGCAAATTTCGGCATCCTCCATCAGATAGAGCATGTCATTTATATATATGTTGAATAAGAGTGGTCCCAGAACGGAACCTTGTGGAACACCGAGATTTGTTTCACGCCAATTGCTGAACAAGCCATTTACCTTTACACGCTGTTTCCTCGCTGATGGATAGATAATTCAAGTGCAGATCTGCCTAAGCCATATGCATCGAGTTTGGCTACCAGCAGTTCATGATTCAAACAATCAAAGGCTTTTGATAGATCCATCAAAATTGCACCCGCAAATTTTTTGTTGTCTAATCCTATTTTGATTTTTTCTAAAAAACGCAAAAGAGCATTTTGTGTAGAGAAACCTCTTCGAAAACTGCATAGCAATACGGAGAGAAATGTGCCTGCGAACTGCATTAACTGAGAGTGCATCAGTCGTTCAAATACCTTTGATACTGCAGGGAGAACAGTGATGGGCCTAAAATTCTTCTTCAGAGAAGTGTCATCCTTTTTAAAGAGTGATGTTATCTCTCCGGCTTTTAGTTCCAATGGAAATGTGCTATGAGCAACACTTTGATTGAAGAGGTTACATAGATTTTGCGCAAATATATCTGGGTACTCTTTTAAAATTTTAGCCGGGATTGCACCAACAGGCGAAGATTTCTTTGGATCTAACCGTGCCAGTTGCAAAGCAACCTGCTGAATTGATACCTCACTGAAAGTAAGTCTTTCAGTATATTTCATGTTGGACTGAATTCTTCTAATGCTGGGATGTAAACAATATTTTTTAATAGCAATATCTATAGGATCAACTAGTCCAGACACAGAAGAAATATTTTCTGTGATTTCCTTAATACCCAGTGCATCAGTAATATTCGCAAAATAGTTATTAAACACCTCAGCAACTTCCTTATCATTTGATATTAAGTTGTTATTTTCAAGCAGTGTTAAACTTGTGGGAACCTGTACCTTGTCAGAAAATAGAGGCTTTACTGTCCGCCAAAATTTGCGATTATCATTAATCATGGTGGTGTCCAAATTTTTGTAATAACTCATTTTTGCTTTACGCAGGAGCTTAACACATTGATTTCTTTGCTTCTTATATAATTTTAAATTGAAATCATTTTTGTTTTTATTGTATTTCTTTCGCAAATGAGACCTGCGCATTATGGCTTTGCGGAGGGTTCTATTCATGAAAGGACCATCATTTGCCCGCACGCTCGTAGAAGAACGATGAATTTAGCACATCAAAATCTTTTCACGGCCGTTGACAGTTCAACAAAGTATTTTTTGCTTTCCCAGAAAGCCAGAAAGTTACATGACCAATTCTAATTTGATTGAAAATGATTTCAAAATATTGTTAATTTCACTCCCGCTTTTAACTCTCTAAGCCTTGACCTCAGTCAACTCTAACCACACGATGTGTCAATAGTCTACAAAACTTACGGGTTTCACTCGGTGGACGCACCTGGGCGGCATGATGTCAGTTGCAGTGCTCTTCCAAAAGGAGCCTTAGGTCTCGCAATTTGTGTGCGATTCTCGAAATTTCTTTGGATATGAAACAAGAAGAGTCGGAGGAAACATTCATGAAGACTATTCTATGTTAACTGAAAGAGATATCGAGAAACGACACAAAATAGACAAGATGTGTGGAAACATCAAAGGAAATGTGAATTGTACTTACACCTTCGTGGCAGGTAGGTCAACTTCAAAACTTTATTGCAAGTCTTCTGAGCAAAACAAAACAGCGAAAGCGAAGAAATATCAAAGAGATGACATCAGCAAACAACTTTCGCGCGCTTTTTGGATTAGCTAGGCCTAAGCTCCCTTTGAACTTTAACATTTCATTCAAGGCCGTTGCACAACACGGAATCGATGGTGGTCTGATAGGGGCGATATTACTCTAGCTCTTTCGAGACTCAAACTCCACAATCGAAGCAAATGAGTTTCATATGATTTGCAGCATTTTGAAAAGAAATAGTGGTTTTAATGCCTAAGACAGTTTCAACCTACCAGGTGACACGAAACAACTTTATAAAAGCAGGAGATATTGACGCTTTGTTTACAGCCAAGAGGACAGACTGTGGTTAACCCTATCTCACCTGGGACTTTTGAAGCGGTCAATACCTGGGGGGGGTGGATTCCACCCCCCCTGTTTTTCTCGGCCGTTCTTAGAGATATGAGGCCGAAAATTGGTAGAGATGTTAATTATCACGTAAACAATGAAACTGAATCATCAAAATCTAATTATCGATGTTGTTGTTGTTGCTAAAGCATCATAAGCAAAAACTAATTATATGACGTCATAGTTTTGAAAGCATATTAAAAGTAAATATAATAAAGATTTTTTCGCAAATATTAAAAGTAGATATCAAAATATATATTCTCTGCAAATTTGGGCTCAATCAGAGCAATGACGAAAGCACAGGATAAAAATAATGTTGCATCTCCACAGAGTACATAGCAAAACATCGGTTGCCATGGAAACATTTCTAAAATTAGAACAAATTTTTTTTTACATTTTGAATGTAATTAGATAAAGGATCAAAGTCGGAGATCTCAGGATCATTCCCGCACATTCTGAACAAGACGTAGCCAAAAATACGGTTTGGGGGGGTGGAATCCACCCCCCCCAGGTGAGATTCATTTTTATAAGATAATAATAATTTTCATTTCATTTTATAATATTTATACAGGTTAAAGGTTCATACATATATATGTTTTTCAACCTGACCTGTTTTAAAAGATAAAAATAAGCACTAATACTAATAACAAAGGAAATTTACTAACCTAACCTAATTTACAATTTACAATTTATATAACTAAGGCTATAAAAAGAGAACGTAAAGATGAAATAAGAGTTGTCCCCGACTATAGATTATCTTTGAAGACTTTCAGGGAGGGGGCAAATTTAGTAGCTCTTTCTAGACTGTTCCACAGTTTTGCACCTCGATAAGAAAAGGCCTTTTGGCCATTGATCGTTTTTAGCAGCGGTATCTTAAGATCAGTTTCTGATGAACGCAGAAACCGTTCTCTATCATCCGAACATTTTGCGAATAATTTTCTCAAGTAGTCTGGTGCAAGCGAATTTAAAGACTTGTAAGTAAGCGTGGCTGTCTCCTTTCTTACAAGATTACTGATAGTTGACCATCCAAGATTCTGAATTATCGGAGCAGCAGACGCATCGTATGGGCTGCCAGTTACAATTCTGGCAGCTCTATTTGGATTTTTTGCAAGACGTCAAGCTTTGATTCACTACAGCAGCCCCAAACGGAACAACAGTAGCTCAAATGGGGCTCAACAATCCCTCTATACATTTTGTTGAGTACGTCAGATGGAAGATATTTCTTAGAATACTTAATAAGTCCAAGGGCTCGATTAGCCTTGGTCTTGATAGTATCGATATGCTTGTCCCAGTTGAGTTTACTGTCTATCTGAACACCTAAGTATCTTGTGTTGGTAATCATTTCAATGTCCTGATCACCTATAGAAAAAGATGGTGGAGCATCAGGCTGGCTTTCGATCTTACGGATGTTTGGACCAGAGCCTATAATAAGATAGGGTTCAGTGAAAGGGTTAAGTGAAAGAATTTCTTAAAGTGATCTTGCCTGTTCACTTTAAGTTACAACTGCCCTGCTTAGAATCAGATTCGTATCCTACTTTGCTTATTCAGAGTGCAAAAATAATTTCCAATCCATGTTTTGTAAAGTAGAGATGATTTTGAAGTCGTATAGGGACATTACTCTTTGAAAGACACTTAGATCTGCTCAATTTCACAGTTTCGTGATCCTAAGCCAATTTGTGTCAATTGCTTGAACACATTGACTGGAAAAAGCTGGAGTTTTTTTTAGCTTCGATTGTGAAATAAAAGAATGCTTGAAGCTCTGATTAGCCAAGGAAGCAACATCTCAAAATACAGCTCTACCTTGCAAAATACTGATACACGCATTACAGGTACAGGAAGCAAGAAGCAAGCTACAATCTTGGTTTATTGCTGTGGACAAGTTACAGAGTTGCACTGTTTCGGTCCAACGTGCCCTCACCCCTTCCCCCCCCCCCGTTTTAAGGTTGCTTGCATCACACACCATTTAACTTTGGCAGCATTGAATTCGGGGGGAGGAGGATCAGAAAGTCCTAAATCTGCGCCTTTGTTTCAATATTTTAGGAAGCATCACAAAAATGCTGAAATTTCCCAACTTTTTCGACCAGGAGATGTAGCTTGTGTGAATTTTTACGGAATATGGGCGATGGAAATTAGATATGCCTATAAACGGGACAGTAAGAACACACGGAAGGAGCAATGGCTTGATCAGAGATTCTTGGCCAGCCTCAGTTACAATTTTAGATTCCTGACTATCTTTAACAATACCTGTTTCCTTTAACCCCCATTTTAAAATAAAAGATAGTAATACTTCATTCTGTTTTGCGTTAGATATTGCCCTGGTGGTCCAGACTCCGACTTTGAATATTCCACACAGTCCTATACAGGATACGAGGTACTTAAAGTTCCCTTTTGCGTCTTTTGCAAGTGTACAGAGATAAACAAGTAGATAATATAAGCTATATGCATGTTGACATGAATGGAAATAAGCACTTTGATGATTTCTTATTTAAGCACGAAGGCTCAGAGCCATCTTTTCGCCCATGCAAGCTTTGATAGGTCTTGAATGATGCCCGTCAAGGAGTGAGTACTCCCATAGGTACATTTAAAATTTCTTGTCACATGTGATGAGAGATTAGATTTCATGATTTGCTCCAAGTCTTTTGATAACATATTCTATTGTTCATGTAAAGGGACCTCTGAAAATTGCTTATGTCAGCTTCCAAACTGTCTGCTAAATTTTGGAAGCATTCCCAATCCTTTGCAATCTTTGCTTCCTCCTTACAACAATGCAGAGCCCATTATCTTTGCGCTGCATGCCAAACGCTTCTTTCTGACTTTGTTTTGGTTTCTCTCCTGTCAGCCTACATCGATGAGAGCTATTCGCGCAAGGTACAACCCATTTCTACAAACGAGACATCGAATGGAACAGGTAGGTTTTTCACGATAGCAACTCAGTTGCGTACAGTATTTAAAACACCCGCTAAGTCAGAAACAGGACTTTCCTTTTGCAAAGCTTTGCTGTCAACACTTGCTTTCAGTACACCCAGATGAATGTACTTTATCAACGTATTAACGAAGTATGTTTAAAAATATTTATTTATTCTTTGATTTCCTTTTTAGCTACAAAATCTTGGTCACAGTGTTGATAAGGTGAGCTTTGTCTACCGTACACAGTTCGAGAAAAAGTTGCTTCCTGGAATATCTTTGCAATGGGTTTTCTCATGGCTATCTATTGTCTTTATCATATAGTGGTTTTGTTCCTTATTTGGGTGCAAAGTAGATTTTTCATCTCGAGTGAAATAAGAGTTTTTCAAAACAATCAAACCTACCATCTAATTTTATCAGACTTCGGAAATCAATGTTTGGATGCCTCGTATTTTGTTCCTGGTTCCAAATTTGTTGTCATTCTTTCGTTGGGATGTCCAAATTTAAAAAAGCTGATATTGGTGGTTGTTTCCTTTTTCTTCGAATTAAGTGGCTTGAAGGAAACTTTAGTTGCTTTGGGTAATTCTCCTACGTTTGTTTTTTTATATCTTTATCATTTTCAGATTTACACCTTTTTTCACTTGTTGGAGATCTCGACATCATCAAATTTCTAAATCTTAAACAAGGGGAAGGGTGACAGTTTTGTGATTACTACCATTTTGCAGACCTTCGCGTTTTTCTTGAATATTCCACCCATTTTTTCCAATAATTCGGAAGGTACGAATGTTTTATATCTTTTTTCATTTTACTTGGAAGTCCTTTCGTACGAAGCAAGCTATGTACATTTTTGAAAATACTACAGGTGTTAAAAAAGAGAAAGGGAGAAGAATAGACAAGTATCTAAAGTTCCTGTCTTGCCTTTCAAACCAACGAAAGGTGCAATGAAGATGTTAGAAGTTGTTGTGGCGCAGTGGTATAATCGTCTGACTTTGCATTCTGAACAGACCGTCGGACTGGGTTCGATAACAGGCGTAGCTTCACGTCATTAGGCTCAGTGTTAAGATGAGATCCTCTGAGACTTTGCAGTCTGAGTCCACTCTGCTTATGCAATTCTATTCGATTCGATTTTGCACTCATTTTTTAGGTTGAGTTCATCGTAATGGGTGGCACATTTATGGCATTGGATGAAGAGTATAAAGATTATTTCATCAGGAATTTACACGATGCATTGTCAGGCCATTCATCCAATAATGTTGAAGAAGCTGTCAGGTAAAAAAAATATTGAGAACGACTTGCAGCAATAGTTTCAAGAACAATCATAGATTTCTGTGTCAGTTAAGCTAAAGAGAGTAGCCGTGACGAAGCTACAAATATGGAGAATATGACGTTAAAATGAGAATAACTGAAAAAGAAAAGTGTATGTCAAGGCTATTGGGGAAAGTTTACTAAGCCTAGAAATTAAACGTTTTCCTAATATTTCCTCTGTTTGCTGCAGATAGGCGCCATGGTTAAACTAAGTACAGATCTGTCCGTTTTTGAATGGCCAGGAAGATTGAACTGCTTGGACACATTGCTGTCTGCATTATCAGCGCCTTCATCATGCTCACGTAGAGTTATGCCCGATACGTTTAGTGTATTGAAAATCCTGGCATTTTAGTTTAATTGATACAGAAAGCTGTCAGGTAATCCATCTCATCGATTTTATAAGAGTGAAGATAAATGGACCATTTCTCAATCAGGAAAAGGGATATTTGTGAGCACAACCAATTCCGACAGACCTGGTAATAGTAAGAAATCCGGGGGATTCCCTCCTCTACGGTGACCAGTGTTTTCAGCTGCGGCTCGGTCGCTCTCACTGGAAACTCGAGTAATTTTTTGTTTATTTACACCCTTCAAGAGTTGCACAATAGTTCTTTGGAATATGGAAAGTGTTTTCTCTCGATATTCAGCCGTCTTGTTATCATTCCGCCATTTGTGAGTGTATTTGGAGCCACTTTTCTTCAGAACCGACCGGTCAAATTGAAACATCTGATCGATGCTAAATGTTGGTTGAATCAAAGTGTCCTTTATTTTTGATGCTTGAATAATGTCAAATGCACGATTTGCAGTCTCTGAGGGCTGTCATTTTAGTGTTCGATAACTACGTCAGCATATCGAAGATGGCTCTCAACAAGCGCTTTGTACTCTTGAAAAAGCATTGATTGTGGGAGGATAGTCTTACGTTTCTTCATTGCTGCGAGACCCCAGCAACCTTTTTCTTAACTGATTCATACTGTTCTTCACAAGCTACGATACCGCCAACTATTGCCCCGAGATATTTTGTTTTGTCAACCTGTTTAAATTTGTATCGGTTTATGAATAATTGCGGTAATGATTTCCTTTTTTCCTTCTACGGGGATGGTCTATTATCATGTATTCTATTTTAGTTGGATTGAGACTGAATATGGTATTTTATCCATTCTGCAATGTTTAATAACTCAGCTTTTGCTGTCTGAATGTTCCAGAGAAAACACCTACCATACCAAAAAGGTATCGTGCGACCAATGAAAGGTGTAGATCAACAAAGTAACAACTCAAATTTGCACAGAAATGCGACAGAACCTCAGCTGAAAACGCTGGTTTTTGTAGAAGAGGATTTCTTAGATTTCCGATTGTTGCTTGGGCTGTCGGAATTGACCACGCTCTCCTCCTCAGCGTCTTTTCCTAATTGCAAAATGGCCTATTAACAAACTCAGTCGTATTTGGAATCTTAGGGCAAATTTGTGGAGACAGTGAAAGTCTGGACTCTTAGATCACCAGACTGATTGTAAACCACACCAGACTGATTGTAAACCACGTAGCCCCCTTCTCCTTCCGCCTATCACCTCCAAAACAGAAACTGTAGTGAAGCATATTTTAGCTACAATAAAGCTGTTTTTGATTGAACCAATAGCAGTTTGATAGGGGTGAGGTAAGGGTGGATTCCAATATCTTAGAAGGTTCTCGGACGCAATTGTCCGTGGTTGAATAATGCGATCAGATCTAAAATGAATGAACGAGATTACCATTTGCGGAAAGCCCGGAGAACTGGGAAAGAAAACGAATGGTCTGCTTATCGCCACCTGAGAAACACCGTTACGCGGTTGATAAGGCACAGCAAAGCAACATATACAAGAACCATCTTAAGAGAAAATATGAGTAGGCCAAAAGAATTTTGGAGTCAAATAAAACGATGCTATCCTACAAAGAGTTCGAAAGGGAATAACTGCAAATTGTTTGAGATCAACGGAAAGAGAGAAACAAATATAAAAGTCATCTCGAATGCCTTTTGCACATTTTTTACGCAGATTGGGAAAACATTGCGCGACTCACTACCATCATTAGTCAGCCCTATCTGGAAAAACCATGACCATGGAGACATAAGACGAACACTAAACCCAGGAGGATGCATCTTTAAATTCACAACAACAAGTCGTGAAGAGATTCACGAAATCTTGAGGAAGCTGAAGCGAAAAAAAGCATTAGGATATGATGATATCCCAGTTTCTCTGATTATCGATGGTGCTGCACAGATTTCTGGTCCACTATCAAGTTTGATAAATCGCTGCCTAAGACAATCAGTATTTCCATCTGCTGAAAAATGGGCGAAAGTAACTCCAGTCTACAAGTCGGGCGAACGATCACTTATGGATAATTACAGACCGATCTCTGTTCTTCCTGTTTTGTCCAAAGTGTTCGAACGCGTAGTTTATCAGCAACTTTACAGCTATTTAGAAGAATATGAACTTCTTTCACAAAGACAGTTTGGTTTTAGAAATAAGTCATCAACACAACACGCAGTGAACCTTTTTTCTAATTGTATAAGACAAGGCATGGATAGAGGACTATTAACGGGTGCGGTTTTTGTAGACCTCAGGAAAGCATATGATACAGTGGACCATTCAAGGGTATTATCAAAGCTACCCTTATATGGAATCAATGTATCAATATACCCTTATATGGAGCTGAAATGGTTTGAGAGCTACTTGTTTGACAGAAAACAATTTGTTCAGTTTGATGGAGTTAAGTCTGCAACTCAGTCTGTATTCTGTGGAGTTCCTCAAGGATCCATTTTAGGGCCGTTATTGTTCACGCTGCTGATCAATGATATTGACCTTCAACTAAACCATTGTGAAATCATTTATTGTGTGCACAAAACGTGTGACATCATCGAGAGCCAATTAAATACCGACATTGACCAAGTTGCTCACTGGCTTGCCAAAAATAATTTAGTCGCTAATTTGAAAAGAACAAAGACCGAATGTGTCCTATTTGGAACAAGTCAAAGACCATCGAAATCAGCACCACTAGAGATCAAGATGAACGGACATAGTATCACTGAGTCAAAAAACTATGAATATTTAGGAGTGACATTGGATAAAAATCTTAATTTCAACGAACATTTAGAGAAGACATTCAAAAAGATTTCATCAAGAATCAAGCTACTATCACGAGTACGACAAAACATTAGTCCATACACTGCAGAAACCATCTATAAAGTTATGATCCTTCCTGTTATGCTGTACTGTTCAAATGTTTTTGTCGGCATGACCCAGTCGAAGAAACAAAGATTTGAGACCTTTGAAGATCGTGCAATGCGTATCATCAATGGAAATAGAAAGAGTGATGTCAAGCTCCCCCTGATAAATCATCTTCGAAAGAGACTATGTGCTTTGGAAGTTTTTAAATGTTTAAACGGAATAGTGCCAAAAGCGTTTGAAAATTATTTCACAAGGAACAGTCACAAAATGAATACTCGCAATAACAATAAAAGCGTAGTAATTCCAAAAGTTAGGACAGAAGCTGGACGTAAAACCTTCTCGTTCCAAGGAGCAAGGTATTTAATAACCTACCCAACAACTTGCAAACTGAAACATCACTTCTAAGATTCAAAGCATCCAGCAAGGACACAAACTTAGATTTTTAGCCATTTTCTAGTTTGTAATTTTTGATACTGTAAATATTTCAGCTTTTAATCATGTAAATCTTTAAGTTTTATTTTTGTAAATTTTACTTTGTAATATACAGGTCTTTGATTGATAACAGTAATTTAGTTACTGAACAAATTAACCTGTATAAATATGAGAGATTATTATTATTATTATGGCCTCAGACCGATGGGTAGCTGTAAGAAGTTAGGCGTAAAAGACTTGTAATGTCTTTGGGATTATCATTAAAGGAATCCCCATTCTCTGATTTTATCTGAGAGGAACTTCAAGTTATCTTTTTATACAAATATGATGTTGATAATAATCTTTCATATTTCTGCAGGTCAGTGTGCTAAGTAAATGAATTTTTTGTTGTCAATCAAAGGCCTATCAAGCAATGTTATCAGTTAGGGATAACGGTAGTGAGAGCTTGACTTGGGGCCTGCTGAAAGACCTTTTCAGGAGTTTAGTCAAAGGAGTCCCTATTCTCAAATCATATCTTTGAGGAGAGGGATAGCGTCCAGGTATTTCTTTTTGCCACTACAAAATAACAGTAATTAAACCTTGACTCGGCTGCTGCAAGAAGTTACATACTTATCCTTTTTAGAATACCGGCACTTTTTCAAGTTTGTTACCTCCACTATGTGGACTTTTCTCTTGTTTTGGTGTTTGCAGATATTCAGAAAAGAGCAAGACAAAATGTATTGGAATAACGATTGAAACAAGACCAGATTACTGTTTAAAAAGGCATTTGAAGTGAGTAGCAGTTTATATCTCATTTGAAATCTGTAGGGCTATTATGTCATATGTCAGCTGTCTTCCTTCCTTTTGTTACAAGAAAAACTGCAATTTGTTGTGAACGTCACTCATTCTTTATAACAAATTCCTCACGAAAGAGCAACATCTTAGATCATCAACAGTTTAGGAAAATGGAATATGGGGAAGAAGTATGTAAAGATATTTGTGCGCATTCCAGGTAATCTGTTTTTACTATGTTCTTTTTGTGGTTTAATTGGCAATCCTTGTGTTATGGTACGAAAATGGCATGCTGGGTGAACCAAAAAATAACTTCCCCACGTTTTAAACTTAATGGCACCAAAAACACGCGATGGTTTGGAATGCACTGAACTCCTCTTGGTAGCCAACAGATTGAAGTAGTCTTGTGTAATTTGATTCAGATATCGGTAAATTTCAACCTTGTTCCCAAGGTGCTTTCAACTCATATGTTGGTCACGAAGGCAAATGAGCATCCTGGTACACTGCGATCATTACGAATCATTACGAGCAGCCATTGTGAATTTCACGGTTGGCTAGGCACCGCTAATCATGTGACCTCGACTCCAAACAACAAAGCAACATTGTTATGCTTGTTGTTTAGTGACAAGGTTTAGTTGTTGTTATTGGAATGATTAGAGTGTTTTTGTGAAGTAAGTTATGTTTGCGATTGATTTCGAAAAACCAACCAAATTGCAGGACGATATACTGTATCCCAGAGGGGAGGAAGAGCAAGAAATCACTCGGTTGCGAACTTGTGAACTCCCTGAAAAAGGCTTCAAACATTTGATAACATTATAAAGAAACTCCTCACATTGAATAAATATTTCTTGAGTTCTACAATATGAAAATATTTCCATGCAAGAATTTGTACGCAAAGAAAGATTCTGGACTCAAAACTACAAACTCTGAAACATTGAAGACGACAGTTGCTTTGGTGCTCTTACCTTGCACATTTAGATTGTCTTAAGAGCACAAAGCACTCTAGTAAAACTTTTATATACTAGAAATAATTAACCAGAATTAATCAGAAATTTTTACGTTGTCATAGCTCAATGCTGGCTTACGGATGTACTCGACTTGAAATCGGAGTTCAAAGTGTGTATGAAGACGTTGCTAGAGACACAAATCGGTATTTTTCGTTTCTTTATAAACTTAATCTTTTTATCAATAGCAGTTGCATGAGTACAATATTTCCCGTTGGAGTGGTTTCTGTCGTCCAAACATCAATACAATTACTACAGTCATGATCAAATTTGGTCCTCCTGCTTTGAGATTCTATGACATTCGGAAGTAACTCGCACCTTTTAAATGGTTTCTGATTGCCATAACTCAAGGCAGTACCAGTATCAGACATCATTGTCGGTCAAAGCCAATAGCATTTGATCACAGGTCTTAGCAATTTTTCGGTTTCTTGAGGGGTTTTAGAGATTCTCTCATAATTTCAGCAAGGGATGCTGGAGTTAAGCTTGGTTTATCTTGAAAGCTACAGTGGGTCTCAAAAAAATTGTTCGACGTTTGATAAGATATTGAAAAATAAGGACAACATGAACAGGCTCATGGAAAGATAACCCTGTTCCTGAGATTATGAGATAATTTTAGAGGCTAAAATCGTGCAAATCGGTTGAACATTCACTGAGTTACGAGCTCTCTAAGATCAAAAATATGCCATAGCCGAAAGCAGAGACCCCCAGATTACTTGTATTGCAAAAACCTCAAAGACGCAGGTAAGAGAAGCTTATCCAATGTATTGTATTACTCCGGTCTCTATAGTGCAAGTAGCTTCGACCCAAGTATAACCAGCGAATATTTACTACAAAATTCAGCGATAGCGAGTGTATCTATTTACATATGTACAAGTCTTTCACAAGTAATAGTGTATCTCTTCATCAAATCTTAACAAACTGATCTGTACGATCGGGAACTAACCTCAAACCCAGCACAATCACATCTGGCCTAATTTCTGGCTAGCCCTACACAACCACGTCCGCATCTCCACATCTTCGCTCAACTACTCCTGTCTCCTACAAAGTCACGTGATATAATAGTCTGCACTACTGTCCAATCAGATACTAGCTGACAAATACTGTCCAATCAAATATATGATAAACAACAGCAATAGCTACAAAACCTAACACCTAAACACATGTGCTCCTAAATATCATAAATATCTACAAAATACCAAGAAAATGAGTTAAGTAACCTCCATACCTGTCAGTTTGTCTAGGATTCGTCTGTGATCAATTGCTTCTTCTTCATCCTCATCATCTGATTCCATCATTTGAAACAAATTTTCATCCTCTTTATCTCCATTATCAACAAGATCCTCCACTTCTTCAGCGTCGCTGGTAGCCAACTGAGCATTCCCACCGGCTCTCCGTAGTCTATCTCTTGTAACACACTTTTGATTACCATTTTCCATCTGAATATGATATACTGGATGGCTCTCCAATACAACGACATGTGGGCCTACCCATTTGATTGCCAGCTTCTCTCTCTTCTTTGCAGGTAAATACAGATAAACAGACTCTCCAATTTGTAACTTGTCATCCATTCTCTTCTGATCATAATAAGATGCAGCAATTTTCTGTCTAGTCTCCATTTTCGATCTTGCCATAGCATACATTGTGTTTAAATGTTCGCGAAAATCTTCAATTGATAATGGTAAATTTCTCTCTTGACAAAAAGAACCAAATAACATATCTGCAGACACACGAAATTTTCTTCCAAACATCAACTCCACCGGCGTAAATCCAGTAGACGAATGCACTGATGTATTGTACGCAAAAGCAAGCTCCCTCGTCCAACAATCCCATTCTGGCCTAATGTTATCTGCATTTTCTACATAGGCCGTTAAATAATCTTTGACGATAGCATTTGATTGTTCCGTTAAACCATTGCTCCTAGGGTTGTACCCTGTTGTTCGAATTTTACTAACTCCCAAAGCTTGCATCAACAATTGGAAAAGCTCAGATTCATATGCAGGATCACGATCTGAGAATAAACGCAATGGGAATCCAAATTTGAGACAACAATCCAATACGTGTTTTGATGCCGTCAATGCTGTACGATCTTTAACTGCATAAACTTGGATAAATTTTGAAAAATGATCATTGACCACTAAAATATGCCTGTTTCCCTTCGCTGTCACTGGTAACTCAACCAAATAATCAATCGAAATAGGATCCAATGGTCGCTTAGGCCATTCACGTATTCCCATTTTCCCAGGCTTTCTTCCCGCTCTTTTCACTCGTAAACAAATATCACAGTTCTTGATATAATCACAAACATCGCTGTGTAAGCCAGGCCACCAAAATTTCTGTAAAACTCGACGATGAGTTTTGAATATTCCAAAATGCCCAGACGTCCACTAGTTATGACTCAATGAAAGAATCTCATTCCTCAATTTTCCTGGTACAACAACCAAGCCTCACCGCGGTGACGATATTTCAATAATCCATCAATATCAACAAACAGCCTCTGCAAATGAGCCTTGTATGCTCTTGGCACAGCACTGTTCCCCTCCTGGATCCCAAAATATCTCAATAATTGTTGGATGTCGTCATCCTCCAACTGAAATGCAAGTATATCAACAACACCATAATTCAATGTTTCCAAACGAAACGCACCGATTTCAAAATTCCCCTCATCTTTACCTTGTAAGTCTTGAATATTCCTGCTAAGGAAATCAGCCACAACATTCTCTTTCCCAGGTATATACCTCACTCTTGCACCCATCTCCTCCAAATAACTTATCCATCTGAACCTCCGATTTTGAATTTCTTTGAATTCTTTTAAATACGAAAGTGGCTTGTGATCAGTGTAAACAAGAAACTGGTGTCCCAGTAAATAAATTTCACATGTCTTGACAGCGTAATACACGGCTAATAATTCTTTGTCCGTTACACAATATCGCTGTTCTGTCTCAGATAATACTTGACCTCCAAACTGAATAGGTTGCAAACAACTGTCCACTTCCTGAGCTAGAACAAATCCAATACCTTTATCGGACGCATCAGTTTGTAACAAGAACGGCTTCGAAAAATCAGGATATACCAACAACTTTGCATTTGCCAAACTTTCCTTCACATAACAAAATGCTTCTTTCGATTCTTTATACGTGCACTCTGCCTTATTTGTTATCGTATTCGATGCAACGGTAAAAGAATTCTCATCCGTATAACACAGCAACAATTTACGCCACGCCTTATTCTCATCTTTGATTGCCAGCGCAGTAAGCTGTGCTTCGAATTGCAAACACCAACGAGTAAAGCTAGTTTCATTGTCTCCTCGAAACTTCTGAATTTGTGGTACCCTTGGCATCGTTTCGTCCTTCAATCTAAATATACCCTATCTCGTATCTCGGTATATCTCGGTAGGACCTCCAAATATTGTATTACTCCGGTCTCTATAGTGCAAGTAGCTTCGACCCAAGTATAACCAGCGAATATTTACTACAAAATTCAGCGATAGCGAGTGTATCTATTTACATATGTACAAGTCTTTCACAAGTAATAGTGTATCTCTTCATCAAATCTTAACAAACTGATCTGTACGATCGGGAACTAACCTCAAACCCAGCACAATCACATCTGGCCTAATTTCTGGCTAGCCCTACACAACCACGTTCGCATCTCCTTATCTTCGCTCGACTACTCCTGTCTCCTACAAAGTCACGTGATATAATAGTCTGCACTACTGTCCAATCAGATACTAGCTGACAAATACTGTCCAATCAAATATATGATAAACAACAGCAATAGCTACAAAACCTAACACCTAAACACAACAAATGTCATACCTCTGTTTGATATCAGAGCAAACCAAATAGGACTTCTAAAGTAAATTATTTCTTTCGATCATTCTCAAAGTTTCCTTAACAGTGCATAAGTCCAAAAACAGTGGTTAAAAACAAAATCGGTGAGAGACTGAATCTGTTTCCTCAAAGCATCCAATCCAAATGCTTGGCAGTTAGGTTATCGAAAACCTGTTTGAATCCCACTTGGTTCGCCCTGAAACAATTGAGAAATAACAGAAACGACGGCCTATGGGACTTTTACCAAAAATGCCATTTCGGGGCCTCTGGTTTCAGCCTCCGCACAAACTTGAACTTCAAAACCTTGTAACCTCATGAGTTTTTATCGGATTTGCAAGATTCTTGTGTCAAAAATTATTTTAAAATCTCAGGAAAAGGATGACGTGTACAAGGGCCCAGTCAGCGTATCGTTATTTTTTAGTATTTAATCAAACATCGAACAATTTTTGAGACACCCTGTAGCTGTTTCAAACAAGGAAATTTACAAGTATTACCGCTATGATATCCAAGGAACATCCTCTTGCGATGAAGCTTCTGTCGTTGTCGAAATACAACTTAGGTACCTATTGTCTGATGCCCAGGGTTTTAGCAAGGCAGCAGTTTCATGTGGTTCATGCCAATAGAGTTTTATTCATGTGCACAGTCTTCAACGCCATCATCGTTGATGTAATTCAAAAGTTGATCTGGAAGAGATTTGACGAAAATATTGAAGTGTTGGCTTTGAATACATCTTTTGGTGGTAAAATTATCATCAAATTCTATCTTCTTAATTGCATATTATACGGTTAGCAGAGAGACTTCTTCAGTAGATCTTACCCCATTTTCCAATGCATGTGATTTATATTGTTAGTTATGATAAAAGAAGTTTACGCTACAATTCCAAATAGATGTCCACCCCGTTTATCAGATTTTTGGCAGTTTTGGCAGCGTTTTCCTTCTCAAGAATTGTTGGGCCCGTGCTAAATGATTTCATTGCAAATGTGAGCAAATTTCCTTTACTCGAGCAAAATCGATTTAAAGTTTCTTAAATATTACTTTCATGTGGAATATTTGCCTCTTGATGATCAAAACTACCAATGATTTTTAGGTTTGTCCTTTCTAAGTTCACGCTAAAGTAAGGGCAAAACTTCGAAGTATAGTGAAATATTTTGTAACCGCATTCAACTACAAGTTGTTTGTTGGTTTGCGGTAAAAGTGAAAATAACATAACTTAGCTTAGTTGGCGTTGATCTCTATACCTTTGCCAGTCTATGTTATTTATTTCAAAGGGGTCACACCGTCCGTGCAGTATGTGAATCATTCCAGTTATCAAAAGATGCTGGCTTCAAAGTCATCGCTCACATGATGCCTGATCTTCCAAATGTTGGCCTGGAGAGGGATATACAGCAGTTCATTGTAAGCACTTTTGTAAGAAACCTGGATCAGGCCATAGTACTAAAAATTCCTTAATTTGACATGAAATTTTGTCCATTTTAGTACTAGGGTCATAGCTCCAGTCTGCGAACAGTATTATTCAACTGGTAATCATCACAACTTAGAAATTGCATACAAACCTTTGAATCGCAACAAAAGTAGTTTAAAATATGTGCTATCAGAATATCTGAGTTAAACTTCATTAATGTCTCCAAAACGGATTTCTTGGCTCCTTTTTGTGTTGTTGTCTCGCGCCAGTCTGCGGACATGACCTCCAGTCTGCGGACAGGTAATAAATTCGCCACAAATTTACCTTGAAGTGCATTATGTCAGAATGTTTCCAACAATTTAATCATTGCTATCACATTACCATACTTTCCAAATCGCATTGATTCAAATAAGCTCTATGTTCAAGCCAAAAGTAACGAAAGAAATCGATAACATCCCGTAAAAATGGGGCCTAAATTGTCGCATTTCCACAAGACATCGAATTGCAGATAGACTTGCTCCAAGTCTCATCCGTTCTTTATTTCTCATCTGTTCGTTATTCGGGCCACTCGGTTGGAGTGGCCCGAATAACGAACGGGCGAGACTTGGAGCAAGTATGAAGTGCAGCAGAAACAAATAGAAGAACATGTGTCCGCAGACTGGAGACGGGGCGTGTCGGTACCAGGTTGAATTTTAAGTCCCCTGAATCCTCAATACGAGGTGAATTCACCAGCTCTCCTAAGGAAATTTGAAAACAAAGCATATTCAAGCGATCGGAACATGAAGAAAGTTTCAACGGAATATTTTACGACGATTTACAACGAAAAGTTAAAATTTACGGGTTTGTTGACGGATGCTGGCAAAAGAAGGGATTCTTGGTTGTGAAGTTTTAATTTGCTCGGGAGATGATCAGTTTTGCCCGATGAAATTCTCGACGGAAATTTCCGAATGAGTATAAAACGAAGTTAAATGACCAGAACAGTGCGAGGATTTACGGTCTTTTTATGGTCAAAAGCCAGAGTTTTTGCTTGTTGTCCGCAGACTGGAGCTGTCCGCAGACTGGAGCTATGACCCTAAAAGTTTCTTAATTGGTTTCTTATTCTTTTGAATGCAGAATTATCAATGTGGTCACCAATACTGTCTCAGATATGTTTCTTGACGTTTGAAACATCATATAGGAATAAACAGTGTTCTTTTATGTTGACAACACAAATATTCTCCCTTTTCTATGTGAAAGACCAAAAGGTAACTGCTTAGACAGAAAATAGTTTGAACAACTTTTTGAATGCTAAATTTAGATGAGATTTATACTGCATCAAGAAGGAGATACAACAACAGTTGTAACATGGGTCATCATCTCTAAGTATCATAAATCGCGTAACTTTAGCCAGGCTAAAATGCTGAATTGAACTTGGACTTGGAGATTTCATCGATTTGCAAGACTCCCATACAAGATACTACGAAGAAAATCTTTTTAACAAATTCATCAAATGACCGATTTCGACGGGGAAAGGTTTGTGATCTAAGTTAGACTTTTGCAGCACGGAAAAATTTACTTCACAACGACAGGATGGGTAAATGTGGCGTCACACTCTACCAAAAGCCCCACGTTCGTTCTGACTCATCCGGTATGCGCTTTGTTCAAGGAAAATACCGGTCACCGCCGGGCTGTCTTCTATTTCTTTAAGTGTTTTGAAGAGAGTCTTGATCAGTCTGACCGGATCATTATTTTTCTATGCCGCTCATCTGGTAGCGATGTCTTTGTAATATAATGATTATCTTTACGAAAAAGATGCATGCATGGAGAGATGGAACCAGTGCACAGCAGAAATAAATTGGAAACTTTGTTTGGTTGTTGTTTTGAATTCGAAAAAATGCACTTCGTTGATTAGTGATTTTGCTACAATGGTTTTCATGACCGTCTTTTAGCTTATGACATGGAGTCCTTTGTTTCCACGTGCTCCTTTTCCTTGATGATGGCGCTTCGGTCAACAGAGGCTCATAACATCACTCTGAAAATTTTGACCCTATTTAGGCCCAAACTCTAAGCTTCCTAGAGTACCAACGAGATTGCGAGATTTGTGAATTACTATGGCTGCGGCAATTGTGATAGAATTTTCGATTCGATTAAAGAACTGATAACACTTCGACGCGATGCGGGATTCAAAGCCGTGGTGCCCTCATAATTCCACTGATGAAGGCAAAAGTAGGGTCAGCTTTTTCACTGTTTCATTATAAGTCCCTGTTAAGCAAGGTGTACCGCTTGGTTGACTTGCCACAAGTCTTCGTTTCCATCATTTTCGCATGATGTGTAGTTCGCACGTTCGTACGGCGCCGATGGCGCAAAGAGCGCGAAGCACGAACGTGCGAACTACACATCATGCGAAAATGATGGAAACGAAGACTTGTGGCAAGTCAAACCGCTGGCTTGGACACGAGGGACTCATCATCATAAGTCAAGATCGTCTTTTCTTAAAACTTTATTTCTTTGCAAATATTTGCTTGGTTGTTATTTTGAATCTTACAAGTTGTATTTTGATAGTCAGTGATTTTGTTAAAATTGTCTTCTTAACCTTCTTTTCTCGAAAACTTTATTTCTTTGTAAATATTGCTGACAGTGAATTTATTCCGACTCAAAAGTTGTATTTCATTCTGTACTTATTGCTACGTAAATTTCGCCAAAATCGTGCAAAGTGAAAATTTTCAAATTTTTTAATTTTTTTATCAGTACATTATTACTTGGTTGTACAGAGCAATTAGATTAGAAACAACTGAAGAATCTGATCTGTCATGTTTGATGCAGTAGGAACATTATATCAAAACCTTGCATTCAGAATATTTTCAGAGATTTTTTAATATCAAAGTCGTTTTTGAGCCCACCCATAATATATTCAAATGTATTGCAAATTTTACGTCACTAAGCAAGCAATATCCTACAATTGTCGATTATTATTATGCTTGATGCCGGGCTATCCTTGAAAATCGCACTTGATTCGATTCATATCAAGGTTCTTGTGCTTACTTAACAAGTCCTGCTTTTTTATTGACGATGATATCTTCGTATAACGTCTTGACAATATATCTTTCAAATCATCAGGAATTCTTTGAAAATCCAGCTTTTCGTGCTGATGGTTTAAAAATCTATCCAACGTTGGTAATAAGAGGAACAGGTAACAGTTTTATTTTTTTATCACATCAAAACAGCAACAATAAATTTAGGATAAGTTGTAATGGTTATTCACTAAGTCCTCGATTTAGCACCTAGCCTTCGAATAGCCCCTGGTGGGAACTAGTTCTAGAAATAACCCCTGTTCCACACACAGTTAATTTCAACGTAGATTACACATTTTGACAAAGTATTATGGTCAAGCTTGTTCTTTAGCAACATGCATCACTTCTGACATGTTTTTTGGTTCTTCTCCATACCTCCATTTCCTAGAATAGCGGTATTTGTTTGTCATTAGTCATATACCGTACTGTTTAATAAGACACCCACCCCCGGCCTTCAAATTAACACCCATCCAAATCTTCATTTTGGAAAAATACTGCCATTGCGCATTCGATGACTTCCTTGCTTACTGGAGGGTTTACTGTATCAGCAATTCAAGAGTGTTCCTTTTAAGTTTTTCATCTTCAGCCGAAAATTTTTTTGGATAACGCAGACTTTTGCCTCTATTCATAGTTTAATGGCAGGATTGAAAATGTTGAATCATGTAACAAATAGCAATGGGATGATACTATGAATACAGAAATGCAACTGAACCATTGCAAAACGCCTCACCTTCCTTGGTTGAACAAGAATATAGAAAATTCAGTTAACTTCCCATCTAACCAATTCACTTTGCTTTTTCAGGTTTATACGAGCTTTGGAAAACAGGTCGATACAAGAGTTACCCTCCAGGCGTTCTTGTCGATTTGGTGGCTCGCATACTTGCATTAGTTCCACCATGGACAAGAGTTTATAGAGTGCAAAGGTAAGCAGACGAGTATTTTATTCTTTCAAGTTTAGACCTTAAGCAATTTGCCAGTGAATAAAAAATGCATTTCGCACGACCAACGTCAAATTTGAATTTGCACCAAATGTTACTTTCAATTTGATAACCTTGCTCTCCTAAACCCATTAAAATTGCTGTCAGTGAGGATAGATACTTCAAAAGTGTCAGCTGTCGAGTCATAAAGCCTCCTGCAATCTAATAGTTGTATTTATTTGTAGTACTTGTCACCAGTTTTTGATCATTGCTCCTCTATCTTCACAGGGACATTCCAATGCCGCTTGTTACTTCAGGTGTTGAACATGGAAACTTGCGGGAATTAGCTTTGGCAAGGATGAAAGACTTCGGAACGAAGGTAGATATGGGCTACGACACCAAATTGTAAATCTTTGTTAACAGTAGAAAGCCAACCAACCAAGATCGAGCCTTGTTCAACAACCGTTGACCCTGATTTCATAACAACCGTTATCAAAATGCCCTTGATAAAATTGTCGGTTTGAAAAAGTAAAAAGAAAATAAACTTCTTCATTTTCCAAGCATCAATATGATAGGGCTCCTTGTTTTCAGGGTGAGCAAGTATTTGTTTCCAGAATAAAAAGGCGCTCTATAAGGAATCTATTTCTTTGTTGCATTGAGAATATTTCCACCTGAAGTCGGGTGCTTCGCTAAGGATATCAAATCTTAGGTCAAATGATGCATCCTTATCAAAACTTTGCATCTAAGTGGTGAAATTGTCTCGTACGATAAGTGGATTCTCTGCAAATCAATATGCAACATATTACAAGCCCGAGGCTGTAGGTGCCATAGTCAAGGACGGGCGTGTGCGAAGGTGCAAACAAATCTTACCCCAAAACTGGATGGGTCATAACAAAAATGGTACCCAAAACTGGATATCATATCAAAATCACACACCCAAAACTGTAACTTGAAACCAGTGCTTCAAATTTTCTCTCCCATTATTGTCTTCTTAGCTGACATTTTTACGTTTTTGAATTCGACAAAAAGTTAACGAAACAAATCTCTCTCAAAATGATCTCCGCCGGCACTTCAAATCAGAAAGGGTGCGCAGACCAATGGCTTTACATAAGACAAGACTAGTGTTTCAACTTTTCTCTCCCATTGTTGTCTCCGTAGCTGAAATCTTTACGCTTTTAAATTCGGCAAAAAGCAGCGAAACAAATCTCTCTCAAAATGATCTCCCTTGGGACTTCTTGCACTTCAAATCAAAGAGGGTGCGCAGACAAGCCTTGCGCACATTCCCAAGACAAGGATTGAAGACTTCTTGGGAAGTTTCAAGGATTCTTTTGAGGAAATAGAGTGTATAGGAGACATGTGTGTCATTACCGTCACTTATATGTACTATCCTATGTCACCTGTAAATGCAGTTGAATCACTGATGCAAATGATTTCGTAAGATAAGTCAAATGGATTTGAACAGCACCACAGTTGGCATCTTGCTGTGTTTTTTCCTTGTGAAAGCATTCAGACCCAATGTTGCTGGATGTAGACCATCTTATTGACCCCTTGAAGAAAGAAGTAAAGGACTAGGTTGACTCTGTTTCAATGCTGCATTTTTTATCATACTGTCTTTCGTTATTTCAGTGTCGAGATGTTAGAACAAGGGAAGTTGGGATACAAGAGATACATCATAATATAAGGCCATATGAGGTTTGTCACTGACGAAATCTTTGTTGGCAAAGGCGTAGAGTTTTCGCAAAACTTTAAGGTTGCCAGTATCAATATTATTGCCCCCGTTTCAAACGACTTGCACCAAGGATACCTTTTGTAATTTGCCGTAGTTGTAGAGAGAGAAACTTTGAGATCATCAGTATTTCAAATGCACAGCGTTTTCATATTTTATTCGACCCTAGCGCATAAAACATTGAATTATTCTTTAAAAAGTGATTCTATTTTGAAAGAATACCACATCAACTTGTTCAGTATTAAATTCTGCATCTGCTTCTTGTTGTTTGCTTCAAAATGTATTGAATCTTTCAGGAAGTTTTAGCTCCTGAATCTTCAGGCAATGGTTGAATGATGAATTTGAACCAAATTTCCACACATTTCCTCACTCAACAAAGCGATGTTACGGTGATAGGAAACCAAATGTTTCGACTATTAACTCGGTTCCTAATTTTTTTGACATCTTCAAGCCTCTAGTGAGACAAATCTGCGATATCCAGTTTATTTAGTCCAAGTCTTTGCATTATCATACTTTTTTCGCATAGCACAAGGCTCTGCCATGATGCTCTGCCATTGAGATTTGAAGTTCAGTTTGACAACCGCGTTGCAAACCCAGTGCGTGAATATTGCAAATGGCAAAGGTGCAGGGTAAGCATTCCTTCCTATAATAAGCTAAACGCGATTGTTAGTAGCTTCGGTACAAAATAGACCTGGCCAAAGCTCAGAAAAACATCAGACAAAACCCAAAAATGCGTGCAAAGTTTATATTTTACTTTTTCATTCCCTTTGCAATGTCTGACTTCTTTTGGCCCCCGGTATTCGATAGCCTCATTATATGGCTACTTGCAAACTGATCTGAAACAGCCAGCGCTGAACGGAAAATTTATCAAACGGAAGGCGAAATACGAGTCTTAGCCATGAAATGCTGAAGAATTCAAAATGATAAAACAAAGCTGAGTTATAAAACGAGTCTTTATACTTTTAGATTGAGTTAATCAGGCGAGACTACACGGCAAATAATGGCTGGGAAACGTTTTTGTCATACGAAGATCCTGAGCAGGGTAGATTTTTATATTTGTTCATTCTTTTCTACTTCTAGTTATTCTTTTCATTTGAGATTTAAGTGAAGAAGATACAAGCAAGTAGATTGATATGTTGTTTGAATGTTGTTTGAAAACGTTATATTGCAATTACCATGCAACTGATTGGAAAATTTAGAAGCCCTTTGGCTAAAGAAGTCTTCAACTTAGTTTTGCAATTGTATTTTATTTTCTACTAGGCATTATCTTGCTTCAATATGAAGGATCTCCTAAAAATCGCTTCCAAACTCTTTCTCCAAAACTCTTTCTCCAAAATAGTTAAGAGCAGTTAAAATTTGATCCACCTTTTATACTTTTCTCAGGGCCTGTTTATAGGGAAAACACCTTACCTGCCAGACACAGGGCTGACAGACGAAGTTCCACCTTCCCGTAGAGTCCTTCTTATTTTCATTTCTCATTCATATGACGACCACAACAGCATTGTATAGTGAGATCTCACCTCACCAGAGGTAAAATCTCACCAAGGTGAGACGAATTTCCAACTAAACGAAGCACCACCGGTATGAACTGAATTTGTGTTGATTCTTATTGGTTGATTCGTCCTGATTTCAGGGAAGGGAGGAGACTTTACTCCACCTCGCCTCTCAGCCCCAGGGGAACTCTGATTCATTACATCGCCTTAAGTATTCTTTGTATTTCAAATTTTCAAACAGTTGAACTTCTTTTTGGTCCACACGTTACAGTCAAGAGATTCTGTAAGCTCGACGTGCTGTGGTTTATTTCGTAGCAGAAAAGTTATGTTAGATGTTGAAATTTCTTTCACTCTAACCGGTCGTATCGTTTCGGAGTTATCTTCGATTTTGCTTGGACGTTGCTTTTGAAAAACCTTTCAAAATGACCAGATGTTACAGCCAAATATTACAAGGCTCTGGCATTAAAAAGACGGCAATTTTTTCCAAGTCCTGTGGGAAATTGAGACACACCATACTTTTTCAATAGTTTTGTTGAAACTATACAAGGAGGTTGCCTGCTTTGACTCGGCTGACAGGCCATTCCATAATTTTGCACCTCTATATGAGAAACATCTCTGGCCATTTGATGACCTTTTCTTCGGTAACCTCAGGTCGGTCCCCGTATTACGAAGGCTATATGATGAGCAGAGTGAATTTCGAGTGAAAAGGCCACAAGTATTTCTATATTTCTAGTCCTTCATTCAGCAGAAAAGGAGCTGTTTCAGGGAAATGAATTTAACAGCTAAGTCTCTATCTTCCCTCCTAAGTGGCATTTAGAGCCTGTTCATATTGAGGCGAGACCCCGGGCGAGACAGCAGTCTTACCAAGCTGGAGCACGCGAGATCTCACTGAAGTACTGGCGAGGTCTCGGTAGGTGGGACGAAAAAAACCCGGGGGGGTTACTCGTCCTAAATTTGTACGGGGATGTGGCCACGAAAAAATTTTTTAACCCTGCTCCAGAATTTTTGCCTTCAAATGATGCCCTGTTCTAGAAAAAATCGGTGAAAAATAGACTCAAAAACACATAAATTTGACTAAATAATGACCTGTTGTAACAAAATTTCCTCTTTTGAACAACCTGATCGAGAAAATTTGCCTTATTTTGATACCCTGTTCTAGAAAAAATAGGCGAAAACGATACCCTGAAAAACGGCACATCCCCTTCGGACAAATATACTAAGTACCCCCTCCGGGGAAAAAAATCTCCCGTTTGAACACTCCATCCCGGCTGCTGAGACGAAAGAGTCTATGTTGCTCAAGCATTGCGTGTCTAAACAATGGGCGCGTGTTACATTTGACATTTGTCAAATTTCTGTCTTAGCAAGCGGCTAGAATTTCTCCATATGAGCACAAGTTGTCTTGGCTACCGAGCCAGGCCCGTAGGCAGTCTGGCTCCCTTCCATATGAGCAGGTCTTATATTTTGGAAGGTGTCTCTGTTTTGTGGATTATTTGCAATGAGACAGTTTGTTGAATGCTGATACTTTATGTACTCATTCAATATTACGTTATGCCTTTTGAGTTGTAGCAATGCATGTTTCTCCTCGTTGTAGACATTCTAGTTGGTCTCCTGCGGCTAAGGAAGTGCTCTCCGGAAACATTTCGACCAGAATTGAAAAACAGGTGCTCAATCGTCCGTGAGCTACATGTGTATCCTTTGTAAATTTTTAATTTGGAATGATCAGTGTTTTGTTTTATTAATACAGTGAATATATTTAGATTAGGCACATGCGACGGCTCGAGAAATGTTCTATCATTTTTTGCAAAAGAAACTGTTGGCTCAATTTTTCAAGAATGGAATGACCATGACACCTGGCTGAAAAGATCTAAGACACGTGTAATTCACAACTTTAATTTTCAAGATCGGTTAAAATGTTTGTTTCGCTACCTTGTACACTTGCTGATTTGAGTAATTTCAGTAGATGTTTCCTCTTACCTATGGCCTTGTTTATGAGCTCACTTTTTAACCATGCCGATAAGTATGCATTATTTTTCAATGAATTGATGAATTTTTCATCTCTAAAAAACCGCTTCCTCCATCTTAATCGATTTCAGAATAGTCAGGAATGCACTGTTTGCTACTGAAATGTTGTCTTGATCGTCCTCCTTGACTTCTCTCAAAGCTATGGTAGTGTTGTTCCTGTAAGCACTCGCGATCCAACGAAGTTCCAGCACCAGGTAACAACTAATTTCTATCTCATTACCGTAAAATTATCACGATGACGGTTGATCAAAACGTATCTTCCTTTAAGCTTAGACCAATCACATTGCCACTCATTATTTTACAGCTAAAAATTTTCCTTGATGTTACCATCAACTTTTTACTCATTGAAGCCCTATTTTTTGCACATGCACAGTGTCTGTACAATTGGTACAGATTCAATTTAAAAACAAGGTCTAGTTGCTCTATGAGCTTAGCCTTTGAAGCAAGATGGAATTAAGGAGAGACCAATAAGGAGAGAAGGCAAAGCTTCGTATGTTTATACTTTTGTTGATGCTTTTGGCCTGCAATAGCTCACTTTTAATGAATTTCTAGAGAAGGCATCTGCAGCGAAGCTTTCCGTACTAGCGTGAGTGGCTTTGGAATTTTTTGTCGACATGTTAGAGAATTTACAAACTCATAACTGCCCATCTTTACAGCCTCGTAAAATTAAGATGCTTACGATATAAGCTAATTCAAGTCAACCTCGTCAAGTACAACCATGAAAAGATCTGGTTAAAAATGTTCATGATAACGATAATCATTTGCAATGTCAGAACTTTAAAGATAATCAAAACAGAGATATGAGATATATGCTCTGCATGGCCTGTGGCTTCACCGTTGGTCACATTACCAATATTTTTAAATTTTGAATCGTGGAACAGAACCCAAGTCTTTATTATCCTGCGCAAGACGATGTTAAAGACACCAATGAGTTATGTATAGCAAAGGACTCAAAAGTTTCAAATCTTTTCCAGGCAATATTCTTTGGAGATTTGGTTCATGCTCTCTCTCAGTCCTAAACACTTAGTGAGTGTAAACTGCTGTATTTCCAGGTCTTGTTCTTCGACTGCGATGACCTGAAGGCAGACTTCGTGCACATTGACTTTGCTTGGATTTTAACCTCCGTATTCTATGGTTTCTTTCAGTTTCATACAGTTTCATAGAGAACAACCTTAAGGTCTTGCCCTAATTTTTACATTTTTGATGCCGATACTGAATGATACACTTATTCGTTCCTATTTTATCAGGGCTTCGGTACATTGTTGATGTTAGAAGCTGAAAGGATAGCCAGAGAAGAGCATGGGTCAAAAAAGATTGCTGTCATATCTGGTGAGTTTTTTTTATTATTGTGCAGTACATTCATTTTTGGAGAAACTTAGGTTGGAGGTTGTTAGATTTGACGACATTTTGCCGCAGAGAGATTTCTATGAGTTTTAAGGCTGTTAAAGGAATCAATTCCATATCAATACTTGAGCATTAATGCTGTTCTGAATCTTTGCTGACAAACCGCTGATGGCTCTTTGTTACCTCACAATACTGCTCAGGTCATTAGCAGTAGACACCAAACACTTCATAATCCTCGCATTATCCTCAGGGATTTCTTTGGTTTAATTTCAGTAGGGAAAAAATGGAAAATTTTGTTTCATAATTCACAAGAAGTTAATATCAGCCGCTATTTATACGGACTCAATACCTTTAATGCTACGATTATGAATTATACCTGGTGTCTCAAAAAAGTACCCCCGTTTTACCGGAGCTAGTAACAAAAGGATAAGATATCATTACTCTCCGAGTGCATAGCTATATTCATCAGTCGTCAACTTACATACGCATTCCTTGCATTTAGAAATCGTCTGTCAAACATCGGATGTAGAAGCTCGCAAAGTCAAAAATTTCGGTGTACCCGAAACCAGAGGTTTTGGAAAAGGGCCTAGCCATGATTTCTGTCATGGACATTTTCCAAAGCACCTGTAAATTTTAATTTCCTGTTTGTCTCTGTTGAAAAGAATGAAAGAACTTCGGACATCGCCCTTATTAAAAGAATATGACAAAAGGTGGTAAGAGTGATAAAGTGTGCCACATGTTCGGGGTGAGCATGCATGTGCTCCTTTTCCTCTTCTTTGATACAAATAATCCTTGGGATGGAATGTCATGTAACGACCGATTCCTCAAAAGACAAGTCATTTCAGGAAAAATTGAAGCATTTCCAAGTCTAATTGTTTTCAAAAGTAAAAACTGATGGTCAAAGTTGAAAGTTCTTTTGCAAAATGTCTGTGATATTAACTCATGGCTAGGCCCTTTCGCAAAGCCTCTGGTTTCAAGTGCACTCTAAATTTGGACTTTGTGAACCCATAGGCCCGGTGTTTGGTAGGCGATTTTAAAATGTAAGGTATGCGCATTTTTAAGTTGAAGATTAACTAATGTAGCTATTAACTTAAAAAGTCGCGATATTTATGGTTTTGTTTCCTTGTTTAGTCAAAAGGGGGTACTTTTTGAGACACTCGGTGTGGTAGGATAAATATGTATTTACGGAGGACTATTCCTTAATGCAAATTCGGAGCCGCATGATACGCATTGTGATCGTTTTTGACGCAAGAGAAAGTGAATGGAAAGGAAAGGGAATGGTTTCAGCTTGTACCTAAGTGGACGAAAACAGTTTTGTTCTGTAAATGGACCGAGTAAATGTCGCTCAGTATTTCTCAGTGATCTTGCCTGGGTTCTTTCATTTTCCTGGTGTACTGCAGTGACTTTGAGAGATGCTTGGGTAAGATATAAATCTCCACACGACCCACTCCCCTACGCCAGCGTGAGGAATTCACCTTACATAACATTATAATTTGCTCGTCGTCTTCATTGCAATCAATGATCAGAATGAACCACATCAAAAGTTTTCCTTCATACATGCGTGAGAGGCTTCTTTGCTGTTACTTACCATTTACAAATCTGTTAGGTTAACCAGATATGAATTTCAAACGCGTGAAGATCTTAGGTCTTTAATAAACCTACGACAAGGAGTCATTTGCTTCACCATACGACTGCCAAAACGACCACTCAACATCCCACTCAACGAGCACTCTAGCACAACTCTTCAAAGACAAGGGCAACTAATTTTATGATTCTTGAAAACGTTGCAAAGAATGCGAAGCAAGACCTTTTCCACGCACCAGTTGGACCGCAACCAATCAATTGTGACGACCATGAGCTAGGAGAAGGACTGTAACGGAAATTTGTCTTTGATGGCATTGATAATATCCCCCTTCTCCTTTGCTTTCAACAATAAGGCAAAATCAAAAACATTTCTCTTCAAGTCTGTGCCGAGAATGTTTTGTAAAGTGCATGAAAATAATCTTAAGCTTGTTTACAGTAGATCATGTCATCAAGAATTTGCCTTTTGTCAAGGTTTTGAACGATACGTTTATGTGTCGTATTCTGAGCGAATAGCTAAATTCACTTCAACGAAATTTGAAGTTAAACAATGAATCCTGTCATTAGTCTAAGTGTTTAATGAATGTCATTGTTTTTTCATTGCCTTTGTATTTTGCATTTTCAGGCGTTGGTACAAGAGACTACTACCGCAAATTAGGATATGAGCTTGATGGGCCATATATGTCGAAGAGCTTGCTGGACTAAGGAACTGAATTTGGAGGTCAACTGCCAGGGAACTGCCTATGAATCTTTTGGAGTCTAATCTTAGAAACAAATGATGTGAATGGTCATTTTTTGGATTGAACTGCTTCTGAGGAACTGAAGGTGAAATTAGGTATTTTAGCACCAAGCTCTGGGATTGCAGAAATAAAGCAGACCTAATTGAGTCCTTGACCCCTTGTAATGACGTTCAAGTGATGGCGTCCTGCTGGATGTCGAACCCATCCCGCCGGACTGTTCTGGCTGCGAAGTCAGAGGATCGCACCACTGCGCCAAAACACCTTTAGTTACTTTAGGAATGTTAAGTAATTTGCTATGATTCGACTTTGTGAATTTTTGATATCTCGATTTCAGAACAACAAGGTTTTTTCTTTTTTGAAAATAAATCTTGGAAGTCTTTGAAATGATTAGAGCCATCGTAAAATTCGAGATTAACAGAAGGCGGTGGAATTTGAAACCATAGTTCATGAAGGTGTACATTATGACAGTAAGCAAAAATCTGTCACCATTTACGTTATGATTCATAAATTTGATGACGTCATAACCTCAGAGTTGATTAAAACATAAAAGGTCCTGCAATTGTAACGATGATTAAAACATAGAAAGTAGCAAAGTCCAATCATATCAAAAGTACCTGAAGCTGCCCATAAGCCATTAAATCCAAAGAACCATGAATTCATTCAACAGACGGTTCATGCAACTCATGGACAGTTCTCGGCGCACGGTCTGATTAGTAATCAGTTTTTCACGCTTGAATGATCATGTGTTAGAACCATATCAACGAATTTCTAAACTCGCGTTAAGCGCATTAAATAGTAAGCTATTGCCTCCAGATGGAATGAAAGTTTTATTCCATCCAAATGATATGGAAATCGGCAACAGAATCTTGAAAATGAAGCCATGATAATTTCGACACGGTTTTACGTCGCACTGCCAAAGCATTCAATACGCAATTTAATTCTGGTGTGGACGAAGCTTTAGCTTCCGATGACATTCCATTATATGCCCTTGCTCTTTTGAACTTTGACAAAAGAAGTTTATAGGTAAGTTTTGTTATAAACGCTGCTCTGGAAGGAATGCAAGATTAGTTGCCATGATGATGGACCCCTCCGGCAGGAAAGAAACACGAATGGTTAATGGACCAATTTTCTGACTTAGTCCATGATTTGAATGAACAGACCATACAACGTGGTTTAACGATGTGGTTCCTGTCCTGCAAAGCTTACTGAAAGTTTTACCAAGAAATATAGGAGCCTTGTCGCAGTAAGATTGATAGAAATTGTGTGCTGAATCTATACCAAATTTGATCAAAGTCTTTCCTACTGTTTTCAAGGATTCTGCAACATTTCCATAGTATCGTTAACGATGCGACTGAAACATCTTCCAAGTAGAGATGAAAACTGAAAGAAAATGGCAAGAAATAATATGTGGTTGCAAGAAATATGTATGAGCGTACACATGTAAAATGGTTGTACAGATGCCAGGATGGTACAACCCACAGCCTTCTGGCTCACTTGCTGTAGATTTGATGCTCATCAAGTATTATCAAAGAGCCATTGTAATCCATGTTCCTTTGCGAATGCGCTACAACTTCAGAATGTCTGATGATCTATGAACAAAAACTAAAGATCCACTTTGAACTAATTGAAATGACAGAATTGTTCAACCAAGTTAAACTTGTTCATCAGTTCAATTAGTGCAGTGCGTATCCAATGTTTCTACTTGGGCCGAATTTGACTTTTAGACAATGGGAAATTTAGCATGCTGACAAAGGACTGTCGGTGACAATGGCTCTTCAAAACAAATATATATAAAAACGAGTCATTGACCTCAAATTCTTACAGTCATTCATTGCAACCGAAGCAAAGGCTCCAAATCTTTGATTGGCTGACGCACAGACACACCCTAAAAATTTTCACACCTTGAAAGCCAATGCCGTTCGAGAATTTGTGATCACATGACGAGAAACGCCCCTTTTGGCCGGTTTTTACCCCTTCCCTCTAAAAAAGCCCGGTGTAAAATCTGTTGCGAAATTTTCGAAATATTTTATCTCGTACGTGTTCAGCAAGCCTGATAGCACATTTTCCTTGCGAACTTTCCTGATATTCCAAATATTCATGAAATTACGCCATGTTGAAATCAATGCAAGCGTTTTCACTGTCTAAACATAGGCTAAAAACATGGGAAGAAGCAAATATTTCGCAGATAAACAGTAAATTTGACATTCAAGAACAGCACTCTATCGATTTCAAAAATCCTTAGTCACGTTGGCCTAGTTTGGTCAAGGAATGAAGGCAAAGTTTGTTGTTCGTTTTACGAAGAATGCAAGTCAAAACTTACCGAGAGTTGCCACGAATGCTTATCAATCCATACTCCATTTCTTTAGTGAATGCAGACAAAAAATTATGCAGTAAAGTAATCATAAAATCCTTCTCCTCACAGCCTCAACTCCCAACACTTGCTATTCTTGTCTTCAAAACAATTTTATGACGAAAGTGAAATTGACATCTTTATAAAACGGCGCGAAAACAACTCGTCACGTCATGGGCGATTCTGACACGTGAAGAATGTTTCATAATTGTCCATAATACTTGTCAAATGGATTAAAATCCTTACCTGCCTGTTTTTGTGGGTATTCCCTTTGATTTCCTTGATTTTGTTTGAGCCTTATTGCTCGCTGCAAGTCTCATCCCGTCTGCCATTTTGAAATTTGAAATTCGGCCGTTTGCTGACTTTGCAAAAAGTCATATTTCTCAAGCAGGTCTTCTTATAAGCAAACCCCTACTTGTAGGGGTTTGCTTGTAAGAAGACCTGCTTGAGAAATATGACTTTTTGCAAAGTCAGCCAACGGCCGAATTTCAAATTTCAAAATGGCAGACGGGATGAGACTTGCAGCGAGCAATAAGGCTCAAACAAAATCAAGGAAATCAAAGGGAATACCCACAAAAACAGGCAGGTAAGGATTTTAATCTATTTGACAAGTATTATGGACAATTATGAAACATTCTTCACGTGTCAGAATCGCCCATGGTCACGTGGGAGGAAGCTCAACAGTTTCTGACTTATATTAGCAAGGTGGAACAATTTGGTTCCTCGGAAAGGAGAATAAGAATTTTTCAATTGAGAATTTTGGCCAATATTTCCAATGCTTTCTGCTATCATAGAGCACTGGCACTCCTCAATGCTCGAAATTGATTCGAAGGTGACTTACAAGCTACACGAATTTTTCCAATTAAGGATCTGCTTATAAGAAACTCGACTCTCAGATCGCCTAAAATATTAAGAAACTCTAGTTCTAGTATTGGGAAAATATAACTTAAGAAGCTATTTATTTCCACAAAGGAAATCCCTGGCATAATTACTCTATTTTCACTTCGTTCCCGTATCATATTATTTGGAAGGTACTTGACTGAATTCTAAACGTTGGCAAGGCTTAAAAAAACTTTGAATGTTCAGAGAACAGTTAGTGAACATAGAGAATGTTATGGAGCCTTTCAGAAGCTCTTAAGAAACTCTGAGTACTGAGAATCTAATAATTTAAGAAACTTTCAGTTCTGGCCCAAATTCTTGGTTTCTTGTAAAGAATTCTTGCATATCAACTATACAAGTTCACAAAGGTTTGGATTTCCTACCCCTGACACGTATCATTCATTTATTCATTCATTCTTCCATTCTTTCTTTCATTTATTCATTCATTCATTCATTCATTCATTCATTCATTCATTCATTCATTCATGTAGTTATCAATTCTCTCAGTTGTTCGGAAACATTACCTAAACCTTCACACTAATTACTTTGTAGCGGAGTTTCTTAAATTTGAGCTCAATTCTTTAAGTGAAAGTTTCCAGCAGAGTTTCCCAATTTTCATAAAACTAAGGTTCGTGATTGAAGAGGACTACAAGAAAGACAAAAATCGTTAAAAAATGATACATCTTAGCATGTTTATGTAAGCTACGCACTCTTTGGTTGAAACATTTTGTAACTCATGCAGAAGTTGAAATGTTTCTCAACCTCGAATGATCACATCAAGTAGGGTATCTTTTTGCTAGAAGAGACTACTAGAGTTTCTAAAACAGTTTATATAATATGAAAATAAGTGCATTGTAAGTTCGCGCTATTTTGAAAGAAATGTACGCCAAAATCCATACACTGGGACTGGGAATGTTTGATAAAAATACAGTAGTGACACACAGGTGATCGGTAACTGACACAAAGGTCAATATGAGAGCACATCACATTTGTCCGATAGTTTTGAAACTTCTCAATATCTACAAAAAGTTTAAATCAGTGAAGTTCAATTAGCCAAAACATCCAAATTTGTGATACTCAAGGAACAGAGGGTCAAAGGAAGGGTAAATTTGTCAATTAGATTTATTTTGGACAAGAAGCTTCAATCTTGACTTCATAGCAACATTTCTTATGCTGTAGGTTAGTTTCATTTTTTGACGTAGAAATTCATTGAGGACCATTCACATGGCCATTCATGTACATGTTTTGGATGGATAAGAATTTTGGATGAGTAGCAAATTACTCCTGTACATCGCGATTTATACGTTGGAACAGTCAAAATTAATAGTGAAAATGTGCCAAATATTCCGATCGAAATCTGCAGCCATGAGTCCATTATGTTCTTGCTTCCATTATAGTGTAAGCTTCAAACAAGTGAGAGTCTTCACATCTAGTTTGGCACGAAATTTTTTTCTAATGATTTTTCGTCAGTTCAAATTTTTTTTTGCTTAATGCGAGATAGATGTTTTCAATACTAAAATCGTGATTTTTCTTGATCAATTTGTTGTTTTTTGTATGTCTCTGGATAAGAAGATACACATATTTCTTTGTATAAGAAACTTTGTATACGAAGCTCAGCTCTCAGATCGGCAAAAATTTAAGAGAGTCCAATGCTGGAAAAATATAACTTAAGAAACTATTTACAACTATCCCCTAAGTTCCGAGAATCCCATATTCCAGAGATTTTAGGTTAGTCGATTTTCCGTAGGAATATGAATGAAGGCAGCTGTTTGATGAATTGATTGAGAGTAGGTTGAGGGATTTTCGAGGGGCTTGCAAATATTTTTGATTATTGTGTTTTTCAGTTGTAAGGAAGGAATTTAGGAAAGGAGATGTGAGATGTGAGGAAGAATACTGACACTAGGTATCACAATACGATGATAACCAAATAAATCACACACGATTCTATCTTTGGTATTGGTGCGCGTTCTAACTGTTTATTCGACCAAAATTTGATACAGGAGCCAATTTAATTTTTCTTCAAAATTTTCATCAAAATCTCCTGTAAAAGCAACGTATTCCTTTTCCGAGGAACCAATACAGAGATTTTTGAGCTTCCTCCCACGTGACGAGTTGTTTTCGCTCCGTTTTATGAAGATGTCAATTTCACTTTCGTCAAAAAATTGTTTTGAAAACAAGAATAGCAAGTGTTAGGAGTTGAGGCTGTGAGGAGAAGGATTTTATGATTACTTTACTGCATAATTTTTTGTCTGAATTCACTAAAGAAATGGAGTATGGATTGATAAGCATTCGTGGCAACTCTCGGTAAGTTTTGATTTGCATTCTTCGTAAAACGAACAACAAACTTTGCCTTCATTCCTTGACCAAACTAGGCCAACGTGACTAAGGATTTTTGAAATCGATAGAGTGCTGTTCTTGAATGTCAAATTTACTGTTTATCTGCGAAATAGTTGCTTCTTCCCATGTTTTTAGCCTATGTTTAGACAGTGAAAACGCTTGCATTGATTTCAACATGGCGTAATTTCATGAATATTTGGAATATCAGGAAAGTTCGCGAGGAAAATGTGCCCGCAGGCTTGCTGAACACGTACGAGAAAAAATATTTCGTAAATTTTGCAACAGATTTTACACCGGGCTTTTTTAGAGGGAAGGGGTAAAGACCTGCCAAAAGGGGCGTTTCTCGTCATGTGATCGCAAATTCTCGAACGGCATTGGCTTTCAAGGTGTGAAAATTTTTAGGGTGTGCCTGTGCGTCAGCCAATCAAAGATTTGGAGCCTTTGCTTGCAACCGCAGTGTAGATGGCAATGTGGTTAATTTGATAGTGATCCTCGTCCACAATTTAAATCGCACGAGTATCCCACCTTAAGATAAATTCATTCACGTTATCTTGGACAAAAGCATCTGCTTCCAACGAATACAAAGATTTCGAAGCATTTCTTGGGTGAAAAATGGGAGAAGACTTTATTCTAATTCAGAGCTTTGTCGACGTGCTTGCAAAAGTCAGAGGAGAAAACAACCTCATAATGAGTACACGGAAAGCTGTCTTTCTGGTTTTTGAGTGCGGGTTCTAAATCATGGCAAATGAATAGTGTTTTGGTGTACGCATGTTATGGCATAAAGCCAAAGACACACCCTGGGTACCAGATTTCCTTTCATTTAAATTTTGAGGCTCTGGTACCCAGGGTACCAAAGACACTGCTGTGTCCTTAAAGGATTTCGTTTTCTTCGGTCAGACTTACCGCACGGTACCCCCCCCCCCCCTCCCGCTACTGATGTTCAAATTATTCACGACAATGTCAGCTATCCTTCTGATTGCAAGAAGCACAAACAATTCTACATCGGATATAGATCTGCTACCCTGAGTCAAAGATTCTACCAATAAAAAGCGATCCAAAGACGTTCCCTTGAAAGTCCAGAGTATGATTTCGATGGAAACCTTCATGTTCATGTCTTGCAGAAAGTAAAAGGTGATCGATGCAGTCTGCCATATTTTTAAATTATGGATGGCAAGACCACGGGAGAAACCCTCTTGGTGTTCATCGAAGTAGCATGAAGGAACTTGGAAAGACTTACTACAAATTTTCGCCTGGACCTTCATCATCATCTTGATTTGATTTGGTCACAGCTGGCGTACAATGGCTCGGTAATACCAGGTGCCCTCAAAAAAGTATATGGATTTCGTCGACCCTAGCGATAAGAATGTAGCTTGAATCAATGGAAGATAATTTCAAAAATATACCTCGATAGCTAAATTGAACATTGATACCTCGTTTGTTGATATCGGTGCGTTTAGAGTGAAGATATTAATCTTCAAAGGGCAAATTTACCTCCACCTCTAAACCAGAGCTTTGACGCTTTGGTCTAAACAAATTTCTGAAGCACAATGAATAAAGTCAACAAAATTTGCAGCACGAGGGGAAAATCTAAAGACGGCACAACAGATGTTTTTCATGAAAAATAATCAAGTGTCACATATCATCAGGGGATCTCCAAAATCCGCTTCATTCATCTCAGTATCAACAATTTAGTTTACACATACTATTCATCTGTTAAAGTACTCTCTTTTAAACTGATAAAGGGATTACGCAATTCAGAATCCCTTTATCAGTTTAAAACAAAGATAAAGAATTGGTACGGAGAAAATTGTTCATGCAGGTTATGCCGCACATTTGTTCCCAACCTGGGCTTTTTGTAATGCACATTTTTAGATATTTGTTTTTATACTGTTTGATATTGACAATTTGTAAATATTTTATCCACCAGTTTTATGTAATGTTTGTATTATAATATTTTTAGGTTGGAATTAATTAGCTAACTACTTTTAGCTATTTTTACTATTGTCCAACGGTAAAGAAATTGATAATAGCATCAACGCACTTTTGACATCGTTGAATAATGATTCCTTGAATGAATTTTTTGTCAGATCTCTCTGGATAGCATGACGTATCTTCGAGACTGCTTTTTCCGGGCGGGTCATCAACAAAGAGGAGACATCTTTTGGCCCCCAAGATCTCCACACTTACCTGTCTTAGACACCCGAGAGATCTGATAATAGATTCTTTTCAAGGAATGATTCGACGGTTCCAAGAGTGTGTTGTTGCTCAAGGAGTACTTTTACCGATGAACAGTATGTGTAACAGGGGCGGATCCAGCTCAAAGTTGAAGGAGGGGCAGCCTGAAAAGAGGGCGCCCAAAGGACTATAGAGAGAAAATGCGCCGAAGGCGCAAGAAAATTTTTGGAGTTCTGATTGCAGAAATTCATTAATTTTGTACTAAATAACGTCTTGACTTCTACATTTGCCCTACATTTTGATCACAAGATTTAAATAGGTGTTTCATCGGATAACGACGAGGGGCGCATTTCTCGGTAAAGAGGGGGCGCAAAGCTGAGTTTTCATCGTGAAGGGGGGGCAGTTGCCCCCAACTGCACCCCCCTAAATCCGCCACTGATGTGTAAGGTATATTGTCGATATTTAGATGAAGGAAGCTGATTTCGGAACTCCCTTGACGATAGGCCTCACATGAATTTTATTTAATTTTTTTTTCTTTTATGCAAATAAAACATTAAAGCTAGGCAACAACTACTTCATATGGTGCTATTCATAGAGGAAAAGGACACAAGGCCATCGAGTTCCCTCTATCAATGGCACTTATAACAATATATTTGACTACTTTGTCACTTTAGCGAAACAAAGGACAAGGAACAAACTAAAAAAGAAACGAAAAAACAACGAAGCAAAGGGGAAAGCACAACGAAGAAACAAATGACGAAAACAAACAAACGAATAACAAGATCTAACAGAACGAAAACTGAATATGGGGGTAGCTGCATTCAGTCAAATTGTTTTGTTTCTTTGATAAAGGATATCGTAGCTTCCATAATTATTCTGTTGGCAATTACATTCAACGATGGAGATCCATATAGAAACAGTGTGCATAAGGATTTTGAATCATGATCAGAAATGTCAAAACCAGGAATTTCTGAGAGTTGGCCAAGGAGATCGCAACGCATTATGTCATACAATGGGCAGTGCAGGAGGAAATGTTCATTATTTTCTTTTGCTGTTCCACAAATGCAAACAGGGCTTAAACAATCAAAATTATGTCTGAATTTGTGCTCGTTTAGTGCGCTAAATTCTATTTTGTAAAGCACATCTGTTGTGGCGTCTTTAGTTTTCCCCTCGTGCTTCAAATTTTGTTAAGTTTATTCACCGTGCTTCAAGGATTTGGTTAGGCCAAAACGTCAAAGCTCTGGTTTGGAGGTGGAGGCAAGTTGGTCCTTTGAAGATTAATATTTTCACTCTCAACGCACCAATATCAACAAGCGAGGTATCTTTGTTCAAGTTTGCTATCGGGATATGTTTTTAAAGTCATTTCGAATTGGTTGACGCTATATTTTTATTTGCGTTTTATCAGCCGTAGTCAGAAACCAGTTCCCAAACTCTGTAAAGATAAAGCCTTCCCTATGCAGCCCAGACAACTGAATCTACAACTCCTCCACAAAGCTACACAAACGGGGTAAAGTTTTTTTAGGGACACGCTCAAAAACAGGTCATTGTTACTGAAGAAAATCTATGATCGATCGAAAATGTTCACTGAAATATCATGTTTTTTCTTGCATGTTATTCATTAGCATACTAAAGTTATCAATGTTTACTTCCACAATAACAGTAATGATGGTGATGGTTCATTTTCATTTCATTTTTCATTTTATAATATTTATACAGGTTAAAGGTTCATACATATATATGTTTTTCAACCTGACCTGTTTTAAAAGATAAAAATAAGCACTAATACTAATAACAAAAGAAATTTACTAACCTAACCTAATTTACAATTTACTAACCTAACGTAATTTACAATTTACAATTTATATAACTAAGGCTATAAAAAGAGAACGTAAAGATAAAATAAGAGTTGTTCCCGACTATAGATGATCTTTGAAGATTTTCAGGGAGGGGGCCAATTTAGTAGCTCTTTCTAGACTGTTCCACAGTTTTGCACCTCGATAAGAAAAGGCCTTTTGGCCATTGATCGTTTTTAGCAGCGGTATCTTAAGATCAGTTTCTGATGAACGCAGAAACCGTTCTCTATCATCCGAACATTTTGCGAATAATTTTCTCAAGTAGTCTGGTGCAAGCGAATTTAAAGACTTGTAAGTTAGCGTGGCTGTCTCCTTTCTTACAAGATTACTGATAGTTGACCATCCAAGATTTTGAATTATCGGAGCAGCAGACGCATCGTATGGGCTGCCAGTTACAATTCTGGCAGCTCTATTTTGGATTTTTTGCAAGACGTCAAGCTTTGATTCACATTTATATTTGATGCTGAGCAATTTTCAAAGTCAACGTCTCTTTTTGGAAGGAGCTTTTACAAAGTCAGAATTTTTCCACTTTCATTCCGTCGAATAAATTACCGATGATCGAAAAAGCAAAAAGATCCCTCGATCTAAGAATAAGCCTTCAGTGTCGCTGCTTTATTTCATGGTCAAAACCTTTAATTTACTCCAGTATATTATTTGCAGAGATAAAGCGAAAAAGAGAAGGCCGCGATACCAACGTCGCGTGTCGGATCCGCAGATGATTGCGATGGCGGATAGTGAAAATTTGTTGGTTGAAACACCGCAAAACGAAGAAAAACGACAGCAAATCAGTGGATTTAAGGAATATGTATATATTGCCAATATTTCGTCCTGCCATGAAGAACTTCTTCAGAGAGGTGTCACATTCTCAACGTAGCTGTCACATAACAGCCTTGAAGAAGTCCTGCATGGCAGGACGAAATATTGGCAATATATACATATTCCTTAAATCTACTGATTTGGTGCTACTTTTCGTCACTTTGCGGGGCTTCTACCAACAAATTTATGTACTATTTGAACCTGCTTCTTTTCTTCTACATTCTCACATGCTAACTGGTACCCATGCTTCTTATCAACCGCGCGGTTGACTCCGTTACTGGTACCTGACCTAACCGATGAAATGTTTGCGTAGAAGGAAAGATTATAAACAAACTGGCCTAGGCCCTAAAAATCAAACATATGATGGAAAATTGATATTGAGAATCATTTATTACTTATTTCATGTTAATAGTTAATGAATTGAGCACCGTTTCCTCCGCTGTTATCATGGAAAGACTCATCACCGTAGTTGTATTTCTGGCAATTTTACCTTCCACGATACAGGTAATCATTTTCATATTTAAAGTCCTGCTCAAATGAGCAGTTCTTGATGAAATCTCGATGAAGAGCATTTTACTAGTAATTGTCTAGATTCAGTTAGAAATGAGCTCATTCAGGTTGGTATTAACTATTATGCATTTCTGGCAGACATGACCATTTTATTATTCATAGTTGCTGATCATTAAAGAAAGGATCCTTTAGCATGGAAGAGGATGAATTGATATGATTTTATCAACCATTAAAAATTGCGATTCTTCTGGGTTTTGCTTATCGAAAGCCTTGATATAAACTGAATTTGCTTAATGTGATAATTTGTGCAGATATTGGATAAATCAGTGTTAAAATGTTATTCATGGAAGCCCAAATTTGCGATCAAGTCAGATTTACCGGTTTCGGTATATTTGCAAAGCATAGAGTGCGTTATCGAGACAAGACATGGGAAGATAACATGGTTTTCCCATCTTTCCATATAGTCAAATGTGGACTTTCTCATCATACCATTTCGAATGCTGCAACGAATGGGACTTGGTATTCAAAACAGTGATACGGAATTACACAAAAGGGATGAAATTGGGATGAAGAAAATGGTAAGAAGCTTACACTTGGATATATTCTGTTGATGCTAATCGCTTTCTTAGCCAATAGAATGTTGGTTAGAGAGCAAACTGAACTGAAAAACGAGGCAAATAAGAAGAACCTCTTGATGCTTCTTTGTCAGCTTGACTTTTCATCTCTTCATCAAATTGCAACAATAGGTTTAGCATATTACATGCAAATTGGTGACGAAATAGGACCGGACCAGTCCATCAGATATGTTGACGAAAGTGACAAATTCAGTTGACCATTTTCTAGTTGATAAAGTTATAATAACTGACAATTCCTGTTTGCTAGACTAGGCCATCGTAAATGATACATTAAGTTGGCAACCAATAGAGAATAGATGAATTCATTTGACAACCTTGTATTGTAGCTAATACGTCATTTCGATGTTTGTAAAATCAGAAAACTTTGACTTTGCTACTGATCTTTAAACTTCTTTGTTGCAATCTTTTCAAAGATCGAATTTATGCAAAACCACTAAAAAAGAAGAGAAAATTTTCCATTAATTTGCTCTCAAATTTTGTGAGTTTTTAAACGCAGAAACATCTTTTGACTCACCTGGTACATAAGTCAGCGTAGGGCAGGTGCCTGAAACAATCTGAACGCAACTGGGAAGGGCATGCGATATGAAACTGATACTCTTTATACATTTAACGCAATCTCTTCGTTCAATCATTTGAATTTTGGTCTTATATGCTATTGTTCCCTCCAGTCAGCCATTTAGTCGCGGATTTTAGTGCTTTATGCCTAAGAACGCTTTGCTGAAGAAATGAAGCAAGTCATCTTCCTATCTCCAATTTGTGCTCAATAAGAACATTGTTCGTCTTTCAAGAACCATAGACGCGAAACCTTCTAAAAATCTCTCAGCTTAAATAAGAAATTACCAAAAAGTGACATGGAACTCATTTGCAGCTTATTTCTAAAGTCATGTGGCCACTATTGCCACCAGAAAGTCAGCACCCATGCCTCGGTTTTGACTTCTTGTTTTAGCGAAAGGTAAATTCAGATCGATAAATTTGCGCACGAAAGGCCGCGATGGGCAAGTAATACCCCATTCACACAGGCAAGCTAAACCAGTTTAAACAAATCCAGGTTATCAAATGGAGCCCACTGATTGTTCAATCCAGCAAATCGAATCAATTTCATTGGCTGGTATCTAACCTCACTTGTATAAAGCTGGTTAGCTTGCCAGTGTGAATGGGCCATAAAACTAGAAAAATGGGAGAGAAAAACTATCAAACAGCACTACGTCATTCTTGGCTGAACCCATTTGTCAACATATTGTTTGATGTTATTCCATTTTCTCAAGGACATGGTCCTTCAACAAGGATACAAAAATATCTTCCTGAAGATTTACAGTCCCCTTGAAAAAATGGCAAATTGTGCAGTTCTAATCTGTTTGGTCACATTTTTTATTTCCGTTAATTAATTTTCAAAATATAAATGTTATTTTTGTGTGAAAAACCTCATATTTTTGCATCGATACAAATTGCACTTTCCAAAATGAATAAACAGTTTTAAAGGTAGATGTGCCAAGGTTGTTAGCGTTTAAATAGATTAGTAGTTGCTTTTTGTGTGCAGTGGTTGGTCGTTCAGTTTGCTCATTTAATTTTCTTTTGCTCCTTTATATTTCTATTTTATTTAATTTTCTATTTTTCTTTGCCTGCTGCATGTAAAGTATACTTGTTTCCCATTTGAGATCTTCTCACTACTTGTGCATACCCATAGTTTAGCTGAATGATGTATAGATGTAGATGTAGATGAAAAGAAATTACCGAACTTCTTTGATATCTATAATTTGTTAAGTAGTTCCATTATTATTTACATTTGCGCATGAGTTATTGCATGCTTCTCCCCAGAACATCAATTCAAATTCGAATATCCAAGTGCCCATGGAAATAGCAAAAGAACTGGGACTCATCAAAGGGGGCAAAGAAGGCGGAGGTGGTGGTGGTGGAAACTGTGGAGGAGGTGGTAGCATGTGTGGCAAATCATTATCTGAAGTTTCAATGAATGGCGGAGGAGCTACCACGAGTAATTTCCCGACTGGCCCGGTTTTCTCTGTAGGTCAAGCTGCACCACCTGGTGAGATCCATCCGGTATGTTTAAGTGCTAAGTTATGTAAGATTTCAAGCCAGCAGGTTCCTGGTAGTGTTTCGTCAATTAGCGTTTCCATCGTAGTGGCTGAACATGTATTTTTGACAGTGATCAGGCCATCAAGGCCTATCACTATCAGGAGCCATGAATAGTCACTCAGCTTTTCATAAAGTTTATCATTGAATGAATTTTTGAAAGACTAATTGAATACATGTTTATGGCCTGTGGCATCTACCCAAAAGCCGCTCCTGTCCAAAAGTGGCCCATGCCCAAAAACACTCCCTTAGAGTTTTCTTGATTGTTAAGGGAGAAAGTGAATAAGCATGGCCAAAAGCCTGTTTACAGTTGAATTTTCATCGTTCTCAAGAAAGCTGACAGTTGAGGTTTATGAGAGAAAATGGCTCGCGGTTGACGGGTAAGGGCACAAATTTTGGCATTTTTGCTGTATTGAGGCACCCTTTCATAGATCCCACCTCATATTAGTCCTTTGTATGTAGGCCAGGTGAATAACGCGGACCCCGCGGACCTCGCCATTTTGGTCCGCGATATCAAGGTCCGCGTTATTCAATTCGACCTAGGAGAAATTCAATAATGCGGACCTCATGATTTCGCGGACCCTAATAATGTACTGCCGTCTTTCTTTCCTATCAGATCTGTGTTTAACTTTATTGCAAAGCATTTCGAACGTCTTTTGATAAGTTTTACTTTACCTCTTAATCAAAATTCGAAGAAAACAAGTTGCAACAAACTTAGGCCCGCTAGTGCAAATAAGTTTTCCCGCAGAAGAAATGATTCGGAAAGAATTTATACCCTCTTAGACGACCAGCAACTGATCATTTTTCTTATGCTGTAGTGAAATTAATCTTCCTTTTGAGCAGAGTAAGCACTCTGGAATAATTTAAGCAGGGTACGCGATATCAAGGTCCGCGTTGTTCAGTTACAGCGAGCAGAAACTGAATAACGCGGACCTCGTGATTTAGCGGACCCTAATAGCGAAAATAGAATTTCTCCTTTTGACTAGCAATTGCTTAATATTGCCCTCTTATTTCCTATCAAATTATCATTCCCTTCCAGTTTTCTGCTTTCGCCGGTGTTTCTCTTTGGGAAACTTGAGAAAACACAACGAGAAAACTCTCGAGAAAGAGTTCCATTACATTTAAACGTTGCTAATCAAAACGGCAGATCCTATACTTTTTTAAGTCTGATTACACGTTTTTGAGTCCATTTGAGCATTCCCCTTATCCTCATTCTAATCGTGCCATGGGGGCTTTTACGTCTGTTCGATATCTCCCCACATCGGTACTTTCTATGCCATTAGTACACAATAAGAAACCTCATGGGAAAGGCGTTTCAGGAGTTTTAAACGTTGATATAGAAGCAAACGAAAATTCTCTTGGAGAAACATCGGCAAGAACAACAATAATTCGATGGGAAAGAAAGAGGGCAGCATTAAGCATTTGCTAGCTAAAAAGAGAAATTCCATTTTCGCTATTTTCCCACAGTAATGAAATTCAACTAAAGTCCGCGAATTCGCGAGGTCCGCGTTATTCAGTTCTGCTGGGCGTGATTGAACAACGCGGACCCTGCTTAAATCATTCCAGAGTACTTATTCTGCTCAAAAGGAAGATCAATTTTACTATAGTACAAGAAATATGAACAGTTGCTGGTCGTCTAAGAGGGTATAGAATCATTTCCGAATCATTTCTTCTGCGGGAAAACTTATTTTTTGCACTAGCGGGCCTAAGTTTCTTGCAACTTGTTTTCTTCGAATTTTGAAGATGTTCAAAATGCTTTGCGATAAATTTAAACACAGATTTGATAGGAAAGAAAGACGGTAGTATTAAGAATTTGCTTCTCAAAAAGAGGAATTCAATTTTCGCTTTTAGGGTCCGCGAAATCATGAGGTCCGCGTTATTCAGTTTCTCCTAGGTCGAATTGAATAACGCGGACCTTGATATCGCGAACCAAAATTGCGAGGTCCGCGGGGTCCGCGGGGTCCGCAGGGTCCGCGTTATTCACCTGGCCTTTGTATGTATGTATCATTTGCCACATAAAATATATATACAAGCTACTATAATAAATATAAAAAATAGATACAATACAATACTTTCGGTTAAAAACGTAAAAAGGAAAACACCCCTAATTTCCAGTGGCAGGGATAGCATTAAAGGGTCAACCTGACCTTATTTCCATAATGGTCCCCTTAGAGGTGCTGGTATAACAGAGAAAAGATAAAAAATAATAACATTGATAAATAAATAAATAAATAAATAAATAAATAAATAAATAAATAACGAAAACAGGAAAGTACTTTAGTTGTTATCAGAATATAACACGGTTTGTGCGACAGAAACATGGTTGGGAGAGACGAGGAAGGGTCTTAGTAGAAGACGTATATGTCATCTTCCTCTTTTTGTATTGTTTGGAAAAAAATTTTCATTGATCTTATGTTTGAATGTGTTTGGATTTTCAGCTGATTTTAAGTCAGATGGAAGACTATTCCATATTTTCGGCCCGAGGTAAGATAAGCATTTTTGTCCAGCAGTACTTTTGCGAAGTGGAAATTCTAATTTAAACTTGGATCTTCGCGTTATTCGCCCTAGGTTGGCTGGTTGGAATATTTCGGCACTGTAAGCTGGGGCAGTTCCATTAAAAAACTTCATTACATTAACACAAACACATTGATCCATCCTATTCTTTGTGGGGAGCCAATTTATAGCCTTAAATTCTGTGGCACCAATATGGGCTGTATTTTTTAAATTCAGGTAAAAGCGAATGCATTTGTTTTGAGCAGCTTGGATTTTTTTGGACAGCCTCTTATTCAACAATGGGTACCACGAGGTGCATGCGTAATCAAAATGGGGTTGAATAAGGGCATTCAAAAGCAACCTTCGAAGGGAGCCATCTAGGAAGTTCTGTACCAATTTGAGATAATTCTTTGCAGTTTAAATTTTTGGTCATTTGTACTACTTTTGTGCCATTTGGACCACTTTAGTGACAACATTTCAAAATGTGTGTTCATATTCGCAATCAGGACTCTTGAAATAGGCCGTGCACCAATTTTGAAGCAATTTGATGACATTTCAATTTTTACGTAAATTTTTTGATGGGGCCACAAGTGACACTCAAAGATGTAAAAGGTAAAGGCATATTTTATTTGTTCCCTTTAGATCCTAAAGCATTATCTGGAATTTTTTTGAAGGATTAGCACTCATACTGTTGCCAGTAAACCATTACATCTTGGCAATAAACAGTGTGGATATTTTATAAGAAGCAGAGTTTGTTATAGATCTAGTAGAGGCCTAAGATGACCACCAGAGCTGTATTCTCAATGTTCAAGGTGTTCCTGGGAGTAGTCCGGAACCCCCAAAAATTGGCACACATTTGGCTTACCTAGCATATTTGTGGTACAGTGCAAGGTGCACAAACCAGGGCCCATCAATCCTCTCTGTGGCTGAAACTTGGTCAGACCACCACTTTTGAAGATATTTGCGTTGGAGGGTTTGGGCTCTCTTGACCATGAGGCGCTGTCCATGTCCGTTATCATTTGTGATATCTCTCGTTCAGTTGTGTTCTGTTGTTTACCGCTCATCTCGTCAAAAATCCTCTCCTAAAATTTGAGCTTGCGTTGCTTGTATAACGCACATCTTTTTCCGTTTTCTTGATTTCGCATTCTTTTTTCACCAGTTTTCTCCTGTCTTTACTGCTCTGTGCTCCTGCTTTCACCTAGACTGTTTACCTTGTCTCCATTTCATCTTATTACACTGAACTATGAAAACAGAAGACTCGTTTCAAGTTCCTCTGAGCTCCAGCTTGGTTCTCTTCTCTTGAACGATGTACATTACGTCAAAAAAATTCGAACAAGGGCAATTTCTTTATTCACCTAAACTTGCTTTTAAGTCTATTCCTTTTCTTCGTCATGCAAAGCATTTCGCCTTCTCATTTCCGTATAAACCTTCAACCAGGGGGCACCCGGTGTTCCTTGCTGTCTACATGTCCCTATACTGAGCATGACAAAGAAAAGAAATGGACTTAGATAGAGGTTATTTTTTACCCTCTACCCTTTACATTGAAGTTAAGTTTTAGTAAATGATCGATTTGACAGTATTTTCTATGATTTACTAATTGTTTTGTGGCCTTATTTTAGGATTTGCTTACATTGAATCTCAAAGGAAAAGATGGCAAGAAAGGGAAAGATGGACCGGCGGTAAGCACTTGTGCCATTTTTAGGCGTTATGAATACCTTGCATGTTTGTTTTTTGTCACCTCGCATCCGAATGAAATTTTTCAGGTACTCTTTGAAGCTCATCTGATGCAAACAGAGGCCTGCTCCTCCCTCTCTTGTCAACAACTCCGAATTTGCTACTCTTCTCACTCTATTTAACAGGTTTACTAGGCGAGACTCGAACGACCAACCGTCATATTTTTAGGCCAGCACTGATTATTTGGATTTGATTAATGGTTGATAAATTGGCTCCATATTAATAGATGCTTTAATAGAATTGCGGCAGAATTGTGTCAAGAAATGAAACTTTTTTTACATTCCAATAAAAATTTACAATACAACATTTACTAGTTACACTACTTACAGAATACTTAACTACACTACAAGGAGGATTTTAGTAAGAAAAAGACAAAGGAGCAACTATTTTCATTGTTTGTCATCATTTGAAGAATACTTAGAGATCATAATTTTTTCAGGGAGCTGCTGGCGATCCAGGGCCACCCGGATCTCAAGGACCACCAGTAAGTAGCACATTGTTTTCCTGTAGGAATGCTTTACTGATAACCTATACTTTTGATTGTTTAAAGGGGAAAGTGATCGTTCATGTGATCAGATTTTCAACGTCTTTTTCTGCTTCTTTTTTGCTTCCGTTTGAGTTGAGCCTTGCCATGTGGCCAAGGCTAAATGCTATGCAGAAATCCGTCGATGACTGCTTTAGCTGCCTTGAAGAAAATGTTTCGGATGTGTTTGACAGGCTACTGTGGCATGAATATGCAAGCAATGCTATTTCTTTATCTTGTTGAATATCCGATATGTCCAATAAATTTTCTGATGTTTTTACTGAAACATCCCACTCTGTGCTGAAAGTATGGGGGACTTTTTCGAGAGCCCCGTTAAAATTCCTTCAAAAGCGGCCTAAAACGTGATCCAATTCCCCTACAAATTATGCCCTATTTCTGCATCCTTTGATGCGTTTTTTCCTCTTGGCAGCACAGAAAAGTCGTATGCTTAAGTATCATTGTAAGTGTCAGTGTAAGTGTCATTATTGTTAGGAAGAAGTCTCCCATAGACACAAGAAGGAATGACCGATTAAAGCTGGGTAAATGTCTAGAATTAATTGAGCTCGGCTATGAACAAGACATTTCGTCGTGATAAAACGGGAGCAGTTATTTTTCAAAGGCCGGCGTTTTCTCCTGAATCTTTGCTCATCCAGTAATAGATCTGAATAAGTTTCTATGATGATGGCTGATCATTGTTTTATTTTCTAAGATGCTTTCAAAAAAGCCCATATGCGCTGCAAAGCATTACAGTTCAAGGGCCTTTAACGACAGACACATTGAGATCAACATATCAGTGACTGAATCGCCATTCACTTGACTTCCTTTTCTTGGTCACGCTCCTTGAAGGCTGCATTAGTTGAATAAAGTATGCTGATATCTTTGAAAGCTGGGACGAAGGTGCAACACACTGAATTCTTTAATAACAGACTTGCTTTTCATTTGCATAATTGATACGCCTTTTCGTTTTATTTATGTAGAAGACAAGCAGTAATAACAGTTCTAACAATAGATGTAAGGGGGCAGCCTCTACCATTGATTATCACTTTCTGAACATAAAAGGGCACTTCCTTTTTTTGAAAAATCTTGGGAGCCACATGCCCCCAATGCCCCCGGTTCCAACGGCTATGGCCTCCACCTCCAAAGTAGAGCCTTTATGTTTTTTGTCTAAAGGGTCATTCCATTGAGTTTAGGCAACTCATGAATCATTGAGCAGTAATTCACAATAATCCTACTGTGAAAGAAGATTGTAGTGGAGGGATCTGAACATTTATTATATTTTGAAACCATGCCTTGGAACTTCAACAGCTTTACTGTTACTTTTTGATAGGTGAAAAAACAATAAGAGACAGTAAGAAAACCTTGAACAGTGAAGCTAATTAAAGCATGATTTCCATTTGAGGGAAAGAAAAACATTATGTATTCTTCTTTTCAATTGTTGAACAACATAGGATTTCGATCTGAGACAGGCGTTGCTTTACTGCGCGGAGCCAATCAGACATTATTGCGTGTTATATTTTTGCACCTAGAAATGGAAATGCAGCTTTGAGAATGATTTTTTAAGCTCCAGATTCATGCCTATATGTCTACTACAGGATGATGATAACAAATATTTTGTTAATTTTTCAGGGACCCAAAGGTGACCCTGGTGAGCCTTGCAACCCAACGAAATTGCCTAATGTGGTAAGTGTTCTTCGCGTATTTATTAGCGACATTGTTTTATCGTACACCTAGTCATGAAAAAGCAATTCTTACAAAGGACGGACCTAGACCCGAACAAGGACAGGACCACGACCACGACCACGACCACGATCACGACCACGACCACGACCGCGACCAATGGTAAGTTAGCACCTCCTAAAGGTAACCCGAACTTGGTTTCCGTATATTGCATATTGTATTTACTGTCCATTGGAACATTGGAAGAAATTAGGCCTTGTTTAGAAGTAGAGCAAGAATCTTACCAAGCCAAGGAATCGTCTTACATGTCAGTAAGAAGGCAATGGTTGGACCTTTGAAATGGAGCCATGATTTTAGTGTGAGCCAGAAATGTGAGTTGGCAGAGCTTGCCTAAGGACGGAGGGAATAACTTAATTTTGCATTGAATAGGGTTAAGCTATTCAGCAAATAAATCCATAGAAATAATAATGTACCCATAAATCTGGAAAAGGCCAAGATAACTTCGAAAGAATGGAATTAAATGAACCCTTAGATTTAGCTTGACTGAAGTTCAGACCTTTACGTATGGAAATCTTAACAATACCCATAAATCTTTATTCTATCGTGAAAGAGGTGCCTCAGAAATGGCACAGTGAGTACTAAAATCACTCTCCGAGAAATGTACCGTGCCGTTCGGCATTGGCTCAAAGCAGGCTCCGACGTTGTGCCAATGCAGTGCCAGAAAAAAGTATTTCGCAATGGCCGTCCGCTTTTTTCGGCAGGTGTATCTTGCTGTGCTTCCTGGACATTTCAAAACAAAGTTTTTTGAACATTTGCCATATCTAGACATTAATCAAGTATCTGCCGAGTAATATGATGGAAGAAACAAATAAAAACAAAGTAAAGATTCCTGGATTCTCGTTGTTAAGATAGTAATTTCTTGGTTTGCATTTCCTCTGTCCTGGAATCTCTTAATTTGTTGGTGATCTGAAAGCTGAGCTTCTTATAAGCAGTTTCTTTTAAAAATATACATGACCCCCGAATAACATCGGAATGACGCAAGCATGCGCCGTTGCCGTGCCAAATACCTTACGCGGTACAACTTTTGCTCTACATGTAGACCAGGCCGGATATCATTGCTGAACAGAGTCAGATTTCAGAAAATCACTATCTCGTTTACGTTGGGCCTTTCGTCCTTGAGATATTTTAAGTTTGTGGCCTAAGCACCCTGTATATATTCATATTTCTATTTCATCGATTTCAGGTAGTCAGAGTAGTGCCCGTACCAATATAAGGGATTTTTGTTCTTTACAGAAAGGATGCAATCCAGATGCTATAAGCGCACTGCAGCAGAGATTGGATAAGTTAGAGAGAGAGTGTATTATCGTAAGTTCATTTGCCTTTTTGGGCTACAGATCCCATACAATTGCATTTTAAGTAGCTTTTGGTGTAGATATCTCCTATCAGAGTCTACCTTCGCACCGATTATGCATGATAAACACAGGGTTTTCGCAAAGAAAGTCTTACTTATTTAATTTACAGGGCCGTTGTTGATAACAATACTTTCTAGTATTGATAAGGTCTTTACCCTGTATAAACATGTATATTATTATCATTATTATTATATTCATTTATCATATTTTTATTATTAATTTGGAGAGCATGGGTTGAAATTTGAAAGTGCTAATGGCTAATTCCGGATGTCCCAGAAAAAACGCAACAGATTTGAGAAATACTAATGGAAGCTGTTTCATACTTGTTAGCAAACGGTTATTTTTATTGAATTCTGCAATTATCAGATTACATTTTGATATATTTTCCAGTAGTCTTGGTGACTTAGTTGTAAAGTTAAAAATCAGGAAACTTTAAACTTGCCTCCAGGTCAAAACCAGAGCTGCTGCATTAGCAATTGTGGATTAAATTGTCAAATTATAAAATGTGACAATCCTAGCAATTACCGAAATTTGCTGACAAGCGCAAAAACACAAAAGTTAATGGAGCATTGAACAGATACTTTTATTGATTTGATTGATTGATTTTGATTTTATATTTTTTACCCATGGTAGCCCCTCAGTTAGAATAACTGATTTACAGGGGGCCATGCTAAAAACTTACAATAATTAATAATTTACAATAAAAACCAGTATTTCGAAGTAAATTAAAATTACAATTGTTCAAAAATCAACAAAAAAAAACGATAAGGTTTAAGTGTTCATTTTTCCACCTCTCTCTTGAAGGCTCTCAGGGTTGAAGAGTTCTTAGCGTCGGTACCAAGACTGTTCCAAAGCTTAGCGCCTCGGTACGAGAAGCATTTCTGCCCCCCTGCTGATTTTAACAATGGCAACCTGAGGTCGACTTCAGCATTCCTAAGAGAACGAGCAGTGGAATTGCTGACTCTCGTGAACATGTCTTTCATGTAGGAAGGCGCGTCTCCTTTAAGGGATCTGAAAACTATATTCTGAGATTCAAAATCAATAAGTTCCCTAACAGTGGGCCATTGAAGCGCACGAATAACTGGTAAAGCGGTCGCATCAAATGGACTGTTGGTAACGAGTTTTGCAGCACGATTTTGGAGTTTCTGCAATTTTTCAATGACAGTCACCCCAGCATTTCCCCAGACAGGACAGCAATATCTAAAGTACGGCTCCACTAAACTCTTATACATAGTCTTGACGGTTGATAATGGAAGGTACTGCTTGGCATAACGAAGCATACCAATACCTCTAGAGATCTTATTAGTTGTTAAGGCCAATTGAGATGTCCATTTTAGTTGATGGTCAACCTGAACACTAAGGTATTTGACCTCCTTTACCAACTTGATATCCTCGGAACCAATCTTAAATTGCGGTTTAGTGGAATCGACAGAGTCGATTTTTCTAAGCTTTCCATTGCTTCCTATGATCATTGCATCTGTCTTAGCTACGTTCAGAGACAACTTGTTTCCTTCAAGCCAGCCCTTCAAAGCTTCTAAGTCAGCATTAACTGCCTGATTAATTTCTGAAACAGATTCAGAGGCATAGTAAATGCTTGTGTCATCTGCATACATGGATACAAGGGAATTTTTCAAACAACTAGGAAGATCATTGATATAGACAAGAAAGAGAAGGGGACCAAGGCAAGATCCTTGTGATACCCCACAGGTTATACTGTCTGTAGCGGAAATTTGACCGTTTATCTTGCAGCATTGTCGTCTATCGGTGAGATACGAACGAAACCAGCTTAGTTCTTTTCCTTTTAGGCCACAGAAGTTGAGCTTCCTCAATAGAATATCATGATCGACTGTGTCAAAAGCTTTCTTGAGGTCTATGTAAACAACAGCCGTGTATTTACCTTTATCAATGTTTAGGTACCAGTCATTCGTACACTTCAACATGAAGATTTCGGTCAAGACACAGTTGCTTTTTCTAAAGTGACTAGGCCATTCATACAGTTATACTTTCTATTGGAAATGAACACTGAGAGCTCCTTCGAAACTAGATAACTCATGAATCATTAAGGGAACCTTTTGTCAAATTTTCTTGATCAAATTGTGTGCTTGTCTGTAATCCTGTAAAGTTGCAGATAATGCCACGCTTGTAATTTTGCAGTATCCTTGGCACTAGTTCTGGCAGCTCTAGCTGTGCCCTGACAGCAAATTTTGAGTTTGTTTATATATAACTCTGCAACCAGGTCACCAAAAATTCTGCAAAATGTCTCAAAATCCAATCTAATTATTGTAAATTTCGAGAAAAACGATAATTTAAGTTTTTATTTGAAACAGCTTGTGTTAGAATTCTTCAAATCAGTTGCATTTTCTTGGGGCACCTGGTATATTTTTATGTGCATAGAATAGTTTTAGAAAATTTAACTATGCTGCCTATACTATATAGAATATTGGGAGAAAACAGTAAAATCTCTGCATGGAGATCTCAAGAAAAACCTTTTACTCTTCTAGTTCATGAATGTCTACCCTGGATAAGTCCGATACCGAGGGTAAGGGATTTCATGACCTCACCACCTCAAGTGAGTTGAAATAGGATCCGTACGGTGTAATTTTTGAAAACGATGAAAATTTTAAGAAGTTTGATCGTGGAAGTTTTGTTTTAATTTTTGTCAAATCTTCATTGAACTTCGCATTATACGTAGGAAAACTCTGTAATTTTGAAAAATAATCAAGGTTGCCAAAGGTATCAGTGGCAGAATCATGGAAAAATGGCCCATGTTCCCTTTAAGCCATTCAATCAACGATTCCATAGTCATTTTGATACTGATCAGTTTATCATTTACTCATGATGTTCTGGATCATCTTCTAGAACACAACAATGTTGGCAAGCATCACGCTCAACGTCGTCAATGCATTGGCACAGTCAAAACCAGTTCTAAAATCAAATGATATCACGCCACCAAGAGCAGTCGGTGGTGGTGGCGGTGGTTTTGGTGGTGGTGCTGGCGGTGGTGCTGGTGGTGGCGGAGGATTTGGTTTTGGTGCTGGCGGATCAGGACCACCACCAGCTGAGCCCAAGCCTAGTCCTAGCCCTCCTGGAGCTCCCCCTGCCCCACCCCCTGCTCCACCACCCCCTGCTTGCCCGGCACCACCTTGTCCAGCACCACCACCTCCACCTCCTTGTTCACCACCTGCTTGTCCGGCGCCAGCACCCGCACCAGCTGCACCACCACCTGGCCCACCGACAGCAGCTGCACCAGATGGCAAGAAAGGAAGTAAGTGACGATCAATGCTCCTTCTACATGGTGTTCCAAAAATTGTTCGACATTTTATTAAATATTGAATATATCGATAACATGAATAGGCTTATGCGAGGATAACCCGTTCCCAAGATTTTGAAGTAATTTTATAAATTCCAATTTTGCCAACGCGTTGAAAATTGATTAAGTTGCGAGCATTCAAATATCAAAAATATGTGACAGCTGAAACCAGAAACCTTTAGATGACATGTAATACAAAGATCCTCCAAGATCAATGTAAAGGAGGGTATGCAATGTCACACCTCTCGTTGATATCAGATCAAACCAAAAAGGACTTTGAAAGCAACTCACTTCTTGTAACCATCGTCATAAACTCATAATGTACTTAAGAATGCAATGCATCCAGAAAAACGTTGATTTACGGGGTGAGTGGCCGAGTGGCTTAAACAGTTTTCGTCAGGTAACTGAAGTTCGGTCGAGTGAGGTCAAACTCCTCACAACTCACCTCGCCGTCCTTCGGAAGGGACGTTAAACTAGGGATCCTATGCCTGGATGCGGCATGCTCGGTGAGAGTAAATTAGCCTTCAGTAGCTAGAAGTCCTGGCAAGCCCACTTAAAATAAATTGAAAAACAAAGACAAAGAAAAGTTGTTATGTCCCTTCACTATAAGACTCGTTCTTTGAGCCTTCCTACTGCACACGATGCTGCTTGAATACGAGCAGTTATTTCACCTTCTAACTTGCAGTATTTGGTTACCTAGCTGCCGAGATATTTGAATTGATCTACATGTTCCAATACTTTTTCCATCTATGGAGAAATCTGCCTGCTAACCTACACTCATCATTTTTGTATGTTTAATGTTGACTCGTAGACTCGTTTTGAGACAGAATATCATACGCTGTACGCTGATAAAAGAAGTTGCAATCCTATAGCATCATTACAGAAGATTACAACGTCATCTGCATACTGAGCTTCACGGATGTATTTGTTAAATGTTTTCGATTTCGATTTTAAGCGTCGGAGGTCGAATAAGTCACCATCATATCTAAGGCGAATTTCAATGCTGTAAGATGGGTTGATGTTTTTAAAGGCAAGGTAGAATAATAATTTGGAAAAGTGACGAAAAGGGATGAATTTAGTACCTAAAATTGCACGATGCACAGTGGGTAACATCATGTGTTTAAATGTTTGAAGTTTTGAAAAAAGATTCCGTGAGTCTTGGAACTCCCTCTAGTGCTCTCCTAAGTTTTTTTTTCTAAATACAACCGAAGCTATACGATGTAGGGTAGGGTAAACTCATTTTGGCGATAGAACCAGCATATCACAACACATTGTGCATTTACATATCAGCTTAAATCAGGGATCTGTAAGCAGAATAGAGCTAGAAATGTTCCTTCTGAGCTCATCAGTGCAATCTAAGACAAACTACGGCTAAATTAGTCATTCTGTGAAATCTTATTTCAAATCAGTGTTTCTCAACACCTGCACTTTCGAACAATGTTCACGAGGCTGGAATGATTTTTTGAAACGGAAAGATTTCTAGCATCCGCAAGGAATCAAATATTGCTTGGGTAACTAAGATTTTACACTTAATGCAAGAATCAAGTTCGCCTCGATAAATGCTTTTAAATCATACTTGGCTTGCAGTATTTTGCAAAATGATGGTAACTCTGTCGCAAAATAGTTTTACTCGGCAAATTTTTAGTTGTATTTTAATGTTCTCCTGCTCATCTCAGTAGCTAACCTACTTTTAAATCATTTCTGTTCAAATACCAACCAAAAATTTGTTTTATTTCAGATGCAAACGTACAGTCTGATGTCAAAATTAGCCTCGATGGCAAGGAAAATAAGCCTGATTGTCCACCGGGAAGGAGAGACTGTGTCCCCGCAGCTCCAGTTCCAGATGCTAGTAAAGGTGCTTCGGTAGTGGTGAATGGAATTCCTGTAAAGATTCCTGCAAACTTGGGTAGAAAATGAAGATTACATGAATATTACGAGGAATGAAAAGCCAGATTTGTTCTTAACAGTAACCACATATGTAGAAATTCTTGCTTAGGACTGTGTGAAAGAACTGTTAAGTTTTGAAAATACTGTCTTCGAATGGAGATTCTACCAGATGCTCCAAGATGAGATTTTAAAATTGGACATTTTATGATAAATTGAGCAGGGGTTCAGTTGCAAAGGTTCGTCAAAATCATTCGTAGCATTGTAAGTTCAACTGCTTCCCACTGATTTCAGACCTTATTTCTCGGACAAATCATTGCTATACATTACGTTGGAAAAGCAAAAAGAGTTCTCAGACTCGTCAGATCCTAATATATATCAATTCGAATGCCGAGAATCCTTAAGATGAAATTCTTTCACTGTGTTGCCAAGAGTCTATTGCTTGTAGGATGACATTGAATCCTTGAATTTCCAAGCTATGATCGAATTCTTTTCATTTGCAAAGTCATCCCTTTCATTGCAAGCAAAGTTACAAATATAGGATTCAACTATTTTGATCGCATTTCGATCTCTTGTGCATGTTGTTGACATTAAAGTAATTACAGTAAAGTCTAGATTTCTTTCGGAAAGTTCCAGTCTAGATTTCATTCGGTGTCAAGTTCCTTGTAGATGCTAACGAGTGAGTAGAAATTCATACTCTTTGAAAAATCATCAAATTTTGAGTAATTTGTTGGACATTGGAACATTAAAATTGCTTTATGTGAATTTATCTCCAGAACCAAACTGATATTAGACATATTCAAGGCCCTGAAATGTTAATGAATGGGCAGGAATTTGTGCTCTTGTTTCCAGGCATACTCATCCTAAATCACAAGGAATGAAGTTCTTATGCCGTGTTTGTTGTAGAGACAAAGTACTGACTCTATTCCTCTATTTGTTCAACTCATTGTGTTTCAGTTTTGTTGCCAACGAATCAATTTGAGCTCATGAGTAAGTTTTCTGAAAGTGTTATCACGATTAAGTTTTATCAGTTGTCAACCAAGGGGTCAGCTTGCCTGAAACTGTCATTGTTCACACCAAGGCTTGTTTTTCAACAACCAAAGATTTTTCCACAGCCTCATTTTCGTTTGTACCAGACTCAATTATCAAGATCAGTGATCAGATCCCATTTATCCTGACTGAGGTTAAACAAGAAACTGTTTTAATCGCAGTTTTTATCTTTTGGTGATGATTTTATATGGTCATTTAAATGTGCTGATATATTTTTTGATACAGTAGATAATGATCTTTAAGAGCCCCGTCTGGAATTCAAGATTCAGGAATTCTTCTGGGTGTGTTGTACCCTGGGTATTTCATTTAAATTTTGAGGCTCTGGTACCCAGGGTAGGTGTGCTGATGCTACTGTTACGTCGCGGTAGTTCGTGGCCTAAGCCTTGCTAGGCTAAACACAAATTAATAAACTCCAAATCAAGTTTCCAGATTATCGAAACCCAACTTCATACACGCAGTGGAATAATTATAAAACTTATCCTCGGCCGAAATTATAAGAACAAGCCTCTTACAAGTACAAGCACGCGGCCTCGTGCGTCAGTCTAAGGACCTGGGGCGAATGTCTCGTTTTCATGGCTAGCCTCGACTTGCTTCGAGTAAAGCCCGGGAAACTTTGAAACTATTTTAAAATAAATTTACAAAACGCAGTATATTTAGAGTCTTGGTCGTATCATCACATCTTCCCCTCGTTTTTGAATAGTTTCGTAGTTTCATAAATGAACAGTTTTACGAACGTTTGCGTCTTTTCTTCGATTGTTCTTCAAAATAACAACTCGGTGGATCCGGTCCAAGTGTTTTTTTCTTGAATTACAATCCGAATGTCTCAACTACTGGATCTTACGACAGTACTTTGTCATCTGTACAACGATTGTTCCGATATTCAGCGTACGTCTTTTGGATCATGAATTTACATTCATCAGCTGCAACACGTGGTCACAATGTTTAAATATACCGTAGTAACGACGGTTATAAACGAGAGTTTCGATTCTGCACGAAGGTTTGCGATATAACGATGCTCTGGTTCTTGCAAAATAGGAGTCACTTTCTCAACGACAATTGTATAGGATAATTCCGATATTTAGGAGTCACTTTCTCAATGAAGACGTAAACGATAAATCCGATGATAATGAGTCAATGTCTCGAAGATAATGTCTGCGATAATTGCGATAATAATGAGTCACTGTCTCGACGATAATTTCGGCGATAATTGCGATAATGATGAGTCACTGTCTCGACGAGAATGTCTTCGAAAATTCCGGGTAAATAAACTATGTACATAAAATAACTCGATAAACCGGCGTGACGACGACGATTTAGGTTCGATTGTTACTTTCTTTATCTCTTTACGACAACGTTTCATAAAACACGGGGTTGCGGCCAAAAATAATAAGCGTTTGGCGGAAATGGCATCCAACGAGGTTGTATCATGTTGCAAAGCGGAAATGACTGCGGCTGTCCTAAATGTGCATATTGCAATACTTCCGGTGGACGTCTGATTCGTTGTGGTCGAGATGGTAATGTTCTTTCAGTCTCTTCTGATGGTGGTATTATTGTTTCATCCTCCGATCCCTGTGATGAGTCTTCCGTTGAGTTTCGATCATCATCCGTTTGGGCGATTTGATTATCTCCTTGAAAGTGGTGACTCTCTTCTGGCGGTGCGGTTGGGTGTTGATTTGGTTGATCGAAAGACAAGATAATATCATCATCATCATCATCTTGGTCAGACTGTAGTTGATATGCATCTTGGTAAGTTGTCGATGGTCTTGCATCTCGTCGATGGTTGGCTCGTACAGATCTCTTCTTCTTAGGCAATGCAGGGGCCTCAACTGGCAGGTCGTCACATGGAAGCAGTAAATTCCGATGTAGGGTACGCGGGGCTATATCCTTTGTTCCTTCAGGCAGTACTTGGTATACTGGACTGTCATCGCTCAACCTTTTTACGACGTAGTGAATCTTACTCTCCCAGTGCGATCTCAGTTTTCCAGGGCCACCTCTCTCTCGCAGATTACGCACAAGTACTCTGTCTCCTGGCTCCAATACCGTGTGATGAATTCCTTGATCGTATCTCATTTTACTCTTGCTTTGCGATTCTGTAGATCATAGAGTGGAATTTCTTTGGCAAAACAATCTGGTTTGTCTCATTTGTTTTACGACGCAAGATGTTGTCAGCATCAACAAATAACTTGTCCCATTCTCGAAGAAGGCCTTTTGCAAGTGGCACTAGTTGTTTTCTCTCAATCGGTGAAGGTTTCTTACCACCTAACTTGAATTTCCTTATAGATGAAATCACACTATCCTCCTCCTGGGCTTGAACAATATCGCTTGCATCGAACCGTTGCCTACTCTTTGGGTCTAACAGTTCTTGGTCTTGCAGATCAAAATTACTCGACTTGGCAGACAATGCCGAAACCCATGCAACTACACCTTTACGTTGTCCGCAACATGCTGAAACAGTCGCTTGCAATATGTTTGTAGCTAGTTCTTCTGTGCACTGTGGTATATATTCATCCATATTCAAAGGCATTCTTGACAAAAAATCGGCATCTATGTTTGACTTTCCTGGGCGATACTTGATATTAAAATTAAATTCTGCTAACTCTGAAACCCATCTTTGAGTGGTTGCATTCAACTTTGCGGATGTAAGAATGTAAGTCAAGGGATTGTTGTCCGTGTAGACTGTAAAAGACTTTGCATGGTACAATATATCCCTGAACTGTTCACAAACCGCCCACTTTAGTGCTAAGAATTCGAGTTTTCCAGCATGCAAGTTATAATTTCGCTCTGTTGATGTTAGGGTCCTAGATGCATATGCAATGACTCTCATTTTGCTGTCTTGTCGCTGGTAGAGAACAGCACCTAATCCGGCATTGCTGGCATCCGTATGTAATGTGAAAGGCAAATCATAATCAGGGTAAGCTAAGATTGGTGGCTTAGCAAGACAGTCAAGTAAGTGAAGTAGCGTTTTTCGATGGTGAACTTCCCATTTCACTGGCTGCCTTGATGACACTTGATGTTGTTTTGCTTGTTGGCCTTTCTGTTTTCTTCCATCCTGTAGATCCTGAGCACAATCTTCCTTTGACTTCTGAGTTAGTTCAAACAATGGCTTAGCAATTTGTGCGAAATCCTTGATATATTTTCGATAGTAGTTCAATAAGCCTAGAACACGTCTGACATCACCTACTGTTTTTGGTACGAAATCTTTCAGCGCATTGATCACTTTAACGTTGGAATCGTCTGTCCTATACCCTTCTTCTGATACAACGTGACCCAAATAATTCACCTCATTCTTAAACATGGCACACTTTTTGGGTTTTAACTTGATACCGTGATCACGCAATCTTTCAAAAACTTGCTTTAGATGATTCAAATGTGAGTTGAAATCAGGGCTAAACACTATAAGATCATCAAGATACGGTACACACATAGTGTCGCGGAGTCCCTCAACACACCGTTCCATGTATCGTTGGAAGCATCCTGGTGAATTGGTCAAGCCGAAGGGAATACGCACCCACTCGTAAAGTCCCCAGGGGGTAATGAAGGCCGTAAAGCGTCTACTCTCCTCTTTCATAAAGCCCTGGTGGTAGGCCTTTCCTTGGTCTAATACGGAAAACCACTTATTACCCCCTAGGTTTTCCAGGGTGTCCTTAACCCTTGGCAATGGGTGTCGGTCTTGGATAGTCTGTCGATTTAACTGGCGGTAGTCCACGCAGAGGCGTAGAGTGCCGTCTTTTTTCCGAACACACACCACAGGACTTGAGTAGTTGGAGTTTGAGTGTGTTATAAAACCTTCATTGAGGAGGTCTTCAATATGTTGCTTTACCTCAGGATATAAAGGCTTGGGTATAGATGCATATGTCTTTTGGACAGGGGTGTTATCACTAAGATCAATTGTCATTTGTAGCTCTTTTGCACAACCTACATCATCGTCTCCTGAAGAAAACGTATCTTGCTCCTGAATTAGAAGGTTTTCAGCATGTTTTCTTTGGTCTACAGTGAGGTTACTTAGGTCAAATTGATTCAAAAATGAAGACTGATCAGCTGACTTGACATCAATAGCACTTGTTTTGACACTTTCATTTTGTTCGTGAAGGTCTGTACAAATGTTGTTGGCTTTTCCAGTGTCACTTTTTAATTTTACCGCTAAGGGCGTTATGGAAGCGGTTAACTCTAAACGTCCTAAAAGAGTTCTTCCTTGCAGAGAAATAGCATGATTTGTAGTGTTCTCTATTTCCAATTTAATTCTATTTGATGCACCTCTGGAAATTTGTAACAACATTTGTGACAGCTCTAAGCCTGGGGGCAAAGTATCACTCTCTTCTGGTTCAAAAAGGACAGGTGTTTTTGCCTCGACGGTATACGAATTAGTGCGACAATTGATCACAGATTTTTGTTTAGCTGGTATTGTCACTGTTCTTTTGGGTGACTTCACTGTACTGAGAAATTCATCTTGAACTGCCAAACACTCAATCAAGTTTTCAATGTCTTCAGGGTCATTTTCAGTAAAAATTGAAGACAGTACCTCCAACAGATTACTTGAAATCAGATCATTGTCTACTGTTTTGTTTTGCTTGACAAAATCAATCTTAGATTCTCTCCTCACAATTTCCTCAATCACATTATATCCCAAAATGGGTCTGGTTAGCATAGATTTTGTCACCAGAAATGGTACCAAAAGTCCAGGGCTCTTTTTGTTGCATACTTTAAACTCAATTTCAACATATCCGGAGTAAGGAATTGAAGAATTATTAGCTGCACGCAAGTCAAGTTCAATTTCTTCACCCAGAAGTTCTTTCAGATTTTTGACTTCTAGTTGTGGAAAATTATCTGTGAGATACTGTTGAGACAAGATTGAAATTTGTGAGCCACTGTCCCATAAAACATGTTCTTTATTGTCATTCAGCAAACATTCAACCAAACATTTTTCACCAACAAGTTTGATAATTTTAGAATGTTTTTGTGGAGTAATGTGGCTAACAAACGCTGTTTTGACAGTTTTTGTCTCTTCAACACTCACAGCAAGAGATTTGATTGCACCACATAAAACTTTATGATCTTTCCAATGTCTTATTTGACATCTCTTACCACAATAATACACTGTTTGACAACTGCTACATTTAAAAGAAGATTCTGGCTCCAAAACTTTAGTGCAAAAGTTACAACGTTGTTTTGGGGATTGATTTTCAGCTAAGCTGCTCCCCCCTGGCCTAGCTGTTGGCGGTTTCCCTGGTGCTTCGCTTTCTTACAGCCTCTGGCAAAATGCTCTTCTGAACCACAAATAAAGCAATGTTGGCATTGTTTTTCTTTGCCCTCAGAAACACAGGTTTGGCAAGCAGATTTTCTTGCATAATGTGGTTGGTTTGATGGCTGGTTGGTTTGAGGTTTTGGTTTCTTTTGACTTTCTTTCAAGAGATTTACATCAGCCTGGAGTGCTTCAATAGCTGCCAAAATTTTATCATTTCTTCCTTTTGGTTCTACACCTGGCTGTTTTGCAGCATTTTCCACACCAAGGTTGACATTAATTGGCTTAGAAACCTTCTTTTTGGCTCCCAATTTTGACATTCTTTCATTTTCAGAAGACATGGCCAAATTTACTTCTCGAATTAGTTGCTCATCAGGCAAAATTTGTTGCTGTAAAATAGGTCTTAATCTTGTTCTAATTGATTCATCAATTAGTCCAGTTTCAATTGTATTAATAAATACACTTTGAACCAAATTTTGATCATATTGTATGGTGGAACCTGGTTCTTGACTAGAAGACAAGACTTGTTGCCTTAATTTCAGGGCTCTCATCACAAAATTGAGGGGGGTTTCATTGCTTTCTTGGGCACAATTTGCTAGCTCTTTGTATGCTTCACTAGCAGATTTCTCACAGTAATGGCTCCTTAAAATAATTCTCAGCTGTGACAAAGACAGAGATTGAATACTCTCCAAATAAGATCTTAAGTGCAGAGTTGGGGCAACTGAATTGATAACCCCATCAACAATATCTGCCTCAGAATATCCTTTTTGGAGTGCACTCTCAATCTGCTTGTTCAGACTAGAATAAGGCAATCTATTCTTTTCATTTGTAATTGTGCCTGAAATTTTAAAATCTTTGATTCTGATTATGTTTTGGGGACCTACTGTAATTCCAGCCCCTGTTTGTGATAAAGGCTTACCTCCTGAGCTTGATTTACTTAAGCTCAGAAACTTATTTTCAGCTTCTTTCATTTTCTTTTCCTGCAATGCAAGCATGTCTTGAAATGCTTTTTGCATGTTTTCAAATTCTTCTTTAGCTGCTCTCAGTAAATCTTCGTCTTCTCCACTATCTTCTTCATCACTCTGTTCCAATAAAGGCATATCTTCCATCATCATCGTTTGCAGACCTAGCAATAAGGCTTCCCCATTTTCTCCTGCAGCTGCTTGGCTTTCTATTTCTTTTTGTATCATTTGGATGGTCTTTCTCTTTGACTTTGCTTCACCCAACACGCCTGCATTTTCCATTTTTAAATACTGCATCACTGTGACGAGCTTCTCCTCCGACAAACCATACAATTTTCCTTCCAGTAGTAATTGCAATTCCTCCATTTTCTGTTGCTACTGCCTGTAAAATTGTACTCTTCACTCTTCTCAGCTTTATGTCAACTCGTCTTGCACGAAGGGCCTAAATATCACTGCATCACCAAGTAAACATCACTTCAGCGAGCTGCCAGCAACAGAGAAACTACCCTCTGCTACCAAAATGTTACGTCGCGGTAGTTCGTGGCCTAAGCCTTGCTAGGCTAAACACAAATTAATAAACTCCAAATCAAGTTTCCAGATTATCGAAACCCAACTTCATACACGCAGTGGAATAATTATAAAACTTATCCTCGGCCGAAATTATAAGAACAAGCCTCTTACAAGTACAAGCACGCGGCCTCGTGCGTCAGTCTAAGGACCTGGGGCGAATGTCTCGTTTTCATGGCTAGCCTCGACTTGCTTCGAGTAAAGCCCGGGAAACTTTGAAACTATTTTAAAATAAATTTACAAAACGCAGTATATTTAGAGTCTTGGTCGTATCATCACACTACGTGATCAATTAATGTTTTCTTCAACAACTACATATCACAGATTTTATCACCAAGAAATATTATTTCACAATTTCACGATAAAAGAATTCAACATTTGCCTCGAGCTTAGTACCCTGGGTACCAGAGCCAAAAAATAATAAAAAGAAAAAAATAAGGAAGGAAAGAAAGTTCCTTTCTTCTCTCCTCATTTTTCCTCTTACCAATTTCCTTTCATTTAAATTTTGAGTACCCAGGGCAGGGGTGGAAAAAGTATCGGACCACGGGACCATTGGTCCCAGAAAATATTTTGGCTCCCAGAAAGAGAAAGATCACACCTAAGAATGTGCAAAGTAATATGCTAGCATTGTAGAAAGAAAAATTAAAAACATGAAAGTATGAGACAAAAAATCAGTGAATAAGATAGCAGTGATTTGTGAATCACATTATTTAATATGTGCTGCAACAGATACTGTATAGCCAATAGCACTCTGTTTTTCTTGCCTGAGAATTCTTAGGAATTCTTGCGAAGATCAGTTCCAATGTAACATGTTTTCTAAAACACTTTGATTAATAAGGAGGAATTGCAGAAATTGTGGAATTTTGACACTTATAATGATTTGATACCTGTTCAATCATATTTTAATTATATCTATGTTCAATAATTATAAACTTGCATACTAATGGATGAAGTAATTCCTCCTGAGCCATTTTATGGATTTTATTCCATTGATGTTGAAAATTTCATCTCTCAAAGTCATACTTTCCTGCTTAAAATACCAAGTAGTCAGTTTTTAAATGAGCAGTTGCCAATATTTCTTGTATGGCTACAGAAAATTTTTCAATTTCTGACTGCGGTCCCAGAAAGAGAAAAATATTTTCCACCCCTGACCCAGGGTACGAGTTTAGGAAATGATTCAACGTTTTTGTTTCCAGGAAACTTGCGAATAAACGTTCACACAGCATGTTTGCTATGCTAAATAAACATTTTTGTAAAATCACTTGTAATTTGGGTGCTTTGTGACCCAGGGAGGGGGGAGGTCACTTGACTTTCAAATTTCATTACTTTGGGTATGAGCACTCCAAGAAACAATATTTTCACCCGGCTGTAGAATTTTCTCCCAAAATAACTGGCACCTGGTTTTGGAAACAAAATCGTAACAACACACGGGTATCCCCGAATCACCACGAAAACGTTCTCTCTTTGTCCATTTATGTGGAGTCTTTAGAATTTTGATCAACGTTCTGGAGCTCATTTTCAGTGTTTGCGAAATCGAAAACTTTAAGAAACTCGCTAATAGCTCCATAATTAGAAGACTGGAAACGGAAAATACTTATATATACATGAGGATCTTAGCTAAAGATTAACTCGTAAATTTTCAAAATCGGTTCAGTAAGCGATTTATTGTATCCTGTCAAAAGTGCATAGTTTACTTTAACACACCCGGTAGTTTCTGAAGGTCTAAATCTGCAGCTCTTCTGGGATTAGAAATTTGACAACGTCACAGCCTCAAAAATACAACATCTGTTGTTCATGAATACGGGCAGATGCTTTTTTTAAGGAAATGTTGACAGGACAGTTGTATTTTTTGCAATGATTTCATACCGGGCAAGCAGATTTTTTGCAACAATTTTTCTCCTCCACCGGCCATGTCATATCATAAATTTTGCACTGTCCCTAATTGAACAAAGTAGAATCCAAAAGTAAGGCTAAAAACTATCTAGAATAGACACTTACTTGATTTCCTTAGTCTGAATTTCCACATTGTTTGATTAAATTTGGCATCGTTCAGTTGAGTCACCACGGGGTGGACTGGGGTAGACATGTCCACCCAATTTTTCCAGAGGTTTATTTTCTAATTTCTCAAAATCCGTTAAAAGTTTTTTTCAGGGGAGGGTCCCGGGGGGGGCACTTCGATGTTTTCGGTACCGGGTATGTGCCGCTGGACAGGGTATAGCTTTCACCATTCTTGCTCCCGAGCCGGGTATCGTCTTCTGCAAAAATGCTCCCAAAAGGGTATACTCTTTTCAAATTTTTGCTCCCAGACAGGACTACAGTGTATTTTCTTGATCCTTTGCTCCCAGACAGGGTGTGTTTTTTTGCAATTTTGCTTCCAGACGGGGGTATTTAAATTGAGGAAAATGCTCCCAGACAGGGTAAAAATCACAGCACCTCAAAAGCACACACCCGTACATATTAGGACCAAGTGCCCCCCGGGGGGGGGGTAAATTTTCGTTTCCTCTTGAATCCTAACTTCTGCTGCCAAAAATTTGGAGAGAGGCCTCAAATTTTAATTTCAAGTCACATCCTCTTTCCTATCTTGTAAAAAGGTATATGATGTATATGCTTTTCTTTTAGATTTTCGCTTTGCAAAAATGCCTGATGTTACGAAAACTCCTGCTTTAGATGGCTCCTTTTCCAAGGATATCGAAATAGATCAAAATTGTAAAGAGCCACATTCTACGAGAGTCTGAAAGGCGTGGTCAGCAATTTCTCTCGGGCCTTCGCTTAGACTGATGCCTTTTCGTCCCTTGCTTCCCTGCGTTCCTTGGTATATTAATATTTTGAAAAAGTGGGCCCAATTTTTAAGAGTAATTTTTTGAGTCCTTATTGACCAAGTGATATCAGCAAATCAAAGAACGCAGGGAAACAAGGGACGAAAAGGCATGAGTCTAGCCTTCGCCCCTAGACCCCTAATTTTTCCAACCCAGTCTCCTTGGGCTGGCGACGCCCCTGCATCTTTTAGTTACGTGGTTTAACAGTGGGCATTGAAATTTTTGTTTTCTGATTGCCAATCAAATTTTGTCGTTTAGAAGCTATTGAAAAAAGTTCTGGAAGGGGGGACCGGCCAAAGAGGATCAAAGATTTGAGGGCAGTGTGTTTCCCGAAGGGTTCTTTTTATTGTTGTCGTTGCTGCTGCTGTTGTTGTTGTACTGAAAGTCTGCAGGGAAAACTGTCTGCAGAAGAAGAAGTACTGAATTCTTCAGAAACGTCAAGGTAAGGAACACAGGAACCAGCATTACTAATTGACGAATTCAACACTTTTTGAGGAAAAACTGAATTTCTTTCTGTAAATTTTATTTGTTGAATCCAACTTACTGATTGTGTGTGTTGTTGCCTCTCGGAACGTAATCAAGGAAAGCAAGGAAAGGAAAATAAGGGTCGGGAGAAATCGTTTTGTTAACTTTGTTGAAGTCATCTCATCGAGAAATATAGGCATATCTATGCCATACCGAGCCTTAACCCTAACTTTCCTTTGTCACTATTTTCTGTGGATACTGGCTTTACGACGTCGACAGCTGTGTATGTTCAGACCTAGGGAGGGACTTCATTGACATTGTGGCGCCGTGGTGTAATCCTCTGACATTGCAGCCAGAACAGTCAGGCGGAGTGGGTTCGAGTCCCGGTAGGGCCCCACCACTTGAGCGTCATGACAAGGGGTCGCGAACTCAATTAGGTCTACTCTATTTCTGCAATCCCAGCGCTTGGCGCTGAAAAACGCAACTTCACCTTCACCCCAGATTGGAAAGTTTGCCTTATGCGGCCGATTTCTCCGCCCGGCACTTCAAATTTCAGCCGCGGTTCCAGCCGCGAAATTTTCGTAAAACAACAAAAGGAAACAATGGAACTATTGTTTAGTGCGAAGGAGAGATCCCCCGCGCATTCTGCAAACTTTCCAATCTGGCCTTCACCTTATGTGCACAACCACGTGGCACTGTGATCCAGATTTCACGTTTTGTGCAATTAATGTGAAAAAATGAACTTTTTAGAATTCCACCGAATGTATTTTTCCCTTGTTCCCCATACCCTAAAGCACATAAAAACGCAAACGATTTTCAAATCAAGCAACAGTAGCCCGAGAAAACATCTTTTGAAGTTAGGGCTAAATTGGGTAGTGTAAGCTTCTTGCTAGACCAGAAGAAGTCACAAAGCAGCATGAACTTTCAAATTTCCGTTTCATCGCTTGTATGTGCCCGATTTGAATGATCTTTTTTTTGTTTGGTAGATTGAACCTCGTAGAATGTGAATTAAATCAGTTGATCAACGATTTTTGCTTTAGAATGTGGAAATTTTGTGAATTCATAATGGTAACCAACTATTGAAAACCAGGTAGCCTGAATTATCAAACCCGATTTCAACACTGAATACAAAAAATCTATATCTCAGAAAACTCTGAAAATCAATTTTAAAATGGACTTCAGCCTATTGCTGACACTCTTGCCAAAGCGCTTAGCAGAGGCTCCACGTAGACAATTTTCGCGATTTTTTTTACGAAGTCAAGTGAAGACGGGGTTTTTTGACAAATTTTGTCGACAACTGTCATTGCAATGCTGGCAAGGATGGATGCTTCGTGAGACAAAATTTTCCATCATTTCAAAAACAAGAAGTATGAAAGAAACACAGGTCATTCAGTGGATTTAATTTTCGCGTTTTCTGCGTAACCAATGCCACCCACCTGTTTCTCATTCATACATCAGAATAATGTGGTGAGTGTCTATTTGATTTAATGAATGAAAGTTTCAAATCCAAAAATTTGAGTATAATAGTAATGTGCAAAGTTTAATGTTTCAAATTTGATGCCATCTTAGAATGCCCGTCAATATATAAAACTGGACAGCTTTCCATGAGGGAATTGTCCGTTTTCGGAAATCTCACCTAACATCTCATTCGAGACAGACTTTGATATTCAAGCAACAAAATCTGCTCACCTAAACATTTTCTCTGGTATGTCATGACCACTGTAACACAGTGGCTCAAACAAGAACAAAGTCCTGGTGTGAACCAAACTTTAATGAAATTACTTTTTACGGACGAATTTTTCTTTTTGATCCTAGCAATAATCATTCCCTGAAATGCTCAGTGTATGCACTATAGAAATAGATTTGTGTACTCAACATGTTGATAATTCAAATGAATGAATGAATGAATGAATGAATGAATGAATGAATGAATGAATGAATGAATGAATGAATGAATGAATGAACGAAAAACAAGTGAATGACGTTCGAAAACGCAAAAAGTGCAAAAGTTATATTCATGGAATGACCATTCTTTCCTTCTTGCTTCTTGGTCTCGAAATGATGGAAAATGTTGTCTCACGAAGCATCCATCCTTGCCAGCATTGCAATGACAGTTGTTGACAAAATTTGTCAAAAAACCCCATCTTCACTTGACTTCGTAAAAAAAATCGCGAAAATTTTCTACGTGGAGCCTCTGCTAAGCGCTTTGGCAGGAGTGTCAGCAATAGGCTGAAGTCCATTTTGAAACTGATTTTCAGAGTTTTCTGAGATATAGATTTTTTGTATTCAGTGTTGAAATCGGGTTTGATAATTCAGGCTACCTGGTTTTCAATAGTTGGTTACCATTATGAATTCACAAAATTTCCACATTCTAAAGCAAAAATCGTTGATCAACTGACTTAATTCACGTTCTACGAGGTTCAATCTACCAATCAAAAGAAAGATCATTCAAATCGGGCACATACTAGCCATGAAACGGAAATTTGAAGATTCATGCTGCTTTGTGACTTCTTCTGGTCTAGCAAGAAGCTTACACTACCCAATTTAGCCCTAACTTCAAAAAATGTTTTCTCGGGCTCCTGTTGCTTGATTTGAAATTTTTTTGCGTTTTTACATGCTTCAGAGCATGGACAATAAGAAAAAAATACATTCGGTGGAATTTTGAAAAGTTCATTTTTTCACATTAATGACATGGCCTGGATCACAGTGTGTGGCTGACCTCTCTGTGAAAAGCAATTGTCAGCGCATCTGTACTGTATGGTGTTCAGGTTTTGCATTAGGCTGAAACCTAAACCCTGGATGTGACATACATATGTTGTAAAAACAGGGATATGCTGACCGTTGTTCTTGCAGGTATTTGCATATTAAGTTCAAAAACAGGAAGGCAAAATGCCTCTGTTTTCAACCAGCTTATTGAAATTTTCATCCTCATGGTTGGTAAGTGCTCCTATCATCTGGGTGGGTAAAGTGCCAATTTTGAGGATGAGTGGCAGGAAGCCCAACATATTGTAGTAAGGGGCCCTCAAATATTCTAATGCATGACTTACCAAGATCTTTTCTTTCTTCAGTTAAAATAACTCGTTGAAAATGCTTGCAAATCAGATTTTCTTGTCTGTGTCTCATATGACATTGATTTTGTTTTTGCTTTTCCTCCTTGCTGTCAATCAATCCAATAGAGCGCCTTGAAGAAGAATAGCTATCAAGGCGTAATGATGATAAAAATGCCATTCATTTGGATTTGTGTTAGTGTTGCACTGTTGTTTCTTAGTATAGTCATAAGTAAAAGAACGCAACTTATTTCCAAACAGATCAGCAACATCTGTTTTCTTTTCACCCGTGTTGCATCTTTATTTGTCCGAACATGCAAAACAACCCATCAAAATGTTGCTTATTTATAAGGCAACATTCTTAGATATCTTTCTGTTTGAATGTTTTACCAAAACTCAGCAAATTTTGCTGCTAAAGCTCCCATAGTCGGCCTTATTTATCTTTTTCAGTAGGCTCTATAGCTTCTCTTAAGCCCAATATTCAAAATTTGAACTTGACAGCCTGCTGAATTCGAAAAAATTCATCACGGATATCTGAATCAACCCCCGGTAATCTGCGCAGTCAAGCTTGCACTTGCAGATTTTGAGAAGAAAACTTTGAAGTAGTGTTGTTGTTTTGAGCTGCAAGAAATGGAGGAGATATAAAATTGAAAAGTTGTCAAAATATTAGTTTGCTTCAATGAAGAGTTGGTTGAATGGCTTCATTTTATGCTGTTTATACTGGACGTTTTGATTTTGAAACAAACTTTTGGGAATAATCTAGAAATTTTCAGAACTTTGGCTGTAAACTCAAGGCAAGTTGTGAGCAGGTAAGTGACATTACTTTTTCAGGCGATGCTTTTCTTTTCGAGCAAGACAAATCTTTATGAAAGTACCTTAAAAAGCTGAAATCTGAAAACGAAATGTTATTTTGTTTATTTCTGGTTTATTCATGTTGACTGAGCCATCGGAGGATTGATAGTTATTACAAGGCAATAACTTAACTGCAACAGTCACAAGGGAAATCGAAGTTACAAGCTTATCTGTTAGCAGCTTTCCTTGAGTTCAGCCAAAATTCTGAAAATTTCTCAATTATTCCCAAAAGTTTGTTTCAAAATCAAAATGTCCAGTATAAACAGCATAAAATGAAGCCATTGAACCAACTCTTCATCGAAGCAAACTAATATTTTGACAACTTTTCGATTTTATATGTCCTCTATTTCTTGCAGCTCAAAACAACAACACTACTTCGAAGTTTTCTTCTCAAAATTCATTGTCCTTGTCTGTCTGATAAGCAGAAGACGAGATTGCGAATATTTTCCCGCCATAAGAGTTTAAATTGAGGTCTGGGTTGGAGAGAAAATCTCCCTTTTGTTACGAGGTTCATAGGCCATAGGACATCTTTGCCGCCATTTCTTAGGCCATCGTTTCCATGCTTTTGTACCCTAAGTGTACATTGGGCTTCCTGTGGGTGATCATTAACATCAATTGGACGTAAAAGAAGAAGGCCATGGACAGAGCCCTGTAGGACTCCACAGGTAGCATGATAGCAAGAGTTAGATGCATTAACATATTGCTTCCTATCTGAGAGATTTATTGTTCTTACTAGTGGAACGACCCAAAACAATCGAAAACGACCCAAAGCCATAGTATAACTGCCCAAAATGATTCAAAATGACCATAAACCAGACTGTGACCACCCAAAAGCACCCAAATATTTGAAACTTAAAATCAGATGTTAGGGGAGCATAAGACTCTTCAAACTCAGCACGTGCCTTGTATTTTTTAAATTCTTCTTTTGTCTTAGCACAAATTATGTGAAAATATATAAGCTTTTGTTTCTTTTATCAGACACGATGTAATTATGACATGAAGTTCGCATTTGAACATTTAGATTTTGGGATTCAAAATTCCATCAGAATTTCAAAGGTATTTGAGGTTTTTTGTGGTTGCAAAGATCTTTTCAAGAATTGCCAGAATCTTTGTGCTAATTTGAGATTATTGCCATTTTCAAAATTCTCCAGGTTTTTTAAAGATTTTCAAGACTTCTCAAGATTTTTTCTAAGGATTTTGTTGATAGATTTTTTTGAGAATTTTTGCCATTTGTAGGGAGAAATTTTTGGGATGTTTCAAATTTTTGGGAGAGTTTTCCACTTTCTTAGGGATATATATGTAACATTTATAACTATTTTTTTGTAATCTTCAAGATCTTTTGAGAGTTTGAGATTGTTGGATATTTCTTGTATTATTTACAAAAGTGTATCAGATTTTTGGAGTGATTTGCCCCTCACATAAAGAACTGATATCTGATCTAGATTTTTAGGAACTTTTGATGGTTTTGGCGTGATTGTGATCTGGTTGTGGATGGTTTTGGATAGTTTAGGTCACGTTGGGTGGTTCTTGGTTGTTCCACCCATTTGTAAGTAAACAATTTCATCCCTGACTGGAAATGTATATCAGGGCCTTTGTAGTGTTAAAAAGAGAGGGAACAGAAATGGGTTTGCCAGCACAACCCAGCTATGATAAAAATCCTCAGAAGAATGAAAGGTTTTGGGATTTTTTTCGTATACCGTCTGAAAGTAGAATTTTTCTTTATGCTGATGATTTGCAGGTTCTTTGAATTAGTGGAATCATTTATCATTTAACTGATATTTTAAAAAGTGTGCCCAATTTCAAATGCAGCATGTTGTAAGAGGAATATAAACACCCGCATTGAAGCAAAAATTATTAGACAGATTTTGCCTAAAAATTTCAGGCTTGGAAGCACTTGAGGTGGTGCTGCATGGTTCGAAGAAGGAATATTTTCTCTAGTTAGAAAGCATTCGTCAAGAATGACAAAGGAAGCTCTCATAGAGAATGGTTTTCCTCCATGTTCATGTCCTATCCATTTCTCGCATCAAATCCAGGCCATACTTACGGAAATGTGAGCTGATGAAAAATTTTATTAATACACCCAACCTGGATATCATTGCAAAGAAGATGGGTTGTACTTTCCAACTGAATGCATCAAATTGATTAAACGTCATTTGTTTCCTAGTGAGCAATCTACAATAAAGTTGTGTTGGGGTTTTTTCTGACATACCCTGTATCATTGGATTATAGTCAACAACCATTCTTCAACAGTGAAAATTCCTTTTGCCAGCTTCATCTTGCCAGGAAAGATCGAAACGATTTTTAGTAACTGAGAAAATGGAGTGGATATCAATGGAACAAGCAGCTGAATCCTTGCTAGTGTTTATATTAATATATGGGACAACGGCAGTTGAGTGGGTGCCACTATATGTCATATTTCTTTTGCAATTATCGAACTGAACAAACCCCTTTCATAACTTACCCTAGCTCACCCTAACTAACTCTACCTTACCCTGACGTATCCCAACTAATCCTATTTTACCCAAACTTACTCTAAATTACCCTATGAACCCAATTCTTGGACCGGCCCCAACCCTGACTGTATGACATATAATAAATGACACAATGTTCGAATTCCACCTGTTTTATTGCACTCTCGCCTGACGCATTTACAAATCTTATTTTTGATATAAGTTTTAGTCAGTTCATATGGGCCTATTGACTGGAGTTTGCTATAAAGACACATCAAAATTTTGTTTCATAAGTACAGTGTATCAAAAATCGCAACAAACCAAACTCAAAATGAGGCCCCGTTCACATTACTCCGTTTTTGTTAGTATCCGTTTTTGTTGCATCGAAGCTACCGTTCACACTACTCCGTTTTCGTACAAAAATGGTGAGAAAAACCTCCGTTTTTGTGCGTTCACACTGATCTGCCCGATAACAAAAACGCAGCGAAAAACATCCGTTTTTGTGCGTTCACATTGCTCCGTTTTTGTGAAGCTCATCGTTGCATATTGGAGCGTTTTCAAAAACCTCCGTTTTTGTGCGTTCACATTGATCAAATGCGTTTTCAAAAACCTCCGTTTTTGTGGATATCCACTTTTGACAGCGTTTTCGAAAACCTCCGTTTTTGTGGCGTTTTTGTGCGGATCAGTGTGAACACTTTCACAAAAACGGAGGTTTTTCTCTCCGTTTTTGTACAAAAGCGGAGTAGTTTGAACGGGGCCTGAATTAAGACAAAAACATGACATGTGCGCAAATGAACGCAACAGACACCTACTCATAGAATTCAAACAACCAGCATAGCATTTTACCAAACCTGAAACCTTGAAACCAAAATGCTGGACCCAAGACCAAAACCCGAAAGCTGGAAAAAGTCCGACCGCCAAACATCATAACTCTGACTCAAAAGTATGTTCTTTGGTTGGTTTCTTGCATGCCTCAAGTTGCAGATTGTCTTGGGGTTGCTTGGTCAAGATAATTGTTTACCATTTTCATAAATTTATGATAAGCAAAATAGCTTAGAAACTACATGAAATTTACATGCAGGGTGTCGCAAAAAATTGGGCCCCGTTTGTGTTGCTGCCGTGGAGGAGCTGTAGATTCAGCTATCTCGGTTTTTGCACAGTTGCATAGGTACAGCATCAACTTAGAGTTTGAGACTTTGTTTGAGTCAATCTGACACGTGGGTGGTTGCTGATTTATGGTAGAGAGAAGGCAATATAAGGGGTTGCTTCAAAAACAGCACCTCTATTGTTCTCCAGCAATATCAAAATCAAGCAAGTTTCCAAAGAATGGTTCTTGGGTTGTATTAAGATTTTTGCTAATTATTTTAAAGGGTTGGTTGTGTTTTCTATTCACAAGAGAGCACTTTCTATCTTTTAAAAATTTTCGTGAAAATTTAAAACTTTCTTTATTTTGACATTGCTGGAGAACAATAGTGGTGCTGTTTTTGAAGCAGGCACTTATTTTGCCATTTCTCTGCCATAAAAAAAATCAGCAACCACTTGTCAGATTGACTCAAACAAAATTGCAAACTTTGAGTCGAAGTCTGACCACTGACCTATGCAACTGTGTAAAAACAAAAAAAGAGATAATTGAATCTACAGCTCCTCCACAGTAGCTACGCAACGGAGGCACAATCATTTTGGGACTCCCTGTAGATGAACAATTTGTTTCAGTTCAATTAACGAGCTTGTCAAGAGCAGAATCGATGAAATTGGATAAGAACAAGCGATTATATTAGGCAGATAACAAGTCGATGCCTATGTCAGCCTAAGCTCTTTCTATAGAAATAAAGTCCAAACGGAAATGGCCCGCGCAGCATCACGCCCCCCTTAACGGAGGGGTTTTGTAAAGATGCTTGAAGTCTATCACTTTGAATTAAGAGTCTTGTACTGTAGTCTTTAAGGTTTGAAATCTCAGCTTTTCAGTTAATTAAAAAAACATCTTTCTCATTTAACAAACATGAAGGGTGAACATTCTTTCAGGTGTTGTAAACCAAAGATACCTTGGGCAGGAAAATGGGAGTAGGGACTTCCAAAGAAGAGGATGCAAGATTGGCTAAAGCTGTTCACAAGCTTAGTTCAGTTGAGTTGAAGAACCTAGAGACAGTGTTTCAGTAAGTAAATGTTGTAGAGGGCAGTGCAGTGCATCGAAAGAAAAGGTTGCCGGTCGAAAAGTTGTGTATTTTTTCCGAACAAAAGTCCTGACATAAATGAGATGATTGCTTTCTGGATTCCTGACTCCTTTGCTTTTTTATGTATAGTTTTTGGAGATTGATCTTTAGGGGAGTTGTCAGGGGTTAAAAAGTATCATCGACTTGGAGAGAATCAGCCTGTGTCTATTTTGGACATATTTTGTATTTGTATGTTTTAGGTGGAAAGGTAACTAAGACAGCAAATCTTTTGATTTTTCTGATACTGCAGTATGGAAAACGAAGTTTTTCTCAGTGATTTTCGTGAGAGAGTTGATTAGTTTGGACAGAAGCAAAGGTCCGTCATACATATACACGATGTTGAAATGAAGTGCTACCTAATTTTGATATATGCCTGTTTTTCTTGCTCGCAGATCCCCACCCCACAACCTGCAGGATTTCTCAACGGGTTGTGCCTCATTTGCATGGTTGCTGTGGAGGAGCTGAAGCTTCAATCTCCCCTTTTATGCAGTTGCACATTATAGGATTCAATGTAAAGTTTGAGACCTACTTTGTGTCAACCTTGCTTATCTATGGTAAAGAGGAAAGCAAAATAAAGATGGTTGCTTCAAAACAACACGACCTTCTCCAGCAATGTGAAAACCAAGTAAATTGTGGCGTTGTAATAAACCTATGTGTACATTGCTCATGAATTGATAGGTTTGTTAATCTAAAAGACAACACTGCTGTGCTAACCCTTTCGAAAATTTAAACAAATTCGAATACCATGGTAGAAGTCTTTCTTTTCGAAATTTTCTTGATTTTGGCATCGCTGAGAAAATAGAGATGCTTTTTTTGAAGCAACCACTTATTTTGACTTTCCTGTGCTAAGGTTAAGCAACCCTCCTGTCAGATTGTCTCAAACGAGGTCTCAAAAACTCTACATTGAAGCCTGTGTGATACAAAGATGATACAGTTGAATTGAACAAACAGGGCATGACTTCTTTTGAAATCTAAGTTGGGTTTTCAGATAATAATCATCTCATTTATGTCGAACTTTTCTATCAGAAGAATCCATATTTTTTGAATGGTGGCTTTTCTATGCACCCAACGCAGTATCAACAGGTTAGCGTTTGTCTTTAATAGGGAATGCCATAGATCTTTACACAAAGGAAGTTCAATTCGAGATGAAACCTGCATTCCCAAAATGAATTAAATTTCATTGCTGCAAACGTGGCACTCTGTTTCCAAATCTAAACATTGCTAAAAATTTCGTGAGTTGCCGTTAGAGAGGCACGCCGTTGGTTGATTCCAAACTAGGGCGAAACCGGCAAGTCAGTATTTCAATGGATTGTTGCAATGTTTACAATGGATTGTACGATTTGTGCAAAGGTCTATCGCTTCCAACTTTTTCAGTACGCCCTGGAGGAAGATTTATGGAATTTCATATATCCGTACTTAGACTGATATCCTCATCTCTGTTATGTATCATGACTTCGAATGAGGATTTACAACATTCAAAGCTGTTAAGGTTTAGTAATTGATGAAGGTGTGATTGTGAGTAAAGCGTATTTTCTTTTTACAGGGAGCTTTCATTCACAGATGATCAAGGAAAGCGTCTTATCAAACGTCCCACCTGGTTGGACAGAGAAAACTTCGCAAGGAAATTAGGTTTACCTGACTTTCTTGGTGAACAGCTGTTTGCCGCATTTGACAGAGATCAAGTTAGTACCAAAATTTTTTTCATGACATGTATGTTTAACTGCTGTCATATAGCAGGGGCATTTTATTGTGGAATGGTTTGTTTGGGAGGAGAAGAGATACCCACCTTTTTGAAGGAATTTGAACAGTGAGGTTTCAGGTGCAGCATCAGCTTGTCGCATATCACAAAATTCAAAACCGTATCTACTTGGAAAACTGTATTTTTTATTGATTGTTTCCGTACAGAATGAAGTTGTTGATTTGAATGAGTTTCTTGCTGGTATGGCATTGTGTCTTCATGGAACAGTAAAGGATAAATGCAGACTTCTCTTCAAAATATTCAACTTGGTATGTATCCCTCGCAAACTTTGACCTGATTCACAAACCCTTTGATTCTAAGTGGCAAACCTTACGCAAGATACAGTCCAGGAGGTTATGTTTGCTTTGCCCGCATGGCATGCTCTACTCAAGACCAAAATCAATGAACGGCTTCATACATCTTCATCTGACGATTTAAATTTTGTCCTTAGATAACATAACATCCATTTAGTTTATGCTTTGTGCCTAGAACTGTACAAAAATATTGATTATAGTTCTAGAACAGTTCAAACCAAATAGTATTCCCTGTCGACGGAATGTCTAGCCTACGCGTAGACCCGTTATTCAAAAGAAGAAAGGGTCTACGAAGCAATGGGCAAAAGCTTGCTACAGTGACTTCCAGATTTCTAGAACTTGAATTATGCAGCCTTTGTTGAGACGTTTTTCGTATATTATTTGAATAGAGGATTAGGATAATTAAAGATAATTACTCGAGCGTAGTACCATTTGATGGACTTTCTTATCCATTACGCTAACGCACTCGTTTTTGACTCATGGAGTCTATGGGATGGCTGACACTTTCCTGTCCGTCGTGCAACTTATCTCTTTGTCATGGTGCAAGGGGTTGTTTTGGAAGTATTGTAGCATGGAGTCGACAAACAAATTGATGACACCAAAGCAGCTAAGAACGCTCCCTGTGGCTCTCTCCTTTGGCGCTCCCTGCTTCCCTTGGAATAATGGCGTCAATTGCCGCAATAGGCAATAGAAAAACAAAGGAAACGCATTCTTTGCAATGTTTATGAGGGCGGTTTGGACTCTCCACTGTGATCCAGACATGGAATTAATACCAAAAAATGAAAACTCGAATATAACCTGTTTGATAATTTTGACATATGGAAGAGACACGGTACTATTGAACAAAAACAAAAAATTTTCAAATCGGAATTGTGGGTCCAGAGTTATGATTTTTTAAAGTTGGCCTATGATGCCAAGTTTTGTTTACATTACCATTTCCGGCCTAATATTTGTGGCATCGATGAAAACATACAAATTGAAACTACTATACATCCTCAACAAGAAGGCCGATTTTCATAAACTTTTTTTCATTTTACAGATACATATCTACTCTTTTCGAACATGCAAGTTAAATTATCAAAATCTCAAGCTAAAATAGATTTTTTTTCAAAATTGAGTACGGCATTTTTAGGCTCCAAAACAGTGGAAAACATCGGAATTTTGTCTTTTATAGTGAAAAAAAAATCTAACTAAATCTCTTAGCAAAAAATACTAGGATTAAATTTGATGTGTTGGGAACATCTTTGCCAAAGGATTCGTACAGATTCGTGCAGAAAAATTTTCACAACCCTTTGAAGATTCTTACCAAGGATTAGCATTGGTTTTCTAGCAATGATAGTTTCTCAGCATAATAGGACAGTTCCCAATGCGACAAATGTTTACCCAAACTCTGGTAAGTAACTATATTCTGATGGCATTTGAGCTTCTTGTAGTTAAAACTTCTGTCTCTCTGGTTGTCGGTGTCAGCATTGATCGCCCTTTAACAGACTAAGTTTGCCTTCCAAGACTTCATTCGAAAGGAACCCATGCAGTGTGGTGTCAATATTGCTTTTAAAAGCCACCGAGGTGGACAGCGACTTTCCCATGATTCTACAGCGACTGAGGAGTGCAAGGAAATCCTGTAACAATAAATTTTATTCCTTGGTAGGTACAAATTCACCCCATATTTCACCAACAAGTTACAACACAACAGGTACTAACTCTGTGAGAACCCTGTGAGAGGTTTGCAACGTACATATGGGCTGCTAGTCTACTGACAGGAATAGAACAAATATGCAAGCTTTGGGAAACTTCGACGACATGTCCCAGCTTACTGAAATACACGCCTCCACCACCATCTTCTTTTCCGATTCAACTATTATTGGCATATACCTATACTTGAATTTTTGCCCTTCGTGGTGGAGACCGTCTAGGAAATTGTCTCTAAAATTGCCACTTCTCAATGAGGCATGTGAAACAACTTGGGACAGTCTGAGTTAGAAGGGGCCACCTTGGTTCATTTCCTTCAGTTGCACCTCAGCTAACGAGGAACTTGTCTTTCCTCCTGCAAAGGATTTACTCCTAAGTGAATCGTGGAGAAAATTAGAGGCTGAAATTAAGAGCTTCCAGCCAATGAAGAAAAGTTTTTGAATAAAAAAGGAGGTATTTCAGATTATGGACCTATCCGCAACGCCAAATGAAAGCGTTCTCCAAGGCTATTGATATGAACTGACAGTTGGATGTACCTATGGCCGAAAGCAGTATCTTCACACCATCAAAAGTCAGCCCTACTCCCAAAAGCGATTAGATGATAAATGGCTGCAAAGAAATAGATTTCCTGCTTTCATCATGCCATGACAAATAATTTTTCAAGTATTTGGGATCGGAAAAAATACTTTCTCGTAAAAGCTGGCAACGCCATTCCAAACATTATCACTTATTGTAAATAGAATCTTCAAAGTGCCGTGGGGGGTGTTTTCTGCACGAATCTGTACGAATCCTTTGGCAAAGATGTTTCCAACACATCAAATTTAATTCTAGTATTTTTTTCTAAGAGTTAGATTTAGTTAGATTTTTTGTTTTCACTATAAAAGACAAAATTCAGATTTTTTCCACTGTTTTGGAGCCTAAAAGTGCCGTACTCAATTTTGAATAAAAGTCTATTTTAGCTTGAGATTTTGATGATTTAACTTGCATGTTCGAAAAGAGTAGATATGTATCTGTAGAATAAAAAAAAGTTTTTGAAAATCAGGCTTCTCGTTGAGGATATATAGTAATTTCAATTTGTATGTTTTCATCGATGCCACAAATATTAGGCCGGAAATGGTAATGTAAACAAAACTTGGCATCATATATACATAAACGATATAACGTGGCAACGCCACACAACGTTTTTACAGATTTACATCTCGTAGGGTAGCAAGGGTGATGCCACCATGAGAGTCCACCACCAGAGTTCTCAGGAGCTCAAACCATGCATTCCAAAAGAAAAAAATAAAAAGTCAAGCGAGACTGAGCAAAAAGAAAGGAAAAGTTTAACAGTTTAGAAAAAACTCTTTCGGACAACAAGGCTAAAAAAAAACCAGAAAAAACCCAGCAGCAGACCCCACAATGCCATCACCCCTGCCCCCTATCGTTTCAAAATATCCTTCCATTTTTCTCGATCCTTTGCCAGGTGACTTGCCTCCTCCCATGTCAAATTTATTGTTTGTAGTTGCTTCCTCATCATTTCAATCCATGTAAGCTTGGGTCTCCCTCGCGGTCTTTTGGACTGCATCAATGCTACTCTTAACGCTTTTTCTCGATTGTTTTGCTCCATGGTTCTATTTTCGTTTTTTCATATACGTCTTCATTTTTTACAATCTTTGGCCATCTAATATTTAGAACGTGTGAGCGCAGTATTCGCCTGTGAAAGCTATCGATTTGATTTTCTAGAGTTTTCGTTAGTGTCCATAGTTCACTGTTGTACAAAAATATAGGTGTGATATATGCTTCAAATGCTCGTACCTTTGTTCTTGTAGACAAACGTTTGTTTTGAAAAATTTCTTTTAAGTTTGTCAGCGCATTGAGCGATAGACTTTTCCTATTTGCGATGTCTGCTTCTGTGTTCAGTTTGGATCCTAGAATCTTAGCATTTTTCCATTCATCTTCGTTCTTATATTTGACCGTATACTCTTCAGTTTTTGACATGTTAATCATCAGACCTCTTTTCTGTAACCTTGGTGGGATTTTTTCTTTTATACGCTCAATTACTTTCTTGTCTGTCGTAGCTATAGTTATATCATCGGCATATTCCATATTGATTTCGACATTATCTATTTCCTTCTCTTGTGGTGGCTTTTCACAATCTTTTCTTTTTTGTACTTCATTGCAGTGACTCTGTTCTTCTCTTGTTTGCATGATATGTTCTTCGTCAGGCTTTTCTTCGAGTGATTTTGCTAGGTAGTATATGAATTCTTGTCCGCTACAACAGTCACCTTGAGGTGCACCAGTGTCTGTCTTAAAAATTGAACTTCTAGATTTTCCAACTTGTACCATTAGCTCAGTTGCTAGTAGAATTTTAATCATGTTTAATTCATCTTTGTTTAATATCTTTTGCAGATCTTTTACTAGTTCACTTCTTATGATACTGTCGAAAGCTTTTGACATATCGAGCAATAGATAATGAATTTCAAAATTTGTGGATGTTGCTGCTTTTTCAGCTAGAATTTTACAGGCAAAGACATGTTCTGTTGTACTCCTACCTTTGCAGTAAGCTGCTTGAGATATAGGTATTTCTTTGTTGATTTTTTCACCGATTCGTTTCATCATACATGTAGCAAGGATTTTTCTTAACACTGACAGCAAGGTTATTGGTCTTAGATTTTCAATTGGTCCTTTCTTCTTTCTGGGTTTCTGTAATGCAGTGATTATTCCCAGAATCAGTTCCTTTGGAAAAATACCAGTTGAGGCTGTTTCATTGAATATTTGTGCAATCTCTTCACAGAAAATTTCAGGGCCTATTTTCAAAAGTTCTGCTTTAACATTGTCTATACCAGTACTCTTGTTATTTTTCAAGGACATGATTGCTTTTTTAATTTCTTCAGTTGTAAAAGGAATTTGCATAACTGTTGGTTCATTTTGTATCTTTTCTGCATTTCGGTAGAACTGTTTCTTGAAATATTCTGCATCATAGGCCAACTTTAAAAAATCATAACTCTGGACTTACAACTCCGATTTGAAAAATTTTTGTTTTGTTCAATAGTACCATGTCTCTTCCATATGATAAAATTATCAAATAGGTTATACTCGAATTTTCATTTTTTGGTATTAATTCCATGATTTCTAAAGAGCTGGATCACAGTGCTCTCGATCGAGTAATTAGGATAATAAACAATCATACGATAAAAGGGTTAATATCTATTGCAATACCAGGGTATTGCACCTTGCGTTTTTGATCCATTCATTGGACTAGAAAATAGGACACCTTTCATTTAGAGTTTGTGTTTTTTTCGAACTATGTTATTATCAGTGCCAATATATCGGCAAGCTATTGCTTACATACTATTGATTGAGGATAAACACTGTACATAGACTTGATCATGGCTCATAGGCTTGCTCCATGAGTCCCCCAAGGGTTCTTTGATTCCTTCTGCAACATGGAATTTATTGGAAGTGTAGAAGCTGATGTGTTAAGGAAGCTTGCGACCAAATAATAGACGTTCTTACACTGCCTTTCATGGTTCCATACGCTCCAAATTTTCACTCGTAATTAGTTGGTTGCAAGAATCCTTAACTTGTCGCTCTGTTTGTAAATGTTCTTTCTTTTTTGTAGTAGTTACGTGTAATAAAGTGAAGTTACGTATAGTTTATGTGCTATCTTTGTCTTTCAATGTCGTCACGTGTAGTGCTATGTTCGTGTTTCCTGTTTTATGTGCCATTTTGTAGTCGTAGTTTTTCGCTCAAAATGGTATTGTTTTAGTAGTAGGGTATAGTAATTTGTAAGTAGTGTTATTAGGTAATATGTATTGTAAGTCTTTAGCTGGATTTATATAAAAAAAAAGCTGATGTGTTTACTTTGTGCATGTAGTGTGGGTCCATAATTTCCAAGAAGAATGTTTTTTTGTCGTTATCTAGGAATATGATCTCATGTATGGAGTTACCAAAATATCGAAATAAGGAATGTCATGTTGGGATAGTTTTTTTTTTATATCCATTAAAAGATTACAATATGAATTTATAACCTACAATACTCTACAAGATTACTATACCATACAGCTATACAATACTACTGGAAACGATACCCCGAGGAGCAAAAGACTATGACTACCCCGAGGCCAATGAATATAGAGGTTAAAACTACTCTCTGTCTCAAATTACATGCCACGGTCCGCGATCGAAACAACTTAATTTTTTTGCGTGGGCAGTTAAGACATAATCGCAAATAATGTGTGGCATCTAGTTTGAGACAGACGTTAAATATACGAGTAAAAGAAAACAAAGAAAACAAATACAAAAAAGAAACACACATTTACTTAGATGGGACATGGTGGTTGTGTTTGTGTGGCATATAACGAAATGCGAATCTAATTAAATCGACCAGATTTGTGGATAAATTGTAGAGTTAGCAGGAGTACATTTTTGTTAAGTTCATCGGGAAATTTTTCATCACCATACAATAAAATCTGCATTAGAGCATTATTTTGAAGATTTGTATATCCAAATGGTCGAAGTAGAGCAAAAACTCCAGTGAGAAGATCTCTGCGTGGTACTGCAAAGGAGGGGCAAAGCAACAAAAAGTGTTCAGTATCCTCGATACCATCATTCGTAGGGCACATTGGGTTAATGGCATCCCTAAAATTGTGCTTGAATTTGTGAAAATTTAATTTACTGAGGCCAACCCTAAGTTGAGTGAGATAGGATAAACCTGTTGAATCATGAACGCCAAATATAGATCTTGCAGGGGGTCTGATTATTGACAAAAGCTTCTTCTTAAAAACTGCTACGGATGGTGCAAGTCTAACCTCAGGATCAAGTTCATTCCATTCTGATAAGCAATGGGGATAGAAACTAGATTTAAATTTTTCTGTTCTGGCCTGTATTCGCCCAATAGCATCCTGGTTGCGAAGTGAGTGATGTGACTGTTGAAGTGGTGGAATTGGATCCTTCGTGTAAACAGGAATTAGATTATTAATGATCTTGAAGAACAAAGTAAGGCGCCTGCTCCATCGTCGGGAGCTTAATGATTCCCATCCAAGTTCTGCGTACAGCTTTTCTCGTGATGTTCTTCTCCATGTTCCCGTAATTGCTCGCGCAGCAGAATACTGAACGGACTCTAATTTTTCCATTAAGCTTGGTAAAGCGACGCTACCACTAAATTCACATACTTTCGCTGGAATATGGTAAATAACGTCCCCGTAATCAAGATGCGGTCGCACATAGAGCTTATATAACTCGTTCAGGGTATGCCTGGGCAGATATTTGGAGAGATATTTCAGCAAGCCAATACCCTTTCTTGATTTGGAGATAGCTGATTTGATATGGGCAGAAAAAATCAACTTAGAATCTAGTATAATTCCTAAATGTTTATGTTCATCTACTTTCATCACTGGTGAGTTGTTAAAGTAAAGTTCTGGATGATCAGCTTTAATCTTTTTCCTTGAAAATATTAGTTCCACAGCTTGTTTTTGCGGATCAGGATTAAATGACATCCTCCAGTCATGAGCCCACTGTCTTATCAACTCCAAGTCGTGGTTCATGTCATTGGCAGCTGAATTAAAATTTTGGACGACCGTAAACAATGACGTATCATCAGCAAACAGCTTGACATTGCACCTCAAGTCTTCAGTTAGATCATTTATGTATACGAGGAAAAATAAGGGTCCTAGAATAGAGCCCTGAGGTACTCCTGCCGAAATATCTCCCAAGAAGAGCTCTGCCCATTCAAAACAGTTCGCTGTTTTCTATCCTTAAAAAAATTATTGATAAGAGCGAGAAGATTTCCTGAGACGCCACCTCGTTTTAGTTTATAGATCAAACCATCATGCCACACCCTGTCGAATGCTTTCAAAATATCAAGGTATACAGAACGAACATCGAGGGGAGGATTACAGTCAAATGCTTTGAATATCGTGTGCGTTATTGAGATTCACTGGTTGACTGTTGAATCACCTGGGCGAAAGCCTGATTGATTAGGGTTAAGTAACTCAGATGAAACAAGATGTGAATATAGAGAATCATAGATGAGTTTTTCTAGTATTGGAAGAAGGGAAATTGGACAGTAGTTTCCCTTCAAATTTTTCTCGTTCTTTTTGTGAACAGGCACAACATTTGCATGTTTCCATATATGGGGAAATAGACCACTCCTCAGGCAGTTTGTGAATATTATCAACAACTAGTGCAGCATCACTTAGTTTTATCATTCTTACAAATATTTCATCCCAGCCGTGTGCCTTGTTGGGATTGAGTGATCGAATGATTCGTAGTATCTTTTCGTCAGAGATAGCAAAATCGTTTATCAGAGTACAAGTTACTGGGATATTTTCTGGAATTTCGCTGCCTGTATCAATCGTCGTACATTGAAGTATGAAATAATCGTTGAATAATTGCGCCTTTTGAGTAAAGTCAGTTACAAATAGCCCATCCTCTAAAAGTGGTGGTATTATTGGAATCTTGGCCTTGTTTAAAACGGTATTGATCAAGGACCAATACGTTTTACTAGGGGTTCCAGGGCTAGCTAAGGTTTTTCCTGCCTTGAGAAAGTAATCTCGTTTTGCATCTTCTATCATTTTCGTACCTTCAGCTATCATTTTTTGTATCCCCTCATGCTTGTCGTCTGGTTGACCATTCCTTACGAAGCTTTTATAAGCACGACTCTTGTTCCTTAGAAAATTTTTGACAGTTGGCGTTATCCATGGGGCCTGGCGAGGCCTGATCGTTTGAACTCTGTTAGGAATGAAGTTGGAATAAATATTCAAAAGCACTTCATTGAGCAATTTAACCTGCTCATTAGGGCATGCTTTATTATCTAGATGCTCTCTCCACTTAAACATTTCGATACTTTTCATGATGGCCACAAAATCTGCCTTGTCATAGTACCATATCCTCCGAGTGTAAGGAAGTACTGTTATGCTTGATACTGATAATTTTCCGTAAACAATTTTATGATGGCACTGTTCATGCAGAGACGGATGAACACCAGATTCAATAAGAGGTTAGGCTGATTGGTAAAAATTAAGTCAATGCAAGATTTGGAGTCTCCCATTAGATGAGTAGGTTCTGTAATTAATTGATGAAGGCCAAGTTCAGAAGAAAACGGCTCAAATAATTTTCCTTCATTATTTTCGATATCATTGTCCTACCATTGAGTTGAACGACAGTTGAAATCGCCGGTGATGACAACGCAGAAAGGATTTTCAGCATATGTCTTGGCTAGCAATAGCTCAAAGTTTATTGTGAAGTTATCAAACTCAGACTGGTCTTGGCTTGGACTTCTATAAATTACAGCGAAGAAGTACTTTTTGGGATAGTTCGTACCAAAGGGTGTGAACCATCTGGAAAAAAATTACTACATATCTTTGAAAATACATTTTGCGGAGAATACTTGAGGTGTGGAATGAACCAAAGATTGAAATATTTTTTCGAAATTCAGTGAAAAAGAGACAAGTAATATCCTCATTTAGAGCATTACGCAAATATATATTTCGTTTCATAAAGGTTTAAAAAAATGTTTTTTAAAAGTCTTTCAGATCGTATACGTCATTGCTTCCATAAAAATTTGATTCTTGGCTCTTGAGGGGGAGATAATTTGCTTGATTGGGGAGATTGTTTCTGATTTTGATCTAAGGTTTTAGGCGTCTTTTCACTTATTTCAAATTTACAATTCTTAACAATTCGTAAACTCTAGCGAGAAGATCTAGTCGTTGAATGTTGAAAGAAGGGCAAAGAACAAGAAGTGCTCCATATCCTCAATGCGATCATTCGTTGGGCTCATTGGGCTTACCGTATCCCTAAAATTGTGCTTGAATCTGTGAAAATTTAATTTACTGAGACCGACCCTTACTTGGAAAAGATAACCTAAGCCTACTGTGTAGACTTTGCAGGGGGGGGGGGCGAATTTTTGACAAAAGGTTTGCTTTAAATACAGCAACAGAAGGTGCAAGCCTGATTTCTGGGTCAAGTTTATTCTTCAGAAATGCAGTTAGGATTGAAATTTGATGGAAATTTCTCTGTCCTTGCACTAATTCGCCCAATAACATCCTGGTTGCGAAGAGAGTAATTGTAGAATATGAAAATTATGGTGATAGAATTCATAGATGACCGTAAAATCAAACCTTGAAGAATGGATTAATGGTCCTTATCATAATAAAGGATTTCCATCTCAGTTTTTCTCCTGTTTTAGGATGGTGATGAAGGGATCACACGCGATGAACTCACAACCGTTCTCATCAGTGCGTTGCAATCTGCTCAAGGTGTTTTGATAAGTAATAGTGACGCAGGAAAAGGAACCATTGGTTGGGAAATGAAAATCAATGAAACCGTTGACAGGTAAGACCCATTTTAGCGCATTTCTGTTGTTGTTTTCACGGTTCTTCCAAGAATTTTTCCCGATTTAGACAAGTTCCAATAAAGAACTGATGGCTCTTTTTCAAAATTAAAGCAGCAGTCTTTAGAAAATGGCTAACTTATATCTGAATAAGGTTTTCGATGCCTTCATAACTAAAAGACTGCAAGGTCAACGATTTTATGAAAATCATATGTTTGTCAAACCCTAAAACAATGTATATTTTTACTCCATTCCACTATCACTGCAACGGAAATACATTGTTGTTCTTTTGTGCAGGAACTTAAAATGTCGGTCTTTTCAAAAATTGGCCTCATTAACTTCTAGCTGAAGTTTTGGACCGGGATTTGCAAAGCCTCCGCCAATATCTCTGTGATCGTATAACATATGAGTGCTTCATTTGTTTCTCAACTGAATTCGAGAGTTCATCTTCACAATCTATTTTCGTCATTCTGTCGGAATTCAGGATTGATTTTCGGGAAGTTACGAAAAATTCCGACAAGGCTCTATCAGACAAAAGTAGATGACATTCCCTAGCACTTTTTCACTGATTCTTTCGCTTGTACCAATCCATAGTCACTTGACCATTTTTTCTATTGTTAATCATCGAGTATGCTACCAAACTTTAGCATTTTATTGTGGAAAACTGGCCAAGCCTTTGAATTCAAATTTGGCACACGTGTCCGTACGTGAACACACAGAGTGCGTGGAAAAAAGTTTGATCAAAATCTTTAGGTTGGAATATTGATATATCAGGTTAATGAAAATCAAAGAGAGGCTCAACCATCTTTGTAACAAGAGTATTGTGGCCGTTGAAGTAATGGGACTAGCTTCCTTGCATACAATGGGGTGAGGTTATTTGTGATCTTAGAGAACAAAGTAAGGCGCGTATCCCACTTTCGGGAGCTTGGTGACTCCAAGCTAAGCTCTGCGTGCAGTTTTTCCCGTGACGTTGCCCTCCATGTTCCGGTTTACAACACGACCAGAAGAATATTGAACAGATTATACTTTTTCATTTGAATTCAATAAGGTGATGTTTTGACTGAATTAGCATACGCTAGCTGGAATATGACAGATAATATCCCCATAGTCCAGGTGGGGCCGTACATAAAGTTTATACAATTCATGTAGAGTATGCCTGGTAAATGTTTGGAGAGATACTTTAGCAAACTAATGCACTTTCTCGTTTTAGAGATAGCATCTTGAAAATGAGCTGAGAAAGAAAGTTTTGAGTCCAAGATAATACCTAGATTTCTGTGTTCATTCACTTTTTACGGGAATGTTGTTAAAGAGGATCATTGGATGATCTATGCCATTTTTTTCTTGAAAATAGAAGTTTTACAGCTTGTTTTTGCGGGTCGGGATTAAAAAGGACATCTTCTAATCCTGGGCCCACTGGCTTATCAGTTGTACATCATGGTTCATGTGTTCCGCAGCTTCGTTAGTTTCTCGGGCAGCCGTAAACAACGACGCATCATAAGCAAAAAAATCAACGTTACATTTCAAATCTGCGGTGAGATCATTTACTTACACTAGAGAGAAGACCTTAAATATGTGATTGTGAACTAAATAATTCGTGACTTAGAAGAGGATGGGGGCAAGATACTTTCTTCAAAGTGACCCGTACTATAAAACGTATTGTTAACTGAAGGATGCTTCTATTCAGTTCGTTTGGAGAATTCTTATCGCATTACGCATCACAAAGATTATGAGAATGATTTTAGGTTTTCGCTTGGAACAATTTAAATGAGTGCCAATCCATGACTGAAATTTATGAGACAAAATGCAGTCAGAAGCCACCATTCATGTAGGATATTCTCATGCAGTGAAACATTAGGTACAGTCTGAGGCATGTTTCAATTTCAGTTGATGTTTCATATTCCACAATACCTGATGAGCCATGAATAAGTTCCCACTTTGGAAAATTCATAGCACCAAGACTACTTAACGGATTAGAATCATTCAAAACCTGCTAAAACCCGAAAGATCAAAGTATTTTTGTGATTTTTTCGCTGTCCTACCAGCACTAGAAGTATTGGTAAATTTAACTTTAAACAAATTTCATGTTTGCAAAATGACTGAAAAAGGGCCTAAAACATTGATCAAGGCGTAAGGACTCTATTCAAACCGAACAATAGGAAATGGGCCATTCACTTCCATCAAGAGTTATAAGAAATTGATTTTCAAACAAATACGAAATATTTTCATTCCCATGGCAATTAAAGTGTGGAGGATATCTCTAACCCATGAGAAGTTGCATTTCCTTCATTATTATCTGCAACGAGTCCTTTATGCTCTGATCAATGTTTTAGACCCTTTTTCAGTCATCTTGCGACCATCAATTTTTTAAATTGAATTTTACAATATTCCTAGTGCTTGTGAGACATCAAGGAAAATCAGAAAAATACTTTGATCTTTTGGCTTTTAACTAGATCGATGAAGTACTCTTGGTGTTGTGAATTTTCAAAAGCGGGAAGTTTTTTCTGGCTCATCCGGTATACAATTTGAATTCCAACTACACATAACAAGGTATTATACAATAAACATCAAAATTGATAAAATGAGTGATGACGCAAGCATGATGACGCTCAACTGCCAAAAGTAGGAAGTACGTCCTTTTGGAGTTGAGTCCAACTCCATTACTTACCGGAATTGCAGCATTTGACCTAATTATAACTTTGTTAGAAAGCGTGCTTATGGCATTTGAGTAACCGTTCGTATAATCCTTAGGATAGTCAGAGATGCTTTCGAAAAATGCGACACGTCACGAAATGGGAGGTTAGAGATGGAGGTAAGCAAAGACCTTCTTTTATTTTCATTTTTCCACTCATAGTGTAAGCGTACTGTAGGGGTATTTGTTAGTTTGTTAACAGTTAGGTGTCGCAAAGGTGATCGTAATCTGGTGTAACGAGTGCGCCAGAAATGTATCTGATAGGCCACGATAAATCATTCACAGGACCAATTTTGAAGATTAATCGTTAGGTTAAACTCCAGAATTAGATTCCAGGATACCTGGTAGATATTTTACTTGGTATCCCAAAATAGTATACAGATTTGATCGAACATAGCGATAAGAACATAGCGTGAATCAATCCGAAATAAATTTAAATCATACCTCGATAGCTAACTTGAATTTAGATGCCTCGTTTGTTGATATTGGTGCGTTGAGAGTGAAGCTATTAATCTTCAAGGACAATGCTGCCTTTATCTCTAAACCTGAGCTTTGACGTTTTGCCCTAAGCAAATTCTTGAAGCACAGTAAATAAAGTCAACAAAATTTGAATCACGTGGTTAGAAACTGCAGACGGCACAACAGATGTGCTTACAAAATTTCATTTATGTGATGGAGACAAATTTGTCCTTTGAAGATTAATATCTTCACTCTCAACGCACCATTATCATCGAACGAGGTATCTATGTTAAAGTTAGGTACCGAGGTCTGTTTAGAAAATGTTTTCGGATTGATTCACGCTGTATTCTTTTGGCTTTGGTCTACCAAATCTGCACACTTGTCAGGGACACATGACAGTCTCCTGACTCCTTGGCGAATTTCTTAAAATGTTTGGTTGCGAAGATAGTGGAAACTACCCAAAAGGTTTATCAAATTGTCGGCCATACAGGTACATGTATCCCCAAAACCACAAAAAATTTTGTTGCCATAATTTCCTTCCAAATTTTGCTTTTCAAAATGGTTTTGTGTCAATGTTGGGCTGCAGAAAATAGGCTCTTCCTGGAGGCTATTATTGTTTTTCACTTATAGTTGTCCAGGTACTGATGTGACAAAGTTGCTTGTTTTTCACAATATGTACCCCCAAAAGTGGGGCAAAAGCAAAAACACCCACGAGATTACCGCTGAATTATAGTGATATTTAGGAAGAAGTCGTCATTATAAATCAGTAGTGGATAGAAACTATAGCAAACGTATTTTCAGTGGAAGTGTCTATTGCACCACAAAACCCACATTAGATGTACCCCAAAAACCACGTTAGTTTCTTATCTTTTGTTGTATGTCAAATTATTCTTGATTCTAGATATATTTTGAAATCTGCTGATGATGCAACGTTACTGAGAGGAACTGTGCTGTTGATTTTCTTAGCAATTACAAATTGCATGTATTTCCCAAGAATCAAAATATTTGAAAATATGAATTTTTCCCTGAACAGTTTGTTTTTCAGTATCATCTCAAGTTTTATGTTTCTACTCCACATGCATCCTTCATCAAGGTCCAAATCTTCTATTCACAGGCTGTTAGCTTTCTGAGATGTCACGCAAAAGTGCTGACCACATGACCAACTGAAATGGTTTTGATAGCCATCAGTCAAACTTTATATGATCAGTGAAGCAATATTTTTTATTGAGATGAATATTTGTTTTGGTTGAATTGTCAGCAAAATCATGATGCCATAGCAAAAAATTTCTCCAACATTTCATTATTTTTATGTTGCTGTGCCATATGCATTCTTTGGTCAGGAGTCTAACTCTTTGTTATGATAGATTGTTGATGTACCGCTGCTCTTTACTCTAATTAGCAGCAAGTTACAGTTTTAGAAAACTGAGCTTCTCAGTAAACAGATATTTGAGTTATCCCTTATCAAGAAATGGTGAAAAGGACATTGTGGCATTGGGCGGCCTTGGCAATCAAAAGATTATATAAATTACAAATTTTTCCATTAATGCTGTCTTTTTGAATTATTTTAAAGACCTGTTTATATCTATAATTCATTTAAACAACGATACCCCTTCAGTAAAATACAACTTACAAAATCTGAAACTAAGAATATAAAATAGTTAATTAGTGAATCTGATTTTCCAGGGAGTCGTTCTTGAGGAAGCTTGAGTTAATTATCAAGGCTCATCAAATGCCTTTTTAGATGTGTTTTAAATAGGCGCAGTGACCTGTTGATCTTGGAAACTGGGATTTACAGTATCTCCAAAAGTAATTAAGGTCTTTCATTTCTTTTGCTTAATCCTTTCCTTGATTGTTAACAACTTTGATAATTCTGATTGAAAAAGCCTAGGGTATTGCAAATGAACCCATTGAAAGTGATCCCCTTGAAGGGTGCTAAGTTAAACACAGATCATGAATCAATTGTTTATCATTTTCCAATCAGTTGTTTATCATTTTCCAGTGGTCTATCCACTGTTAGATTAAAACGAATGAACTAAAATGATTGGTTGATGATTTATTGAAAGCTATGCCTTCGTTGATTGACTTTCAGAGGATGTTTGTTATTGCTTTTAAAAAAGTGTGGATAACTTTGACATTTGAAAGATTTTACTTTTTCTTTGTTATCTTTTAGAAGCACGGACAATTATAGCTATTTTGAATGATTTATACGTAGAAAGTGTTACAAAGCATGTGATTTTGTTGAAAGTATATTTATTTCATTTGGTATTTTCCATGGCAACATCTTACAGTCTGTACATGCATTTTCAAACAGTGAATGACTGCGAAACTGTCTCACTTTTGATTTAGGTGATATTTCTAAATTGAAAGTTATCCTCCGGTGCGGGTTCGGGATAGAGGAGGGATGGGGTTCCTGCTGTGCGGATGGGTGGCTGCTGCCCTTTGGTTTCGGCGTTGTCCCGATTGGGATGGCGCTTGTGGCATTGGGCGGCTGTCCGTCGGCGGGATGGACCTAGCACCTGTGTTCTTTCGAATTTCTTAACACTCGCTGATATTGTTGCCTGGCATCAGATGTGAGACAGACAGTAAATTCTCCTTTGTAGTTATTTTTTCTGATAAATTTAAATATTGAGTTGTAAGTGCCTTTCATGGTGGGAACTTCGATGACCTAGCGTCTATTCCCGCCATGATCGGCACAGTAGTTGTATTTTTTGTGTTTTATTCTTTTAATTGATTATATTGAAAAAAGACCATGCAAAAGTCCACCAATTTTAGGATCCCCATTCTACAGGTTCACCATATTGCATGATGACCATTGTGCTCCTTTGATGAGAGGACACATGATAGATACTGAAAAAAGTTAGCTTGCAAACTTAAGTAAGAATTTCCGACTTGCCATTCGCTCATAGAAATAATCTGTAGAATTTCAAATATACCGAAAGAATCTTTGTGTTACGTGCATAGAACTCAGCACCCTGTTAGCTTTAATTTTCATTGACTACTGTTGGCCACAAGATTCAATCATCACCAAACACGTTAACGTCAACTAGCTAGTTGTATAAGAAAAAGCTCGAAAAATTGAATAAACTTGTACAAATCTATACATTTCAATACAATCTCAATGAAACCACTCATGTCCCTTAGTTTATGATGCTAATGTCTTTCATCTTGACTTCACTGCTGCAAAATTTCGGATGATTTCTGAAAACCGGCGATCCAGCGCCGAGCTATATCCTGCCTACCGGATAACCGGTATATCCCTAAAATGATAGGTGATAGATAACGTTCTGATAGTTTTTGAGGCAGTTGATGCGTTTTTGCCTCACCCGGTAAATTCAGGCATACGTAATTGCAAAAGTGGTAAAATTCCGGAAACACAATCTTTTTTCCGTCTCACTTTCCTTTTTCCTATTTGCCAAAAGTCTTGTGGCAGCCATTTTGAAGTCAACTCGTAGCTTTTTCTGGTAACAGTGAAAACTTTGTGCGTTAGATTCAAAGTTTTTGTTGTTTGCGATGTATAGCAAGATATCCATCTCCTGTTTTTCTTTTTCGTAGGAATTCGAGCATTGGGTGCACACAAATTCCAAATTGATACACAGCATGTTCTTAATATCATGTCCAACACCAGAGGGTTTGTACAGTACTGTTTTTTGATTAAGCAGATGGTCCATTGTGGATGCATTTACTAATTAACAGTTTTCTTTTTCAGTTTTCAGTTTCTCACTTTGAGATTCCACTACGTTACGTACAAAGAATTTCAAAATACATTATTTTAGTGTAATAATACATATGCTAACAGTAACCATTACGGAGAAGAAAATGATAAATTTGTATGCAGGGAGTTTCTTATGGAGGGGCCCTCTCAATTGATAAATTTATCGAGGAAAGAGCGCCCGCTGTCTTACAAAAGATTCAGAATTTGTTTAAATATTTTACATTTTACAGCTTATAGAGCTTCGATGGAAATTCAAGATTGATTGAAACTCGAATTTTGATGATTTTTCGAACGCCAAAACTTTTTTGATTCACCCGGTACCTATTCATCTCATTATCTATGTCTGAACAAGCGCATATGTGCAGCGATCATCGTCAAAGCTTTTCACAACGTCGAAAGTTTCTGGCTAAAAAGCCATTTTGTGATTTCACAAGAGTTTCGGTTCGGAAAAGCAAGGGTGAATTTCGTTTTCGTCCAATCACATACTTTGTTCATAGAAATTCTTAGCCAATCAGAATGCACCATTTTTGGTGGGATTGTTGACAAATTTCTCTGTGGAGGAAAGCACTATTCGGTCCCCATGAAAATATCCATTGAAGAAAATGGATAAAATGCGAAAAATATTTATCTTTACTAAATTTTCTTTGAAACTATCGCTGCTTTTCATTGTATTCCATGAAATCTTTCAGAAATCACACTTTCCTCATCGCAGCGGTGTTTTGTTTCGTGGAGGGCAAGGGAAAGGGACGATGAGGAAACAAAGATCCTCAGAAGGGACAATACTTCCTTGAAAATGATCTGAAAATCAAATGATTGCACAGAAATTGACTTCGTGTGAGCTCCCCTGCCTGGTGGGGAGAATGGGCCTAAGCACCAGAAGGAAGTAAAAGTTCAAACTGCTGTAGCCTGTAGAACAAAATACATGAATACAAATGAGTGACCTTAGGAAATATGCTCGTCGTTTCCACGCGTTTTTCAGGCTTTTTAGGGGCTTGCTGCAGATTACACTCTCATAACCACGGGTACAATGATTGATTAAAGCTGGGTAAATTACTGAGTCTAATTGAACATATCTGGAATGAAACAAGATAATTTTTCAACTGCAGGATATACGTGACGGTATACGTAGATCAATCCTAGGTGGTAATGAGATCAAAGCTTTTCTTTTTCTTGCACGTTTCCTAGTTCATAGATTGGTGCCTAGAACTGTTCGAATGTCATTACGAGAACAAGATGGTCAATGGACAGAAGAGATGCCAATTAGAAACTAAAAATCCATGTTTATTTATTTTTTATTTTATTTTATTCTTATTTATACACAATACCCTATCAGCATAACAAAGTAAATATAAATGTTGATAATATCATGAAAAAATAAAGCTGCTCTTCCAAGGGGTTGTGTTTGTGTCCCTCTACCTCAAGAACTCCCTCAGTCTTACTTTGAAGGAGCTCAATGAGGCAGAGTCTCGTATTTGCTTTGGGATCTCGTTCCAGGCACTTGCTCCCTGGTATCCAAAAGACTTTTTGCAGTACTCAAGACGAAGCCGAGGAATTTCGAAATCATCAATTTTTCTTGTGTTATATTTCGAAATATTCGACCTAGGAGTGAATTTATTTTTGAGGTTCTCTGGGCAGAGTCCATTTTTTATCTTGTATGTAGTAATTAGCTGGTCATATTTTATTAGATTGCGTACATCGAGCCAATCGCATACCCAGCCATCTTTGTGCCTTGCGCATTCAATTAGTCTGCGTGCCCTGTTTTGCAGCCTCTGTAGGGATTCCAGTTTTGTGTTTGACAGACATCCCCAAATGACACTGCAATATCTCAGATGGCTTTCAATTAATGCTCGATAAACAGTTGCCAATTGTTTCTGGGAGAGGATGTTTTTGAGTTTAAACATCGCCCCTAATCCGTTTTTTATCTTTCGCTTTATGGTTTTGAGTTGTTCTTCCCAATTCATACTTTCGTCTATTATGACACCAAGATATTTTGTTTTTTGAGCTCTGCATAATTTTTGATCTTCTACTTCGAGGTCAGGGAAATCTTTGGCTTTGTTCAGTTGTTTTGGATGCCCTATCAACATAAATTCGCTTTTTTCAGCATTTAGGCTAAGTTTGTTTTGCCTCATCCAGGATGAAACAAGATCAAGTTCGCCCTTTATCTCATTAAAAAGCTCGTTGATCTCATTGGAGGCATAAGAAATGCTCGTGTCATCCGCGTACATATTTGGTTTAGACTTTTTCAAACATTTTTCAAAATCGTTCATATAAATGATGAAAAGTAAGGGACCCAAACACGACCCCTGTGGTATTCCACACTGTACTAAACGCTTGTTTGACGATTTACCTTCTACATAACAATACTGCTCTCTCCCGGCAAGGTATGAAGTGAACCAACCGTGTGCAAGATCGGTGACTCCATAGGCTGATAGCTTCGACAACAGAACATCATGGTCAACGGTATCAAAGGCTTTTTTTAGATCTAAAAATACGCTTAAATTCGTTTTTTGCTCGTTGATGTTCCTGAACCAAGTCTCTGTTATGTTCATTATCGATGTTTGCGTGTTATGTAATTTTCGGAAGGCGAATTGGTTGTCTGAAAGAAGACCACAATCTTTCATATGGGAAAAGAGTTGATCATGGGCCATCTTTTCCAGCAATCTTGACAGTATCGAAACAACAGAGATTGGTCTGTAATTTGTCAACTCTGATTTTTGACCTGCCTTAAATATTGGTGCCACTCTTGCCAGTTTCCAAAGATCTGGAAAAACGCCAGTGTCGAGGGATCTATTGAATATTTTTGTCAAAGGCCCGCTTACAATCTCTACAGCGTCTTTTAGTATTTTAATAGGTATTTTATCTGGACCTGGCGATTTTGAGGTCTTCAGTTTGTTTATCTCTTGCTTGACATAAGATACTTCAACATGTTTGAACAAGAATTTCGGGAGACGTTTGTCTTTCACCACATTTCGCACGTAAGCCATTGGGTCGGCATCTGTAGGTGCCTCAATTTTGCTTGCAAGCTTAGGCCCAATGGTCACAAAATGCTCATTGAAGGCTTCAGCTATTTCATCTGGACGAACATACTTTCGACCGTTCAGTGTGACTGAATTTAAGGGAGCAGAAGTTTTACATTTGTTTAACACTTTATTTATCGTCTTCCACATCGCCTTTGGATTACCTGAGTTTTCTTCGATTAAGTTGTGATAGTAATCTTGCACACTGTTTCGTAGCTCACTTGTTACCTTATTCCTCAGTTTCTTATACCTAGGCCATACGTTGTGATCTTTTTCGGCTCTTTTCTTTGCTTGGTCACGCTCTCTCATCAAATTTTTTATTAAAGGTGAAATCCAGGGTGTGTTGTTACTCGAAACTTTCCTACGTTTTAATGGAGCATGGACCTCAAGAATCGAGCTGAAAAGATCATGAAAAGAGCTCGCCATGATGTTAGGGTCACCAGCGGCAGCTTCAAAAGCTGCGTCCCAATCTATTGATGCTAGATCACTTAAGAAGAGGTCCTTTTGATAATTGGCTAAACTTCGAGTTTCTATAAATTTTGTTCGTTTATTCAAGAGCCTCTTAGCATTAATCTTTCGTTGGATGAATGGAAGGTAATGATCGGTCATACCGATTTTTAGTACCTCTGCACTTAAAATATAACTGGGGCGGTTAGTTGCTATGTGATCGATCAGGGTTTTTGTTACTCGACTTGATCCATCCTCATCAACAACACTAGCAACTCTTGTGGGCTCTTTTATTTGCTGCTCAAATTGGAACTCGTTGTAAATTGAATTTAACTGTCTCGCAGGGCCTTCGTTTGGCTTTTTAAAGTCACAATTGGTATCCCCCATTGGTATTTCAGTATTTCACAATTGGTATTTCAGCACCTTTTGCATAATGACCTTCCTGTTCCAAAACCACCGCCGAGATCTGCATTACAAATGTCATTACCAAAGGCATCCAGGCAACGTTGAAAACTAAAACGGTTTGAGCAGACATAACAACATTTCTGTTTATTCACACTAAAATTTGGTGTTTGCCTGTAACTTAATTTGGTTATGAGCAATGTCTGTTTTCCTTGAATGTCCGATCCGATTACCTTCTCCAGCAGCTTAGACCTTGACAGAACCTGCGCAATAGGAAAGTTTAAGGTTGGTAACATTTGAAAGTTTGATAATTTGCTAGAGAGCATTGTCCTCTGTTTCTATTTACTAACCGATGCCCTGTTTACACGATACCGTTTTAATTTCATCGGATTGGTTTCATATCGAATTTGTCTTGTGTTTACGCGAGACCGTTTTCATTTCATATCGAACTGACCTCACGTTTACACGAGAACGCACTATTCCACCAGGCTTCATGCCGTTTTCGCATGTAAACATAGCCCCAATCCGATTTGAAATGAAAACGGTATCGTGTAAACAGAAAAAACTTCGTATCGGATTGCCATTCCCAATGTGGTATGAAATGAAAGTGGTATCGTATAAACGGGGCCCGAATGTGAGGACTGTATCGGGATTTACAATGGCGGTAGTCTTCAGTGCAACAAGAGCTTTCGACGCTGCACAGAAATATCAAGGACATTTCAAATCTCAGTGCTTCCCTAGCAAGCTCATCACTTGACAATTCATACTGCACAAGTAATCACTAATGTGTGCTCATAGCATATTTCAATATCAAATGTGTTCTTTTGGTTTATATGTCACGTAACAGCTAGTTGTATCAAATTGGAGGCAGGATGAATGTTTTTGGATCCTTGGATGTAATGCCAATCAAACGTTATGATTTAGCTCAAGTGAACAGCTAGTTGCAATTTTGCACAACCACTCTTCACAGAAAAATGTTTTGCAGATGGCAACTCGCTGCTCATTGGAGCCGAAAGCCGAGTTACCTTATACCTTACAGGCTTTTGTTATGCGAATGTATTAGTATCATTGGATTTCTTTACCTAGATGAATCATCCCAATTTACCGTGATCAGCGTACCCTCGCACGAATCTCAGTCAAAACAAGATGACAAAATAGCAGAGGTCGAGAAAACCAGCCTCAGTGAGCTGTTCGGGAGCAAACCAACCACCGTCAAAGATATAGATGGACAAAACTTCTTTGACAGCATCAGCTCTACAGAAAATACCTCCTCGTTGCCATTGGTTCCACAAGTAGCGCAGACCTCGTTTCAGTCAGTAACCTCTGTCTCGACACAGGAAGCAAACGGTGCAACTCCTTCAAAGTTGAATACAGCCGAGGATATGGATTTTCAAAGTGAAGTTCCAACTGTGCCTGAACTTTCAACTGAAATTCTACAACATCACGTATGTATAAGCTGCTTGAATTTCATTACACTGTCATAAACAGCGTTACTTTGATGCAGAAAGTGACTTTATCATTCAGCTATTTGCAACTTACTGGTAAATTGATCAAAGCTTCCATTACTCGATAGTAGATGATTGCGCTAAAGGTAGCGGAAGGAATTTTTACCATGATGCTCTGCGTCACATTGAATTTCGATTGATTTGATTGGCTAATTTCTTCAGTACCGCATAGGGTCTCGACTAAGAACTCCTCGACTCCATCCTCAGCGACAATGCTATCGTCTATTCCAACTGCGTTCAATGGTAGTTTGTTGAAAGGGCTTTAGAGAAATTATTCTTTCCTTAATTCGTCACAGATTGCTTCTGGGAGGGGGGGGGGGGAGAATAACTTAAGCTCCATGGTACGAGATTGTGTCACTTTTGAGACAAATGTTTTGTGATAAAATACAGATTTATGGTTATGGCTTTCAATGGTTTGTTTGGGTCTGATTTACTTTATTCACCTTTTTCCCAGATATGTGAGTATACAATTCAAACATCTTTTCAGATTCATAGGTGGTATTCATTTGCTCTGAGTCACACAGCCCTGTATTATGAGATCTCAGGCTGCCCCTCTTCCCTCTGCCCGGCCCTCGCTCTTTTCAAATTTGCGTTAGAAATGAACTGGCATCTCTCGATGTGCAATAGTATTATTGTTTAAAGTATAATGTGCGATAATCAGTGCTTGTGCTATAAATTTTACTATCGTGTGATATTTAAAAATATGTGAAAATGAAACTAGCTGGAGATTCAGAATGGTTCAGCATCCAAAGAGGAGTGAGGCAAGGCTGCATAATATCACCATCATTGTATAACATATACACGGAAAACATCATGAGGAAAACATTGGAAAATTTGGAAGGTGGAATAACGATTGGAGGCAAAAAGATAACAAATCAAAGATTTGCAGATGACACGCTTGTGACATGCAACAGCAAAGAAGAACTGATAAAGCTGTTAAGTGATTTAAAGAGAGAAAGTGACGGCCTTTTTTGAAATTGGTCACACTCAGAGAAAATCCTATTTTTGCTCATTATCGATTTTCTGTGAATTGCAAAGTAATTCAGCTGTTTTCAGTATTTGCATGCTGCAGAAAGTAACTCATTTTATCATTATTTTCACGAAGGAATCGTAAGGTGCAATTTCTGCTGCGTGAAAGCTCATTTTTGATCAAAAAACGTGCCATTTTTGAACTTGTTTTCACTGTGCTATATATTCATATGAGTCTCCAGTATGAAGTAGGCCGTGCCAAAAGGATAGGGCAATGTTGTCCGTCCGACAGTGTCCGTCCGACAGTGTCCGTCCGACAGACGAACTGCATGTACTTAATGTATGATCATGCCAAGTAAATAATCATTTTAAGCAAAGAGATGGCTCGAAATTGCAATCCCGAAGAGTTGAGCTATACATAGATACCAAAACGTCACAGGAAGATACTTTTTAGCAGCAGAGACATGCAACTGAAAAACAAGCACTAAAAATTCGCGTTCTATCTAGTCCGTCCGACAGACAAGCAACACCTGGATTTTCAGAGGACAGGGAAGGTAGAATGCAGGTCCATAAGGTTTATTTTGTAGACCACCAGATGTCTTAAACATGATTACAGCTCAGGCAGCCATGCGCACTAAGGTTTGAGCAGTCGGTCGCTCCAAAGTATCAAATGTCCATCTGACAGATTTTTGAATTAAAAAATAGGCACGTGAAGGGATGGGGTTGTTGTTGAATGCAAAAAGACAAAGTAAAGATTTTCATGCAAGTGAAAACTGCCCTGGCCCGCAAGTCCCTCAAAAGTTGCTGACTACTCCAGACTATCAATCTATGTTATTCTTTTGCATTCATTGCGTTTTAGATGCTGATTAACGAAGAGCGATTGGTTTCTAGAACGAGCGAGATGTCCCTTGTTAGCTTAGGCCAATCAACTGGTGATTTGAGTACATTAGATGCCGATCAGAATAACCAAATAGAGACTGGTAAAGGAGTCGAAAACGATTCCGAAGTAAGAGACTCACAAGGAAATAAAGATGGTCCTAGCCAGTTGGCACAAGGGATACGAGATGTTAAGCCTGGAGCAGAAGGTATGGATGAAGATGTAATAACACAAGAAGGACAGAACATCTCAAATCTTGGATTGGACCTAAGCAGGAATGCTGATCGTCAGCAATTGGAGAAGACAGATGCAACAAGCCCATGGCACCCTTTAAAAGATCCATTCAAATCTACATTAAGCAAAGAAAGTGATGATGACAGTGAAGATAATCTTTTTCAGGATGCGTCTGATGTGCTGCAATCCACTGCAAATTTAGGATTGGATAATAAAGGGTTAGAAAATGCAGTCAGAGAGGTTAGTCTGGATGACACAGGAGAACTAGAATCGCGTGTAGAGGTTGCATTGAATGCTGAACTAGGTTCTGAAACGAATCCTGATAGTAGTCCTTCAAAAGAGATAGTGCCTATGAGTTTGGAATCTAATGCAGACCCCGTTTCATCTTCCAACGCGATCCCAAGATATACAGAAGATCCCACGATCAAATCTCAACTGCCATCCAACGGAAATCTCGAAGAAATCGAAGAGGCTAAAATTGGAGACATTCCTATAGTCCCAGAGAGACCGCATAGTCTCGATGTGCAATTTAGTGATATAATGACTCACATTGACTTATCCCCAGGGGAGCATGCAATCAGAAAACCGACTTTGCGCCAATTAGCCGAAATGAAAGAATTTGATAAATCACCGTCATTAGAAGATGTTAAAGGGGCATTGCCAGAAGCGAGATGTGCAGCCTGGTTGCCATCGTTGGAAACAAAGCAATTGCTGGATGGTGTAAATCGAGGAAATGTGATCGAGAAGAGTCATTTGACGTACCCATCAGTCCTGCTGGAGACATCACTGGTAATGTAATCATGTTATGGTTTTTATTGTGTTGGTTCCATTAAAATACAATAATGGTGAGTCATAAAGTGAATCCCTTTTGAATGGCCATTTTTCCTTGAATACCAAAGCAATGACATAGGCAGATATTGTGTTTAATATCGGACATGTTCGATTCAGTTTTTATGTATTCCTGAATGAAATCTGCCGTTCCATTCTGTAGTTATGAGGCATTTTATTAAGAAAGCACCTCCAAGTAACCTTCGTGAAGTAGCATAAAACCACCATTAGCTTTTTCTTCAGATTTCAGTGAAGTGAAGACACAGTTTTAAGAAAATGCCATCCATAGGAGCACAACGAAATTATTCCGGGAGATTGATCCCACCCCTCAGAGGACAACGTGTGCTGACGTAATTTTCACATATGTAGGACAGGAAAGCCGTACATTTTTAGTCTTTCTTTGAAGCTTTTTTCACAAGCCTTGCAAGAAAACTGTGTGAAATTTCAAAATGGAGTAACCGATACAAGACGGTATATTTCAGGATCTAATTGAATATGTCCGCTATGAGACAGGCCATTCAACAATATGATTGCTTTGATATCCATGAAAAAGTTACTTTTAAAATGGACCTTTCACTTTCTCTTTTTTAATCTTTCAATAGTTACCCAAAGCATCATACCAACCATGATATCGCAAATCGCGACTTACCCTCTAATCCCGTTTGAGCGCTTTACGCCCTTTTCCCGGCCTGTTGTTACCAAGGACCTTGCAGCATGTCTTCTTGGACCTTGCAGCATCACATGTTGTCCTCTGAGGGGTGGGATCAATCTCCCGGAATAATTTCGTTGTGCTCCTATGGATGGCATTTTCTTAAAACTGTGTCTTCACTTCACTGAAATCTGAAGAAAAAGTTAATGGTGGTTTTATGCTACTTCACGAAGGTTACTTGGAGGTGCTTTCTTAGACCCTTTCAGGGCTCATAAAAACGCGAGAAAAATAACTATGAAGAGAAAATTTTGTTTGGTCATAAAACTACACTTTGATAACAAGTACTGCATGCTAGGTACGATGCAAAAGTGCTTTGCGATGGAGGCTGTTGAAACTCAGTAGAATTTCGTACTTTTGGGGGTTTATCCCTCGGGAATCATTTGAAGATCTGTAGATCAATGTTGCAAGACTAATTGGCTATCATATCAACGTAAGCATAATGGTGTAAGAGTCGTTCCTTCAGAAACTGTTAGCTCCATCACACGCTGGACATGGTAGGAAAAAACTGACCTTAGTGCAACCTATGACAATTAACTGCAAATTAGTCATTCTTGACAATCGTGCTCTATGTTGTCAAGGCTTGCGTTTTCCTTGTAGGAAGTCGGAAAATATTGGGAGTCAAGAAGATTCCTGAAAATAATCCTCCAGAAATTAAACTTAGGTATCCAAAATTTGCACTTCAACTTGAACTGGCTAAGCTCGCTGAAGTGCTACCTGGTTTGCACTATTTTAAACTTTGTAACAGATGTATTGCAAAAAGCAGTTTAACTCTATACACATACGTAGTTTTTGGTTGAACTTAGGTTTCTTGGGTATCAACCTGAACTTGATTCATTTCAATCAATCCAATTGTTTACACACTGCGAATTTTCAAACTCCTGAAACTCTTTGGCGCACCTGGCATGATAATTATTTGGGACGTGCCTTATTTCAATGTATACCATGAAATCCAAAGAGACTATTATCACATCTATTTGCTAATCTTAAGCAGATACATGTTGGTACCCAATTTTGCACAGCAGTTGGGAAAAGGCTTTTGCTTGCTGGCTGTGCTCTTCATTATGTTGTTTAGGACAGATTAAACAATACATTATCGATCTTTGTAAGTTCTGATTAAACCTCGGATTAAACCATCGTCCGGGTTTGAAATAAGGAATGACCTAGTTAATGGCGTCTTTCTCAAATCTCTCTATTCTGCTCTCACGGTTGATTTGGAGGAACAATGATATCAGCTTTCATTCTTGTATTTCTGATTCGCAGATATATCTTTGTGGCCGCTTTTTTAGAAATATCGTGATGTCAAGCTGACGTACCTACGGAAAAGCAAAGTAGAAGCATTTCATGATAACAAATGTCAAAGTTAATTAAGTGCCAGAAAGTGTCGGGAGATCAAATGCGTGCCAATGCATTATGTGCATATGACGCTTCCTTCATGAGCATATGTATGTTGTTCGACATAATAAACTTTTAAAGACGCTCTCTGATTTGAAGGTGTTCTTCCTATTTGACAAACAAAAGAAAAGACTGAAGCACCATGAGAATCAGTCTCATATGGTTTTCACAGTTAGTTGCACATAGAAAGCCCTTGTTTGGAAGTAACGTCAATTTTGGCTCCAATTTGTCATAAAGCAGCCGTTACGTGTCAGATTCATTTAAAAGAAGCGTAAGCAAGTAGTGACATCAGTAAGTGAAACTTAAAATGGGCTTAGTTTTCAAACGTTGTGAAATATCATACTCTGCTCAAAGGAAAATTTAGAGTAAAAAGGGTGCAGCAAAAGAGTTGTGAGAAAAGTTGTAGTAGTAAGAGTACTGGATGAATTTGAATGACCATGGTTTCATTATTATTTTCACGTTTCTATGAGCAAGGAAACATAGGTACAAGTGACTTTAAAAAACCTAGTTGGTTGCGAAATGGTTGAAAAGGGCCTAAAACGCTTGATCATCGTTGCACAGCGCAATAATTTTTGTACATTTCAGGAAGTAATCAAATCTGTCATTTTACTCGCTTTCCTCCTTTTTATGAACAGGGTGATCCGGTAAGAGATCTCGTTGCCAAATTCCTCGGTGAACAAGAGGCTGAGAAGCGCCCAGTACCAACAGCAGACAGTGTGACTATGAATGATGCAGGGTTAAGGAACCTTCTTGTGAGTACCCATTAGTTCTGATTTCCACTTCGTCGGCCATCTTTAATGCGTTACTTACCTTGGCCAAGCACAGAGAGTCAAGAAAATATTTGAGCTGTTACAAGCAATGTAGAAGTTTGGAGTACTACTTACAGGTAATGTAGAACTAAGGGTAATATGAAGGAATCTTAGCAGACTATCAATCGGTTGCTCATTAAACTGTCAAATTCAACAAATATCGATATTTTGAAAGGTCCTAGCCAAAGTTGTTTTGATAAACAAAGGATTTTGGACTTATTGAACAAGTGGAGAAATTGACGTTATGTTTAATCCGCTTCTATCGGGAGGATTTAGTATACAAAGGTGATTGCCACAAGACCTTAAACATTAGAGCAATCAATAAAGAAGACATCCAGAAACCAATTGCTAAGATTGAAAAAAGCTTTCGCAATGACAACGTCTCTGATTACTTTCTGAAGATACCATTTCTAATGATTTCTGGTAGTTTAGTTCAAAAATATAACGTTTTTATTGAAACCAGCACCTTTGCCGATACGTGGAAAATTGCCTGAGTGGCTCCGATGTACAAGAAGTGAGTAAGAACTTTATGCCTTTTTCTGTACGGCCTGTCATATCTAGTCTATATGAGAAATTCAGCTCTGACCAGTTTTACCAGTGCGCGAACGAGAATGGAATCCTGTCGCCAAATCATTCCAGTCCCTGGGCTTTTTAATGGGCGAACACCTGCTTCTTCAAATGCACAGATTATTGGTAAAATGGCATAGATCACTCGACCGAGCTTAACTTCAGTAAACAGACGAGAACTTTTCAAGCCACTCGGCCACTCACCCCGTAAAGGGACTCTTAGGTCATAATCCGAATTTCTGAGAGACGGTGTTCTAGAGACGTTGACTTTAATAAAAATGTCACTCATATAGGACGGTGCATCACCATTCAGGGATTTGTAAACAATCCCAGCAGATTCAAGATCAATCATTTCCCTTACTGTGGACCATCCACGTGCACGAATGACTGGGCTGTTAGTGATCAACTTTGCTTCTCGATTTTGCAGTTTTTGCAATTTTCCTATCATTGATACACCAGCATTACCCCCAAACCGGGCAGCAGTATCTGAAATAGGGCTCTACCAAACTTCTATACATTATTTCAATCGTAGCGGGTGGAAGATATCGTTTGCATAACGGAGAATGCCAATACCCCTGGAGATCTTTTTCGTGACAGTTGTTAAATGATTAGTCCATTTGAGTTCTTGATCCACTTGAACTCCGAGGTATTTTACTGTTCTAAACTGCGGCTTAGGGGTGTCAGAAGTATCTATCTTGCGTAGCTTTTTGTTCCTTCCAATTATCATCGCAGCAAGTTGGGTTCCTAACAGGATAGTCGTTTTTTTACCTTGCAATTTATATATATATATACATTGTAAATATTTTTTCTTAATCGTTTTAGACATTGTAAAATTGTATAAAGTAGGCCTCAATTAGCTGATCATTTTTTTCTCAAGATCATTGTTTAGATACTTGATGTTAGATCGGTTTATCCTGTAAATTGATTTTCGCACCGTACATAACAATAGATCAGTAGACTTTCCATTCATTGTATGTAATGTACCGGGTGAGCCAGAGAAAATTTTCCACTTTTAAAAATTCGTAGCACTAAGAGTACATTTGAATGATTCAAATTTTAGTTCAAGCCGAAAGATTGAAGTAATTTTGTGATTTTTCTTGCTGTCTTACCAGCACTGGAAGTAAAACTAAATTCAACTTTATAAAAATTTCAGGGTTTGCAAAATGGCGGAAGATGTGCCAAAAACATCGATCAAATCTTAAGGACCCGATTTCAATCTTAAGAAATCTTAAGAATCACGCGGAACAATAGGCAATGGGCCTTTCACCTCTCTCAAGAATTATAAGACGTAGGTTTTCAAACAGATACAAAGAATTTTCAATCCAAAGGCAATAAATGTACAGAGAATTGATCTCACCCGTGATAAATAGCATTTCTTTATTGTTGTGTGCGAAGAGTCCTTTATCATTTGATCTATATTTTTCAGTCATTTTGCAACCATGAAATTTTTTTAAGTTCTTGTAAGACAGCCAGAAAAATCACAGAAATAGCAACAAGAGTAGGCTATTGAAACGGTTTTGTGTTGTGGTAAGTTATGAGCAAGATAACCGAAGCAAGAGAAACAGGACATAAGCAGTCTCTTTCTTAGGATATACTTACATCATACGCTAGTTCCGAGGCCAAGTAAACACCTTTGTAAATATTACAACGATTTGTTCAAAATGTGAAGATATTTGCAGCTCCTATGGATTTGCGGTAGGCATGGTAACATTAATTCTGCGACTTCGATTTCAAGCAACTAAAGTAGCATAGTGCTGGTTGTTCCTTGATTTCTAAACTGAGTTGCTCTTATTTGAATAATTGCTAAGCTTTGAGCTCCAATAACCAAGGAAATTACAGATCGGTTACTAATCCTGGGGGTGAAGCTTCCCTAGACTTGGGACGGAAATTTGAGTAGGAGACCTAGACAGAATTTCCCAATACTGGGGATAAGACCACCTAAGACTGGGATAACTTTTATGATGACATATCCAGAACTGGGGAATCCTTATAATCCAACATCTAGTAACAAATTTCAAATGCAAAATGCCACTCTTCTCAATTCAAATTGTGTAGAATCTCTACAACTGTATTCTGCACAAAAATCTTGTGCTGGAGCCACACTAAACAGCAAAATTCTTAAATATGATCAACAGGTATTGCCCCATCAAATACAACCATAAAATGGGGATTGATGGATTATTTAAGTCTTACTGTCGATATTCAAGAAAGCACGGAGCATTTGCTGCCAGTAATTCATGCGTTTGGTTTTTGTGCAGAGGAAAGTCATCGCCTGGGTTTAGCTACTCTAAAAGAGAATCTGAATCCAACTACATTTTGATACATTTTGTAGAATTTTCGAATGTGCACAATAATCCTAGAATCTGCAACGTCATTCAATTGAAACCTTTCAGTTGAAAATGTACAAATATCGCAGCGAAAAGATTTGAGTTTCATGGCTGTTTCTCGTGATGATCAAAAGCAACTGATAAAAGCGAGGCTACGACTATATTTATAGGGAGAGTAAGACTTTTAATCCAAAACTGGGTTCCATACTTTTGGGTAGTTTCACCCCCAGGTCACCAGTAACCCAGAGTAGAGGTAGAGCAGCAAACTCACCCAGTTGTCGAGAAAGGACTAAAATGAACTGAAAGCGAGATGCAAAACGCCTAGTTCTGAATTATTCACATTTTACTAAGATAGAGGTATTGGATTTTGACCCCAGTCTTTATAACTTTCATATATCGATGTTGTATCGCTTTTTCTCTTGTTCGTAGGATTCACAGTGCTGGCGTGCAGCTGTAGATTGGACTGCAAAATACCTTACTGCTCATGGGCAAGGAGTGAGCAGTGGATCGCCAACTGGCCCTTTTAACCATACACCAAAGCTATTACAGGTAACTTTTGGATGATGTTGAAGGCATGTTTAGAATTCTGATCATTGGAGAGGCAAAAGTATACACTGTACGAGTCATTGAAAAACGCTGCTAATTTTCTGTCCAGTGGGTAAGGATCTAGCGAGTGAAATTCATGTTGCTCCTTACCCGCTATTGTCAAGGGACTACACGATTAACGTCCAGGGAAAGAGATTTGAGCTTCGTTGCATCCAAGAGCAGGAGCTCAGAGATGCCTTTGGTAGACCAATAAATGCGAAAAGTTCTAGTACAGGTACATGTACCCCAAAAGCCACAAAAAAAGCGTGTGGTTATAATTTTTTTCCTACTAGTTGATTTCAAAAATGGTTTTGTGTCAATGAAGGGCTGCAGAAAACGAGGTCTTTCCGTTGGGTATTATTATTTTTTGCCTAAGATTGACCGAGTACTGATGTGACAAAGTTTCTTGTTTTTCACTATATGTACCCCAAAAACCACAAAAGCAAAAACACGGAAAAGATTACAGCTGATGCACCTATCACTGTGATATTTGGGAAGAAGTCATCATTATAAATCAGTAATGGATAGAAAGTATAGCTGCAAACTTATTTTCAGTGGAAGTATCTAATGTGCCACAAAACCCGCATGGGGTGTACCCCAAAAACCACATTAGTTTTTCACTTATCAAGCCGTTTGCAGCATATCAATCTTCAAAAGCATTATTTTTCTTGATTCTGCATATATTTTGAAATCTGCTGACAATCCGACCTAACAGAGAGGAACTGTGTTATTCATTTACCAGCAATTACAAAGTGCATGCTTTTTCCAAGTATAAAGTATCAAAATATTTGAGAATATCAATGTTCCTGGTAATTTTTTCATAAATAATGAAAAGTTTTGATGTTTCTATTCCATGGATAAATTTTCCTTGCTTTTAATTTCACAACTGCATTCATTTTAGAGTCTACCAGACTTATAACCACCTCAGAGGTTTCATTTATCACCCCCAAAATGTTTGAGAGCAACCTCAAATGGTTTAACCTCAAAGTAACCTCAAATGAGAGTAACCTCAAATGAGAGTAACTTTCCAGTGGTATCCAAAATTAACAGAAGTCTTCTAAAGTGATTGGTTAGTTAATAATATCTGGACAGCAAATACCTATGTTGATTGACTTTTAGAAAGATATTTTTGTTACTGTGTTAAAATATGGGCAATTTTAATTAACTGTCTGTCAATTGAATTGCATAAAATGTTTATTATTTTGTTGAGACATATACCATTTTACCAACTGTATGTTGATTGTCTTGAAGATGTGTTCGTTATTTTGCTGAAAAATGGAAAATTTACTTGCTGTTTGTTTACAGACTTTCAGGAAATATTTGTTATTTTGTTAATTTTGTTAAAAACTTGACCATTCTAACCTTGACTTTCAGAAGATATTTTGTTATGTGGACAAATACCTTATGTTAATTGCTTTCAGAGAGTGTTAATAATATATAAATATAGATATGATTTTGCTGAAAATACATAATTTCATTTGGTTTCTCTGTGGCACACCACACCCTGTACTTGTGTTTTCCATGTTTCAGTGAAATGTACCCCAAAACCACACAAAAAATCACCAAAGTCAGGATGCCCATTCAATAGGTTTACTATATTGCAAGGTAACCATTGTGCTTTTCTGGCAAGAGGACACATGAAAGATACTGAAAAACACTGGTTTGCAAACTTATAGTAAGAATTTGCGACTTGCTACTCGTTCATAGAAATAATCCGTAAAATTTCAAGTTCAAATTTTTGCGTTTACACCCTATAATTTTTTTTTAAATCCAATTTATTCATGGCAAACCTACATTTTTAGGTAGCCCAGTTACCTAAGCATCATTGATCAGTAAGAGTTTTATGTTGTATGTTGATCTTCTATAGATATTGCCTTTCAACTGACCTTGTGGTTTTTGGGGTACCTTAGTTTTTGGGGTACATGTACCTGTATTAATAACATCTCAAGTTTCCTTGTGAAATTGCATTGCCTTATTTTGCAAAGTCTTCCTAACTTCTCTAGAGACTAACAAGTTTCCTGATTGCTGGAAATCGGCAAGAGTTGTGCGAATTTTTATGGTGGAGACAAGTCCATTCAATCTAATTACCTACCAATATCTGCTTTCTCGGGCCTCTTTTACTTGATCTACATCAAATACCTCCTCTGCGCAGTGAAAAATTTAGTTACATTCCAGTTTATTCCAGAGCAATTAATAAATTTCTAGAGGGGTGGATTTCTGAACACTACTTTTCCTTGCTCATCAGAGCGGAAAGCAGAGTCACCGTGAAGTGCGCAAAATTCCTACCTAATGAGTCCTTTAAAACACTCTACGCTAGCATCGTCAACCCCTACTTCTCCTACTGTTGTACCGTGCATGATGTGGCATTTCTGAAATCATGAAACTTCAGGAGCTGTAAGGTAGAGCGACTAAGATCGTTAGTTACAGCAGGTTTTTAATCCCTTGAGCAGATCATTGATTTTACTTCTAAGCTGGTAAACAACGGATCATCTTCTCAACACAAATGCAGGATGTTGCTAAGTCTATCAACAACCCCCCCCCCCCCCCCCAATATGTGAGAGAATCATCTTCGAAAAGTTCACATTTTGAAGCATAGCAGCTATGCCATTAAAACATTGGCTTAAGGCTACCAAAGAAAATCTCATGGAATGGACAAAGGTTTTCTTCGTTGGGAACTGCTAAAGATTGGAATGGTTAAGCTAGCAACCGCTTTGATTTGATTTAAATCTTTGATTTGAATGCTTTCGTTTTGATTTTCTTTTAGTTTCATAAATTTCTCTGGTTTTCATTTTACTTTGGATTTGAAAAAATGTATTGTGATAGGTATCAGAATTGGTAAAATACGTAGCATATAACAGTGTAGGGTCGGTTGCGTCGGGTCGGGTATGGTATGGTATGGTATGGTATGGTATGGTATGGTATGGTATGGTATGGTATGGTATGGTAGGGTAGGGTAGGGTAGGGTAGGGTAGGATAGGGTAGGGTAGGGTAGGGTAAGATACGGTAAGGTAGGATAGGGTAGGGTAGGTTAATATATCTGTTTATATTTAAGATTCTTTGTCATTATTCATTTTGTGCTGGATGGCCCAAAAACACTTCACGAGTTAGATTGCACATAGTTTCATGAAAGCAAATGTTGTGAACACAAAGAAAGTACCTGCAGCCGAGGGGTTCAGCTATATTTTGAGATGTTGCTTAAGCAGTTTAAGTTATGCCTATCATCCGAAAAGACAGCTTGACAGTTATGGTAATACGTTCTTCTTTCGAACTATTCCCTCCTTTCCCGATCCATCTTTTGGAAAATGTGAAAAAGCCAAAATCCAAATTTGCTTTTGAGTTCAAAATTTGAAGTAGGAACAGAGTCAATGATTTTACAAGCGAAAAATTTCCCCGACGACCTCAAACTCATCGCTACGTTGAGTTTCATAAAATGTCAAGTGGTGATTATTTCAATCACGGTGATAGAAAGCATTTGTCAATAACCCGTAACCATTATACAAAGCATTTGTCAATAACCCGTAACTTCAGAGTTCTACAGGGTGTCCCAAAAAAGTACTCCCATTTGAAAAATCACCAAAATTCTATTAGAAATTAGCAGATTTAGCTCTTTTTAGGGCTACCTGGTCATTCTGCGAAAATGCACATATGATTGCCAGATCAATTTCTTTGTGCATGCAAAGGTTCTAGTTGAGTCATAAGAAGCAGAAAGAGATGTACTCCCAGGCATTTAATTCCAATGATAATAGGAAATCTGAAAATGGTAACTCCCAGACAAGATTGGAGTATTTTGCTAAACAAGTGTAGCTCCAAATAAGGCGTTTCGACGTGTAATTTTTGTACCTTGTTGTATCAAAAGTAAACATGCTATCATTTATGAATAGTTTCGGGCCCTTGACAAAACAAGTCAAGCAGAAAATTTTTTCAAAGGTTTTGATAATCGATTTTTGGTGATTTTTTAGACGGGAGATATTTTTTGGGAAACCCTTCCCTTGTTCAGGGTTTGGCTCTTTAAGTTTTTTTGGGTGACCAGCTTTGCTGAGTGGGCTACCATGCCTAAGCAATAGATGATGAAGATTATGATCGCGAGAAAGGCTGATTGAAAGTTTATTGGCCATTATTAGAAACATCTGCCTGTCTGGGAAATGACTGTTTTCTTCAGTTAGACTTACTCACTTGGTCCCTTTTCCCTTTAATCATTTCATGTCACTTTCAATGGGGAATCATGATATTGCTAGAAATCTGAAACTCCCTAAAGCTGCAGTACTTTTCCTATAACAACCTCCTATCACAAAAATGTCTTTAAAGGGTCTGAACTTGGGAAAACAAACTAGTAAACTCAGATTGATGTTTCCCTGACCTAAGAATTGCAAATGCACGTGTAAAAAGGAGTAATCTTCTTCTGTAACAAAACAGTCATCAATCCATCGCAGTTGCGAGAGCTCCAGGTGATGGGAAGTGTGCAGTGTCGAACGTCTTTAAGTATCGAACGTCCTCCTGATCTGTTTAAAATGCAATCGCTGTTGTTGTCAACCAGATTCTAGCAATTTGATAAGCAAAAGTGGAACCACTCTGCTTGTTTTCTTAGTAATGTTAAAAGTCTCTGCTGACCGGGGGATACCATCAAAGCAAAGAACTCTGGTAACAAGAAACTTGAAGCATAAATCAAGCTTTAATTCCAATGTGATCTTACATCATTAGAAACTTTGTGTTGTAGATTTGGTTCGTGAGGATCGCACTGTTATTCAAGCTGAAATCATTTAGCAGTGCTGAAGCAGAGCTTAATGCATTTGGAGATTTTGAAAATCCAGACTTGTATTATGAATATTATCCAGACATCTACCCTGGCATGAAAGGTGAGATTGTGTTATTTTGAACGGTGAAAAGGGGTTGTCAAATCTTCGACCATGAATAAAAGGCTTTCTTGTTTTAGCCATTCGGTATTTGAATTTCACTTCATTGTATCGTAGGACAAGTGTCGGATGGTACATAGCCTCACTCCATAAGGGCCCTCAGCTTACACTCATCTTATTGAATTGAATTTATGTTGTTGTTGTTGCTTCAGTGATGGCCTTATTTCCCAACTGTTCTCAAAACTGACTAAAATTTCCTTCGGGACACAAATCTGTTCCCCGACCAGTCAGAATGGAAGATGGCGAATAACATGATCGTATTGACTGATTTTTCTGCGATTTAAACTGCTCGCCAAACTTGTATGGTTAACTCTATTACTGGCAATTTCAGTTGGCTGTGCGGGACCAACAATGATCATTGCATCTGTCTTCTTGCCATTTAATATCATTCTGTTTGTGGTGGCAAATTTGAACTTACAAATCTAATAACAATGCACCAACACCTACGAGTAAGGAATTTATCTGCAAGTCAGCCATCTGCCACCACTTAAGAATTATCAAGGATTCATTCTACCTCAATTCTTATCGCTAGCTCCCATCAAGTCTGTTACGTTTCTTGGGAAATGCACCTAGTTTAACACACTTTCCTATTTCATTGCAGGTTGTTTGGTGCCATTCTCTTTGCGAGTCATACACGCAGAACTACCGCAGCACAATGGGAGACCCCAGGAGACTCTTGATCGTTTATATCGATTGCTTTCTGTTGTTCGAACCATATTAAAAAATCTTGAAAGTGGGCTTTCAGAACAAGGAGAGAAGGTTGAATTGGGCGAAAAGGCTGTGTCAGGTAGGCTGCAAAAAACTGCTGTCTCCAAAGTTTGTGAGCAAAATAATGAATCTAGAAAACTTCTAAAAGTTTTTAGAAATGTAAATTGTAGTTATTTGGGAGCAAGATCCCTTAAATGATAGATTTAATTTGTTAATTAATTGTTAATGGTGCCTTTCATTATAATGAAATAAATGGACAAAACCTCCCAAGGCTTACAACTTCTAGTATGCCAAAAGCCTGAGTGTCCATCTTCTCTCACAGAGATTTTGTCCGCGCAGTTCCGAAGAAGGTACATCGCGGTAAAATATTATTCAGATTTGGATCATTTTGCGAAATAAGCGGGAAACAATGAATTGCTAGAACATTGGACAGTAGTGCAGCCGCCCGGAATTTGCTAGCACAAACATACAACAGCTGTTAAGGTGGGTGGTTGGACAGAAAATACTTTATTTTTCCGCCCAAATACGCAGTGCCCCACCCAATCACCACATGAGAGAGAAAGGCAGAAAGCGGAACCGGAGAGAGCTGCAGGAATAGTTCTCTACGACCGAGCACTTGGCCACCCTTACACAAGGGATTTTACTTGTTTTTCCTTAACTTTCGTGTTCTAACGGCCGCTGCTCTTGGCCACCCTTACGCAAGGGATTTTTACTTTTTGTTTACTTTTGTTTACTCTTGTTGCTTTTTTGTCTTTTTTTTTCTTCTTTTTTTCTTTTTATGTTATTCTGCTCTCAATTCTCCTTTTTTCTTCGTTATCTTAGCACTTAACCTCAACCATAGATATAACGTTTGAAATAAACTAAACTTGGGCCTCCAACTCTTGATTCCAGCCTTCCTAATTTAGTGAGCCAATGATTATGACGAATAATTGCTTTCGAAAGAATAGGACATACCAGTCCAAAACTACCATCAATCGTATTCCAAACCGAGTTTACTTTGTAAATTTTTTTCTTAGACGAAGCAGATTCACAAAGAAAGACAAGTCCTGTCCTTTGCAAGTCTCATTTGGAAAAATACAAAAACAGAGCTCAAAGTATCGCTGAAGATGGATTTCCTTTGAAGCCCCCCCCCCCCACCCCCAAAACAAAAGGGAATTTGACTTGAAGAAATTAAATCTTTGCAGTAAGAGCAACAAAACCACAACTGAACGTGTTGCTAAAACCTAAAAAAATAGTAGGTTTGCCTGTAATTGTTTTTTATAGTCGCTCCGTTCTTACAAGCCTAATCAGTAGGTCGAATACCGTAGTTATCAAGGTACCCGTTGTTTACAATGGATAACATGCTTTATATGGCATACACATTGCTTACCGACACTTCATTCTATAGACAGCCACACTATTGGTGAACATTTGAATTTCATCTTTTTCATCCCTAGAACTACTTTGTTTCATTGTAAAGCAGTTAAATCTACTTCTTTTTTTCTTGATCATTATACCAGATTAGTATATTTTCAGCAACCACTAGAACACTTTATGTAATCGAATAGTCTGACCGAACAGAAAACTATAAGAAATGAACTCCCACTAATATCTTCCATTTTCAAGTATCTAGACCAAGCGATAAGTTCCTTCAACCTTTTAATGATATGACTAGATTACATAATATGGAACTCTGGAGCCATGTTCAGATTTTATCAACAACAAAATTATATACAAAAGGAACGAGGAGCATTTCACTCAGCTGAAAAGCGTATACGAGGATTGTTGCGCCCACGCGAAAAAATTGCAGATTTTCGTCAAAAGCAAACGGCTCCCCACTAAAGGCATACGGGCTTACCTGGGCACCCAAAGCCCAATTCAAGGGAAGGCCTGAGCTTCCAGCTTGATTAGTCTGAGGAAGGTATAAAGAACGTTCTTCCAAATAATAAAAATGATAATATTGATAACAATAAAAAATGATACAAGATTTATTACCAAAAAAGCATGACGAATTGGCACGATGCTGAAGGTCTAAGGACTATTAAGTGTGGAACCCAAGAAGGAAGTTCAACTAGTCACAGCCAGAGATGACCCGATTTCTCCGTCCAAATGCTAACATTCGAAGCAAACGGAATATCATCAAAAATTACGGGAGGATTACGAATTACGAAATATCACAAAGGTATACATCGGGATAGTGAAATCCAGAAACAAATTTTTTTCTTTTTTTTGCTTCAAGTTTTGATAGAACGGTAGAAAAAATTATGAGACAGATAGATTTAAGGAATGTTACATCGATTAGTTTCAGCGGAGGGCTATCATTCATGCAAACAAAAGGTTAGACCAAAAGCCAAAACTGGCGTAAACAGTTGGTTAAGAGAATTTTGAACTCTGTTCGCTAGAGAATAAACTTTGAACTTCCTCTTGGACTGGAAAGCTGTACCCTTACATTAAACTTTTTCTATTCGACAGACAACCCCGCCAACCTTAGATTGGCTTACACTTTTGCTCTTGTTTGTTTTTCAGATGTACCAATTTTTTTTATTAGCATGCTTCTGTTAATTTGAGTTGAGTTATTTTAACCTATAAAGAGAAAGCTTGAACAAATGATTCAATGTGAAAAAGGAATAATACTGAATTAGATTTCGCTTCTAGAAGGCTTGCAGGGCCAACCTTCGCAATCACTGTCAAAGATTTCAATATAGATTTACAAAGGGCAAAACAAATTTCCATTCGCAATGATCGCTATTCCCAGATTCGCAATGGCCGTAAAAACCTCAAGTATGCACGCTCGTAGTAGCTGCAGATATAAGCACGCATTCTCGAACTGAACGAGACTTCTGAAAACAAATTGAAAACTCGTTTGAATGCAGAAACATGACGCTAAACATGTTATTGAAGATACAAAAATCTCATTCATCGCCAAAATTCCCAAGAATATAAGATCCAGGCACTCAGAACCCCCTATCGATCACCGCATCTTCTTGTCGATAGTATCTCCAACAATCCACTGCGTCAATCAAGTCCCAATCAATCAATCAATCAATCAATCAATTGATCAATCAATCAATCAATGAAATGTTGGCAAAATCTGTATTTATTCGGATCACTGGTTATACACCACGGCCAAAGCCCATTTTTAATCTTTTATTTCGTGCTTCGAATTCTTTATTCGTATTCTTTATTTCATGTGGCTACATTCTTTAATCTTCCATTTGAAGGCACATACCTTGCATTTGACAATCGTGTTCCAAACACCAGAAATAAGAGTTTACAAAGTCAAAAAGTTAGTGTTCACCTAAACGAAAGGTTTTAAAAATAGAATGGCCATGATGATCTGATATTATGGGTATTTGCAAAAGTTTCAACTTTAATCTTTATTACTTTTGTAAAGAATTACGCTTGGAGATGCTGCAATTATTCATGAATTTGTTTTTGTCTTGAGGAAGTGGTTCTTGCATTCCATTCCATTGTTAACGTTATTTCGTTGCGGGGAATAGGAAAGAGAGCACATGCTTGCTTATTTGGAGATGTGACACGAGTTTATCACTCTGACCACATTTCTATTTTTTAGCTCAAAAAATCATTGTGGTTATGCAGACAGAGCAGCAACTGTGTAAAATTACGTCATCGACCAATCTGAGATAAGGAAATGTTTGCATAGATAAGCTTTTTGAAATGATAAATCAACAGTTCAAGGCCCTAGGAAGAAGATATTAAATGTTGCCTAATTTCGGGATCTGTTGTAGAGAGCTAGGGAGACTCAAAGTTACGTGTTTTCGCGCATGCGTGCGCAGTTTCTGCTCTGTCGGTTATGCATCTAAAATTCTCTCTAAAAGCAGCAACTGAAAATTAAACCATATTCGTACTTTGGAAATGCCTATGATATCAAATCATAACCTCAATCAAATCTTTGGTGACAGATACATCTAAAGTTTAACTTTGGGAGTTCGTTTCTCCGATGTTTGACAGACGATTTTTAGATACAACGTATGTCCAGCTAAGTTGCAACTTAATGAATTTAGGGATGAACTCGGAGAGCCCTGATATCTTGTCGTTATGTTCCTTTGACGTTGCCGTTGTTTGTTAAGACGGGGTACACGTCGAGAAACCTTGTATACATCCACACAAAGAGCTTTCCAAAGCAAATTCCTTCCTTATAAATGGTCAGGCATTTCTTAGTCCCTGTTGACTTTCTTGTCTCTCTGACTGGCGATTCTAGAAGTTCTTCTTTTTCTTTTTTATGTCATTTTGAATGGATGCCTTAATTTCCATCTGCCTCCAAATAATCTCTGTTTGTCACATTTTTTCCTTTCTTTTCTTTGATAGATTTTAAATTGTTAATTATGAAATGACTTATAGCTGTCGAATGACGAATAGTAAATTTTAGGCCAAGTTCCGAAGATAAGCCAATCACAGGAAATTTCCGCAACACTTGCTCTTCATCCTTAATCAAAAACCCGATTTCACGTGAATTTCATTTTCATTCGATTTATATCAAAATGCAACTGTTTGTAACTATAATGCTGTGACTATTTACGTCGTCCCTTTTGCTATCAAGCATGTCTTGCAGTTTAAACGATATGTTGACAAACAAACGACTTTCAATTTAACAAATTAGGTTTCTGGCCTTCAATGCTAGCTTGATCCATCTTCTCTTTCAGGCTCTATACAACTTTGGAAATCCAGAGAAGTGAGACTATTATACTGTCTTGGCAACTGCCTCATTGGAATTAAAGTGAGTGAATTTATCTTGCAGCTTTAATCAGCGAAAACAAAAGATGCAAAGCATTTTTTCTCACAATCCACAATTTCAAAAAATGTTCCACATTGATGCCAGTTCCTTCGAAATACAGCCTTGCGTCAATATGATGCTTAAATGAATCTTGAAAGCGCGCAGTGCTCTCAGTAGCGCACGAAATAGTTATGCACATGCATTTGCATCAAAAAAAGTTGGTTCGAATTGAATACAGTTGTGAAAAACGGTCCATTAGTTCTCCTGGGCATTGGAATGGTATCTCGTAATTCTCATTGTGCCACTAATATTGTTGGAATTGAGAGGCGCAGTTTGATCAGTGGGAAATTTAGGACAAATGCAAAACGACGAAGCTTTGACGTTTGTCTAAAATGATCGAAGTTTTGCTAGGGGTCAGTTCGCCGGTTGTGAAGCAAAGTGAAGCCAAGTTTCAGCTTTGTTGCATTGACTAACTCCAGGAGAAGAAGCAGCAGTAAAAACCGGACGAATATTTGTTTCAGTGTTGCTGTGCAGCATGTATAGTTTCTTCTGACAAACTGGTTGAGAAACGCATGTTGCTGTTGAGTGAAATGAAGCCTTTGGTTTTCGAATTCAACAGGAGATAGGTTTTTCAATAGTAGCCAAAGCCCTGGACAGTATAACCCATAAGAAAAAAAGAATTCATAGGAAATCATAATTCCACTCAGTACACCTATCAAGGTTGAATATGCGGTCTAGTCATCTCCAGCTGTTCAAACCAGTCTAGCAGCGAACGAGAAATTATATCTGATATGCGAAGTTGTGAAGAATGGCACCCAGAAACCTTGCATGGGGCTTTTCCAGCTCCATGATTTTCGTTCTGACAAAGTGTCAGCTTATCTCCGCTGCAGTCATCCTTAGCTGTTAAGCGACAGAGAGATGAATTTTTTACCTGTCATCTAAAGGGTCAAAGTAATTTCCAAAGGACAAAATTAAGGAAGGAACTCTCCTGAGGGTGCTCTTGAAAGTTGGGCAAATGAAATAGGCCTTCTCAGAGCACGGCCATGAAAATGATAGCACTGAACACAAGAACAAGTGAAAGAAAAGTAATTTAAAATATGGCAATAAAAACAATTTTGTTTTGCGTGTTGTACATCGTATCAACGAAACATTAATTACGTAAAAAGTACAACTCTGTACGAAGACTAAGAATGTTTACAACAGGAGAACTACTATATGATTCTATGAGAGATATGAAAATTGTTTTTAAATCCTGTAGGGATAAGAGTTCCAAGTTAAATCAAAGGTGAACCTATGGGTAACTCGCGGAACTTAAATGGGTTATCTGTTCCCGTTATCGTTTGATTTCATTACAAAATGTAACTGTACGCATTGCTGTGCAGGTTAAGACGTTGGGCCATGGTATCATGGTGCAAGTGCCGTGACTATTTATGTCATTTTCGACCAAGATTCCTTACATAACGTCTGGAAGCGTACGAGGCGGGGGCCGGGGCTGGAAGCCTCCTAACGTTAGGAAAGGATTTCGAAAATCAGTTCCACTCGGGCAAAGATTTGCTCTCAGTCGGGCAAAATTGTTGGTAAACAATGGACTTTTGTGTCGGTCTGCCCCCCCCCCTAAACCTATCCATTCCTTTCTTTTCATCTCATTATTATTTATTTAATCAGGGTGAAGCTATCAACTATATATACATAAATTGCTTTCCAAGCTCCCCTGTACAAAGAAAAAAGATGAACCCTAAAATTCACAATACAAATGTAGAAAAATAGAATAACAAAGTCATCATCATCATCTTCATCATCAGCCATTCAGGCCACTGCAGGCCGGCGGCCTCCCCAATGGTTTCCAGCCTAGTCTTTTTCCAGTTCTTCTCATCCAACTTACCCCTGCTTTTTCTACGATTTCGTCTCCCCATCTCTTTCTTGGTCGTCCTCTGCAGCGTTTCCTTTCATAACGTGTCCATTCCGTGCATTTCTTTGCCCATCGGGTATCTGACATCCTTCCTATGTGACCTGCCCACTCCCACTTCAATGGTTTTGCCTTGGCTATGATGTCTAAAACTTTTGTTTGCTCCCGTACCCATTCGTTTCTCTTCCTATCCCTTCGTGTAATATTTAGCATTGCTCTTTCAATGCTTCTTTGAGCAACTTGCAATTTGGATGCCAGTTTATTGGTTAATGACCGCCTTTCTGCACTCTATGTCATAGCTGGAGCTACTATATTGTCCACTATCTAATAACAAAGTAAAAGCAATTAAAAGTACTGGAACGAACTTCAGGATCAAAAAGGGTTCCGTTATATTCTGGAGTTTTCGAGACAGGATTTAAATTGTTTGAAATTTTTTGTTAATTTTGATTTTGTGTCCAGGCCATTCCATAGTTTTGCTCCTCTAAAAGAAAAGCATTTTCAACCACACGTTTTTCGTAGAAACGGGACACGTAAATCGGTTTCGGTGTTTCAAAGTTTCCGGGTACAAGAAAGTGAACGCGTGGAGGATTAGGTCTAAAAAATCAAGAATTCTTGGAGCACGAAGTTTAAGAAATTACGATAAAGCAAAATTCTTAAACGACGTAAAAGAAGTGAATTGGGAGCTAGTGCTATCTCCGTTCTCTGAAACACCAAATCTAGTGGTTGATAAATTCCACGAGATTTTTGATGGCTTACTAAATGCACATGCACCAGTTAGAAGAAAAAAGATTAGAAATCAACCTATACCGTGGATCACACCACAAATAAAAAGACTTATGGAAGCGAGAGGGATAGGGCCAAGAAAAACGCCATAAAAAACCCCCAAACTTCTCAAATCTTATAAATCTTTGCGAAGCAAGGTGATAAACACTATTAGATAGATGAAAACAGGGACAATCCAAAAAAAGTGGAGAACCATAAATAATTTGCTAGACAAGGCCCCTAATTCAACAACTATCATGCAAGTTAGGGATGGCAGCAAAATAGTTTCTGATTCAAAACAAATTGCCAATGTCCTAAATGGCCACTTTGTCAATGCCGGTCCGAGACTTGCTCGGATTCAGAACTAATTGCTCGAATTCAGAACTAGTTTTTACCCTAACTGCTTGTTTAAGTGGAATAAACTTGATCCCGTGGTGAGGGCATCCATTTCAGTTAGCATTTTTAAAAAGAATTTATTTTCACAGATCAGGCCTCCTGCTAACTCCGTATATGGCATTCACAATCCTAAAGGGATTGCGTACTTAACTCAGTTGAGGGTTGGGCTAAGCAAACTCAATTTTCATAAATTTAGACACAATTGTAAAGATACAATCAACCCAATGTGCCCAATAAATGATGGCATAGAGGACATGGAACACTTTTTGCTGCTCTGCAATTCTTTCACAGCGTATAGACGCAGTCTTCTTGCTGGTGCTAACGATGTGCTCCAAACGTACGGATATTCCGAAGCTCCGGGCGATAACATTTTACAACTTCTTTTATACGGAGATGAAAGCTTGCCTTTGGAAGCAAATGCTTTAATACTGAACTTGGCAATTAAGTTTATTGTGGAAACAGAACGCTTTGATTAATCTTTCGACTTCCCTATGAACACCCCCATACCCCCAACCCTCCATGTATTTAATGTTTTTATTTATTCATGCGTGATTTCATTTTCATTTTCATTTAATCTTATTTAAGCACAAAATCCGTTCAGTTAAATATGATACCAAAAGAAAATAGAATAAATTACAATTAAAAGTTTACAATATAAGCTCAAAACATGTTAGCTACACCCTCTCCCTCCCCCCGTGTACTGATCTTCCATGGATTCGTGCAAACCTATTTTATATCAGCTCAAAAGGTGAGATTTCAGATCTTTTTTGAATCGTACAACGGATTCGGTGTCTCTGATGAGCTGTGGGATACCATTCCAGGCTTTTGGACCAGTGTACAAAAAACTTTTTTTCGTATGTTCTAATTTTAGTTTTTGCACATGGAGATCCTTCTTGTTCCTTGTGTTATATTTTGATAAGGCAGACCTCTCTATGAACTTATTTTGTAGGCTTTCAGGACAAAGCTGATTGACAATCTTGAAAGTCATGACCGCTCGGTCAAATGTCATTAATTGATTTACATTAAGGATGTTCTTATTGTAATCGTCTTTTATCTTGGAGGATTCTATCAGATCGAAAGCTCTGTCCTGATATCTTTGTAGAGTGCTAAGCTTAGTACTGGAGAGGGCGCCCCAGACCACGTTTGCATACCTTAGATGGCTCTCAACAAGTGCTTGATACACATTAAGCAACTGAGATTGTGGTAAGATGTTTTTCAGTTTCCTGAGAGATGCCAGGCCACCCGCTACTTTCCCTTTGACAGATTTGTACTGTTCATTCCAGCTTAGCTTGTCGTCAACAGTAAGTCCTAAGTACTTCGTTTTATGAACCTGCTTTATTCTAATATCATCCAGATAAAACGGTTGTAGCTCTGGTAGTTTGCTTTGCCTTCGAGGGTGGTCAATAACCATGAACTCGGTTTTCTCGGGGTGTATGCTTAGCTTATTCATTCTCATCCACTCAGAAATGTTTTTCAGTTCTGCCTGGAAGTTCCTCGCCACATCACTAAGTTCGTTCGACGAGAATGAAACTTCCGTATCATCTGCATAGAGATTAGCCCTGGAGAATTTTAGGCAAGATTCAAAGTCATTAAGGTACAGGATGAATAATAATGGGCCTAGACAGGATCCCTGGGGTATCCCACATGTGACTTGTTGGGAACTCGACTTGTGACCGTTTAATGTACAATATTGTTGACGGCAACTAAGATAAGATCTGAACCATTCTAGCTCAATACCATCGATTCCATATACTTTCAGCTTTCTGATAAGTATTTCATGATCTACTGTATCAAAAGCTTTCTTGAGGTCAAGAAACAGCGCAAAGTTGACATCGTTTTTGTCTATATTCTCATACCAGTAATCTGAAACACTTATCAGAGAGGTGATGGTTGAATGCAGTTTACGATAGGCAAATTGACTCATTGTCAGTTTCCTGTTAGAAGGAAGGAAATCGGATAACTGGTCATGCACAACCTTTTCAAATAATTTTGCAAAAACTGAGGGAACAGAGATTGGCCTGTAATTGTTTTTCTCATTTCGAGCTCCAGTTTTGAAAATTGGTGTTATTTTTGCAAGTTTCCAAACGTTTGGAACGATTCCCTTAGCCAAAGAAGCGTTGAATATCATCGCCAAAGGCTTGGCAATGAATGTCGCAGCGTCCTTGACAAGATTCGTTGGGACACCATCAGGACCGGGTGCCTTGCCACTCTTTAGCATCTTCAAGGACATAAGCATTGATTCCTCGCTCATCAGTTTAAACGAAAATTTTTGGTTAGAATCAGTGGGGTGCAGATACTTAATCGGATCATCGTCAGCCTTGGCCTCTAGTTTACTTGCAAGTTTTGGGCCTATACTGACGAAGTGTTCGTTAAGCTTTTCTGCTATCTGGTTTTGCCCCTTCACGATCGTGTCCCCATCTTTTAGTTCAGAAATTGTTGTGGTACCCGAGGTCTTGTGTAGTATTTTATCAATAGTTTTCCACATTTTTTTCGGGTCATTTTTGTTTTTGGTGACAAGTTCCTGGTAATACTTCGTAACTGAAAGACGAATGTTATTTGTTACCTTATTGCGGAGAATCTTATATTTCGGCCATAGGTTTGGGTCTTTCGAAGCCAATTTTTTCATTCTATCACGCTCTTCCATACCCCTTTTAATATCAGAAGTAATCCACGGAGCGTACTCGTTTCTTACCTTCCTTTTTTTCAGAGGGGCATGAAAATTAAGTAGATGCTCAAAGATTTCATGAAATGTCCTGGCCATCTCGCTCGGATTGTCACTCTTTGATTCTAAGGTAGAAGCCCAGTCGATAAGTTGTAGGTCCTTTAGGAAATCCTCCTTACAATAGTTTCTAAGAGCACGGTACTCAATCGTTTTTGGACTATTTCTTTTGAGCCTCCATGCATTTACCTTACGTACTGCATAGATCATATAATGGTCTACCATTCCCAACTGCACGACACCTGACTTTACAATATACTTTGCTCTATTGGTAGAAAAATGGTCTATAAGTGATTTACTGGTACTGTGTTCACCTGTTTCATCTGTAGTAACTGCGACCCTTGTGTAATCAGTAATCATTTGTTGTAATTGATATTCAGAGTACAGTTGCCTTAGTTGTTTTGCGTTTGGATTTTTGATAGTTTGAGGTTGCTTGCAACCAAGTAAGTAATTATTTTTCTAACCTACCTCTTTGGGTTTTAAATTTCCAAACTTTTTAATCTGCAATTACTTGGTTACAAGCTACCTTAACTCGTAGCTTAACGTCGTATTTACTTGTAGTATATTGTTCGTCTATGTTTTTCGTCCCCCCGTTGTTTCGTTGCGTACAGTTTCCTGTATTGTCCTCGTCTTGTTTCATGTAACCATGGGGTAGTCGTGTAATTTTCGCTCCCCTTGGTATCGTCCCTGTAGTGTCGTATAGTTATAATTAGAAAGTATGGTAGAATGTAACAAATATTGTAAAGTTTTATCTGAATGTAAAAAAAGACTTGCTCGTAGAATTGAAGTTAAATCAGGCAATGATCCTCTTTGTCATCTTAATAATTCAACAGAAGAAACAGTCTTCCAGTTCAAACATGTAAATGAAAGAACAGTTCTGAAATATATCCAGAATCTACAATAAGGAAAATCTGCTGGTCCTGACAAAATACCAACGGCAATTTTGAAAGACGCTGCTGATTTTATTTGTAAACAACTAACGATGATCTTTAACAGCTCTTTAAAGCTAGGGACTTTCCCACACCGTAGGAAAATAGCACGAAGCACACCAATTTATCAATCAGGTGCCAAACATGATACGAATAACTATAGACCAATTTCAATTTTGTCAACGCTATCGAAGTTATACGAAAAGATTGCACATGACCAACTTATTGATATCCTCCAATCTAACAAAAAACTAACGCAGAATTAGTTCGCTTTCCGTAAGCTTCATTCTACACTTACCTCACTGATTGGTGTCTCAGATCATTTGTACTCAACTTTCGACAATAAAAAAGCTAACTTTGCTCTTTTTCTCGACTTGAAAAAGGCATTTGATACCGTGGATCATGAGATGCTGATCAGTAAATTAGCAAAATATGGAATAACAGGTAATGAGAACAACTAGTTTAAATCCTATTTAACTAACAGAAGCCAGTACTGTTTCATTGATGGTGAGGTATCTGATATTATGGAACTAGAGTGTGGGATCCCCCAAGGCTCATGCTTGAGACCGCTGCTCTTTATCATTTATTTGAATGATTTTTAGCACTGTCTCGAACACTCAAGAGCTATCATTTATGCAGATGGTTCTGAGATAACAATATCCTCAAGCAACCAAGCACCCAGGGCACAGTGGGCTAGAGGCAGACATTCGGAAATTTTGAAGTTCTCAAAAATG